>CM073580.1:1968402-3168402 GCA_037074715.1 Magnolia kwangsiensis
GGTTGGATTGTGTCCAGGGGCGAAAAAATGGGTGTGGTCCATCAACAGAAGTGCCAGCAGATCAACGATCTGGATTACTCAACCATGGGCCCCAATTGTCAGAACCATATTGTGCGATTTAAATTGATCAACAAGTAATGCAGATTGTAGAATCCCAAACTTCTACCATGAATGGGCCACTGTCCAAAAGTCAATCTGATCATTGATTTTTCATTGAGTGTGGCGCTTCTTCCATTAGAGTGCCACCAATCAATAGTCAGTATCATCTGTTCAGCGTGATTTTCAGATAACAGACCATCCATGGTGGTTCCTAGCAGATAGATGGTTCCGATCGTCCGACCGTGGCTAAATGGGCTCCATCCAGCAACACATGCTAGTGAAAAAAAATGTAGAAAAAGAAAATTATTTTTTTAAAAGGAAAAAATGGTGGAGAGAGATAAGGAGAGTGCAACCTGATATATGGACTATCCTGATTTTTGGGCCAGATGATAGACACAGCTGGACCACCAGATGGACAGATTCGATCTCATACACGTGTGCCACGCTATGCTAGCACGTGTGGTGGTGGGCGGCGTGTGGGATTACAGAACCTCCATTGTAGGATATGGAGAGAGAGAGAGAGAGAAAGAGAGAGAGGACGTTTGGGTGGGGCCGCCTGCCGTCGACGGCGAAGATGGATGGAGAGGAGGAGAACGGAGAGCGTGTGGAGAGAGTTATTTTGATACTCTGACAGCGAATGAGTTCGATACGCCGGCACTCGGAAACGGACGCGGATTGGGTACTATCCCCGCCACCGCCAATCCCTAACTAGAAACGGATAGGGGCTAGGGTCTACCGTGATGTATGGGTTTTATCCACACCGTTCATCCATTTTTTTTCATATAATTCTTATACATGCACCCAAAAAATGAGCCAGATCCAGCGCTGAGCTGGACCACACCAAAGAAGCGGTGGTGAAAAAGACATCCACCGTTGAAACCTTCCCAGGCCCATCCTGATTTTAATTTCCATCCAACCTGTTCATAAGACCGCGTGGACCTGGATGAAGGGAAAGCAAAGATCTTGGATAAAAACTTCATTGGCCCCCAGAGGTTCCAAAATAGTAGGTGTGTGGTCCACTTAGCCTTGGAACTTACTCATTTTTGGGCTTTTACCATAAAATTATATGAAAAAAATCAGCACCGTTTGGGTGGATCCTTAATGTGAGGCAAGTTTCTTACATCCATACTGTCCCTCCATTTTGAAAGCTCATTTTATGACATGATTCCAAAAATGAAGAAGATCAAAATCTTAATTAAATAAATCATACTTACATTAAACAATTGTGATTGAATCCCCAACATTAAAAACTTTAAGGCCCGTTTGGCCCGGCAGATTGGAAGGGATAGGATGGATTTTAAGGTAATGGTGGTGGTGTCAGTGGATTAGTTTAAGATCCATGGGATTGCTATATCGGGCAAGTTCACCGAGTGTATTTGGCACGCCCGACATATCTCGGGATTTTACCTTCCAAACCCTTCCAATCTGTCTAATCAAACACACCCCGAGCTTGATTGAACCGTATTAGAAATTTTAAGGTAATGATGGTGATGCCGGTGGATTGGTTTAAGATCCATGTGTTTGCTATATCTCAGACAAGTTCATCGGGTCTGCTTGGCTCCTTTGGCATATCCTAGGATCTTACCATCCCATCCCTCCTAATGGCATGGGATCCGTCCGGCCAAACACATCCTTATAGGACAATCAGATTAGTTATTTGCCATTCAACTTCTTGATGAGGTCAAAAAGACCGGGATGAAGAGACTATGCAAATATCATCACAACCAAAACTTTTATAGCCTATGAGAAGCTTTTAATGATAAATTATCACTGTTTCTTGTATTATAGTCCATTTGAGATTTCAATTTTTTTTATTTTTTAGAATCATGCCTTAAAATGAATTCTTAATATGGTTAGACAGTATGGATTAAAAAAAAAAAAAAAAAAAAAAAAAAAAAGAAAAGAAGACATCACCACTTTTTATGGGTTAAACATTTCTAACTGTGAATTTGTGGAAGCTTATTTGTATAAATTAACTTTGATTGTTTAGTAGACTCTGCAGACATACTTTAGTATGTGTTTTATCTAAGTTGTTATTTTTCTTCCAAGTTAAGGTGTTAGCTCAAAATAGAAACTGATAAAAGTTTAAGTGGACCATGTCACAGAAAATATTTAAGATATTGACATGCAACGTACTTTTATCAGGCTCAAAGTGATGCTTATTTTCCATTTGACTTGTTTATAAAATTGTGAAGACTCAAATGAAGGTAAAATACAAATATTAGATTGATCCAAAAATTTTGTAAGTTTAAAACATTTTCAAGATTAAGGGTACAATGCCTATTGTTTTATATTTTATGGTGTACTTAAACTTCGAATATGCTTCAATTTTATGTTCTAGCTTGAAATGAGCTAGAAAAATAGATAGATAGTATGTATAAGACACATACATCATGGTAGGCCCATTGGAAACTGAGTTATTAAGTATACAATCCACTTCCTTATTGAAATAAGATCATTGGATGTCGTTCAGTTTAACGGTCCAATAAATGTGGACCAATCCTCTACTCGGATACTAAAATAAGCACGGTTTTCAAATGCACTTGGACCCATGATTTTGCACCCATGTAATTTCCAAGGAATGCATATTGCCTACAACCACCATCGTTACTTGGAATCAGGTGGTGCTGATGATAATGTTTATGAAAAAAAGTAATAATAATTGTTAACTAATATTGCTATATGGTCCAAAATTGATAAAATATTCAGAAAGTCGTTCTCACTTTTTCTGGCTTTCTTAAATTTATTTATTTATTTAGTCTCAGTGGATGCTCAATATGTGACCTTCATTTTTCACTTTTTTTTTGTTTTTTTTTTTTTTTTTGTGGGTGGTGCAGCCCACTTGAATTTGAACTCATGGCAAAACCAAAGGAAGAGGTGGATCTCCAAGATACATCATGGTAGGCCCCACTTAGGTTTAGACCAATTAGGGGTAAAGGCAATCTACTTGCATTTCTAAGTAAAGATGGGCATTCGACAATTTGATTCAGCTAACTCCACTTGTCCAACTCGTTTTGATGTGACTCGATTTGAACCGAATGGGTGAGTCAGTGTAAATCGAGGAGGATTCGCCCGATTCGAACTCAAATCGAATCGAGTTCGAGTTACCTAGCAACTCGACCCGAATTGACCTGGAATTCAATTCGATTAAACCCAATTCTATCCGAAACCCGACTCTCTAAACTTACCTACCGCACACTACTCCGACCCGATCCCAAAATCTCCCTCTCCCTCTCTCATCATCCTCATCTTCTAAGCCTAACCTCTCACCCTCCATCTTTTATCCTTCTCATCTTCCAACCCATACAACTACCCCCATCCTCTCTTCTTCACTTTCTCAGTCTCTCCCTCCCTCATCTCTCAATTCGACTTAGTGTCAACTCGACCCAATTCAATACTTCCGACTGAATTAAACTCAGTCCGGATCAGTCCAAGCTAGACCAATCTCAATATCAAGTCAAGTTAGATGCCGGTATCGAGTCAGATCCAATTTGGGTCAAGCCTATTTCAAAACCAAATCAAGTCAAGTCAACCCTAACCCGGTACAACTCACCGAATGCCCATCTCTATTTCTAAGTGCCTACCTACCATCCACTAGACTCTGCCAATGTACCAAAGTTTTAATCTTTTACTAATAGCCAATACGGTCAACATATCATGCTAGCTGAACACGCGCTGATCTAGGCCATCTAAATTGTGGGTCGGAATGTGGATGGAGCATATCTCTGAAATCACAGTGATTATCTTAATCATCCATTTAGTGGCAATCAAATGTATAGTTCAAAGCAAAGTAGTGACTGGTTCAAAATGGAAGAAAATCACATGGTTGCGCTTATCCATAATTGATTATACTGGCACTTAGGTAAATGATACAAAACTAACAAAGAAGTGTGGCTTCTTCCTAAGGTTTGGATAGTGCCAGCAAGATGTTTTTAAGCATGATCCATCGGCCACTCAACGGTAGGGCCCACTTGAAACGTGTGCCACGTGTACGGCGGTGGAAGCACATCGTGCCCCTTTCAATAATTATACTAAATACAGCTTGTTTACAAAAGAAAAACATTCCTGGTCCCACACGCCTCCGGAATAAAGGAGGCCCGATTACGTCCTACCCCCGCCCGTCCCTAGCCCCGAAGGGGCAGTTCTGTGGGCGGGCCCACCGTGATGTATCTGTAAATCCAAGCCGTCCATTCCTTTTCTCATATCATTTTAAGGTATGAGCACTAAAATGATGAAGATCAAACGCTCAAATTGATCAGCACCGTCCGCGTCCGAAAAAGAAGGCCCCTTCCTTTTTAAAGTGCGCACCTCGGTATATTCTAGAAAACTCATGGGCGTCTCTTCTTCCTGCTAAAAGTACGCACGCTCTGCGCACTCTAGAAACTCCCTTTACCCTCAGATCTCTCTCCATGAGAGGAATATGGTTCTCCTCATCCATTTCTTCCACCATCACCACCGTCCAAAACACCATCGAAAATGACCAAAACACCCCTCCATCCGAGAAAAAAACCATACGAATCCCCATCGACGCTTCCCCTTCCGAAAACCGCATCCCAGTCCCCGTCCAACTCCCTCCATCCATCCAGTCCGTCGCGGCGACCCGGATCCAGTCCGCCTACCGCTCCCACCGCATCCGCGCCCTCATCCGCTTGATCTCCACCGTCGATTCCGAAGCCAGCCGCTACGAGCGCCTCATCCGGCGGCAGGACACCGTCGACGCCGTCCGCCGCGACGGACGCGAGCGTCTGCGGCTGAATGAGTGCCTGATGTCGCTGCTGCTGCGGCTGGATTCCGTGCCGGGGATCGATCCGTCCGTTCGCGAGCTCCGGAGGCGCACCAGCCGTCGGATCGTCGCGTTGCAGGAGGTGCTGGACGCGGTGGCGGAGGAACGAGTCGAAGACTGGGCCAGGTTCCCGCCGAGTTGGGACGAGATCGTGTCGGGAATAAGAGGAGAGTGGGATGGAGACGGAGGGGAAGATGACTCTGAGAGCCTTTGCAGAGAGAGAATGGAGTTTTGGTTTGGGGGGTGGAAATGTAAATACGGAGTAAATTGAAGGGCATAGATGTAGAGGAGGATTACCTTGCATGAAATGTACATGTGAGACCATAGTAGTGTACGTGAGATAAACGTATATGTTAATTAGTGGTCCACCCATAGAGTAACATTTTCCCCGTTCAGCCCTTGGATGACAGCAAAGTATTATTTTTTTTAAAACTATATCAAGTAGCTTTTGAACATTATTTTTAGCCGGTAATTGCTTTTAAAAACTTTGGTTACCGGAAGGTAAAATTATCATGAAAATGAAAGTGGATTGGCTGATGTACCACATTGGTAAAATTATCCAGGAAATAAAAGCTAGAGGTGGGCATCGAGTTGAGTCAAGTTGAGGTGGGCCCAGCTTGGCTTGGCTTGTCCATGTTGTACTCGAGCTCAATCCCGAAGCTAGACTCGTTTGCCAAAGCTATCAAGTCGAGTTCAAGTCAAGCTATGGTTCAAGTTGAGTCGAGCTTATCTCGAGTTGGGCTCAAGCTTGTTGGGTGAGAGAGTAATGGATTCTTTTCTTAATCTTCCTTCACTGATGGAAAAATTTAAAAATCTTAAGAGAATCAAAGCAAAACCCGATGAAAAAATCAAACAAAGCTTCGGATCGGATGAAGAAATCTATAAGAATTGATTTGTTTTTGTTCTTCTTCTACCAACAGAAATCCAAGTATTAAAAAAAAAAATATAGCATAACACAATCAGAAATTTAAGTAAAGAGCTCTAGCCAATCAGTTTATCAGATTTCCTTAAAGCTCTAACAAATTTGGAAAAAACTCATCTCGAATTTTTTGGATTTTTCGCCCAATAAATAGATCTCAATCATACTATTGTGGAGCTGAAATGAAAACTGGTGGTGGTGGTCCGGGTTGACGTGCAGCTGACAGCAGGTAGATAAAGAGAAAAAAGGAAAAGGAAAAGGGTGTGCTTTTTTTTCTTTTTTCTTTTTTTTTTTTAAAAAAGTTAAAAGTTAAAACTTATATTAATATATTATATAATATATATAATATGTTTATTAATCGAGCCAAGTCAAACTCGAGTCCGAGCTTTGAGTCGAGTCAAGTTCGAACCGAGTCGAGATGAGATGCCACCTGGTTGAACTCGACCTAAACTTAACTCGAGCTTCAAATAATTAGCTTGACTCGGTTCGAATCGACCATTCAAGCTGAGTTAATCTAAGCTGATTCAAGTCAAGTTGAGTGAGTTTTTCGAGCTAGCTCGACTCGTGAACAGCCCTAATGGAAGCGGATTGGCTGATATACCACACATCAGCTGGATTGGCTGATATACCACACCCCAGCTATATAGCTGGTGTATTGACATCATCAAGTTTTATGGGTCCTATCATTATGTATATGTTACATCCAAATTGTCCAACTATTTGGTGAGCTCATCTTAATGCTTGAGCCGAAAAATAAAGCAGATTTAAAGATCAATTGGACCATACTTCAAAAGGCAATGGGGGATTGAATGTCCACCATTGAAATTGTCTTGGGGTCACAGAAGTTTCGAATCAATATGAAATTTGTTTTTCCTCTTCATCTTTGTATTCGTGACCTTATTCACGGATTGGATGGAAAATAAACATTATGGTGGGCCCTATGAATTTTTTCTTGCTGTGGCTATTTTTGGTGTGGTCCATTTGAGCTTTGAATATAATTCATTTTTTTTATCTAATGCTTTGAAATGATCTCAAAAAATGGATGGATAGTGTGAATATAACAAGTTCATGTGGATATAATAAACACCCGTTCAAAAAACTAGGAGCTGTGTAACACGTCACCCCTCCAAAAATATAATTCCTTGACATGGGCTATGATTAGTATACTCTCTTCGTTTTTTTTAAGTAGCCATACAATGGGACACTCATAGTGATTATATGAAGTTTTACTAGCATATGTATCATGCCACTTCATGATATAACATTAATTCAACAATGATATAGATTGAAAAGTTGATTAAGGCAACAACATAAGAATAAATAAAAATGAAAAGCTTATGATTAAAAATGTTAGAAACAATGATATAAGAAATATTGAAGTAATAATAAATCAAGAAATAAAAAAACTATATAATTATTGAAGTGAACCATCTGATTGACGATGAATTTAATTTCTCACTGGAGTGAGGTGTATGTATAGGTGCATATTTTGAGATGGTTGATGTCCACTGACAAATTAAATTGTAGTAGGCTAGGCTACCCTTAGGATACAATCGTATCTATTCACCTATGACAATCGGCTACAATCGGTTAAAAATTAAAATTAAATCGATAAAATCAATTTAATTAAAGAAAATCAAATTTGATAAACAATCATTCAATATCAGCTTTAAAAATATCAGCTATTAAACCTATCATTTACATGTGATACATTTCCCTGTAAGGTTAAATTATCTGCAATCAAAGATTATGTGAATCTCCTATAAAAGCATCGTGTGAGCATATTCAAATATCAGGTTTATAATGAAAAGTGTAGATTTTAATCAATAGAATTACGTTCTTGGTTAATTTTATTATGGCCTCATCTTTCATAGAAGTTTTACTTTTGACAAATGCACATCACTTATTTTTTTCCGAGCATAAATGCTGATGGATTCAAGGAACTTAGCACACGATGATGATAGGCCCCCATCTTGTATGTGTAGTGGCCCAAAAATCGGGTAAAAAAATCAGGCCAATCCATCGCCAATGAGCCATATTCTTAGAGTTATACATGAGTCGAACTAAGTCGAGCTTGGCACAACTCGGCTCAGCTCGGTCAGTAGTTAATCCAAGCTCAAACTCTGCTCAGCTCAATCTTCGAGCCCGACTAGCCAGCTCGACACGGTTCGATCAACAGCTTAGGCTAGTTTGAGCTGAGTCGAGCTTGTGAGACATTTTCTTAAACACATATAATACATCTTCAATCTCTTACACAATGTAAAATGATAACAACACCTAACATTTATTTCATCAAACACCCAACAAGCAACATAAAAGACAAGATATAAGGATAGTTCTATAATGTAAAGTTTTTTTTTTTTTTTTTCAATTTTTTTATAAATTTATTTCGTATCCATTCCTTCCTCGCCACTAGCCAGTTCTACAAAGAATATATGCATCGAAACAACATTTCATTGAGTCATTTCATCAAACAGTTGATGAGCAACAACAAGATAAAAGTAACAAGTGAGCTAATTTGATTTGAGTTGATTCGAGAAAGATTTTAGATGTAATTCATGCTTCCAATTTGGATTTCAAACTCCCTATTTTACGGTGCATACAAGGGGATTTCCTCCCAAATCCATGGTGCCAAATGAACCCTAAGTGAATGGACCAACAAAAAGAAAGGCACGTGCACACAATTGAATAATACACGCCATGGGGACCTCTTGTTATGAACATCCATTCAATTTCTACTCGCGCAAGTATACACGTGTAGCTGTAGTCCTAGCGGTGTGCAGTGGAGGTTTTTGTACCGTCAGATTTTGGGCCTTGCTTGATCTGGAGTCCCAGACGAACCACACTTGCTACTCAAGCACCCACATGCCTCATGGTAGGATATTGTACTTGCGTGAGTATGCATATAGGACTGTGTGGTGCGTATTGTGCCCCTATAGCGGATTACCTTGATGAATTTATTCTATATCCACTCCATCCATCTGGTTTTACTGATCATTTCAGGTAATGATATGCAAAATGAAGCAGATCCAACTCTTACGTGAACCACACCACAAGAAACAGTGGTGATTGAATACTCACCAATAAAAGCTTCTCAGAGCCTACTGTTGGGGAAAAATATATCAAGTCCGGAGACTCGGATTCTAAGTAGGTCGGCTCTGCTGACGCTGCCCGAAGAGTCCGAGACAACGGTCAGAGCCGAGAGAATAAGGGATAGGCTGAGAGGCATAAGCAAGAGACGGTTAAAGTTACTCTGTCGGAGAGATAACCTCGTCTGCATAAGCCTACAGAAGGCCGAGTATGTTATAAGCCACCCGACCGATAGAATAAAACCGACCTAACGAGTTGGTTCTGTCGGCCACGGAGTAAGGAAGGACGACGGATAATCACCGAGACTATTCCATCCGTGAGAAGGCAGAAAACTTATGTTCTCGACTCGGCCGAGACTCCCCTTGAGTCGGTAGCAACTGAGCCGAGACAAGAGAAGGCGGTATGAATGCAAATATCGCTCCGAAAATCCAGGAATACGGGCATCCGATCCCGAGATTATCGGGATCGGGAGCAATCAGTGAAATCTCCGAATAATCAGGAGAAGAATCCTCGTATGATGAGGATTCTTAAGATCTAAATATCAAAGCTTTCCATAGAGAAATGTACGAGACACAAAACTGAGAAAACCCTTTGCTATCGAGAAAACGACTGACTTAAGCATCGGAGGCTCCCCAGCTCTAGCCAGGGTCCCCTTGATAGTGTTGTTTGTGCATGTGGAAGAAGATCCGACCCAGAGGAGTCGTTCCATAAAAATACACCAACAGTTTGGCGTCGTCTGTGGGAATCAGACAAAAAGCCATTTTCTGCAATTCATTGAATGTCGAGAACTAGGAGGACGGATCCAGATGAAGCGGGGGAGGCCGCTGCTAACACAGCTCAGGGAGCTCCCCCAACAGCACCACCTGCGACTACCAGCCAGCCTAGCCGAGAGAACGCGCACTTGGATCGGGAAGTCCAAGAGATGCGTTCCGAGATGGCAGTTATGAAACACATGCTGGAGCAACTGTGTAATCAGCAGATGCAGCAGCGTCACGAGTCGGCACAGGTTCTCTCGCCAACATCTGTAGCGCAACCTGCTACTCCACAGTCGCCTCAACAGCCGAATAAATCCCAGGGACCGAGTCAGCCAGCGCCGGATCGCTCTGCAACGGCCATTCTGCCTCCCTCTGATCTGCGATATAGAATAGATCAGAGGAGGCGAAGTCGGCTCCCTGTAGAAGAAACGACGGAAAGTACGAAACCTTGGAAGGCCGATATGCAAGATTTTAAGAACGAGGTCCATGAAAAGATGGAAAAAGAGATGGCAGACATGAAGCACGGTCGGAACTCAAACCCGACCAAATCCAAGGAAAAGGCTTCTCTGTTTGTGGACGAGGTGATGCAGGCACGGTTGCCTGAAAGGTTTCGTCTTCCTCAGATAACTCCCTTTTCTGAAAAAACCGATCCGACGGAGCATCTTGAATGCTTCAGAACCTATATGGAGTTGCACGATGCCTCGGACGCTATTATGTGTCGGGCCTTCTCTATTACCCTGACCGATGGGACCGAGTCAGCATCAAGGACCAAGTCAGCCAAAGCCGGCTCGCTCTGCAACGGCCGTTCTGCCACCCTCTGATCTGCGACATAGAATAGATCAGAGGAGGCGAAGTCGGCTCCCTGTAGAAGAAACGACGGAAAGTACGAAACCCTGGAAGGCCGATATGCAAGATTTCAAGAACGAGGTCCGTGAAAAGATGGACAAAGAGATGGCAGGCATGAAGCACGGTCGGAACTCAAACCCGACCAAATCCGAGGAAAAGGCTTCTCCGTTTGTGGACGAGGTGATGCAGGCACGATTGCCGGAAAGGTTCCATCTGCCTCAAATAACTCCATTTTTCGGAAAAACCGATCCAACGGAGCATCTTGAATGCTTCAGAACCTATATGGAGTTGCACGATGCCTCAGACGCCATTATGTATCGGGCCTTCTCTCTTACCCTGACCGATGTGGCCAGATTTTGGTTTAAGCAATTAAAATCGAGGTCAAACACGTCGTTCGCCGAGCTCAGTGACGCCTTCCTCAATAATTTTATCGGCGGAAAGAAGAAGTTAAAGCCGCCCGCACATCTGCACAACATAGTTCAGAAGGAAGGAGAGCTATTGAAGGACTATATCAAGCGCTTCAACTTCGAATCTCTGCAGGTTCGAAAGCATTCTGAGGAGACAACTCTTAACGCTCTCATGCAATGCGTGAGAGATAAACCTTTTTTGGCGTCATTGGACAAGAATCCACCCGAGACCCTGGGCGAATTCATGGTTCGGTCGGACAACTACGCCGACACTGAAGAGATCCGACTCTTATGAGAGAAGGTCCAGAATGCAAAGCCCTCGGCTAAAGAGCCAGCCAAGAAAGAAGCTGACTCAGCCGGGGGGAAGAAGCGAAAAGATGACAGGACACGAGACGATGGTAGGTCGGAAAAGCGATCTGACAGGCGATTTTTCACATACACCCCCCTGAACAAATCTCAGGAACAAGTATTGATGGAAATTAAGAACGAAGGTTTCGTCAACTGGCCCGGAAAGCTCCAAGGGAACCCGAATCGACGGAACAAGAACAAATACTGACACTATCATCGTGATCAAGGTCACAATACAAGTGACTGTTACCAATTGAAGGATGAGATTGAGTGGCTAATTAAAGAAGGCCGACTCAGAGAACATACAGAAGGGTCTGGTGTTCCAGCAGGACCAAGTGAAGATCATCCCACGGAAGAAATCCGAACGATCATTGGAGGGCATCAGGGCGGCGGAGATTCAAATAACACCAGGAAAAATCACGCCAGAAGCATCGATCGCCCGGAATATGAGATTCTTCTGCTGTCCCGACCTTCCAAGGAGCAGAAGAGAGAACGATATTTCATCTCATTTACTGAGTATGACGCCCGAGGCATTCATCATCCCCATGATGATGCACTTGTCGTTGCTCTCACCATCGTCAACAGAAAGGTGTTCCAAATACTGGTAGACACTGGCTCATCGGCGGATGTACTGTTCACTCAAGCATTCGACAAAATGGACATTGGACAATCGACCTTACGGCCGATCCAAACCCCACTGATAGGATTCTCGGGTGGACAGGTACTTTCCGACGGAATCGCCTCACTACCACTCACTTCCGGGACTGCACCTCATCAGACAACAACAATGGTTGACTTCCTAGTTGTGGACCAACCATCGGTGTACAATGCTATACTTGGTCGACCTTCCCCAAGCCTCCTTCAAGCCGTGGTATTCACTTACCACCTTTCCATAAAATTTCCGACTGAGTCGGGAGTAGGAATTGTGAAAGGAGATCAACAAGATTCTTGAAGATGTTACGCCACCGCAGTCAAGGCGCCGACGGAAGTATCGATGATTGAATCGCTCGACCCTCGAACCAAATCTCATGAACGAGGGCAACCGATGGAAGAACTTGTCTCGAAACCGTTAACCGAGACAGACACGTCGAAAGTAATGCAAATCGGCTCGTTTCTGAGTCCACCTCTTAGGGAATGAGTGATCGCCTTGCTTCGGCAGTACGCCGATATATTTGCTTGGAGCCACGAAGACATGCCCGGGATTGATCCCTCGGTCATTACGCACCGACTCAACATCGACCCGACTTACAATCTCGTCCGACAGAAGCGTCACCCTCTTGACCCGGAAAGGTACGCTGTCATTGAAGAGGAAGTCAGAAAGCTCCTTAAAGCCAAATTCGTCGAGGAGATATACTATCCAAAGTGGATAGCCAATGTTGTACTCGTGAAAAAAGTCAATGGGAAGTGACGAGTCTGTATAGATTATATAGATTTGAACAAAACCTGCCCTAAGGACAGCTTTCCTCTTCCTCGCATTGATCAGCTGGTAGACAGTACTGCGGGCCATGAATTGCTTAGTTTTATAGATGCTTATTCAGGTTACAATCAAATTGTAATGCATGAAAATGATAAATCAAAAACTACCTTTGTCACTGACAAAGGCCTTTACTGTTACCGAGTGATGCCATTTGGTTTGAAGAACGCCGGGGCAACCTATCAAAGGTTAGTGAACAAAATGTTCGCTCGGTAAATTGGTCGAACGATGGAAGTGTATATCGACGATATGCTCGTCAAAAGTGTACAAGCAACCGACCATGTGGCGGACCTGGAAGAAATGTTCCTGACTTTACGTAAGTATAGAATGAAGTTGAATCCTAGCAAGTGTGTTTTCGGTGTAAGCTCGGGAAAACTTCTCTCTTTTCTCGTTAGCCAGCAAGGAATCGAAGCGAATCTCAAAAAAATCAAAGCTTTACTTGATATGGAGTCTCCGAAAACAATCAAAGACATCCAAAGGTTGACAGGGAGAGTAGCCGCGCTTAACCGCTTCCTGTCCCAAGCCACGGACAAATGTCTCCCGTTCTTCAAGCAATTAAAGGGACGACAGACGATGGAGTGAACGGACGAATGTGAAAAAGCGTTCCAAGAACTAAAGACTTACTTCAGGTCCCCACCACTGTTGTCTAAGCCCGAGCCAGGAGAAGCTTTATTATTATATCTGGCTGTATCCGATGCAGCGGTCAGCTCGGCCTTAATACGAGAGAACGAAAGGAGGCAACTGCTAGTGTACTATGTTAGCAAAGCTTTACTACTGGCAGAGACGAGGTATCCTCATCTCGAGAAAGTAGCCTTAACTCTGGTTGTATCTTCGCGGCGACTCCAGCCATATTTTCAAGCTCACACCATCATTGTTGTGACCGACTTACCACTACGCTAGATTCTTCAAAAGCCAGAAGCTTCCGGCCGATTTACAAAGTGGGCTGTCGAATTGAGTGAATTCGACATACAGTACAGGCCGAGAATGGCTATAAAGGACAAGCTGTTGCTAATTTCCTTATTGAAGTAACCTCCAACCATTACACAACACATGATTCTAAGAAGGTTACTGAACCAGTGGCTTCTTCCTCTCTCGACCCCTTGCCTGACCCGACATCTTGGAAGCTATTTGTCGACGGTTCATCTAACTCCAAAGCAAGTGGGGCCGGGGTGGTATTAGAAACTCCCGATCAAACTTATATGCAGTATGCTTTGTGACTTGAATTTCAAGCGTCTAACAATACAGCAGAGTACGAGGCCTTGTTACTCGGCCTTAGACTCGCCGCGAGCTTAGGCGCCACTCATCTCAACGTTTCCAGTGACTCGCAGTTGGTCGTTAATCAAGTTTTCAGCATTTATCAAACTCATAAAAAACAACTGAAGGCGTACATGGAAAAAGCCAAAGAATTAATCAGCAAGTTCCAGGAATGCAAAGTGATTCGGATACCCAGGGCCGACAATGCCAAAGCTGACTTGTTAGCCAAGCTCGCTTCGGCCGACAAAGACACCATACCTCGGTCGGTTCTGATCGAGTTTGTAGCAAAACCGAGTATAAATGAGCCGGAAGATTCGGCTACAGACTCGGCCATACTTCCTATCATGTTGGAACCCACTTGGTTTGATCCAATCGTTCGTTATCTCAATGATGGAGAATTACTAGAGGATCGCGCCGAGGCACGGCATCTAAAGGTACGAGCGTCGCGTTATACCATCTTGAATGGTGTACTGTACAAGAAAGGGTTTCACGCTCCCCTATTAAGATGTGTGGACTCCCATGAAGCCGACTATGTCTTACGGGAATACATGAAGGAATATGTAGGAATCACTCAGGCGGACGTTCGCTCACCAACAAAGTATTACGACAAGGGTATTATTGGCCGACGATACAATATGATTCTAAGAGGTTCGTCCAAAAGTGCGACAAGTGTCAGCGATTTTCTGTTGTCCCGAGACAACCCCCCGAGGAACTCACTCCGATGTCCGGACCGTGGCCCTTCGCACAGTGGGGGATCGACATCATTGGGCCTTTTCCTCTGGGGAAGGTCAAACCAAATTTGTTGTGGTTGCAGTAGATTATTTCATGAAGTGGGCCGAGGCTGAGCCATTAGCGAAGATTACCGAGCAAAGGATCACTGGCTTTGTTTGGAAAAATATCATCTGTCGGTTCGGAATACCTCAGACTATCATTACCGACAATGGGAGGCAGTTCGATAATAAACAATTCCGCGAGATGTGCAGCAATCTCGGGATACGAAACGTGTACGCCTCGCTTCACCACCCTCAGACAAATGGACAGGTAGAGGCCGGTAACAAAATTATAAAGCAGCATCTCCGAACGAAGCTCGATGAAGCAAAAGGAGCATGGGCCGAGGAACTCCCGAATGTATTGTGGGCCTATCGAACTACCGCTCGGACTGCCACGGGAGAAACTCCCTCCTCCCTTTGTTTTGGCTCAGAAGCCGTGGCCCCAGTTGAGATCGGTATTAGCTCGGCCCGAGTCAATACATTTGACGAAAAAGAAAATGATGAACTTCTGTCAGTCGGGCTCGATTTGTTTGAAGAGAGAAGAGAAGGAGCTCGATTAAGAATGATGGCTCGACAGAGGTAAGTGTCTCGATTTTACAACAGACGAGTCAAGGTCAGAAGATTCCGAGCTGGTGATATGGTCCTCTGAAAGACATTTCCAAATACGAAGGAAGTTGGGGCGGGCACATTGGGATCCAATTGGGAAGGTCCCTAAGTCGTCTCCAGCACTATCCGCCCTGGGACGTATCGCCTGAAAGATCTAAATGGGCAACTGTTGCCTCACTCGTGGAATGCCGAACATCTCAAGGTCTATTACTCGTGAAACAGAATAGAAAGCACCAAAGAATAATGAAAGAGAGATGTAATTGAAGTCGATTCAATAAAAATAAAGAAATTCCATTTTTTCTAAAGTGTTTAATGTCGGGTTACAGATTATGCTAAAGATACATGAAAAATGGACAACGTAACTGCTGACAGAGAGAGTTATCTCCCTCGGTCAAGGACCGTTCTTCAAGCAGTCCCGGAAGGGTCGACCCCATCAGCAACAGCAGGGGCTCCCCCGTCAGTAGTGTCGTCGCCAGTAGCCTCGGCCTCAGGACTGTTGGCATCGAAAGCAGAGAGATCAAGGCTGGGGAAGGCAACCTTCATCTCCAAAATGCAAGCCCTGTAACCGCCCTGATAAAGGCGGTCCCTTTCTTCTGCAAGCTCTGGTGATTGAAGAAAGGCATCTACGGCTCGCTCTTCTTCCTCCTTGGCTCGGCGGGCTTCTTCCTGCGCTTCATGGATGAGGGCCGCGGCCTCAGCCTTAGCCCGGGCGAGAGTGCCCTCGCAGGCGTTGTGAACTTGGAGAAGATGCTGATACTTTTTCTTAGCCTCCTTCAGAAGCGAGGTCAAGTGGGCATTGTTGGATTTGACTCCTTCGAGAACCATCCTGACATCTTCTGCCACCTTCCGAGCGATTAACAGATCACCGGTCATGATGCTGATGCGACCCTCGGCAATCTTTCTGCCACCCTCCGCATCAGCCTCAATCCTCCTTGCAGTCTCTGTCTCAGCCACAAGTTTTTGAGCGGCAGTTAGCTCCGAGCATGCTTTGACAAGGCAAGGAGCCAGCTGAGGGCAGGAAATTGTGAGTTATGAACAAGGACGTAATAAAAAATAACGAAAAAGTAGAGAGAAAGGATTTTACCTCAAAAAGCAACTTCGCCGTATGTTCGAGAGTCTGCATAGCTGGGGCATTGTAGTGGCTGGCGAAGTCTTTCTCGCCCCCATGTGCGAGAGCCCAAGGAATCATCCCCGAGATGACTTTAGCTAAGGGAGACTCCTGTTGAGTCGTCTCTCCTCTCGAAGACTCCGCGTAAGGTAGCTCTCTCGGCCTCGGGGCCTCTTCTACCATGGGTCCCGGCTCGGGAATCGACTGGGAGATCGGAAGGCTCGGCTCCGCTTCCTCCGCCCTCTCATCAGGGTCAGAAAGCACGACCACTTGTGGGGCGACAGAGACGGGAGTAGGAGGCAATTGACTCCTTGGCTTTTGTAGCAGTCTTTTATTGCTTCGAAGGCCGAGGCCCTAACAAAAGAGCCGATATCGGAGGGGCCCTCACTTTGAAGATCGGCTTTAGGGACGGATAAGATCCGTCCATGCTATCAGAAGCAGGAGCTGACCTGAGAAATGGACGAGCCTCGGGAAGGTCTGCAAAGAAGAATGAAGAATAATGAAGAGTTGGACAGGAAACTGAAAGGACGAAGTAGAGCGGGACGAGTTACCTGAGACGAACGAGTCTAGACCGGCAAGATGAAGGCGCTCGGGTTGCAGCAGCAACTTCCAAGACCGTTCCTCTGCGCTCAGCTTCCTCAGCTCTCTTATCCGAGTTAGAGCCCCGGACTCGAGTCTCCCCATCTTCTTCAAAATATCTGCAAGACATCATGAGGTCAGATCAGCTAAAAAAAGAAAAGAGAGATTATCGGGACTGGTCATCGAATCACCTACTCTCCGGAACGTGCGAGAGACTTGAGGCTCGTACGGCCACGTATCAGTCGACTCCCACTGACCGCAAGCCCAAAACCACCTCTCATTCCAGTACTTGTTAGAAGTGGGTGAGTCGGTTATCAAAGACCCCCCTTTGCCTCTCCACGCACTCAGGAAGTAGAGGCCAGAGAAGTTTGGATTTGGTCTGACTTGGTAGAGATAGAGAAACCGTCGACTGTCAGCGGAGGCTGTTCTAACTCGGCCCACAGTATGGCACACCCGAACAAACTCCTCCACTCGTTCGGGACAATTTGGCCTGGAGCTATTTTGACTCGGGACAAGAAATCACGAGCAATGGGCCGAAGTGGCAAGCGTAAGCCACATTGCATTGCGACTTGAAAAATTGCGACCATCCCCGCAGGAGGATGGTCGGGCAAATCTTCCGAACGAGGGAGACGGGGTACGACCGAGTCACGGACATGATATCCGGCCCTGATCCGGTTTAGATCAGATTCGGTTAACATTGAGCCGATGAGGCCACTCGGCTCATCTTCACCTTCTTCCCCCTTCAAAGAGGATTCAGAGGCTTTCACAGTTTGGTTCACGGGGTTTGTAATAGCCACCCCTTCGCTTATAACAATGCCGTCTACTTCTTCTTCCTCCTGCTGATCCATCCCGATGTTAGGTCTCCCTGGACGGGTTACCAGAGACACTCCACCACTGGACGGACCGGCCTGAGCGGGGCACTCAGCCGATGAGTCATCGGCCTCCCTTACAAGCTGAAATGCGGCATCAGCGCCGACGGCAAACTCCGTCAGTAGGGAGGGCGGTTCCGTAACGTCCCAAAGATGTTGAGACACACCCTCATCGCCAGAAATCCCCTCCCGGGGGCTCTGAGAGCCACGCGCAGCCATTAAAGTTTAAAGAGATGGGAGGAAAGAACTCACCAGGAAAAATGATAGCGAACGCAAAGGGAGTTGATGAAGCAAGAAACGACAGTGGAGGGAAGAAGGAAGAAGAGAAAGAAGACTCGGAAGCGGATACGAGCGGGAGGGAGGAATGCGAAAATAAAATTTGCACAGTCCTCCCGCCCGACCTTTTTATAGTTGTGCCACGTGGCAGGGCTTTTAATGAAAAAGCGAATCATCGTTCGTCTCGGCTCCCCCGCTCGACACGTGGCGCACGCTGACTGACAGCGGTAAAGTCTTCGCCACGTGTCCGAATCTCATACGCGGACGGAACGATCTGACGGCTGACCGCACGTGCGGCCTCGGGAAATGCAACGTCATACGTTAGAGACGACTCAAGGAGCATTAAACGCCTCATCATAACCTCGGACTCTAATACGAACCGACCTAAAAACTCGTTACCCCTTGATGCCGCGAATGACACAAGGAGTAAGGAGGCTTACTGTTGGGGAAAAATATATCAAGTCCGGAGACTCGGATTCTAATTAGGTTGGCTTTGCTGACGCTGCCCGAAGAGTCCGAGACAACGGTCAGAGCCAAGAGAATAAGGGATAGGCAGAGAGGCATAAGCAAGAGACGGTTAAAGTTACTCTGTCGGAGAGATAACCTCGTCTGCATAAGCCTACAGAAGGCCGAGTATGTTATAAGCCACCCGACCGATAGAATAAAACCGACCTAACGAGTTGGTTCTGTCGGCCACGGAGTAAGGAAGGACGACGGATAATCACCGAGACTATTCCATCCGTGAGAAGGCAGAAAACTTATGTTCCCGACTCGGCCGAGACTCCCCTTGAGTCGGTAGCAACTGAACCGAGACAAGAGAAGGCGGTATGAATGCAAATACCGCTCCGGAAATCCAGGAATACGGGTATCCGATCCCGAGATTCTCGGGATCGGGAGCAATCAGTGAAATCTCCGAATAATCAGGAGAAGAATCCTTGTATGATGAGGATTCCTAAGATCTAAATATCAAAGCTTTCCACAGAGAAAGGTACGAGACACAAAACTGAGAAAACCCTTTGCTATTGAGAAAACGACTGACTTAATCATCGGAGGCTCCCCGACTCTAGCCAGGGTCCCCTTGATAATGTTGTTTGTGCAGGTGGAAGAAGATCCGAGTCAGAGGAGCTGTTCCATAAAAATACACCAACACCTACTATAATGTTTCCTTGCCATCCTGCCCGTTGATTAGTACACACATACTTGAATGAAGGGAAAACACACATATCAGCTTGATTCATAACTTTTGTAGCCTTTAAAAAGTTTTTAGCAATGAGTGTCCAATCACCCCTCTTTCCTATTGTGTGGTCCACCTGAGATATGGAACTGCCCGAATTTTAGTCTCATCTCCTTAAATGATTTGACAAAATGGATGGACGATGTGAATAAAATACACATATCATTATGGAGCTTACGTCCGACATTAGGGCTGAAAGTCGAGTTGGATTGGGTTGGTGCCCAATCTTAGCTCGAAACCAAGGTTCCCATGCCCCAACCTTAACCCAAAGCAACTCAACTCAACCCAAACCAACCTCTTTTCAAGGAAGCCTAACCTAAGTAGGCTCAATTGAGTTGGTCTAATATATATATGCTAATATTTTTGTTATTATATTAGTCTATCATATTTCCAACACATATTTTATTGTTTTTACTTATAATTTTATTTATTATATATTTAGTTATTTATCATATAAAAATTTATTTTTCCTAAACAAAGAAGCTAAAATACAGAACAACTACTCCTTTAAAAGTCATACTATGCATTAAGTAATTTATTTGCGCGTGAGAAATTCAGCATATCTTGTTACTTTAAGTCATTGGATATGACACGGACCAATAAAACTTGATGGCATTGGAATTTCTTGTGCCTTAGCATAAATGATATACACTTAATTATAATTAATTTATAAAGAACTTATATATTGGTCGGGTTCTGGTTGAGCTAGGCAATTCGAGACCTTGACTTGATCCCAACCCGGATTTTATTGGGTTAGTGTTTCTATGGCCCAAGCCCGGGACCATGAGCGGATACATCCAACCCAACGCAACCCAATGTCGGCTCCGTCACGCGCTGGTCGGGGTGATCCCGCCAAACTTTCATCCATAACTGGCGTCGGTGCCATGTGCTGGACGTGGATTCGGTACTACGTCCACCCATCCCTGGCTAGGAACGGACAGAACTCTGAGGAGCCACCTTTATGTATTGGTTTTCATCCACACCGTCCATACATTTTACAATATCATTTTAGGGCATAAACCCAATGTTTACGCATTTCCAATGCTCAAATAGACCACACTGTGGGGATTAAACACCTACCCTTGGAAAGCTTTTTGGAGACTACACAAGCTCTGAATCAAGATGATACTTGTATTTTCCCTTTATCTAGATCTATCTGACCTTATAAACATGTTGGATGGAAATTAACCATCACGGTGGGCCCCAGAAAGTTTTCAACGGTGGGAGTCATTATCACCACTTCTTCCTATGGTGTGGTCTACTTGATCATTTAAACTATATAATTTTTGTGATTGTAACCTAAAATATAATTTTAAAATGTATGGACGGTGTGGATAAAACACATACATCACGGCGGCCACTCGGAGTACCTGTCCGTTCCAACATAGGATTTGGCGGGGGTTGTACCCAATCCGCCAATCTCAGTTCCCATTTAAATTACATTTCTACCCCTCACAACCCCAACAACGGAGAAGAGTCCTAGATTCTCTCTTCAGAGAGAGAGAGAGAGAGAGAGATGTGGAATGCAGAGAGGAGGAAGGCTCTGTACCGTTCAGTACTGGGCCTTGCTTCAATCCTAGCCATCCTTTATCTGAATTTTGGGGACAAATTCAGATTCCCAGTCATTCTATGGCAGCCGAGAATGAGCTTCATCTCCACCGTCAATTCCTCCCATCTCTTTATAGACCAAGAAACTGGCCACCCTTTGGCCATCAACGGCTGGAATTCCTACTGGCTGATGGACCAGAGCATCTGGGCCGGCCCCTCCCGGCAGAGGGTGTCCGAGATGCTCAGTCGTGGAGCTGGCATGGGGATGACCGTCTGCCGCACTTGGGCTTTCAGTGACGGTGGGCCTAACGCACTCCAGATCTCACCTGGGGTGTTCGATGAACGCGTCTTTCAGGTCCGTCGGTTGTGAATTTTGGTTCTATCTGCTGTTTTTGGATTTTGGGTGTTTTTTAAAATCCTAATATAGTTTGATTATGGTTTGATATAGTTGAATTGACGGTTAAATTCTAGTGGGTCTTGGATGGTTAGTATTTGAATAGACTGGATTTTTTGAATTGAAGGATGGTCTGATGAAAATTCAGGTTATTGAATTGAATTGTAATAAATAGTTTGATAATGTTGAATTGCTGATAAAATTGAATGTGGGCCTTGGATCATAACTGTTTGAAGAGATTGGATTTTGTAAATTGAATGGTGGTTGATGAGAATTTATGCTATGTTTGGATGCACTATTGAATTGAATTGTATAAACTAGTTCAGTTAAGTTGAATTGGTGATAAACTTGGATGTGGGTCTTGGATGTAATTCTCTAAACTTTAGAGAGATCAGATTTTGTGAATTGGATAGTGTTCGAGGAGAAGATAGGATATGTTTGGATGCACTATTGAATTGAATCTAGTTCAGTTAAATCGAAATGTTCACATTTTTGGTATGTTCTTTAGTATTGATAGGAAAGAACTGGTGAATAGCAGTTCAATTCCTTTCTAGTCTGACTTCAAAGTCCTTCCTTTACCAGTCTATGGTTGAACTTTGAATATGAAGACGGGTAATCACAATTTGATCATTTCCCCTTGTTGAATAGTTATGCAATCCAATTTGATGGTGCATCCAAACATAGCCTAATATTGGTTTTAGATTGCAATGAATTTGAGTTTTGTTCTATATTGGGTTTGAAGAGATTTGATTTTGAGATTTGAATTGTGGCCTATGAGAATATAGGTGACTGGGGTGTATACTTGTTGCAATTTGATTTACTTTTACATTTGAATGCTATGTAGGTTAATACTTAAACAAGATTCTGTAGGTGGTGGCTGCCTGGCTGGGCCTTGTGAGATGATGTCAGGATATATGGATGGGATTGGAAAAGGTTGATTTTGAAAATTGAATGGTGTGTTTTTTTCTGGGATATCAGATAATGGTTTCTGCACACCAAGACCTGTTAGACTACAGGACCTGATCCATGTAACACATCCTCACATGGAGGGCACTATTTCGGACTTGTCTATGAGGGATTTGGCATATAGGTCATTGATATTTAGACAAATATGCATACACCATTGATTTTTCTAGTGCTATTGAATATAAATAGTTGTCACTGTTTTAGGTTTAACATGGAGCAGATTTTATTCAAGTCAAATTGATGATGATGAAATTGCTGGTCACGTTGTACATGGTTCTGCATCACTATAAATAATGTTCGTGCTTAAAAAAAAAAGTTTTATGGTCTTAAATAACAAGTTTTCGTTTTTACATTTTGAGGACTTGGATTTAGTATCGGAGGATAACTCTCTTCAATTCTATGTGAATAATCAGTATGAGACTTTAGTGTGATATCTCCTGCTTTTAAGCTAAGCTTTTTTGTTGACCCTTTTTCATCTCAGGCCTTGGATTTTGTGATAGCTGAAGCAAGGAAACACCGAATTAGGTTAATCCTCAGTCTTGTAAACAATCTGAATGCCTTTGGTGGGAAAGCTCAGTATGTAAGATGGGCACAAGCAGCTGGAGTCAATGTGACGTCCACACCCGATTCTTTTTTCTCGGATTCAACTATAAAAGGCTACTACAAAGATTACGTTAAGGTACATTTACAGCCCTGTTATATTAAATTATTTTGTTTCCATTTGTTTATTTATTTAAATAATTGGAAGCTTATAATTTTTTTGCCATTTTAAATGCCTGCTGTGTAGCCTAATAGTCTCGCAAATTGCTTTGTATTGGTATCACCATTTGGTAGTGTTTGGACGTACCTCCAAATGGATATTTGGTCAAATGTGTAAGTTGGTTTTCCCCATTTTGAGCTTACCGACCATTTTGGCCAGCACTGGAAACAAAACATGAATGGGAAGGTTATCAGTTTTTGACACTTCCACTCCCAAAATAATATATTTGTAGGTTTCGGTACTAATTCTAAACAAGTAAATGTTATGTATAGCATTTCCGGAGGTACTTCCAAACAGACCCATCGGCATACTTGGTTTCCCTTCCCTGAGATCTGTGATCAAGATTGGATTTTAGAATGGTTGGTTGTTTAGAACTTACAGTGAATCAGATCAAGCAAACAGAGTTTTAACTTGCTATTGTGAACGCTGGAAAATCGGCGCCCACGCTGATTTGTGGTTTTATGATGGGGGTGATTAGGCTGATTTGGATTGATGATGCAATAGACTTGGAGTCACCATTAGCCACTTAACTCAAAATCCTGCAGTTGGCTAGAACCTGCAGAATATGCACAGCTAGAGAATTTGAAGATCCTCTTGTGTTACATTGACACTTGATTTGCGGTCTGAGATTTAGAGTAAGGGACCTCGGTTATAAAGAGGGAAGGTGTTAAACACTCTCTCTGCCCGTACGGATGTACGGTCTCTACTTCGTGTGATAAAATATTCTTAAGGAATGAAATGACAAGATCAGATGGGACTAGGCAGACTCGGATTTCTGATATAGCAGGGTCCGAAAATCCAGCAAGCTACAAAGCATACGTTCGGGAATGTTTAGAGGAATTTTAAACAGATGATGATGATGATGATGATGATGATGATGGAGTATGGACTAGGATATCATAAATTTCTGATGTGACAGGATCCAAGGTCCTGACAAGTCACAAAGCATACATTTAATGGCGATCTAGAGGATCGGGGGGGTTAAGAAGGAAAATAATGATGCGATTGATGGAATATGAATGCTAATGATGATTGTATGATCTTTGGCTTGCGCTCGAAAAGACTTAGATGTTTTGGTGCACTATGACTGAGTTTAGCTCGAGTGGGTGTGAGCAGTGTTCGAAATATCGGTATCGCGTTACGTATCACATTCTTGGGATACGGATACGTATTGGTTATCACACGGGATATATCGGTTGTATCATGTATTAGAAACATTGGAAAATTTGTTGAATTTTTTCATGAAACTTCGGTGATTATTAAAAAAGACGTCAATACACACTTATAAATCAAAACATTTCAAAAAACAAGTATACATAATAGGTTTTCTTTGTATGGGATCCTAATCTATGTGTTGTCTAACTGAATTGATGCAAGTATATTCAATGCCTATTCATATAATTTATAAATGTAAGAAGATGAGTGGAAACACAAACAATACATTCAAAAGCAAAAGAAGAATTATTAGATTAGGTTGCAGACATGTTTGATGTGATGTTTGAACACCAAGATTGCAAACGATTTGTGAGAAATTGGGAAATTTTGATTTTTTTTTTCAATTTTTCGCAACCCAGCCCATCTCCAAATCTCGAAATCGAAGCTCCTAATCCTTGATTTTTCGTACAGAACATGAAAAATCATGAATTTATAACAATCTAACACTAATTTAACATGATTTACAGAAAATAAGAGCATCAAAAATCGAAAATGCTCACTAGATCGAACATGTGGGATATATCGCACTACTTGTGTGTTTCGTATCGCACTGGTGGGATATAAAGATATATCGTAGGATATATCGGCCGATATTGTCGATATTTAAAACAATGGGTGTGAGAAGCTAAGGGATGGGTGAAGAGGCTAGAAGGATAGGAGCTTGAAGGTTCAAACACTCCTCACTCTCACTTGCTTTCTCTCTCTCTCTCTCTCTCTCTCTCTGGTGATCTTGCTTATTGTTGTTGTTGTGTGAAATGAAGAGAAGTGAAGGCTATTTATAGCCTTTTGGGATGATATGTAATTCTAATGACCTTGGAGGGTGAATGATGATGTGACGGCTTGTGATTGGTTGAGGAGAGAGTAATGCCACGTGGCACTCTCTTATAAGTCATTGGGCTTGTTAGGATGGTAAATAGGGTGAATTTTGGGGGTAAGTTTATGGAAGAGTTGACTTTGGGAGGGAGGAACAACTGTAGCTCAGAGATGCACATTTGTCGAGGCAGGGCGGTAATCCGATTACGGCCCAAAATCTGAATTCCGGCTGGTGGGCTCTGGTTATGGCCCAAAATCTGTTTTGGCTTTTTGGGCTTAAAGATGTCTTGGAAGTGGTTTGGTTAGGGCTTAGATTTGGTTCGAAAACGGTTCATAAATGGGTAATAGGGTGACCTAGGTTTGGTTTGGTGGGGTTCAGGTTCAGTTCCTTAGGATCATCCTGTCTTATCAAGTTGTTAGCCTGGGTGGGGTGTTTACATGTATCAAAATCAGAAGACTACATGGAAAAAGTCACTTGCACATATCTAGTCGGGGATACTTAGAAAGTCTGATCGAGTCCAAGTTGGCGTAGTGAGTTCCCTGTAAGGTTGCAAAATGTGCAGGGCAGCGTTAGACTTCGAACTCATGGGTTTGGATGAAGCCTAAGATGAGGAAAATGATGACCTGGCTCTCGAACTAGAGGATTCCTTCAAAAAGTTCAAAACAAAGGCCAATGTTGTTGTGGATGATTTCGAAACTGTGAACTTGGGATCCCCAGAACTCCCTAGAGAAGTGCGCATAGGTAGATCCTTGCCTCAGGAATACAAGCAGAGGATGATAGAATTTTTGAAGCCAAGATTATCCAACTTTGCATTCTCATATGAAGATATGCCTGGACTTGATGAAGAGCTGGTATTACATCACCTGCCAACAAAGCCCGAGATGAAGCTGGTCAAGCAAAAGCTTCGAAGGATGAAACCAGAATGGGCCCTGAAAGTACGTGATGAAGTCATCAAGCAATACAACACGGAGTTCCTGGTAGTCTCCAACTACCCGGAATGGCTCGCAAATATTATACCAGTTCCAAAGAAAGACGATAAAGTCAGGATGTGCATCGACTTCTGGGATCTGAACAAAGCCAGTCCCAAAGACGATTTCCCGCTGCCTCACATTAACACTCTGATGGATAATACAACAGGACACAATCAAATCAAGATGGCCATTGAAGACCGTGAGAAGACATCCTTCATCACACCTTGGGGAACCTTCTGCTATCGGGTCATGTCGTTTGGACTAAAGAATGTTGGGGTCACATATCAGCGAGCCATGACTGCTCTGTTCCACAATATGATAAACAAGGAAATGGAAGTCTATGTGGACGACATGATCGTTAAGTCTCTCACGATTGAAGGACACTTTGAAGATCTCAAGAAACTCTTTGATCGATTGGAAAAGTTCAAGCTCCGCCTCATTCCGCAGAAATGTTAATGCCGCCTACACCAAGCAAACCATTGTTGCTCTATATTTCCATCGCAGCAGAAGCAATCAGGTGCGTCCTCGGCCAACATGACATCTCAGGAAGGAACAAACGATCTATTATTTAAGCCGGAGATTCACCGCTTATGAATCCAAATACTCCAGCTTAGAGAAAACTTGTCCTGCTCTGGTCTGGGCAACACAACGGCTTCGTCAATACATAATCGCCTACTCGATCCTTTTGCTCGCTCGCATGGATCCATTAAAATACTTGTTAGAGAAGCCAACACTAACAGACAGAATTGTGAAATGACAACTGCTACTCTTTGAGTTCGACATTAACTATGTCACTCAGAAAGCAATCAAGGGGCAAGCACTAACCTAGCATCACATTCCCTGCCCAATTATCAACCATTGAAGACCTTCTTCATTGACAAGGACATCCTTCTTATCGAAGGAGAAGAAGAAAGGAAGGCAGGAGAATGGACCCTCTTCTTCGACGGAGCCGCCAATTCAAAAGGAAGCAGAGTAGGAGCAATTCTCTACTCCCCTGTCGATGTCTCGATTCCCATCTCCAGGCACTTAGCATTTAATCGCACAAACAATGTGACTGAATATGAAGTATGTATCGTTGGTCTGAAAGAAGCCATCATCCTCAATGTGAAAAGATTGCGAGTCTTCGGAGATTCACAACTCATCATCAACCAGACAAACGGCGAATGGAGGACCAATGATGAAAAGTTGATCCCCTATCATATCTACCTAGAGAATCGAAGCGAGGAGTTTGATGAAGTCACATTCTCATACATGCCCCGAGCCAAGAATCAGTTCGCAGATGCCCTCACCACCCTTGCGTCAATGCTAGAGATTCTTAAAGGAATTTCTGAGTGGGAACTTATCGTGGAGCTTTAAGAAGAGCCTGCTTTCTGTTTACAGATCAATGAAGTGGAAACCTCCTCCAATAGCCATCCATGGTACACGGACATCAAATGATATCTCGAGCACCAAAAGTATCCCGAAGGAGCTACATCAACCGATAGTTATACTATCCAATGGCTAACAGCTCAATTCACTCTTAGCAAAGGTATCTTTCACAAGCGATCCTTCAATCAAGTCCTCCTTTGTTGTGTGGATGAAACAGAGGTAGTCAAAATCATGTCAGAAATCCATGAAGGAGCCTGTGGCCCACACATGAATGGTCAAATGATGGCGAAAAAGATTCTATGACTCGGCTATTATTGGCTAACAATGGAGACAGACTGTTGCAAACATGTCAGGAACATGCAAATTAAATCCATGTGCTTGCTTTTGAACTTTACAACCTGACAACACCATGACCCTTTTTTATATGGGGTCTTGACATCATCGGGAAAGTCAACCCAAAAACTACAAATGGGCACGGATACATCTTAGTGGCAGTGAATTATTTCACAAAGTGGTTAGAAGCAGCATCCTACACCGCCATCGCAGCATCTCATGTGGTGAAATTCATGAAGAACAATATCATTAGCTGATACGAAATCCCTCACGCCATTATTACAGACAATGGGTCGCATTTCGTCAATAAAAGGATGAACGAGTTCCTCGGAAAATTCAAGATCCAGCGCAGTCGATCAAGTCCCTACTGCCCTCAGATGAATGGAGTCGAAGCCGCTAACAAAATAATCGTTCGAATACTGGAAAAGATGGTTAAAACATATCACGACTGGTCGGAAATGCTCCCATACACACTTTGGGCTTATCGGACGTCTATACGATCTGCTACAAGCTTAACTCCTTTCGAACTCACATACGGAATGGAGGCAGTGCTACCAATTGAAGTCGAAATACCACCTCTGCGAGTATTATTGGAAAGCGAAGTCGAGGAAGATGAGTGACAAGAAGCAAGATATGATCAACTACACCTGGCTGATGAAAAACGCATGCGTGCACTAAGCCACTCGCAATGCTACCAAAGGAGAATCACATGGGCCTAAAACAAGAGGGTCCGAAAGAGGAGCTTCAGGGTCCGCGACATGGTTATGAAGCACATCTTATCGTGGCACTTACCAGACCCTAGAGGCATGTTTAAACCTTCCTGGGATGGACCGCTGATCATTTGTGAAATGCTTCCAGGTAGCGCTCTTCGGCTTGCCAACATGAGAGGAGAAGATCTTCTTGAGCCCATCAACGCCGACAATATGAAAATCTGTCATGGGTAACGATACCTGACTCTGTCAATAATTACAATCATAAAACTAGAGATCAAAAAACAAGAAATAGGCTATCTTGATACATCCATCATTGCGCCAAGGGTAAAAAGAGCACAACTGCCTAGGGATGGGCAAGAGCAAAAACTCAGGACGTGGTGAAAATCCAAAAGGATGCCATGGGCAAAAATGACGGAAAAGCCAGTTAGTGAAAACCCAAAAGGGCACTATGAGCAAAAGTGGCAAAACAAAAAAAGAAAAAAAAAAGTGCAGGTACAAAGAAAAGCCAAGGCAACAACCAAAGTGAAAAAACACAAGGAAAATACAAGTCTTGGATCAGAATTCTATCAGACTCTACCCATATCCAAGGAACACGATCCAAGTATGCACTACTCTCAAGGAACAGGGATTCCTAGTAAACAATTCAGAATACCGAATTTGACATGGGCTGAGTCTAATGTTTTGATTCCATCACCCAAGGAACAAATCTAAACACGAGCACACATTGACAAAATAAGGCACAAATAAAAAAATATTTGTTTCCCTTCCTAAAGCTTTTGTATATATTTGCAAAATCCACTATATTTTACAAAGCTGCTCAAAACAAAAAATATAGAATTTTTTTTGACAAGAAAATGCAACAAAAATAGAGCCAAAGACTGCCCGGTAAGTCTCCCTCTCCTCCATCATACAGTGATAATCACTGCCTGAGTCTATCAACCTCCATGTGTAGGTAGAAGATCTTATCCTTCTCCAATATGCGGGAAGCTATCATGCTCTCATCATATTGCCGCACTACTGCCAGATGACGAGCCATATCCTCGCATACATACCGGAGTACAAAGATCTCAGACAAGATATGGCCGTGTAGCTGCCAAAAAGGAAGGATCAACAAAAGGCCTCTCTTCGAATGCTTCAAAGGAGTCATCGACCCCCCTGAAGAAGACGAGGCAGAATCTCCAAGAATATCTCGGTCATCCTCGTCATTCGTCAAGTGCCAACCGGTAACCTGGCGATAAAGCGACTGCTCCGCCACCCAACGTTGATACAGTACTGTCACCAAAGGAGGAGCCCAAGACTCAAACTCCAAAGCAGTCGCGTCCAGACAATCCTGCCACTTAGACCGAATCCACTGGCGAAGAGCCGACATGCGCAGAGGTATGGGTGCGTGACCAAATCCTGAAAAGGAAAAAGAAGGGATATCTGCCAGTACCCAAACTGTTGAAGGAAGCGGATCGGGTGATAAGAGCAATAGCCTTGGAAGCCCAACAGAAGCAGGGGAGTACGAGCGGCGTTGGAAATCAAAGGCGTTTGGCAGAACCACGAAGCCTCCCAGCTAACCTCCCATCCACGGAGACGGGAGAACATCCGACGATAAAAAGACTCGGTAGCCTCGACACCAAGGGGGAGCCCATCCAGAAGCAAAGATAAAACATCGGTACGATGGGAATCATGCCAAGAGAGGCGAGGTGTCATAAACAGGTGTTCCCACAACCACACCTAAAAAGAAAAAAGATGATGCATGAGGGACAAGAAAGTAAAAAAGAAAAACAAAAAAGAGAGGAAAGTGGAGTACCTGAAGGAAAGAATAGCACCCTTGGAGGATGCGAGTCTGCCCAAGCGAACACTCAGACAAACCCAAGCAAAGCTCTGCTAGCATTACAAGAATGATACTCTGGCGAGAGAGGACACGGCGGAAGGCGTAAAAAAGGAAAATCAAAGATGATTGCCGAAATCCCAAAAAGAGCAGCTCTGCCAGAACACGGAATATTAGTGCATTCAAGCACTGTAAATGACGAGCAGATCCATCATCTCCTCGGGCAGATAAACATCGATCGTATAAAAGCTCAAAGGTGAACTCACCCGTAGCACCATCAATTGTAGGGAGAGATGCTGAAAATCCGAACTAGGACTAAGTCAGAGGACCGTACCTAACGGGATGGAGGAAGATATGGCTCCTGGGAGAAAGGAAGGCCCGCCAAACGAGACAACTCCAAAGAAGGACCTAACTCTAGGTCGTTGAAGGAGAATAAGTTCAGTGTCGGAACGCAGTCATGGGATGTGACACTCAACATTCGCCAATCCAGGCGAACTCGGTGAAGATGCAGAACCTCTCCGAAACCTAGAAGATGCGGCTCACGACTCTCAGAAGCAGTCAAACTCCCTATCCAGATTCGTAGCCTCTCTGAGTAGGTGCCACATGGCTGCAGGCAACAGGTACGAATAGGAATACCCTCAACGATCTGAACGTTGGGGTCAATCGGCAAGTCATCAAAAATAGGCGTCCCCTTGTCCAAAAAGTTGATCTCATGGTGATGAAAGAAACCTGACACCCCCATAGCCTCATGCAAAGTGTCCTGAAAAGCAGCAAAAGGTGAACCCGAGTCGCCTACGGTCATCACATCAGGAGCCTTCGGGAAGGTGCCCACGCTAGAAGTTGCAATACCAGGACCACTCCAATACAAAGAATCATCTGGCTCATCGTCCAAATCTCTACCATCCATCACAGTCACCCCACCACCATCACCTAGATCAACAACTGCATCCAATCCACCACTGCCACCCATCACAGTCCCATAATCCGAATTGAAGATCATGGCCAAACCATCAACATGGGGCACACCATCCATCAAAACCCCATGATCCAACCCATCCATCATGCCCAAACCATCAACGTGGGGCACACCATCCACCAAAACCCCATGATCCATCCCATCCAACAAACCCATTCCCATGATCCAACCCATTCATTATACCCAAATCACCAATGTGGGACACACCACCCAACAACCCATCTTCATGATCCACCTCACCCATTATAGCCAAGCCATCATCCTTATCATCAATACCCATGTCGTCAACCATGGTCAAATCCGGACCATCCACCATCATCATAGTCCCATCCACACCATCCAATGGCATGTCCACACCCAAACTCCCAAAAATCAGCCCACTAAAATCCCCATCTTCACTATCTAATGGCCCACCAAATCTAGATTCATCCAAGCCATTAAATGTCCATCCATTTCCAAAATCTCCTCCCATTACTTCCCTAAAACCCATCTCACCATTAATGGTGGTTGGAGCCACACCATAAATGACATTCACTTCTTCAAGAGGCCCCACCAAACCACCATTAAGAGCTCCATCAATAAAAGGATTCTCTTTAATCATCATCTAATAAAAGTGATCAAGAGAAAGATCATTTACCTCAATGATTGGACCCAAGCTCCCACCATTATTGGACCTACCAAAGCTCTCTCTATTTCTATCCATTGAAAATGGGTAAGAGGAAGAAGGCAAGATAGAGAAGAAGGCAAAAGAGAAGAAAATGAGACAAAAGGAAGATTCAGAGTGGAAAAACAGAAGAGAATATCAGGGACAACAACCTTTAACGAATAGAGGAGCCGTTGTCAATGGAAGAAAACACGAACAGGGGCGGTAATCGGATTACCGCTTGCTTTCGACATTTATGCCTACTGCTGCAATGCCTAAAAATTCGAAAATTCTATCAGAAGTTAACGGACGATACTCGGATCACTGCCCAGACGTGGAACATACTCCGGCTATGCATGTGGCCCACCATGGAGGCCAAAGGAAGCCAAATAATCAGGACATTGTGCGCTCAGATCATCAAAGGGGTCTTGGAATGGGCTTTGGCTTGGACAATGGGCCTTGGAATGGGCTTTGGTTTGGACAATGGGCCTTGGAGAATGGGCCTCTTTTAAGATGGGCTTTTGAATGGATTTGGACAATGGGCCTTGGAGAATGGGCCCTATCCATGATGCGTCTTCTCTCTCTTTTTTTTTTGGAATATTTGAGCCATTTGTGAAGGTAGGGGTGTATACTTACCCGTGGATGTTGATCTTGCAACATGCCTCGTCATGGTCAAAGTGAGGCTGGGCCTTCTAGCCAATCGGTTGACCCTTGTTATGTACTTCGAGAGGGTCGGCATCTCTCTAATGTGGCTCGAGAGGGAGGGGCCCGGGCTGTCTTGAGGGGATGTGGGGTCCACAGTCACTGGTCAGATTAGTTCGTGGATCACCAGCCATTGTTCTTTCAGGTGTTGGAGCGTACTCCACTCTATGGTTTATTCAGAGTTCGTCTGAGTATGACGAATATGGCGCTTTTATCAGTGTTAACTGAGCGATGGCGTGCTGAGACCTATATGTTTCACCTTCCTTTTGGAGAGTGGGGAATTACCCCCTATGACATCTTCATCCAGCTTGGTCTTTGATACGAGGGGGGTCCATTCCTTTTGAGGAGGATCTCCCTGTTCTTTATGAGGATGACTGGATGAACCTTGTGGGGATGACTTCCCATTCTTGTGAATTTTCGGGACCCCGGTTCAAGCTGCTCTGGTTATCGGCGAACTTCTCTCGGCGAGTTCCGCAGACTGAGGCCGAAGCTGTTGTGAAAGCTTGCGCCTTGATTTTGTATACTTTGGGAGCCATGATCTTCTGTCATGGGAATGAGTTAGTGAGCTCCCGTATACTGTCGCTCGTGGCGGATATCACTTTTCCTACGCCGTATAACTAGAACGCTGCGCTTTTGGCCCATTTGTATGAAGGATTGGACAAGGCCAGTCGTTGTAGCAGCAGGTCGATGATCGACTTTAATCCAGTTATCGAGGTGTGCATCAAGCCTCTTTTTCTTGCCTTTTTTCTCATGAACACATCTTAATGATCGATCCTTGTGCAAGTTTGTTTTTTGATCATTTTCCACACTTTGGGCCTGCTCTAATAAGCTATACCCCTCATTTTCCTCGCTTGATGTTGTGGTATAAGGATAATCGCACCCGTCAATTTTCAAATCTCGCCTGGAGATCTAATGTGGACGCTCTGGTTCCTGATGATGTGAGCAAATGTTTTTTCATGCCTTTTTCTTTTGGTTTGTACTCTTATCTTGACCCTTGATTGCTTTGCCAGTTTCACACCAGGCCTTACTTTCGATCTGCCGTCGCTCTCACTCCTAAGGCCCAGGAAGCTTTCCAGGCCTCGCGTCGTCATCACATCTTGGAGGATCCTTGGGTGACGAAATGGTACTTGGGCGAGAGACTCTTTTGGCAGTTGACTAGCAGTCCCCTTGTATAGTTTAGCCCGCCTGCTGAACCAGAAAACTGGAGGGCAGTTCCTAAGCATGAGTTGACAACTGTTTTAGAGGGTTATGATGCTAGCATTTTTGTGGATCCTGTGAGAGACTATAGTTCCTGGTGTGAACAGTACATCATTGGTCCCATTCTGAGGAATGCTTATGCTCCTGGCGGTGGTGCACGCTTTGCTGGAGGGAATCTCTTAGGCCCTGAAGTTCTTTCGAAAGATTCAGATGAATATGTACCTGATGAGTAGTGGCTTTTTTAATGAATATGTCCATGTATCTTCTGTGCACGGCTTTCCATATATATCAAAATTCATTTATCCAGTGTCGCCTTTCGTATTGTTTTTCAAGCCCTTTGATGATCTGAGTGAACAATGTCCTATTTTTTGGCTTCCCTTGACCTCCGTGGTGGGCCATATGCATGGTCGGAGCATGTTCCACATCCGGGCGGTAATCAATCTGAGTACCGTTCGTTGACTTCTGATAGGATTTTTAAATTTGCAGGCGTTGCAGTAGCGGGCATAAATGTCGAGAGCAAGCAGTAATCGGATTACCGAGGGTGCTAATCCGATTACCGCCCCAATTCATCTTTTCTTCCAGCGACAATGGCTCCTTCTCTGTTCGTCCGGGGTTGCTGTCCTTGATATTCCCTTCTGTTTTTCCACTATGAATCTTCCTTTTGTCGCCCTTTCTTCTCGTTTTTTTCTCTATCTTGTCTTCTTCCTCATACCTTTTTCCAATGGCTGGAAATGGAGGGAGCTTTGGTGGGTCTAACAATGGTGGGAGCTTGGGTCCAATCATTGAGGTAAATGATCCTTTTCTTGACCACTTTTATGAGGAGGTGATGATTGAAGATAATTTTTTTATTGATGGAGCTCTTAATGGTGGTTTGGTGGGGCCTCTTGAAGAAGTGAATGCCATTTATGGTGTGGCTCTAACCACCATTAATGGTGAGATGAGTCTTGGGGAAGTAATGGGAGGAGATTTTGGAAATGGATGGACATTTAATGGCTTGGATGAATCTAGATTTGGTGGGCCATTGGATAGTGAAGATGGGTTTTAGTGGGTTAATTTTTGGGAGTTTAGGTGTGGACATGCCATTGGATGGTGTGGATGGGACCATGATGATGGTGGATGGTCCGGATTTGACCATGGTTAACGGCATGGGTATTGATGGTAGGGATGATGGCTTGGCTATGATGGGTGGGGTGGATCATGGAGATGGTTTGTTGGGTGGTGTGTCCCACATTGGAGATTTAGGCATGATGGATGGGTTGGATCATGGGGATGGTTTGTTGGATGGGATGGATCATGGGGCGGTGATATGATGAGAGCATGATAGCATCCCACGGATTGAAGAGGGATGAGGTCTTCTACCTGCACATGGAGGTTGATAGACTTAGGCAGCGATTATCAATGTATGAAGGAGGAGAGAGACTTACCGGGCAGTATTCGACTCTGTTTTTGTTGCATTTTCTTGTCAAAAAAAAAAAAGATTGTATATTTTTTGTTTTACGAAGCTTTGTAAAATATAGTGGATTTTGCAGATATATACAAAAGCTTTAGGAAGGGAAACAAATATTTTTTTTGTTGTGCCTTATTTTTCAGTGTGTGCTCATGTTTAGATTTGCGCCTTGGATGGAATCAGAACATTAGACTCAGCCCATGTCGAATTCGGTATCCTAAATTGTTTACTAGGGATCCCGATTCCTTGAGAGTAGTGCATATTAGGATCGTGTCCCTTGGATTTGGGTAGAGTCTAATAGAATTCTGATCTAAGACTTGTCTTTTCCTTGCACTTCTTCACTTGTTGCCTTGGCTTTTCTCTGTACCTGCACTTTTGTTCGTTTTTTTTTTTTTTTACCACTTGCTCGTAGCGCTCTTTCGGGTTTTTACTATGATTGACTTTTTTTGTCATTTTTGCCCGTTGCGTCCTTTCGGATTTTCATCACGTCACGGATTTTTACTCTTACCCGCCCCTTGGCAGCCGTGCTCGTTTTACCCTTGGCACCTTTTTAGGTTTTCGCCAAATTTGCTACATACCCACTGTTTTTACTTGAGACGCCCTTTCAGGTTTTCTCCTTGCCCCTTTTGCTTAGGCATGCTATATTATTATTATTATTATTTATTTTTCTTTGAGTATGACTGGAGAGAGGGACTGGATTTCATTCATTGCCAGCCGATCGGCTACCTTCCTGAATTTTTCTCTGATTATAATCACAATTTGTTGTCCAGGTCAGGCTATCCTATGGGGGAATGGGATGGTTTCGTAATACTTGTATGTTGGATTTGGGTTTTCTTCTCTTCTCCTCCCCTTTTTTTACTATATTCCTTTTTTGTCTATATTTTTTCTCTCTTCCGGACTCTCTTTTTTTTTTTTTTTGGGGGGGGGGGGGGAATGATGGGTATGTCTCAGGATAGCCTATTTCTTGTTTTTTGATCTCTAGCTTTATGATTGTAATTATTGGGGAAGTTAGATATGGTTACCTATGATAGATTTTCACGTTGTCGGCGTTGACGGGCTCAGGAAGATCTCCTCTCATGTTGGTGAGTCGATGGGCGCCGCCTGGAAGCATTTCACGGATGATCGGTGGTCCATCCCAGGAAGGTTTAAACTTGCTTCTAGGGTTTGATAAGTGTGACGATACGATGCGCTTCATAACCATGTTGCCGACCCTGAAGCTCATCTTTTAGACCCTCTTGTTTTAGGCCCGTGCAATTCTCCTTTGGTAGCATTACAAGTGCCTTAGTGTGTGCATGCGCTTTTCATCTACCAGGTGTAGTTGATCATATCTTGCTTATTGTCACTCGCCTTCCTCCACTTCGCTTTCTAATAATACACGTAGAGATGATATTTCGACTTTGATTGGTAGCACTGCCTCCATTCCGTATGTGAGTTTGTAAGGAGTTGTGCCTATAGCAGACCGCATAGACGTTCAATAAGCCCAAAGTGCGTATGCGAGCATTTCAGACCAGTCACGATATGTTTTGACCTTCTTTTCCAGTATTTGAACGATTGTTTTGTTGGCAGCTTCGACTCCGCCGTTCATTTGAGGGCGGTAGGGACTTGATCGATGGCGTTGAATCTTGAATTTTCTGAGAAACTTGTCCATCCTTTTATTGACGAAAGGCGACCCATTGTCTGTAATGATGGCGTAAGGGATTCCGTATCGGCTAAGGATATTGTTCTTCATGAATTTCACCACATGAGATGTTGCGATGGCGGTATAGGATGCCGCTTCTAATCACTTCGTGAATAATCCACTGCCACTAAGATGTATTCGTGCCCATTTGAAGCTTTCGGGTTGACTTTCCCGATGATATCAAGAACCCCATATAGAGAAGGGCCATGGTGTTGTCAGGTTGTAAAGTTCAGAAGCAGGCGCATAAATTTGATTTGCGTGTTCCTGACATTTGAAGCATTTCCTGACATGTTTGCAGCAGTCTGTCTCCATTGTTAGCCAATAATAGCTGAGTCGTATAATCTTTTTTGCCATCATGTGACCATTTATGTGTGGACCACATACTCATCCGTGGATTTTTGACATGATTTCGACTGCCTCTATTTCATCCACGCAGCGAAGGAGGACTTGATCGAAGGATCGCTTGTAAAGGATACCTCCGCTTATTGTGAATTGAGCTGTCAGCCGTTGGATAGTACAATGATCGGTTCATGTAGCTCCTTCGGGATACTTTTGGTGCTCGAGATATCCTTTGATGTCCGTGTACCATGGATGGCGGTTGGAGGACGTTTCCGTTTCATCGATTTGTAGACAGAAAGTGGGCTCTTCTTAAAGCTCCATGGTAAGTTCCCACTCAGAAATTCCTTTAGGAATCTCTAGCATTGACGCAAGGGCGGCGAGGGCATCTGCGAACTGATTCCTGGCTTGGGGCATGTATGAGAATGTGACTTCATCAAACTCCTCGCTTAGATTCTCCAGGTAGAGATGATAGGGGATCAACTTTTCATCCTTGGTCCTCCATTTTCCATTTGTTTGGTTGATGATGAGTTGCGAATCTCTGAAAACTTGCAATCATTTCACATTAAGGATAATAGCTTCTTTCAAACCGGCGATATATGCTTCATATTCAGCCACATTGTTTGTGTGATTAAATGCTAAGCGCCTGAAGATGAGAATTGGGACATTGTCGGGGGAGTAGAGAATTGCTCCTACTCCGCTTCCTTTTGAATTGGCTGCTCCGTCGAAGAAGAGGGTCCATTCTCCTGCCTTCCTTTCTTCTTCTCCCTCGTTAAGGAGGATGTCCTCGTTAGGGAAGGTCTGGTTGATAATAGGGCAGAGAATGTGCTGCTAGGTGGTCAGCCAGTGCTTGCCTCTTGATTGCTTTCTGAGTGACATAGGTGATGTCGAACTCAGAGAATAGCAGTTGCCATTACACAATTCTGCCCGTTAGTGTTGGCTTCTCGAACAAGTATTTTAATGGATCCATGTGAGTGAGCAGAAGGATCGAGTAGGTGATCATGTATTAACGAAGCCATTGTGTTGCCCAGACCAAAGCAAGACAAGTTTTCTCTTAGCTGGAGTATTTGGATTCATAAGTGGTGAATCTCCGGCTTAAATTATAGATCGCTTGTTCCTTCCTTCCTGAGATGTCATGTTGGCCGAGGACGCACCCGATTGCTTCCGCTACGACGGAAATATAGAGCAACATTGGTCTGCCTGGTGTAGGCGACATTAGCATTGGAGGTTTTAGCAGATACCTCTTGATCTTATCAAAGGCAGCTTGACAATCGTCGTTTCATTCTTTTGGGGAATTTTTCCTTAAGAGGTTGAATATGGGCTCAGAAATGGGCGTGAGTTGAGCAATGAATTGGTTGATGTACTGTATTTGCTGGAGGAATCCTCGAATTTCTTTCTCAGTCCTTGGAGGCGGCATTTCGATGATAGCTTTTATCTTGGTTTCATCGACCCTGATGCCGTCTTCGCTGACGATGAAGCCTGGCAGCTTGCCCCTGGTTGCGTCAAAGACGCATTTCTGCGGATTGAGGCGGAGCTTGAACTTTTCCAGTCGATCGAAGAGTTTCTTGAGATCTTCAAAGTATTCTTCGATCGTGCGAGACTTGACGATCATGTAGTCCACATAGACTTCCATTTCCTTGTTTATCATGTCGTGGAATAGAGCAGTCATGACTTACTGATATGTGGCCCCAACATTCTTCAGTCCAAACGACGTGACCCGATAGCAGAAGGTTCCTCAAGGCGTGATGAAGGATGTCTTCTCACGGTCTTCATTGGCCATTTTGATTTGATTGTAGCCAGAGAAACTGTCCATGAATGAGAAAATTTTGTGTCCTAATGTATTATCCACCAGAGTGTCGATGTGAGGTAGCGGGAAATCGTCTTTGGACTGGCTTTGTTCAGATTCCAGAAGTCGATGCACATCCTGACTTTGCCGTCTTCGGAACTAGTACGATATTTGCGAGTCATTATAGGTAGTTGGAGACTACTAGGAACCCCTCGTTGTATTGCTTGATGACTTCATCACGTACTTTTAGGGCCCATTCTGGTTTCGTCCTTTGGAATTTTTGCTTGACCGGCTTCATCTCGGGCTTTGTTGGCAGGTGATGTACTACTAGCTCTTCATCAAGTCCAAGCATATCTTTGTAGGAGAACGCAAAGTTGGATAATCTTGGCTTAAAAAATTATATCATCCTCTGCTTGTATTCTTGAGGCAAGGATTTGCCTATGTGCACTTCTCTAGGGATTTTTGGGGATCCCAAGTTCACAATTTCGAAATCGCGCGCAACGACGTTGGCCTTTGTTTCGAACTTTTTGAGGGAATCCTCTAGTTCGAGAGCCTGGTCATCATTTTCCTCTTCTTGGGCTTCATCCAAACCCATGAGTTTGAAGTCTAACTCTAAGTCAAAATCATACGAGTCGACTTTGAACTCTGGTGTATTTGACACATTGTTGTTTGTGAGTTTTGAAAGCTTTTCTATTGTTTTTGATTTTTGAAGAGTTTCTGATTTTTTTTTGGACTTTGACAAATATTTGACTTTTTTGGTGTTTCTGAAGTATCTGGTGGTTTTGAATTTTGGGGGTTTTCTGATTTTTTTGAAAATTTTGTTTCAAGGGACCTCGAATAGGACGGTGTGGCAAACCATGATTAATCTTGACCTGGTTCGGGGTGCTAATTGCTATTTACATTGGCATTTATTATTATTTTATTATTATTACTATTTTTTTATAGCCGACACTCTTGGATGGCTTACCGGCCGATTCGATTGTCAGGGGGATGGCTGACCAGTTTTGTACCTGTCCCCTTTTGCTCTTGTTGGCTTGATCCAACAGTGTTGGTGGGTCATCTGATCCAATGACCATGATGTTTGTTCGACTAGGTTCAGAATCCGTGTCTGACCCATTTTCTTCACTCAGAAGTTGGAGCTCTTCTGGCTCCTCTGATCTACTTTCCTGTGAATCTTGATGTCCGTCCAATCAAGGGAAGGCCACTTCCTTTTTTTCGATCTAATGGATGGGCTACTTTTGCCCCCCTTGCTGCTTTAAGTGGCTGGTGAGAGGTTCTCTCCCTAGTTGATGATAGGGATGGGCGACTCCCTGTCCTTGTTTGTTGGTTTTGTAGAGGGCACTTCTTGCCCTTGGTTGCAGTCTTTTGCCGGTGATCTCGCTTTCATGCCCCTGGTTTTATCTGACGGGTCAAGTGGTTTTGCCCCTTGCATTGGATGCTCTTTTGGGGGTTTGATGATCTTGTCCCATCGAATTGGCGGCTAGATTGATTCTTGATTGTGATTTTCTGATAACTTCAACCCCTAGAATCGCTCCTCCAAGGTAAGCACCTTATCCTCACAAACTATCCCAGATTTGACAAACCAGATAGGTGTGCATTTGAATGATTGTCTCTTCTTGGGCCTTGCAACTTGCTCCTCTAGCGAGGGTCGATACCCTAGTCACTGTTTTCGTTCGTTTGCCACGACTTGCCTTACTATCATACCTTTTCCATGGAATTCGGTACGATAGTTAAGAATTTGATGCTCAGTGGGAGGGATGACATACTCTGGAGTGAGTGGATAGGGATTAATGATGGAATTTACAGTTTCAAACTTGAAACTATGGTATGGCATGTCGCCCTCTGCATGCTGAATATCAATTACCAGGATATCAGGTTATGGGGCAATTATCACTGGCAGTAGGATGATCTCAGGCTCAACCAGTACAGAGATGACTTTATTCTCGAAAGGAAATTTAACCCTTTGGTGGAGAGTTGATGGGATGGCCCCAACGGCATGGAGCCTGGGTCGTCCTAGCAAGAAGTTAAATGAGGCAGAGATATCAAGGACTTGGAAAGTGATAGTTGATACGTTTGGTCCGATTTGTTTCTTTATGTCTATTTCTGCCTCTACTTGCCTTCCGGAATTGTCAAAGGCTCTGACGCTCATGTTACTGGGTCTAAAGGAGGATGGTTTGATCCCAAGACGATCAACAGTCCTCATGGGGCAGACATTTAGGCTTGATCTGTTATCAATGGGGACCAAAGGGACCTTAAGATCCCTATAACAGACAACTATGTTGAGCGAGCGTCCATGTTTGTGGCCTTCTGGTGGTAGCCTGTCATTAGTAAATGTTATTGCCTGTGGTGCGAGGAGTTGCCCTATTATGTGTGCAATCATTTTAGGTGGTATATCTGGAAAGATGTGTGCATCGTTCAAGGTCTTTGCAAATATTTCTCGATGTGACCTTGATGTACACAACAATTCCCAAATATAGATTTGTGCAGGAATGACTTTTAAGTTAAGCCGCTACATCGTAGGCGGCTTCAGTCTTATTGGCAGTTCTTGACAGAGCTCCTCGGGCTTCATTTCGATTCTGATCTCTTCGGAAGCACCTCCCGTTAGGATTCATGTTGCTGACCTCGACGCACTTGGGGTAATGCCATGGGACTGCTTTTCCTTCATAGGAAGGAACTGTCTTTCCTTTCAAAAATACCTGAGTTTGAGACGGTGGTGGTGTTGTTGATTTTGGCATGTTTTGTGGTGGGCATGGTGACCTTCCTTGGAGCACAACTAAATTTCCTCGAGGGTTCGGTTGTTCCATGATAGGACTCTCCTCCCCTCTTTGGGGTGTGTTTTGTGGGGGAGGAGTCCTAGCATGTGCCAATTGATGGGGTAAGAGAAGAAAACCCGAAGATTGTTCCTGAACAAGAGGTGCCCCTTGCAGGACCAGCGGAGCTAGGTTTGGGAGTCCTCCTTGCAGGATGAAGGGTTTAGAGTTTGACTTGGTGGAGCTTTCCCTGTGAAGTGCAAAATTTGGTGCTAGAGGTGCCCCTTGGAGAATGAAAGGCTTTATTGCCGGTGCTTCTTCTAAGAATACTTGAGGCCCGAGTCAGGGCGCCCGTTGGTACTCCCATTGCCAACATTTCGGGTTGGATACATTTGGATGAATGGATTGATGAGGAGAGGAGTGAAGGGTGTCCTTTCTCGATGTTGTTGATGGTAGAGGTGCTCGATGAGCTGGGCCCTGTTTAATGTGATGGCAAGGGATTTTGGAGAATGTTGGCCTGAGCCGTAGCATTGGATTGAGGGGTGATCATAATCTTTTGGCTTTCAATCCGATCCTGGACCGCGTGCTTCAAAGCGAAGCAGCGATTAGTAGGATGGCCTCGAGATTGACGATAGGCACAATACTCATTTTCATTGTAGTTGGGTGGTAGGGGGTTTGGCGGAGGCCTGGGTTGGAGTGGTGTGAGAAGTTGTTTTTGCACTAACATTGTCATGATTTGGCTGTATGTTTGTGCTAATGGAGTGAACTTCCTGACCAACATCGCTTGTTTATTTTGGTATGAGTACTGTGAATTCCCCCTTGGCTGTTGCTGCTGCTGGGGAGCTGTGATTGATATCCTTGTTGGGGTTGTTGTGGACAGTATTGCTGGTTTTGGTGTGGCTCTTGTTGAAGAGTGTATTGGTTGCCTTGAGTAAATGCTACGATATTGTTTACTTATGTGGTGCATTGTATGGGAGCATTGCCGTTCCCATTCCCATATTCAATGGGTTTCCCCTCAATTTTATTTCTTTTGATTAAGTGGCCTGATGTGGCCACGGGGAGATGGTTCCGGCTCTTCTGTCGGCTTCTACCTGTTCTCTAGCACGGCTAAGATGGGAAAAATTCACGTATGGGTATGAGATCAGGTATTTGGAGATATTTGGATTTGCCAAATGGACGATCATGGAAATTTGTTCCTCATCGTCAATGGGGTTTCTCATCCTGACGGCCATGGCCCACCAACACCCAATATACACATAATGATTCTTCATTTTTTTGTCTCAAGGCGGCCAAGTTGGCTCTTCTTAGAGCCATATTCAGATTGTAGGAAAATCGATCAATGAAAGCCTGGGAAAGTCGTTTCCAAGTCCGAATCTGATGGCTATTGAGTGGTGTATACCAATCCAAAGCATCACCCTTTAGGGATTTCTGAAAGAGCCGTATCAATGCTCCATCATTCCCTGCAATCGCATTGAGTTCCCCACAAAATGCTTTTAAATGTTCTGTGGGGCACCCACTACCATTGTATCTTTTGAACTTCGGTACCTCAAAGTTTTGAGGTACCCTGACATATGGAAAGGGACATAAGTCCCTGAATTTGATGGATGGATGATTCACTCCTTGCTGCCTTTGCAGTTGATTTTGCATCAACTGGAGCCGTTCACGTAGCTCCTCAATCTCTGACCGGTTTGTTTGAGGGTATCTTGCCCCTTGTTGCATAGCCTGGGCTGCTTCATCATCATAAGGGTCCATCTCATCGACCCTATGATTTTCATGAATGGGGGGTTGTTGAAAAGAGGTTGGGCTCCTGGTCGCGGGAGGTAGTTGGAATTGAACGCTGCTCCCTTTTGGGGGAGGGTGTGGGATTCGAAAATGGCTCCCGCCTGGGGTATCTGCCAAATCCTAATTGTGACTCCCGTCAGGAGGAGTATGTTGGACTTGAAATTGGCCCCCTTCATGGGCATCCGCCAATTCTTGTCTGTGGCTTCCGTTAGGGGGAGCCTGTGCTGTGATCTGATTAGGGTTCTCGTTTCCGAGGACGTGTTGAAAAATGTGCTGGAACATGTGTTGGAAGGTTGTTCCCATTTGTGGGAAGATGTTGAGGATCTTGTGCTGATTCGATAGGGAAAGATAGAACTGGATTTGCTGGTGGAGGGAGGGAAAAAGCAAGGGAAAGTTGTGGGATTGATCTGTTCTGAGCACTAGGTTGTGGTGCCTGCATGCTCAGTATGATTCCTGGTACCAGGCAAAGTAGGAGTTCTTGCATTACCTTGAGATTTTGAGCCATCTCGTTCACGGTTACAATAGCCGGCAAATCTATGGGATTCGCTAGAGGTGTTGGCTCTGGTGCTTCGGGAGCTGGTAAGGCTACCGGTTCTTTTTCTTAACTAGCCATTGCTGCGCGAGATCGGGTAGTCATAACAGAAGTTGATGCCTAAACAAATGCGAGCCAAAGATCGATTTTATTTTTTTATTTTTTTGATGAAGAAATGCAAATGTTTGAAGAATATCCCTTAAGATTGGATTATCACACTTTTTCGAGTTGGGTCTCAGCTAGTGCAAGCTAGCAATTCCCCAGTGGAGTTGTCATTCTGTTAACGCTGAGAAATTAGCCCCCACGCTTTTATGATGGGGGTTTTTAGGCTGATTTGGATTGATGATGCAATAAACTTGGAGTCACCACTAGCCGCATAACTCAAAATCCTGCAGTTGACTAGAACCGACAGAATATGCAAAGCTAGAGAATTTGAAGATCCTCTTGCTTTAAATTGACTCCTGATATGCGGTCTGGGATTTTAAGTAAGGGACCTAGGTTACAGAGAGGGAATTTGTTAAGCACCCTCTCTGCCCATACCAATGTACGGTCTCTACTTCATGTGATAAAATATTCTTAAGGGATAGAATGACAAGATCAGATGGGACTAGGCGGACTCGGATTTCTGATATAGCAGGGTTTGAAAATCCGACAAGCTACAGAGCATATGTCTGGGAATGTCTAGAGGAATTTTAAACAGATGATGATGATGATGGAGTATGGACTAGGCTACCATGAATTTCTGATGCGACAGGATCCAAGGTCCTGGAAAGTCACAGAGCATACATTCAATGACAATCTAGAGGAGCAAGGGGATTAAGAAGGAAAATAATGATGCGATTGATGGAATATGAATGCTAATGATGATTGTATGATCTTTGGCTTACGCTTGAAAAGACTTGGATGTTTTGGTGCACTATGACTGAGTTTAGCTTGAGTGGGTGTGAGAAGCTAAGGGATAGGTGAAGAGGCTAGAAGGATAGGAACTTGAAGGTTCAAGCACTCCTCACTCTCACTAGCTTACTTTCTCTCTCTCTCTCTCTCTCTAGTGATCTTGGTTATTGTTGTTGTCGTGTGAAATGAAGAGAAGTGAAGGCTATTTATAGCCTTTTAGGATGGTATTTTGGTAATTTTAAGGACCTTGGAGGGTGAATGATGATGTGGCGGCTTGTGATTGGTCGAGGAGAGAGTAATGCCACGTGGCGCTCTCTTATAAGTCCTTGGGCTTGATAGGATGGTAAATATGGTGAATTCTGGGGGTAAGTTTATGGAAGAGTTGGCTTTGGGAGGGAGGAACAGCTATAGCTTAGAGAGGCACATCCGTCGAGGCAGGGCTGAATCGGATTATCGCCAGTGGTAATCCGATTACTGCCTGCCTGCCGTTGACTCTGAATTCTGGCTGGTGGGCTCTGGGGTATGGCCCAAAGTTTTTTTTGGCTTTTTGGGCTTTTGGGCTTAAAGATGTCTTGGAAGTGGTTTGGTTAGGGCTTGGAATTGGTTCGGAAACAGTTCAAAAACGGGTAATAGGGTGACCTAGGTTTGGTTTGGTGGGGTTCAAGTTCAGTTCCTAAGGATCATCCATGCCTTATCAAGTTGTTAGCTTGGGTGGGGTGTCTACAGCTATATGGTCAGAAGTATTTTAACATGATCTTGCCATGCCTGTATCCCAAGAATTTGTGATGCTAGTGAACCTGTACGGTACTTGGGCAACATAGCCCTCAGTAGATGGCTATTGTTGGAAAGCTCTGACTTGAGGATTGGAATTCATCCTCAAGATCCCTTCTTTCATTACTTCATTTTGTACTTCGAAACCTTAGGAATATGACTGGAATAAATACTACTCATCTTGATCAACTTCTGAGAGTGACTCTTTTTATTTTTTATTTATTTTTATTACCTGGGATCCAAGGAACATTCCACAATCTAATTGGGAGCTTTGTGCAATAACGCTTGTGTACACACCACACATGTGCTAGCATGCACATACGTGAGAGATCTAATCCATCCGTCAGGCTGTGCTGCCATTGTACATTCTTTCCCAAAAATAAAATGTGGTCCAATCGACATGTGGGACCCAATATTGGAAACAGGTTGATGGGTTAGAAAACTTCAGCCAAGTGTGTCAGAGCCATCGATTTATTTTGCAAACTATAGCCCACTTGACCGGTGGATCAACCTGATTCATGGGCGAGGGCATCAACATAATGGTGCCATTCTGATGGATGGATTGGATCTCAAACCTATCATGCCGTGCTGTTACATGTTTGGCATGTACATGAGCTTTGTTGGACAAGTGTGCTCAGCAAAGCTGTGTAACTGTAATTGGAAATTCTATGTAGTTCTTGATATCAGCTTGTTTTTTTGGTAAGCTCTGACTGAACCCAAGACCTCAATGTGGGAAAATGCCTGTTTTTTTTTTTTTTGGGTAAGCTGCAATTGAACTCAAGACCTCGATGTTGGAAATTGCCTGTCTATGACTGAATGTCGGGCTTGGATCCATCTGTGCCCTAGTCAGTGCTTTCATTTCATTGTTTTCTTATTTATATTCTGCAGACTATTTTGACGAGAAAGAACTCCTATAGCAGAGTCAAATATTCGGAGGAGCCTGCCATATTTGCCTGGGAGCTTATGAATGAGCCCCGCTGTGAATCCAGTTCATCTGCTGCAATTCTTCAGGTAATGCAATAACCTGCATCCACAAACAGTTTCATGAAGAACAGGATTAGTACATGCTAAGACCATGGTTCAGTGATCTGAGCTGTTGATCTGATGGACCACGCCATGGATGGGGGATGCCTCAAAATCTTCCAGACTAGAAGATCCAATCCTTCATTCAATAGTCCACAACTCAAACAATCAACGGAAAATAGTCTGACCGATGTTCAAAGGCTGGGATCTTCCTGTCTGGGTGACTTTCACAGAATCCCATGTATGGTTGGGCTCATCAGACAATAGTCTAGGATCTAGATCACCGGACATGGGCCCCACATGTACAAAATCCTCAAACATTGCTTTTGGAAGGTCATCAATTAAAAAAAGAAGAAGAAAGGTTCTAACCTGAAACCTTATTTATGTTGGATGGATAGGCTTGGATTGCTGAGATGGCGGCATTTATCAAGAGTTTGGACCAGAAACATCTTCTGACCGTTGGTCTGGAAGGGTTCTATGGGCCGAAAACATCTGAAAGAGCGGGGGTGAATCCTGGGGTGTGGGCAGACTCACTTGGGTCAGATTTTATAAAGAACTCAGCAATTGAACACATCGATTTTGCCTCAGTTCATGCATATCCTGATAGCTGGTCAGTTCATTTGACTCAACGTTGTTCTGTATAGTTTTCTTCCATTTCTCCCAATAACTGTTTATTGAGTTCTGCTAAGCCCCCACACACCTCCACATAAGTCAACTTGGCACATTTGGGAACACCTGAGTCATGCATCAGGTACTTGCACGTGAGTAGCTTCATGCGGCCACACTATGCATTCTGATACTCAGCAACTTTCTGAACATCCATTGTCTCCATATCTGCCTGGCCCACCGGATGATGTGACTGGCCTGGTTTTTGGAGCTGGATTATGGGAGGGCTGCGACTTGGGTTCAGGGTGAACCCAGGTGTTCAGGTCGGGTTTTCACGGTCCTCAAGTTGGGGTATGGTTGGAAAACACCAACCCAATTTGAAATCGGGTTGGGTTTGGGTTGAGCAAATTCGGGCCGGGTTAGGTAGGTCCAGTTGGGAATAATCACATGCATTCAGGTTGGGTTGGGTCAATTTAGGTTGAGTATAGAGGAATCCAAGTTGGGTGGTTCAGGTTGGATCAGATTGTGGGCTGGGTCCTCATGAAGTTGGGTTGGGCTCAGGTTGATCCTCAACATGACATTATGGTCTTTTGAGGTGGATTATCTCAATGGGAACGCATCTAATGCATTTCTTGGATGTACAACTTGCACATACGTGTGAAATTGACACGTGGCTGTGTAGGAGTGCATGGGGGCTTCACAAAAACTCAAAACAGTTCATATTCATCATCTCCACAAAATGATAATCTCTGAAACTCTAGCATCTCTTTTGTAGGATCCCAAATGCTGATCTGGAAGAAAAAGTAAAGTATCTTTCACGGTGGGTGGATTCCCATGTGAGTGATGGCGAGTACATCTTGAAGAAACCTGTTCTTTTTACTGAGGTCGGGTCTTCCTTGCATGGACAGAAACAAGGCCTATATGATAGGGATGTTTTGTTGAAGACTGTCTATGATAAAATATACCAGTCAACTAAGAAAAAGCAAGCTGGTGCAGGAGCCTTGATTTGGCAGCTAATGGTCGAAGGATTGGAGGGGAAAGAAGATGAATTTTCTCTGGTAGCATGGGAGCACCCATCCACATATAAGCTGATAGTTGAACAATCTTGTAGATTGCAACGTGAGTTTGAAGGTGGTGAAATGGGTAGAAAAATCAGCCACTCTGATCCTTGTTCTGGGTTGATACCTTGACAATGAGAAGTGCTGTGACTACTCATGAGGGAAGGATATCAAGCCCTTCCTCATCCCTCATGTGGCAATTCATCATGTATGTGCTGGGTCCAGGCTGTTCATCAGATGGGCCCCTCAGATTATGTGCCATGGAATGAAAGCGGGCTGGTACATTCATCAAGCCAGCACACAGGTGAAGAATACTGTTAGAAATAATTTGCTAGTCGTCCCCATTTGAGGTAACTGCATGCTCCACCTGATGATTGGACTGTCTTGATTTTCATTCCACGTCATACAAGGTGGGCCCACCTGATGAACAGCCTGAACCTCACATGCAGATGCTGATTTCCCGCAGTGTGGAGAGGACGATTCTAGATCCGACCTTTGCTGGTAGCCATAGCAGCACTACTTGCCAATGAATTTTTTGTTTGGGTTTATGTATGCCAAAACGTCTGATCACTACAGCCGGAGAGAGGATTTGTAGAAGTTGGGTTATGTTGTGATCATGAAGCTGTAATGACCACTTTTCTTGCATGAAGGACAACTGAAAGAAATGTGAGAATCAAGGAGACTGTTCTGGAGGAATGTGGGCAAGAAAGGATGAAGTTCAATAACAAGTTATCTTGGTTGAAAAGAGAATTCAGGAGAATTGGGTTTTCCTTGTTAGGTGCAGATCTATAGTACTGGGTCTTAGTGTAGAACAAAATGGAAAACCAAGCAGACACTGGTGTGCAGTTAAATTAGTTGGTGTTTATTGTATTCAACAACAAAAAAATGTATTGATGTATATGTATAAAACAAAGTAATCTTGATTATTTAGTGATTAGTCGGGATTAGTGCCGACTAACTGCTCTTTCAATTGCTTTTGAATTTCACATTGTCAGAAATGTTGTAGTTGTGAAACATGAAAAAAGCTGTGTAACATTTGATATTGGTTTCCTCAGAGATTCAGATATTGGTTTTCTCCCCCTTTTGTTGTTGGGTTTTGGAGCTATAAGATATTGTTATTGTTGACTGGAAATTTTAAGAGCAAATCAACAGGAATGCAGTAGTTCTGAGGAATCGGCGATCGAATTTCTATTTCTTCTTTGAGGTATTATATGTTGCTTGGCCAAACAAAGTGGCGTTTTCTGTTCAAAGCAGGCAAGGTTTTGGTGGGGTCTGCCTTAGTAGATTCAGACCATTTAAATGTGGTCTAAATCATAGATGGACCATTCTACAAAAATAATAAATACAAATAATCTTCTTTGTAGGATGATTTTAAATGTCTCATTGGTGGCTGAATGAATGGTTTAGGAAACAGTCAACATGCCGTGCAATGGAAATAGTGAGACTGTTGAGTTTGGGAGAGTCGCCGCACGTGTATCAGCGCAGCACATGTGGGTGAGATCCAAGGCATTCATCAGCTGGGGCACATTGAACACAGATCATGTCTTTTTATTTCTAACCATCCTCTGTTTTTTTCCTTCTCTAGTGTGCCTTCCTGATTGGTAGACCAACCTGATCATTGGGCCAAGGCATATTCATGGTGGGCCCTGCTTGCTGAATGACCTGATCTTGCGGTTGTGTTTCATGAATCGCCACTTCAATCACTCTCTCCTTGTGCAAATCGCCATAGCATTTAAGGAAATATTGCAATAATCTCCCAAAAATGTTTCTGCAGTATGCATGCTTCTAAATCTCGGTTTCAAACTGCAATCCATTTTGGATGGAAACTGAGTTGACTCGTCCGAGTTGACCTGGTCTCAGTCTGTTACAATGACACGGCTTATTCAAGATTGAATCTGATTCAACACTTGGGTCCTTGTACCTGTGGTAGACTCACAAGAGTTTCGACATGAGGTCATGGGTTCGAGTATCCATTGTGGTGAAAAAGCTAATATGGTGTGAGTGTATCCATTGTGGTGAAAAAGCTAATATGGTGAGAGTCCGTGGGTGTGTGTGGGGCATGAGTGCATGTGTAAAAAAACATAGAAAAAAAGAAACCGATTCAACTCATTTCCATCAGAAATTTAAAACCATGGCAACAAGAAAGCAATGTGCTAGTGATAAACAAGCCAAAGGACTCAAACACCCCATGTTCTAGTTATAAACAAGGCAAAGAACTCAAACACACCATTGTTGACTGGCAGCAAAGGGTCCCATCCTCGAAAAATAACAGGCGGTGGCCTACTATTTCAGCATCCAGTAGGGAGCCATAAATACCAATAATATGAGAAGATAATCATGTAAGAATGTCGAAAGATCATACACAAACACAAATTCAAATTATGTACAGAAAAAAGAAAAAGAAAAAAGTAGATGAATTGGGTTTCTTCCCTTGATTGCATTGTCATCAATATATGCATATACACAGCATTACCAATAAATTCAAACGGTCCTCATCGCATAAACTAGTGATATCCTAGGATAATACACCAGTTATGGAATTGGGAACCTTCTAATAGCCAAGAAGAGCCCCATCTCCTACCACAATTCAGATGTCCAATTTGGAGCCGTCGATCAATGGTCAGATGGTGCTTGGGAAGAAACATCTTTGCATTTGATCTCTCCTACGGCTTGCGGCTGCATTTGCTTGTGTTTCTTCTCCTTTTCAGCTTCTCTCTTACTTTCCTGGAAAAAAAAAGGAGATAAAAGAGTAGAAACTTAGTGGAGACCATGGTTTGGTGATCCAGTCTGTTGATGATCTGATGGGCCCCACAGTGAATAGACCATGACCCAAAATTCTCCCAGATTGGGAGATCCTAGTCATTAATGTTTGGCATTTTTTCAGTGTCCTTGCCACATAGATTATAGTATTCATAGCATGGAGGAGCTTTCACCTTGGTTGAATGTGCTGTGTATTGGTAGCTTGGCACTGTCTTTCGTCGCGACACACTTCTTGCAGCCTTCAGCCTGTTTTTAACTGGCTGATAGCCATCATTGGAATTTTTTGCAGTTATGCTAAGACTATCGAACGCGACTGAAATGTCATTGGAGGCACAGCTCTCCTTTTCTTCACCCGAAACATCGAACATCTTCTTCATAATCATGGATCTTCGATCACAAGAAATGGGGTCAAGGCATTTGCTCAGACGATCATCAACTGATGAGTTTTCAGGCAGGCGGGTTGCCATCCATCTCTCTAGCCAACTCCATCCCAAGTTAGGTTCCGTGGAGTCGGAATGGTTTGGTTTCTTCTTCGTGCAAGTTCTTAGCTATTGTCAAAAATCATACAAACTTGTATCATTTCAGGATTAAGATCCGCCAATCAAAACACATCTTAGCACACTTTCATGGGACTTGTGGTTCACACGTCAACGTGGAATGTATACGATCCAAACCGGTCCCAACATTGGTGTGCTTCACATGTACACTTGAATGTGGACAATGGGTTTATTCATTTTAGCTGCCTATTCCTTTTGTGGCCAGCCTGATGAATGAACTGTCCTGATCTTTGGGGAGGGGCATCTACAAAGTGAGGCCCACCTGACGAGCGGCTCAGCTCTTTCATGTGTGCCACTTTGGGATGTGCTGGTTGTGCGTCCCATGAAAGTTTAGCTAGGCCTTACCTGTTGAGAAAATGCGTAGGCCAAAGCTCTCTCGCGCCTGGTGGTTGCTTCGAGCCTGTTCTGGATTCTCAATTTCGATATGTTACTGCTCACCGTGCTGTCGTCCCAATCTTCCTGTAAACAAGAGCCAACAATTTCAGAAACAAACACTATCCACGTATGTCTACAAACAGAGTCCATATGAAACTCTCATGATTGAGTAATCATATTTATTTTAATCGGCCTACTTAGTGGTTTAGGTTATGTTTTTATGTACCACTAAATCACAATTGGCAGGGCTTCTAACTCAATGAGGCAGGTTTGGCATTTGGGGTGGTGCGGAAAACAGAACCACATTATCAATATCTGAGATAATGTGGACCAATGATATGGTGACTTAAAATAAGGAAATACGAAGAAATGAAATGGATAACAAATGGATGATACTAGTTTTCTTCCAAATATGTAGTGAAGGATATGGAATTTGGATGATTTAGTTCTGTATCGGTGATACATACAGATGATCCTATTATTTATGTCACTTTAGTGGGGTCCACTCCATACATAATGAGGGACTAATCCCAAATAAAATTTAGAGCATTTCAAATCCAAATTGAAAAAAAAAAACTTGAATTGCATTTAGGGGTTGGTCGTTTGTATGAATTGATATGACCGCAGCTCTGCTCTAATCATTTCTTTTGTTTAATTGAATTATTGCAAATCAGTTCAAGCAAGCATCTGAAAGCACCCCTGAAGTTGTTATTCAAAGAAATAAATCATTCTCATTCATACAAACCAAATGCAAGAAACAATACGAACTGTTGATTTAACAGATGTGCATGGTTATGACAAAGGTTCGATGTGTATTACCTTGAGCCTGGAGATTTGGGTTCGAGCTTTGTTCTGCATTTTGTGTGTTAAGGACATGCATTGTTCTTGAATTCGAAGATTTTCGATGGATCCACCTGTTTGAACTTCAATTGATGTACCCAAAGACTCTTCACTTCGGGTTTCTGTTTCTTTGATGATATCACTTCTACCCAACTGTTTGATTTCTCCATATTGACACCTAGCCTGGAATTCAAACACTGAAATTACTACAAGAAATTTGAAACAATTCAGACCGTTGATTTGATGGGACACTATGAGGATGAGCCATGTAAATCAAGGTGATTGAACTTTGGCAACCATCCAATCCATGACCTGGAAGAGATCTGGCTAAACAATGAGCGTTGATTGTTTAGCAGCTACAATTTTTGGCTTGTTGCCTATCCGTATGGTGGCCACCAGATCAACGCTCCCAATCGTGATAAATGTCTACCACTAGAATTTCTCAAATTTAGAGAAGTATGAACAAACTAGATAGCCTCTAAATGCTGATTGGATAGTGATTGCAGCATCCTCTTGAGTGATGCATTTGTGAGTCGGTGAATTCTGTTTTTCTTCGTTTATTTGTTCTTCTTGATCTCTAGCTTGGATTTCAGTTTGATTTTCATCATACTTCAAAGAGTCTGTTATGGGCTGTGTTATGGTTGCCTCGGAACTCCTTATGGAAGCTGAATCATCCTCGGCAAGAACCGAATTGTATTCATCTCCGCACAGATACGATCTAACGACACTCCATCTACGCTTATCTGATCCAAAGCTCCTTGCCTAACGTGAACCAAGTAGATAATTACAACAAGCATCTCTAGCAAAAATAAAAACTTAAAAAAATCCGAAACTAGAACAAACTCAATTGAGTAAACATCTCCCCTCAATTACTTCATGTGGGTGAGGCCCACAGCCACAGTTTATCAATGCATTGATCTGATGGGCCCCACTGTGGATGATATGAGATTGAATTCTCCCTGATTGTAAGATCCTCTGTACCCAATCATTGGTTCTTTCTATTGAATTTGGACTCTTGCTGTATTTCTTCTCTTAAGGTTCATTTACATGAATTGATGATATTTTTCAGGCATGGTCCATCCATGGTGTGGGCCGTTAGATCTCATGGCCCATGAACCATGGGTCTCACTTGTAAAAACAGCACATCATGCATAACTTGGGTCGAGGGTCTAATAATTCATCAAGAAAATATAAAAATAAGAAATTCTACTCAACCCAATAATCAGAACCACTGAAAAAAGGCGTTCATTCAAATACGAAATTCATATTTGATGGTTTGTTTGGATGCACTATCAAATTGAATTTCAATTATTGCTCGAGTAAAATGGAAATAACTGAATTGTAGTTTCCTTGGCTTTCATAGTCCGGGTTTGGGACTCCAAATTTCAATTACATTGATTTCAAGTTGGACTTGAAAGAAACATAACTTCAATTTGAGGGTAATTCAACATTATTCATAATATAACACTGAACGATTTCTATCATGATTTCCACATTATTCAAATAATGAGAAAATTTCACTTGTTATTCCAAAATCCAACTAAAAATCCCCAAAATTAGAACAACTAGAATAAAAATATCATTTCTACTCAAAACCCATTTACCAAAAAAACACAAAAACCATCATCTCAACTTAAACACTCCAAAACAGACAACTAACACAAGCATTTCAACTCAATAACCCAAATACAAAATTATCAAGAAAGGCAACGTTCTACTTGATATTCCAATTCCAAAATTCCAACTCAAAAACGCAAAACAAAAACAACTTCCAATTCACCCAAAACACAAGACACCTATGAAAGACGATTCAAATTGATTTTCTGATTCAAAATCAGCTCAATTCAAAGCAAAACAGCATTACAATTCAATAATCCAAACAACAACAACACCAACAACAAAGACAAGAAATACAAAGCACTTTAGAAAGATAATTCTGCTTGATATTCCAATTCCAAATTCAACTCAATAAACACCCTAACCAAAACAACATTACAGTTCAAGAATCCAAACAACGACCACCACAACAACGACAACAAATACAAGCATTTCAACTCCACAACCTAAAAAACAAAACGTCTAAGAAATACAAAATTCTACTGGATATTCCAATAACAAATTCTACTATAAAAAACCCAAAGCAAAACAGTTACAATTCAAGAATCCAAACGACGCCAACAACAACGACAACAACAACAACAACAACGACAACAACAACAACAAAAAAGTTTATAAATAATTTTTTTTTTTAAAAAACAACAAAAACACAAGCATTTCGACTCATAACCCAAAAGACAAAACACACCAGAAAGACAAGATTCTACTTCATATTCCAAGTCCAAAATTCAATTCAAAACCCCCCCAAACAAACCAACATTCCAATTCAAGAATCCCAACAAAAACAACAAGAACTACTACTATAACAAGCATTCTAACTCAAGTACCCAAATCATAATAGCTTCAAAAGAACTACATAATACAGAACTAGAGTAGCTTACATTGCTGTCCTGAGCACTCACAGACCGGTTCTTAGAGAAGACACTCCTTACAAGCTCTACAGTGAGACCCATCTGTTTCACATCAAACACCACCACGGTTGAATTCTCAAATGGGTTCTCTTATTATAGCCTGGATAACTACTGATACTTTCAAAAGGAATAGAATCAAACCAACGGTTGAGATTAATCTCTTAATTACTCTTACTCAATATATGAGCTGATGATTTCTTGGAAAGATTAAGGAGTGGTTATGTTACACTCTGGTAGATTGTGGTGGACAACACATGCATCCATATCTATAGTCCACGTGGGGTATTTTTGTATCGATCTAGGCTGATCATAATGTGGGCCCCACTGTGGATTGGACTTATATTGGCCATAAGTCAATCTTAACCATCTGATTTTTCCCGTTGGATTCGGACGGTTGCCATTTTTTCTCCATTTAATGGTTCATTTTGGTGAGCACTGATTTGGGTTATCCACCATCTGTTGCAGTGATTCACATGCACAGATCTACACGTACGGTGGATGTGTGTGGCATACCCCAAAAGCCTCATTAATCGGATGATCCTAACCATCCAATTTTGTACGTTGGATTCTGGCTGTTGATCTTTTCAGTTTTATTGTCCATAACTGATCCAACGGTTTGGATCTTCCCACGGTGGAACTTTTTTGAGCTGTGCCTGATCCACCACCATGTGGACAGTCTGGATTCACTCAAGTGCATGGCACGTGTAAGGAAGGTGTGTGCATGTGTCAGGATCCACCACAATCTTGCCAGACTATCATATGATTATTCCTCAAGATTAATTAACAAAAACCCACATGTTAGTTATAAGGAGGTTTGCTAATTCCTAGCGCATGTTGGAGCCCCACCCATCCACACGCAGGCACACGTGCCAATATTGAACACGTGTGTTGGATCCGAACTGTCCATCAGGTGGGTTTCCCTATTTACATCTTCTGACCAAAAAATAAGACCATTCACTTTGCATCGTCGCCATAGTTTGCAAAAAAAGTGGACGGCTAGAAAAAATGTTTCAACTGTCAGTCTTCTTTGTACATTGTGGCCATCTGAGAAGTATCCGTAACTGATTTTTAAATCAGAAGATTTAATAGGCATTTTTAATAAGATGAAAGGCTCAGATCTTGTACATATAGTCTATATTAGCAGTTGTAACTGCGTGTGTATGGGATGTGTACGGTGCGGGTGGAATCAGCAAACCCCACGATTTTGAAGGGGGCAAGAGCTTTAGAGCTGGACATGGGCCTTGTTTAATCACCCAAAAGAGTAAAAAAAGAAAGAAAAAGAGGAAAATGATGCTACTCCATGCTCTCACATGGTGTGACAGTCCATACGCATGCACCCATAACATTGCACACGTGTCACGATTTTAACTAAACTAAACCGTTCATAATGTGGGATCCACTATGGATAGTTCATGACTCAAAAAGCAGACTAACCACAAGATCCTATCCCTTGATGAATTGAGATTCATTTGATAAATTTGAACCGTTCAATGAACTTCATTAACCATCCATAGGGTGTCCGCCACCATCTAGTCTCAGTTCTGAAATGGACACACGATCTGGACGGTTTGATTTGATTTACATGTACAGTTTCTGACTGAAAGAGTATAAACTATCGTAGTCATCCGAAGTATGGAAGAAGGGAAAAGGTGGGGTTTGAGATTTTGCAGGCTTGTGATGCTTTTATCTTACTTTTGCACATGGCCTGAAACATTGAGGCCCACCAAAAAGCTTGCTTCTGATTGGGTCTATGTATATTCCTTTTTTTTTCCAAATTCTACCTTTTTTCTAATTTTTCCGACTCTTTAAGTGGGCCATGGATGCTTATTTGGATGTGGACCGTTCATGTTATTTTACTAGCCATCCATTTCGCTTACAAGTTGGGTCACTTGATGAGTGGACAGATCTAATTTTCTCAGCGGCATATTCAGGTGGGATCCACTTGATGAACGGTCCGGATCTAGCTCACAGTCAGCATGTGTCAACTTATCAAACGTGTGGGCAATCCATGCTGCAGATCCGGCAGGTCCTACCATATAAATGTTAGTAAGTGGTTATTGTCGAGCTGGCCGCTCTTTCCTAAGAGAGAGCGACTTCTCTCTCACCTATCCAGCGTTCGTAAATGCATTCTTAGGATTCAAGCAACCACTCCATGAATATGATGTTATTTATGTATGACAGAGAAATGTGTCTTATCTTCACAGGAGGAATGCATGTGGATAGGGAGTGTATTTTAAGTGAGTGATTCATTGTTATATGGTAGAAGTAGAGTGATAGTTATATTGTATATTTTGTTTTTCTGTTTTTCTTTTTTTTTTTCTTTTTTTTTTTTTTTTTTTTAGTGAAGAATTTTTTATTTTATTTTATGTTACCATCATGTGAACATAAGTATATTGATGAGCGAGATATATATATATATATATATATATATATATATATATATATATATATATATATATATATATATATATATATATATATATATCTCGCTCATCAATATACTTATGTTCTTTTGAATTTTGATTTGACTATTTTCTTTTGTAGTTTAAGTTAGCTAACATTGGTTTTGTGATGATATTTTTCTTACAAGGATTAATATCAAAGTAAAAAAGTTGACTCTCAGGTGATGATCTAAAGGTTGAGATTTAGTTTGGAAGATTAAAATATGTTCAATGGTTTGTGGTAAAAATTTGGTCGCGATCGGATTATGGAAATTAATTTCTTTTAGACAACTCTAGCTTTACTTTAGGTTGAGTTATTAAAATGAACACTTGTTTGAAATTAGCAATATCTAATTATGGAAAGAATTTGTAAATGAGATGCGATGAATTTATTTTCACTATCACGAGAAACTATTGGTGCAAATGAATTCTCGGATCTATCACGACATGTGTGGTTACGTTTTCTAAGAACAACCCGATGAGACTCATGTTTATTGTAAGAGTTTTGCCGCATTCTACCAGTTTAAGATTCAGATAAGTGGACCTATGCAATCGTGGCCTTTGATTTATAAAAAATGAGTTCTTTACATACACACACTCACACTACAATAGGATTTCACAATAATGGGTACTCAAACCAATGAGCTGTTGAAACTCTTGTGAGTCTACCACTGAAGCATGACTAGCGACCTAACTATATAAGGTTGTTCCCTTAGTGTTATTATGATGTTTCTACATAGAATTTCAAAAACATCATACTCAATTGGCAATAATTGTCAATTTAGGGCATATAAGGGGATATGAGCATTTTTGTAATTTTGTCACAATAATGTTATTTTTTCTAAATTGTTCTTACACATCATTTAGGGTATCCTTCATAATAAGCGACCTAATAAATTCATAATGATGTAGTTTCAGAATCAATTTTTTAAAATTTCAAGTATAAATTATTTGTGTTTATATATACAAACATATACACTAAATTAAAATTTCATAATAACACCTGAGTATTTTCAATACCTAAGTGTTAAAAAGTTCATATTATTACACTTGGTAAGTAATTCTCCATGTTATGTAAAACCTAATTTCTCTCCATGTACTTACGATAGAAAGAAAATTAGAGAATTACACTTTTTATATTCTCTAATTTCTCTTCGTGTAAAAGAGGAAAGTTCTATATCACTATCTTGTGGATATAGCTATATTGCCTAACAATATAAATATCCATAAATGTTATCTTTTGTTTTTCTCCATGGCTTTTTAATTTTGGTTTGACTTTTTTCTTTTATAATAATTTGTTTTGCATGTAATCAATCGCCTTCATCCATTGAAATATATATTATGATACCATGTCATCTTCTCCAGCAATATATCACTTATTTTTAATAAATCAGCATCATGAAAACAGCCCACTACAAAAATCACCATTATAGAAAATAAGGTTGATCCGATCGATATATTAGCCATGCTTGTATATTCAGTCAAACTATCGATTGTTCATTGTTGCAATCGATGTGGCACACCTGATGAGTGAATCGACCTAAGTTTTCAAATTAGGCCATCTTGATGATGGGACCTACCATTTTCATGGAACTGATGCCCTACACAAGTGCCATACTGGTGGGAAAGATTTTACGTACGTTCTATCAATGGGCCGGGTTAGGGCCGGGCCGGGCCAAGCCTATTTAAACCCGTCCTATAATTCTCAACCTAAGCCCAAATCCAGCCCGGATCCATGACGGGCTAAAATAGTCCAGCCTAAGCCTGGCACTGGACATTTACACAAAGCGCGACTCGAGTCCGCCCGAGCCTAAGCCCTGAATATCTCTCTTGATAAATGATATTTTGGTGTGCCTCATGTGTGGGAGAGAGGGAGAAAATGAAAGAAAACGAGAAAATTAGGTTTAAAAAAGACCTATCGGGCTAGGCCGGGTTTATGAACTCTTGGGGTGCTAAGCCCTAGTCTAGCCCGATTTACAATCGGGCTCCTAATTTAAGGGTGAGCCCGAGTGCCGGGCCTAATACACCACCCCAAACTGGGTGCAATACAGGCCAAGCCAGAAGGCCCATAGGGACTACCCAGCCCATTGACAGCCCTAATTGTACGGTATCAGAAGTTATGGTACCTTGCATGTAGGTGATCATTGTCGGTTCAAAAATCAATACAGATTGGCATCTAGTGGGTCCCACATTTGTATTAAGAATGGAATAATGATCTTTTTTTTTTCAATCATCCATTCACATCATAGACTCGAGGCCCACCTGAGGATCAGACACACCTACTATTTAGGTAATCCTAATGAATCCAGACCGTTGGCTAATTTTTATCTTGGTCGTCCAATAAATGTGACCAGTTGAATAGTTGAGCAGTCAAGTAACTTTTCATTTCTGATCCACCTAAACTGGGCCCAATGAATTGGACGGTTTGGTTTGACTTAGTTTTATACCATGCGTACAACATTTCTCGGCACATGTATCAACCATCATACTCTGCCAGAGTATCAAAGTTTTTCTCCATGCCACGTACGATTCTGGTCCAGCTTTTATTGATGGATACATTCATGTGTCAAGAAATGAACCGTCCATTAATGGGACCCAATGTAGATGGGTTATAAATTAAGGTTGTAAGTGGGCTGTCTTAATTGGTCTGATATCAACTGTACATTGAAAATGAAAAGCTAATTCAATAATAACCGTTCATCAACTAGAGGCTATGATCTGAATTGGGATGTGGCCAATTTAGAAATTGGTCCTACCATTCATGGGTCATGAGATAACTAATACAAAAATTTTAAAAGCTTGTGATAATTTTATGGAATAAATATTTATCTTGAAGATGTTTAGCCCTAGCTATTTTTTCCATTTATAATGCCAAGTAAGGACTGTAGAGATTATATAAAATATGTAACATCAATGTTAGGTTGTGAACAGGCCGGGACGGGGTTGACTTCAACCAAGATTTTGAACTGTTTTGAGTTGGGTCTCTTCAAAATTTTGATTTTGGCAAGTTCGGCCGGGTCGATTAATAGGCCTACCTAGACATCTATTATTTAAACATTTCACTGTCTAAAAAAGGTGTCAATTCCTCCTTCAATGTTAAGCCCATGGCAATGTTTATTTGTCTTCCAACCTGCTCATAAGGTTATACAAACATAAATGAAGGGAAAACACAAATATCAGTTTGATCCAGAACTTCTATGGCCCTTAGAAGTTTTCAATGGTAGCTAGGCATTTAATTCCTACTATTTTTTGTGGTGTGGTCCACTTGATCTTTCAATATGCTTCAATTATGAGCTCATGCCCTGAATGATGTGGAAAAAATGAATGGACATGGTGGATAAGACACATACAACTCAGAGTGTACCGAGTAGTGCGCAATCCTTGTTTGTCACAAACAAGAAATCCATGTTTCCTTATTATAATTGATCCACATCATTAATGACATTATCAGCACCATTGCACTAAATGCAGTGTGTGATGATGTGGCCTAATTAGATTGCAACAAACAGAAATTTTCTGTTCATGGCAAACAGAGAATTCATATTCTTCCTCTTATATTAAAATTATCACTAAAGGCATGTGCCGCTTATTCTAAAAGTAGTACCCTATTTCAAATTTAAACACCCTGTAAAGTCGTTTAGGAGACATTTGGATGATAAGTTAAATTGCATCAAACTACTTATGCCTCAAGTAACTTATGTTGGTTTCTACTTAATTACTCAAAACACACACAGAGAGACATAATTATGTTTGGTTTCAACAAAAGATAAATATTTATCCCCTAATTTTGTTCAGCCCATTCATAATATCCACCGTGTTAGGCCCACCTTAGCCCACTCTTCAATGTGAACCGTCCATCATGTGGGGCTTACCTTTAATGTAGAGCATCCACCTTACAAGACCCACTTTCAATGTGAGCTGTCCATCATGTGGGACTTTTATGTGGACCATCATCATACAATGCCTAACTTCGAACTAGGTCATCCATCAAGTGAGGCCCACCTTGGATGTGGGTCATTCAATATTAGGGGTTGACCTTCAATGTGAATTATCCTCCTGTGGAGACCACCTTAAGATGAGTAATCTATTATGTGGGGGTTCACCATCAATGTTATTGTCCATCATGTGGGACCTATCTTTAATATCCACCACCCATCATGTGGAGCCCACTTTTGATGTGGATTGTGATTGATTGCCTCCAAGTGCAGAGGTTCGTAAGTAGTATCCCGTGAATACGGGGTCGATGTCACAGGGAGATGAATTATGATAAGGAAAAAAATCAAATGCAAAACAAACTAAGTAATAAAAACTAAACTGATAATTTGAATTTGAGATTTTTGAATGAATGTAATTCAACTGAATAAAATAACACCCAAGCTTCAAAGTTTCACACATAGGTTAATGTTCCAAAATCATGATGACTTGGATAACACAATTAGGATCTGAGCACTATGGTCATCCTAGTCGAAAAATAAAACGGTTTAAATATTTTAAAAAGTGATATAAAATATTAGAAAATCATGAATTTGCATCATTGACATATATTCTCAAGTGTCAGTGATTTTAAATATTCAATATCTATAGGATAATGAATATCAAAGAAATATAACAGATTGAGAACCTCTCCTATCTAAGAAATCTGATTGATCTAGGCTAACCCTATCCATCAATGTAGATCTCATATGATGGAAACATATGGATCTCACAAGAGGATAAAAAAATAAAACCTAAATAATAAACAACATGCATACACCATTCTTCTCATCATTAAAAAATCAATCATCATAATCTTAAAGAACTATTAAACCCATATGCTTCCCTTCTAGCTTGGGTTAGAAGGAACTTAGAAAAACATAATTAAATTGTAGAAATAAAAGTAACAAGAAAGAAAAAATGAAAATAGAAAAGATCTAAATTTTTTTTTTTTAAAAAAAAATAACTTAAAAGCTTTAATAAAATTAAAAAAAAATTCTTTAAAAATTCTAAATTTTGCCTTAGGATGCCTTAAATGATGTTTTGGAATGCCTTAGGAAGCCCTATTTATAAGTAGGGAACTCGAATTTTCGTAAAAAGTTGAAAACCTTAGAAATCGCATCAAATATACATATTTTTTCAAAATAGACTCATCGCTGCTTAGTTCGTTTAAAACAGAGTTTCTGTTGCGCAGTTTTTCAAAATAAACTTTACAGCTTCAAAGTACACTTTTTCAAGACGATTTCAGGATTCTTCACTTCAAATCGTCGATTCTCTTCATTCATCACTTGATTTTCTTAGATATTTGGCATGTGAATGCTTCAATCTTGGTCTCCTAAGATTCAACCCTTTCCTTGGTAAATCTTGAGCATCAAATCCATGCTTTTTAGCACCATTTTTCAATCAAAGCACTTAAATTTACCTTGCAACACATGCATAAGTAAAATACAATATTAAAATGATTTATGTTCATAAAATCAAGAGATAAATGGAAAAAATTATACAATATTTGAGTCTCAACACATCCCCCAACTAGCATTTTGCTAGTCCCGAGCAACATAAGCGAAGAAGAATAAAAATAAAAATAAAAATTAATTATAGAAACAAAATTAAAATGAAAACAAGATTCTAACTGCTCCACTTTCGCAGGTAATCTCGATTGCATTTAGCATATGCAATAAGCCTTTAAACCCCTAGGTTTCCCCTAGTGGACGAGTTATAGTCTCGTGAGGGTTTCTAGAAATGTTACCCACAAATATTTACAACATAAAAAATAGTTTGACACTCGAAAAATTATACAATTATGCTTCCATTCATCATATGAATTCCAAAACAAACCAATACTTACCTTAAGTCTAAAGTTAGTTAGAATTTCAATTTTCTAATCCATTACATCATTGAGTTCAGAGACCTAATTAAAATTTAGAATAGTTATGATCCAATATCCTTAGGTGCTCCGTGACACAAGTCTAACTTTGAGAAATATGCATGTTCTCTATCCCAATTCCTTTCAATCATTCTAAGAATATGAAATCTCTAGTTATCTCATTTTTTTTCATGTCATTTCTTCTTTTATTATCATATTCTTATTTTTATAAACCACCATTAAAATGAAGATTCCCATCGGGTTTGCTTCATAACCTAAGGTATCGTACTTGTAATGGTAACAGTAATGGATACTTAGGTATCCTTACTCCAGATTACTGACACGATTGTTATGGTCATTACATTCATACTCGATAATAATAATAATAAATTTCATTATTTTTTTTCCTTTAATATTCTCTCTTTTAAGTATATATCAATGATACTAGTTCAATTAACCTTGTATGAATCAAAAGTTGTTATTCTAATTCACATATCATATTCCTCACTTAGTTAGCTAGGGTGTATTATGAATTCAGTACATTAAATTACAACTTATTTTAAACAAGTGATTAGATAATTGAACTCAAGTCTATAATTTTTCGTTATCAGATTTCTGGCTACTATCAACCTAGAGTAAATATTAACTTTGCCTTTGGAATTCGCGTAATATCATGTTTACATTTTTGTATATAAAAATATAATTTTGAAAATATTGAAAAAAAATAAATAAAATAAAATCCCCATAAACTTAAAAATAAACGTAAACATAACTGAAACTTAAAAAAAATAAAATAAAATAAAATAAACTGAAACTTAAAAAAAATAAAAAATAAAATAAATTAAAATGAAACGTAAAAAAAATATATATATATTCAGTTGGATAACTATCCACATCCCCCAACCTAAAATCTACATTGTCCCCAATGTAATGATAATGTAATGAAGAGAACAATAAAAATAAAAGAAAGGGTGGATAGTATCTACAATGAAAAACTCACCTGCTATGTGACACTAAAAAGAATCGAATATAATACAGATCTACAAATGTTCCGTCAAAGTAGTAGTATCATTCTGAATATTCTGGCTCATGAAGAGGGACGGACTCTTCTCCCAAATGAAAATTTTTCACATAAGGCTTCAATCTCTGACCATTAACCTTGTACACATTATCATTACGTGGATTCTCAATTTCAACAACCCCATGAGTATAAACATTCTTCACAACGAAGGGGTCTATCCATCTTGATCTTAATTTTTTCGGAAAGAACTGGAGACGAGAATTGTACAATAGGACCTTTTGCTGAGGTTCAAAATTCTTCCTCAGGATGTTTTTGTCATGAAAAGCTTTGGTCCTCTCTTTGTAGATTTTGGAATTTTCATAGGAGTCTCTCCTCAGCTCCTCTAATTCATTCAACTCTAATTTCCTTTGTCCACTTGCTTGGTTCATATCAAAGTTTAATTTCTTTATTGCCCAGTAGGCTCTATGTTCCAATTCCACGGGCAAGTGACAAGCCTTCCAATACACCAATCTATATGGAGACATTCCAATCAGGGTCTTATAAGCAGTCTTATAAGCCCATAAAGCGTCAGATAGTCTAAAGGACCAATCATTCTTATCTAACCTTATAGTTTTCTCTAAAATGTGTTTAATTTCCCGATTAAAAATCTCAGCTTGCCCACTCGTTTGTGGGTGGTATGGGGTGCTTACTTTATGCTTAATGTCATATTTCTTCATCAAAGTTTCAAATGTCCTATTGCAAAAATGAGACCCGCCATCACTAATGATGGCCTTTGGAGTTCCAAATCTAGAAAAAATATTTTCCTTTAAAAATCGTATGATCACTTTGTTGTCATTGGTCCTACTTGAAACTGCCTCAATCCACTTTGAAACATAGTCCACACAAACCAATATATAAAGAAATCCAAAAGAAGATGGAAATGAACCCATAAAATTAATACCCCAACAATCAAAAATCTCCAATGGTAAAATTGGGGATAAAAGCATCATGTTGCGCCGGGACACTCTTCCCAACCTTTGACATCTATCACAAGCAACACAGAAAGCATGAGTATCTTTAAACATGGTGGGTCAGTAAAAACCACACTGCAGGATTTTTGCAGTGATTTTCTTAACAGAAAAATGGTCACCACATGCTTCCATGTGACAAAAGGAAATAACACTCTAAACTTCATCCTTTGGGACACAACGTTTAAAAATTTGATCAGTCTCATATTTATATAAATACGGGTCATCCCAGAAGAAGTTCCTAACCTCGGTTTCAAAACGCTTCCTATCTTGCGACTTCCAATGATATGACATTTTTTTCGTTACAAGATAGTTCACTATATCCACATATCAAGGCAATTTGGAGATTGCAAATAATTATTCATCAGGAAAAGTATCCTGGATATGCATCTCCTCAGTCGAATCATCTAACACCAATCTGGAAAGGTGATCGGCCACTACGTTTTCTACTCTCTTCTTATCTTTTATCTCTAAGTTAAATTCTTGGAGTAGGATGATCCATCTCAAAAGTCTTGGCTTTGCATTCTTCTTAGATAACAAATATTTCAAACCCGAATGGTCTGTGAAAATGACCACTTAAGATCCCATCAAGTAGGACCTAAACTTATCCAAAGCAAAAACTACTGCGAGTAACTCTTTTTCAGTTGTTGAGTAGTTCACTTAGGCCAAATTTAGAGTTCTACTCGCATAGTGAATAACGTAGGGCCGTTTATTTTTTCTTTGGCCCAAAAGAGCCCCTATGGCATAATCACTTGCATCGCACATTAGTTCAAAAAAAAGTGTCCAATCTGATGAACACATGATAGGTGCAGTGGTAAGAGATGATTTAATTTTATTAAAAACACTTGTACACTCATCTGTCCACTTAAATAAAACATCCTTTTGAAGAAGATTAGTCAAGGGTCTAGTAATGACACTAAAGTCCTTGATGAATCTTCTATAAAAGCCAGCATACCCTAGAAGTGATCTAATATCTCTAACAGTTTGGGGGATAGGTAGATTAGCTTTAATGTCGAGTTTTGAGCGATCTACCTCGATTCCATTTTTTGAGATAACATGGCCCAAAATAATTCCCTTTTGAACCATGAAATGACATTTCTCCCAATTTAAGACTAGGTGTTTCTCTTCACACCTAGACAAGACAAGAGATAAATTGTTGAGGCATTCCTCAAAACTACTCCCAAATATAGAGAAGTCGTCCATGAAAACCTTAAGAAACTTCCCAACCATATTTGAAAAAATACTTAACATACACCGTTGGAAAGTTGTTGGAGCATTACACAGTCCAAATGGCATCCGTTTGAAAGCAAACGTGCTAAATGGACAAGTGAACGTGGTTTTCTCTTGGTCTTCTAGGGCTATATCTATTTGGTTATATCCGGAATATCCATCAAGAAAACTATAGAATGAGTGACCTGCTACTCTCTCTAAAACTTGATCAATGAATGGTAGAGGGAAATGGTCCTTCTTTGTGACCTAGTTTAATTTTCTATAATCAATGCAAACACGCCAACCTGTGGTGATACGTGTTGGTATGAGTTCATTATTAGAATTCTGCACAATAGTTATTCCGGATTTTTTTGGGACTACTTAAGTTGGACTCACCCAAACACTATCGGATATTGGGTAAATGATTCTCACATCAAACAATTTGATCACCTCATTTTTTACAACTTCCATCATGTTTGTATTGAGATGCCTTTGAGGTTGTCTAATTGGTTTGGCGTCCTCATCGAGGTGGATCCGATAAGTGCATATGGAAGGGCTTATACCCTTGATGTCAGAAATGGCCCAGCCCAAGGCTCCTTTTGTGGTCCCTTAGAACATTCAACAATTTAATCTCTTGATCCTTGTCTAAAAATGAAGAGATCACCACAGGATAAGTTTTATTTTCACCTAAGTATACATACTTGAGCTCATTTGGTAGTGATTTTAAATCAAGCTTTAGAAAATTTGTTGGTGATGGCAGAGGTCGTGAGTCCTCGATAGATAGGATTTGAGGGCGCAGTCTCCATTGGTACATACCAATGTCCTGGGTGGTAGTGCTCTCATTATCTTTATAAATTTTAGTAAGCACTTTTTCTAAATTAGAATTTTTCAAGTCTCCAATGACTTGAATCAATTCCTCAGTCAGACTAGGTTCCAATTCCTCTTCTTCTATCAAGCAGTCCATGAAATTTAGCTCATGGATTTCATTATTATTAATGGGCTGCTTACATAGATTGAAAATATTTAGCTCTAGAGTCATGTTACCAAAAGACAAGTTCCTCATTTCATTCCTGTAATTTATGATTGCATTTGAAGTTGCTAGGAATGGACGGCTAAAATGATGGGAACTTGACCGCTAGCATTTACACATGGTTCAGTGTTTAGTACAATAAAATCCACGGGGAAGTAGAATTTCTCCACTTGGACTAGTACGTCCTCTAAAATTCTCCTTGATACCTTAATGGAGCGGTCAGCGAGTTGGAGTGTAATCGTGGTTGGTTTAAGCTCGTCTAACCCCATTTGTTTATAAACTGAATAAGGTACTAAGTTGACACTTGCACCCAAATCTAGTAAAGCATGCTCAATTTAAAAATTCTCAATAATACAAGGAATAGTGGGACTTCCTGGGTCTTTGTATTTGGGTACAACTCTTTGTTGAATGATAGCGCTCACTTTTTCGGTAAGAAAGACCTTTTTATGCACATTTAATTTTCTCTTTACAGTGCACAAGTACTTGAGATACTTAGCATATGATGGAATTTGTCTAATGACATCAAGCAGAGGAATATTGACAGTAACCTTTTGGAGCACATCTAACACCTCTTGATATTTCATGGGGACAGTCGGGTTCCGAAGTCTAGATGGAAATGGAACTGGAGGCTCATATGACTTAGTCTCTTTATCCTTTTGCTGTTGCGGCTCTTGAACCATAACCGGTTCATCATTTTCTTGAGACAGTAGCTCATCCTCCAGTATTTCTACCGGTTGCATTATTTTGTTATCAACCTCTTTTCCACTTCTCAAGGTAATGATGGCCTTAGCTTGTTCATGATGTAGCTCACTTGGATTTGAGTCTCCAATGAAATATGTATTTCTAAGGTTTGGCACAGGTTGAGAAGGAAGAGTGCCTTTTTCCCTAGTATTTAATTGAGTCTCAATCCTAGTCACAGCTGTCTTTAATTCCTGATTTGATTGGATTAGAGACTGATTCATTTGAGATTGAGAATTCATGAATGTGGTCAATGCATCATGCACAGATGATCACTTTGGCGGGGGCACATATGGTGCATTGTTAGGTGCCCCAAAAAAGTTATTTTGCGGAGACATTTGAGGTGCATTGGGTGCATTAATTTGTGGTTCATTCCTCCAACTAAGATTATGATGGTTACGCTAATTTGGATTATACGTATTTCCCATTGGTTGCATAACTGAACTTTGGTAGTTATTTATACCATTTGCTTGATCATGCTCATGCGTGATATTTTGTACAACTGAGATTACTGGACAATCCTTTGTATCATGGTCTGTACCACCACAAATGCTACAAAAATTATCTAAGGAAGTATTTGCTTTAACCATATCAACTTTTCTAATTTTCAAGGCTTCGACCTTCCTAGCCAATGCAGCGAATTTTGCATTAAGGTCGTCTTCCTCTCTTAGGACATCCATCCCCGCTTTCTCTCTAGGACTGGGTCTAGTTTGGTTTGATTTAGTAGAGACATTCCATGTCTGCGTATTCTCTGCTAACATATCTAAAAAATCCCGAGCCTCATTATGATCTTTGTCAAGAAAGGTTCCACCACACATTATCTCTATGAACTGACGGGTATCTATAGTAAGCCCCTTTCGGAAAGCATCAATCACATGCCATGGTTCATAACCATGATGTGGACAAGTAATTAAAAGGTCTTTGAAGCGCTCCTAAGTTTAGAAAAACAGTTCATTCCCCTTTTGGGAGAATGACATGATTTTTTGTTTTAATGCATTTGTTTTGTGCTCGGAAAAGAACTTTTTCAAAAACTATCTACTTAAGGTTTGTCATGAAGTGATAGTATTAGGTCTTAAAGAGTTGAACCATGCTTTGAGCCGATCCTTTAGAGAAAATGAGAATAACCTAAGCTTAAGTACATCCCTATTGCCATTATTTACTTATAATGTTGCAATTACTTCCTCAAAATCTTTGAGGTGCAAGTAGGGGCTTTTAGAATCCAAGTCATGAAATTTATGAATTAATTGAATCACACCTGGTTTAAAATCAATGTTCCTTGTGTGAGTAGGGAACACTATGCTAGATGGTAAAGTTGATCTCTCATGGTGTAAATGTTCACATAAAGTCGGTGGTTGATTTAAAATATTCATATGAACTTCATTTTCATCCTCAAGAAGAGGATTAAGTTGATTTTCTCTATTTTGATTTATAGTTGGATCTGACAGATTTGGATTTGGATTATCAACTAGGTCTGTCATGGAATCCAAGTGATGTTGAGTGTCTCTTCAAAGTAAATGATCAAGGCCTGGAACTAGTCCTCCTTCGGAGGAGAGTCGATTGTTTTGATCTCTACTCCAACGGGACATAAATCATCCACACCACACAATAAATACCATTAAATTAAATAGCAAGTATGATACTTAAAATAAAAATAAAAACTTAACCAACAACCCAGGCGGCAGGGCCGATCATGAGGGTTCAATCAACAAAGCAAAAATAAACCAACAACCCAGGCGGCAGGGCCGACCATGAGGGTTCAGTCCACAAAAAAATAAAAAATAAATAAATCAACAAAAATAAAACTGATGCAGAAATTAAACTATGCTAATCTGAAAAATAGATTCAGCGAATGATCTTTGTGATCAAACAACAACTGTAGGACAACCGTAACACTTGGGTGATAAAATCCCAAGCAGGGTAACCTTATGTCATAGTTAGTGCTTGAAAGACCCAACTGAATTTATTTTCAAAGAGAAAAAAAAAAAAGAAAAAATAAATAATAAATCTACAGAAAATTTGAAGGTTAGAAGGGAACTTACCTTAGAAAAAACTTACCTTAGGTATCTTGCATAGATCTGATCTATCTCAGTCTCTCCCCGACAACGGCGCCAAAAACTTGGCTGATTGTCTCCAAGTGCAGAGGTTCGTAAGTAGTATCTCGTGAATATGGGATCGATCCCACAGGGAGATGAATTGTGAGAAGAGAAAAAAATCAAATGCAAAACAAACTAAGTAATAAAAACTAAACTGATAATTTAATTTTGAGATTTTTGAATGGATGTAATTCAACCGAATAAAATAACACCCAAGTTTCAAAGTTCCACACATAGGTTAATGTTCTAAAATCATGATGACTTGGATAACACAACTAGGATCTGAGCACTATAGTCAGCCTAGTCGGAAAATAAAACAGTTTAAATATTTTAAAAAGTGATATAAAATATTAGAAAATCATGGATTTGCATCACTGACATATATTCTCAAGTGTCAGTGATTTTAAGTATTCAATATCTATAGGATAATGAATATCAAAGAAATATAACAGATTGAGAACCTCTCCTATCTAAGAAATCTGATTAATCTAGGCTAACCCTATCCATCAATGTAGATCTCATATGATGGAAACATATGGATCTCACAAGAGGATAAACAAATAAAACCTAAACAATAGACAATATGCATACACCATTCTTCTCATCATTAAAACAATCAATCATCATAATCTTAAAGAACTATTAAGCCCATGTGCTTCGCTTCTAGCTTGGGCTAGAAGGAACTTAGAAAAACATAATTAAATTGCAGAAATAAAAGCAACAAGAAAGAAAAAATAAAAATAAAAAAGATCTAAAATAAAAATAAAAAAACAACTTAAAAGCTTTAATAAAACTAAAAAAAACTCTTTAAAAATCTTAAATTTTGCCTTGAGATGCCTTAAACGATGTTTTGGAATGCCTTAAGAAGCCCTATTTATAAGTAGGGAACTCTAATTTTCGTAAAAAGTTGAAAACCCTAGAAACCACATCAAATATATGTATTTTTCCAAAATAGACTCCTAGCTGCTTAGTTCGTTTAAAACAGACTTTCTGCTGCGCAGTTTTTCGAAATAAACTTCACAGCTTCAAAATATACTTTTTCTGGACGATTTCAGGATTCTTCACTTCAAATCGTCGATTATCTTCATTCTTCACTTGATTTTCTTGAATATTTGACATGTGAATGCTTCAATCTTGGTCTCCTAAGATTCAATCCTTTCCTTGGTAAATCTTGAGCATCAAATCCATGCTTTTTAGCACTATTTTTCAATTCAAGCACTTAAATTCACCTTGCAACACATGCATGAGTAAAACAGAATATTAAGATGATTTATATTCATAAAACTAAGAGATAAATAGAGAAAATTATACAATATTTGAGTCTCAGCAGACTGTCATTGTGTGGACTCCACCTTTGATGTGGATGTCCATCATGTATGGCCCAACTTGGATGTGGGCCATTCATCATCAACACCTTTAATGTGGATCGTCCATTATATAGGGCCTACCTTGACATGGATCATCCATACCATCAAAATAAATTATCCATCATGTGGGGCCCATCTTCAATGTCTATTGTCCATCATGTGGAGCCTACCTTTGATGTGGACCGCCCATTGTGTGGGCGCCACCTTTGATGTGGGTCATCCATCATGTGAGGCTGCCACCTTTTATGTAGATTGTCCATTATGTGGGGCCTACCTTCAATGTGGACGTCCATCCTGTAGGGCCACTTTCGATGTGGGCCATTTATCATTTGGGGCTTACCTTTGATGTGGACAATCCATTATATGGGGCCCACCTTTGATGTGGATTGCCAATCACGTGGGGCTTCTTTTGATATAGACCATCCATCACATAGAGAGAGATAAGTTGAAAAGTTAGAAGTTAAAAAGCTAGATAAAAAAACTTATTAACTTAAGTTAAAAAGTTATTTATTGGGTGGTATGCAAACGTCCCTTAGACTCTTTTCCTTAGAACTTTGTAGCCTTCTTCTCATGTTAAAAATCTCAACCAAATTAACATAGGACCCTATTTTATAGACACTTAATAGTTTTTTAGCTAGCTAAAAACAATTATGATAGAGATCAAGACAGATCTTGATCTTTAACATATAAAGACTCAATTCTGTTTTAGTTAATAGTGTTCATCTAATAGAGATCTTAATCTCTAATACATAATATTATTAACCAAAATGAGATAAAATTCATTTTTAGGCATCCCTTAAATGAATTCACTCTAGTTTTGAATTGGAATTCTTGATCAAAACAGTTCAAACGCCTGTCCTTGAAACATGTCACCTTCTTTTTATGTTATAATTTAAATAAAGCCATGCTAAGGCATTTAGCCCTACTTTTATGTTAAAACTCTTTAAAAACACCTCATCTAGCATGAATGAAAAAAGTAATGTGCCCATCTGGATACCACCAAATAAGTTACTTTTCCTACTTAAAGCAATAGATAATTAATAACTTATTTCGTATAAGAAAGTTTGGTTTATGATAGGTTATATAAGTATTTTTTTACTTAAAAGTACTTCACTTCAGTTCATTTTTTGAACTTTTCTGCTTTTCATGAGTTGCCAAGTAAAGGTTAAAAAGAGACTAAAGAGAGAAGAAGCTAATAAGTATATTGTTTACTAAGCATATTTATCTTTTTAATAAATAGAAACTAAAATAAATTACTTGTTGCATAAGTAACTCATCTTAAAGCAACTTACAATCCAACCGGTCCCTTATATGCATGAGACCCACAATAAAAATTGGCAAATTGGTCATTTCATGTTTTAAAAAAAATACGTTTTTTTTGTTCTTATGGTGCTTTTTCATTGGAGTTGGATGAAATGTATCTCGCATCGCCACATGTCTGACATCCTACTGAACACAATCTACTTCAAGAAAAAGCCACTTAAAGGAATTTAAGTCTCTTTTAAAGTTGAAGTTCCATGTAAATGTACTGTCCATCATTAAATTATCTATCTTAACTCACTTTTTACTCTTTTCATATTCAAGTTTTAAAAGAGAGAAGCACTTACGTACTTATGATTAGAGAGAACTATGAGGATAGAGACAAACCTCATTCTCAGCAACATTCTGGCCTGAAATTTTCTTGAAAGATTTCCAAATTTTGAAGTTTCGCTATCAGCAAAGTCTATTTGAAATAATTATTTATTTTAAATTATTTAACAAATAATTATATAGAGTGCAATGTTTGCATGGAAATGAGTTTTCACATGCACTCATGAGTAGTTTTTAACATGTGAAGTGGGCATAAAATCCAAACGGTCCACTAAATAAATCACCTCACGAAAACTCCAAGGCTCAAAAGTTAGCCTGATAATCTGATGGCCCGTAACAAAGTAAAATGGAATTTCCTCTCTTGATTTGCCTCAAACTTTACTATGGCCCACTAGATTTTTAGATCAGCCTTTGAAATTTTATAAAGTAACTTATTTAGAAATTTATCATTTGAATGGGGAGTACCACTGATGAACTTTCTATTTTAAACAGCCAATCCAAGGCTTGGATTTTCTCATCTGAGATTTTGTTCAAATATTGAACCATGGGCCCCTTGTACACAACGAAAATCTGAGCATATCATAAATTTTCGACCGTGGAGATCCAGCCATTAGGACTTTCATGCACTGTACACATGGCATAGAACCGAAAACGACGGAACATAGCCGGAAAAACACACTGATCAGATGATCATAACCATCCAATTGGTGATCATGGAGAGAAATTTTCAGCTGTCCAATTCAATTGGAGAAATCAAGCCGTTAAGATTGTCCAATCCGTTTGATTATGGAGGGATATGCTCCATCCATGATGAGGCCACAATTCTGACGGTTCACATGACAGAATAGACTGATGCGATGTACTGAGATAAATGTATGGGGCGCCAGACAAATAAAAAGAAACGAAAATGGGCCATGCATCAAACGGGCTAGATGATGGTTTTTTTTTAATCTATTTCTTCTCCTACGTAATCAGTGACTTGACTTTTCTCACACGTGGCTTTTGTGAATAGGATCTAGAAGTGTACACCGGTAGAACGAGTTGAGACTCTTGTCGGCCACTTACTGACCCCAGCTCGGACTTGGCTCGGTCGTTGAGCCCTGGCTATTTCGAGCCAAGATCGAGCTGAGTTCGCCTATATAGCATTTTCACAAACACATATCTGCACTTTCAAAATCTTATTGTATATAAAACAACAACAATGATTTTATAAGTATTTTATCAAACACCTTATAAGTAATATAAAAATAAAAATAAAAATATTTATTTCATATATGTAACTTCTTGGCCACCAGCCACGCTTCATTGAGACATTTAATCAAACACTCGGTGAGCAACAACAATATCAAAGTAACTGAATTACCAAATTGAATTCATCCGAGTACGATTCGTGTCTCGAGTTCAATCCGAGTCAAGCCCAAGCAACCTCGAACTCGGTTCAAAGTTGTTTCCAGCTCAAAAAACCAACTCGACGCAGCTCGATCTTCATTTCAAACCAAGTTGAATTGAGCATTTCCGAGTCGAGTCAAGCCGAGCAAGCCATCGAGCTAACTCTGCTCGTGTACAGCCCTAGCCAATACCTTGGACACGCAAAAATTCACAAAGACCCAACAAGTATGACCATTCAATTCGGTGACTTAACTGTCCGTCCATTTTCCCTAAAATAAATCCTCTAATCCAATGGTGAAGATTGTTACATTTGTGTGAATTTTGGGGCGTGGCCCATCCCAGTAGGGGGTATATGGCAATTGATTCGGATCTTATACACGTATGCCATGACCATACAAAGCAAGTCACTGATAGGAGAGCCCCACAAAAGTATTATGGTAAACTATTTTTTTTTGTTAGCTTGTCAGTACACCCCACTGTGAGTTCCCACTTCACTATTAGCCACCCCACTAGGCATAGAATCCAAGACCTCAGTGTTGAAACGAGGTATCTTTCACTCAATCTACCACTTGAGCTATGGATCAGGGGTGTTATTTTGAACCATTTTCCATCTACAACGAGACCAACTAAATGGACGGTCCGGATTGATCCTTCATCCCACCATTAAGGCCACCAACTAAACCGTCAAGCCACAGGAACCATATTGCTAAGTTACATGCAAAAGGGTAGTCATTCAATCAGTACTATCCATCTAGTGGGACCCACCATGGATGAAAATTGATACAAAATACACACATAGATTGCATGATCCTAGCCATCTTAGCAGTGGCCTTCAAGTTGAAGGTGGGAAAGAAAAACAGTTAATGGTTAAGATCATCCATCTATGATGAGGCCCACTAGTTAAACTATCCGGACAACCCTTCCCCGTGTTTAATGTAGAGAGATGACTCCACCGTATCCGGCTCTTCCCGCCCTACGTTATCATATACCTATGTAAGTTGTGGGGCGTTCAATCTGCATGCACACATGCGACACACACAACAGATCCTGGCCGTTCATCTATTCGACGCTGTAGATAAGGACCGTACAGATTGCATAAATATTGCGGAGAAATGCTCCGGTGCTCTCGAAGCACTATTAATTTATAGTGCTCCTAGTTACATGGGGATATTTGGACAGTCCAATCCACTGATCTAGACCGTTCATTATGTCCAGTACACGTTTCAGTGCCTATCATGCAAACACCACACTAATATGAGAAATATTGAAGGTTTGATGATTGGCCTTTAGTACGAACGGTCAAGATTTTTAAAAAGGTCCAATTAACAATTTGATCCATCTATTGATAGGGCCCATGATGGATTGCTTGTGATTCTAAAGAATCACTTTTGTGAGGCAGCTGTCACCATCCCATCCATGGCTCGGAAAAAAAAGGATGGCCAAATCAAAGATGGATTGGATCATTGATCAGCGTAATTTTTGCATGGTGGCCGTTGAAATGGTGCCGGACGTAATGAACCGTCTAGATCAATGGTTTGGAACGTTTTACGTGCCATAATGCAACCACGAGCACTAATAGGACCATTCGTTATGGTGGTCGTAGTTGCATCGGTCCAAGCCGTGTTTTATGGGCTACCATGCAAATATCACACCAATCCGACAAATGGTAACCATTGATCAACGGCCTTAAATATGGACGGTCAAGATTGTTTACATAAACTAGGTTCAATCAAAAATCTAATCCATCTATTTACTACAGGCCATCATGGATTGCTTATGATTCTGAAGAATAGCTGTTGTTAGACGATTGTATCCATCCCATCCATAGCTTGGAAAATTGATGGCCATAGAAAATAGGGCCAAATCAAGGACTGATTAGATCATTCGATCAATGTGTTTTTTGCATAGTAATCCATGAAATACGTTCTGTACTTAATAGACGGTTCAGATTGAACGATCAAACTGTTGAAATGGACAGATGCAGGAACACTGAGTTTGTAGTGCTATGAGAGCACTGGAGCATTTCTCTTCTGAGAGATCTATACAATATTTATATAATCTCTACAGCCCTTACCTCCAAAGTTAGATGATCGTAACCAGTGATTGGATGATTTTTTCTTTTTTCTTTTTTTTTTTTCAATGGTGCTTATCCATTATCAGTTGGAGTGATTCGTGACCACCCATTTGTGATCCTCAAAACTTCTCTTATCCAGCGGCTAGGATTGCCTTACAAGTGTGACTTTCATCATGCATCCAATCTGGGGTATGGACCAATAAATGAAAGGCCTGGATTTCATACAGGTGCACCAAATGTTCTCAAACTGAATAAATGTTATTTAAAAAAAAAAAACTTCAATTTAAAAAAGAAATGGATTTGCATACCTTGAGAAAGAAAAGTAGAGAGTGGGAGAATCCAAACGCAAAACCGTATCTATTTTGCATCTATACATGTTTTCCCACAGCTTTCTTGAGCTTAAAGGGAAGATTTCCCCTGCAGATGACCTTTGTGCCCTTGCTGCTAAAGTTCAAGAAAGCTGTGGAAAAATATGAAGAGACCCATCTTTGTAATATCCACAATGCAGTATGAAGAGAACCATCTTTGTAATAACCACCATACAATTCTCTCTCTCTCTCTCTCTCTCTCTCTCTCTCTCAAATGGGTTTTGAATGGGAACCACTATTTGCATTTTACACCCACCCTTTTTGATACATAAACCCTTTTTTCCTAATTTTGGTAATTACTTAGAATATTATTACAACCATCTCTCTCTCTCTCTCTCTCTCTCTCTCTCTCTCTCTCTCTCTCTCTCTCTGATGCGGTTTTGAAAAGGGGAGCCAGTATTTACACCCACCATTTTTTTTTATACATACACCCTTTTTTTTCTAAATTTTGTAAAATAATAGTACACCAATTAGTATGAGAAAGGTGTATGTATCAAACAGGTTGGGTGTAAACATAAACTACTTGAGAATGAAAAATACCTAGATATCATAAACCATGCATCATGCACAAATACATGGAAGGACATCAAACGTTTATCCATGCATGCAATGCACCACTCAATGGAAGGACACCATAATTACCATAGGCTTTTACTACATCTACTACCAAATGTAGGAAAAAGGATGGAGGTATAAAAGAGGTGGGTGTAAATATCAATTCCTTGAATACCATGAAAATAAGACATGCGTGCACCACTCTCCACTCCAAGGAAGAACATCAAACCTATCATGGTAAGGAAAAAAAAACAGGTGGATGTACAAAAAAAAGGGGGTATAAATCAAATTCCTTGAGAAAAAACCTATACATTACAAAACCATGCATGCGCCACTCCATGGAATCTACTTTTATTACCAAATGTAGGAAAAAGGGTTGCCTTATAAAAAAAGGGTGGTGTAAATATCAATTCCCCTGTGAAAATCATAAAACCATGCATGCACCACTACATGAAAGGATCATGGCATGAACAAGAAACCCTAACCCTAATCCTAAACACTGACCATATGAAGTAGGTTGCATCACTCCCGTTGAAGGAAATCACGGGGCTAGGACATCATGGGGCTTTTCTACTTTAGTGGTTACACCACCCAACAAAACAGATCTCTCCATATATGGCTTGAACAGGATCCAAAACCCTAACCCTAAATGGTATGGGAAAAGCACAACTCACTGCACTGTTTGCACCCTTCCTCTGCTTTCCATATACAGTAAAGAGAGGATAAAAGGAGCTTCCCATTGTTGGTGAGACAATGCAGGCTAAAACCCTAGAAATAGATGGGCGTTGTGGCGTGGAAGTACTACTTGCTGATGACTACCTGCCCTGCTATATTGCTACTCGCGGGAGTCTGAATATAAATTTCCACTCTCCAAAAACGAGATCCGGACCGTTCATCATGCATTTCATATGGTATATTTTCCATGAATTACTTTTAAGTTTGAAAAAAAATGTCAGTTGGGGGTACATTTATAGTCAATTTAGGCCGTTGGGAAGTAGATACATGTATTGTAGCTAATCTAATCATTTGACTGGCTTATTATTTTTAGAATGGAAAACGTACCAAACGGGCCGACCAGATGAACGACATGGATCTTTTAGATATGCGACAGATTAGCATGTGTGGGAGACTAAGATTCGAAATCTTACTCCTGCGTGTAGCCATGGTAGTTTTCGTGTAGTATTAAAGATGTGTAGGGAAATGGTCGCCTGCAGGCAACGGCACCAAAAGTTGCGGTACCGTACCATTTTTCACGCCAACATGTCGTGTTCTCAGGACAACAGCACCATAAAAAGGGTGGGCCACACCATCAAGATTACCATTCTGGAAAATTATACTGGTCTTCTTACCATGTGAGTCAAACCGTTCATTGCCCATTGATTACAAATATGTGGGCCACATAATGATCGGACCATCACGATTTGTGCCAACCAATATTCATGGTGGGCCCACCCTTTTTGATGGTGCCGATGTCCTGCAGAAGTAGTATGTTAGCGGGAAAGATGGTACTGTACCACAGATGTTGTGCCTTGTCTGTAGGTGATCAGGTCTAGACCTGAATAGAAACTGATGAGATGTTGAAATGACAGGCATGGAGGAGATATTTTGTACATTTGGGCCTCCATATTCTCGATGGCTGTGATTACTATGCAACGGAGAAGATGGATGGCTGTACTTGCTCGCGTGATATGGACAGGAGAACCTGCAGAATTAGCATATTAGTGACATATCCGGACCGTTCATCAGGTGGAGAGTACTGTGGGAACTCTAATTAACAAAAAAAATTAGTGTTCTAAAATTAGAATGGCCGTAATTATTTGAGGAAATTTCAATGGACCATGGTTAATTTAAAAATATGGACTATATAATAAAAATGCTTGTTTTATTTTTGGATAAATAAAATTTCCAGTTTTATATAACTGATGAATGGTCTTGATCTATCACGCGTATACAAAGTTAGCACGTGTATCACGAAGATTACGTGTCCATCTCACGCGGGTGAGAAGAAGGTGACACTAATAGAAGGGTCCAGTATCTTTGGGCCGAGGTTACTTCAGAGGCTCGCGAGCCTTGCTAGCGATGACGTCCTGTGCGTTGCCTCATGCAAACGACATTGCCCGATTTTGGGCAATCTCAGCCGTTGGATCAGTAGCATGCAAATTAACAATCTAAAAAACTGAAGGGAAAAAAATATGTGCATGGATCTTCATTCGATGGGCTGATAGGACTACCCAATCAGCTCTCCTTTGCACCAATGGCTCATTAGTATGTGTAGCCCACAGGATCAACGGTCATGATCACTCTAAATGATTGACAGATGTGCAATGGAGATGCTGGGCAGGGGCGAGCGACCGTATCAAGAAAGGCTCGCTGCTGACCGTTCCTGACACAATGACATATTTTGAAAGGAAACATAGAAATGCTTTCTGGATGATCGCAGGCCTACAATCAGCGCCGAGATTTTGGACCGCTGGTTTTTTCAATTACTTTGACTGCACTGGATTCTGAAATTTTTAGCACGTGTGAGAATTAGCACACATCTCCCACCGTCCATCAAGTATCGACCCACCCACAACGAATTGAATGTGGGAGATGTTTGGCACGTGCTTTGATGTGGGCCACTTTGAGAAAACTCTAGGCCGGACGCGGATCGGGTACTACCCCCACCTGGACATAGCTAGAGACGGACGGTCCTGTCATGGGCTCTGTGGGATCCACCACGAGATATATGTTTTATCCACGCCGTCTATCTATTTTGAAAGATTATTTTAGTGCATAAGCCCAAAAAGGAGGCAGATCGATGGCTCAATTGGACCACACCAGATAAAGTAGTGGGGACTGAACTCTCACCGTTGAAAACTTCTTAGGGCCCATCGTGATGTTTATTTTCCATCCAACCTGTTCATACGATCATATAGACCTGGATGAAGGGAAAATATAAACATCAGCTTGATTCAAAATTTCTTTGGCCACCAAGAAGTTTTCAACGGTAGACTTTCAATATCCACTGCTTCGTATGGTGTGGTCCACTTGATCCTTCAATCTAGCTCATTTTTACGCTCATACATTAAAATTATCTTTCAAAATGGATGAACGGCATGGATATAACATATACATCAAGTTGGGCCCCACAGAGCCCCGGACAGGACCATCCGTCTCTATCTAGGCCCGGTGGGGGTAATACCCAATCCAGTGGGCCCTATATTCATATGTTTTGTACCAAAATCCATGTGGGCCCACTAATAAGGTGGGCCACACTTGTACGGTTGAGATGAATGCAGCCGACGTGTGGTTTCCGCTAGGAAGGTGGCCAATGTTGCTAAGGTTGGGAGCCTTGTACGGTCCGAAACAAACTACAGGGTCGCGAAGCGTGGGACGCGGATTGCGTCCTACCCCCGCCCGTCTCTAGCCCCGAACGGGCAGTTCTGTGGGCGGGCCGACCATGATGTATCTTTACATCCAAGCCGTCCAACCATTTTCTAAGATTATTTTAATCCATGATCAAAAAAATAATGCAGATCGAATGCTCAAATGGACCACACCAGATATGATTCTACTTTGTGCATCGAAGGCAACCAAGCTTATTATTTAGTGTGCTCAACCTTAGCGTTGGATCTGCCTCAATTTTATAAACATGCCTTAAAATGATCTTAGAAAAGATATGAACGGATTTGATGTACAGATACATCCCGTTCGGAGCTAGAGACGAGCGGGGGTAGGACGCAATCCGCGTCCCGAAGCGTGACATTGTACGGAGGTACCGGCATCTGCAGGTAGACTAAAGCTTGTGCAGGTGCGCCAATGGTCTGGAGATCCAAACCATTGATCGGATGGATTAGATGGGGACCAGCCCCGTGCTGGTGGTCCGTGCTCTATGGACCCTACCATGATGTATGTGTTTCATCCATTCCGTTCATCCATTTTTAAAGATCATTTTAGGCTTGATCCCAAAAAATTAGAGGTATATAAATCTCAGGTGGTCCACACTATATGAAAACAATAGTGATTGGATATCCACTATTAAAATCCTCCTAAGGCCCACTGTACTGTTTATTTGATATCCTAGGTCATACAGGCCCAGATGAAGGGAAAAAACAAAAATCAGCTTGATACAAAGCTTTTATGGCCCCCAAAATTTTTTTAATGGTCTATGCTCATTCAGCACTGTTTCCTTTAATGTGGTCCACTTGAGATTGGGATATGTCTTATTTTTAGCCTCATACCGTAAAATGATCTGTAAAAATAGATAGACAGTATGGATGAAACACATACATCATGGTGGGGCCCACAGAACACCGACCACCAGTCATTGGCTGGTGTCGGGGGGAGTAGCCTATCCGTTTCCGGGAAGAAAGGCATAAATTTTTGGCAGGGTCTAAAATGAACGGTCCTGGTCCACTGGTCCCCTACGAGAGTGAAAATGAGTTAGCCGCTGTAAACGAAGACGAGGATTCCGTTATACCCCGGCCCGTCTCTGGCCAAGAAAGGGCCAATTGATGTACCTGTTTATCCATTCATTCCTTCCCTCGTATCATTTTTAGGCATGTGTGCAAAATAACAAGGTAAATCTAACAATCAAGTGAACTTTTTATTTAAACTGTGATATCTTGCAAATCCCATTCGGTGTCTAAGGGGAATGGGAAAAGCAAAGATTAGCCTAGATGGAAATGTATTTTTTGGATAATGATGACCGTAGCATTGATTGCCAACTATTTGTAGGTTTTTTAAGAAGTTTGTTGTTGTCAGTAAGTCCTGTAGGTCTCGCCATAATGTATGAGCTATATCTATACTGTCTCCTTATTATTTGAGACTGTTATGGGAAGATCCCAGCCCATACGAGATCCGAGAGTAACATAAGCTGAGCCAACTAAGTGCATCAGCGCCCAAGACAATGTCCGTCCGATCTGATGTAAGTATCCCTGGAAGAGAACGAGTAGTGTGGGAACGCCTTCACTACAGGGTTGCAGGTCAAAATTATGGGTCGGAACAGTTCCTACAATCTGACTAGATATTGAAAGTTACATACTTAACACCTCACGCACGAGCGATCCACCTATCAACATCATTAACTACAATAAATTCGACTCCACGAGACAGATCCGATACCTCGCGCCGAGGTCCGAAGCAAAGAGAGTCTTTGCAAGCAGATGGGTCTCCCACTTTGGGACGGATCTGTAAGATACTTATTCCACCAGATAACCACAAAGGTAGACAACGGTCGGGTGACTCGAGCCGAGCATATATTTGAAGGCGTATGCTCCACCTGCTAAATTCAGAAACTGTCATAGCTAAACGTGACCGATAACTTTGTTCGTAAATACGCGTTACGAGCCTAATAAGCTACACGATCGATAGATTGCGGACAATATTTACATGATCTGAGAATTCCCTTGATCGTGCCGAGATTGACAGATCCGGACCATCCTATCATCTAGTATAAATGAACCATGACACCATGACTATAGATATGCAATTGCTAGTACTCTCTCCTCTATTCCGTACTTAGACCTGGATTCTCTTGACCTAACTTAGGCATCGGAGTGTCCTCCGGCTTAGCTAGGGTCACCTTTGCCTGTTCTCTCTGTGCAGGTTCAAGACATGGAATATCAATGTGTGGGAGTTGTAAGAGGAGGGCCGACCAGATTTGAACATCAACAGAGACCATTTTAAGTCATGGGTTCAAAAATCAGGCAAATTCAAAGCTTAAGTGGACCTCACCACATAAAGCAGTGGGGATTGAACGCTTACTATTGAAAACTTCTTAGGGCTAATGAGGCTTTGGTTCAAGTTGATATTTGTGTTTCCCCCTCATCTAGGTCTGTTTGGCCTTGTGAACACGTTGGATGGCAAATAAATATTACGTGGACCCAAGAAAGATTTCAACGGTGCACGTAATTGTCCCCACTACTTTCTATGTTGTAGTCCACACAAGCATTGGATTTGCTTCGTTTTTAGGCCCACTGCATAAAATGAGGTTGCAAATGAATGAATGATATAAATATAACATATAAATGTTATTCTCAATAGCTTTAATTGCTAGTTGGTATGTCTATTTAATGGCCAATAAATATACAACCAAATGCTATTATGACCTAAACACGATATGGAATTATGTTTGTCCCATAGTATCATATGGTAATAGCGGACAATCCCATCACATTTAATAATTATATATTTTTTAATCCCCTAAAATACTATGACCCAAACACCCCCTTAAAGTTATTCAAACATTTTTTTTAAAGTCTCAATTTTGAAGCGTTTGGCACTTTCATGATGCTACTTGTTATATTTTCAATTTAGATTGACCTTATACCCTCGGAGACTTTCAATGGCAGGCATTTAATATCTAGAAAAACAAATTGATTAAGTGAAAAAACACAACCTTTTCCCAACAGTATAAAGAAATATCATGCATGGGACACGATGCGACTAAATTTTAATAATCTAAATGGTGAGTGATGCAAGGGTAATAACTTGGTAGGTGAGTCCCTAATTGTGGAGCCCACTTACATAAATGTGTTGTATATCCATGTCATCCATCTATTTTGCCAACACATAATTTTAAGCCATGTTCTAAAAAACGAAGCAGATATAAATCTCAAGTAAACAACACAATAGAAAACATTGGTCACTAAACACCACCTTAAAATAAAAACTTCATAATTCCAACTCAACGTTTAATTGCCATCCAACCAATTGGTAAGGTCACACAAATTAATATAGAGGAAAAACACACATATCAGCTTGGTCAAACTTTTTTGAACCGATAACTACTTTTAAGACTTTCATTAGGGCCAAGGGCTAACATGGTGTTTCTTTGCCATCAACCTACTTATATGTCAAATGACAATTGTTTTCTTTTTCCTTTTTTTCTTTTTTCATTGACCACTGTTTCTTCTAATGTGATTCACCAAAGATATGTATCTGCTTCCTTTTATGACCATGTCCTGAAATGATCAGGCAAACCGGATAGATAGCATGGATATACTGCACATACATGGAGGTGGGCCCCACAGTTGGGAACTCACCCACTGACTTGTTACTGCAATATCTACTCCCATAAACGATGGGCTTCATTTTCCATGTCTCATTTACCGAAAATTGCACCCATTTGATTGATTGGTTGGCATTTTTATTGAACGGTTGGAACAAAAACGGTTCGGATTCAACATCCAGTTGCTCATTGGTAAGAGGTGAAGATGGCTAGAAGTAGAGCTGTACACGAATTGACTTAGTTCGGTTAAGCTCAATACGACTCTGTTGGAAACTTAAGAGCCGAGTTAATCTGATTTTTTAGCTCGAAAATATTTTCAGGCTCGAACCTCAACTCGAAATGAGTCAGCTTTGTGACTCGGTTACGTTGTTATTTATGTTGCTCGCTAACCTCAACTCTGAATTGGATCAGCTTGGTGATACGGTTACGTTGATGTTGATGTTTCTCGCTAAGTGTGTGATGAAATAACCCAATAAGGTGTTGTTTCATGTGCATACATTCTCTATGAGCTCAGCCAGTAGTAAAGAAGAAATGAGTATAAAACATATCGTTACACAAAAAAAAATAATAATAATAAAAAATCATATTATAAAACTACACTCAAACTAATATTTTGATGTTGCCGCCCAATGCTTGATGAAATACCTTGTGTTCACTGTTATTGTTTTGCATCATTTGAAAATTTAAAGATGCCTTTAATGTATTTGGGAAGATGTAGCATAAGATTGAACAGCTGCTGGCCAAACCGCGCTGAGCTAAGTTGGCCAGTCAACCTTGAGGACCAAGCTGAGCAAAGTTTGAGCTGAGGTTAACTACTCGCTGAGTAGAGCCGATATAGGCCAAGTTCCGGTTCTATATAGAACATATGTCAATTGTGTCCTGCCTAGATCCGTGGGGCCTACCATGATGCATTTGTTTTATCCATTCAATTTATCTTTGGACCTATCAATTTAGGGCATTAGCCCACAAAAAAAAGGAGGGGGGTAGGATGAAGTGGATCATATCACTAGAAGCAGTGGTGATTGAAGGCCACCATTAAAATCTTCCTAAGGCCAACCTAATGTTTATTTGCAATCCAACCTTTTGATCAGGTCACACAGTTCTTGCAAGAAGGGAAAACACATTATTTTGATCAAAACTTCTGCTGCCTTGAAAAAGTTTATAGTCGTTGGCATCACACTGTGTGGTCCACTTGAGACTTAGATCTCCTTTATTATTGGGCCCGTGGCTTCAAATGATCCAGTAAAATGAATGAACGGCACAGATAAAACACATACATCATGGTGGGCCTCAAAGAGCCCTAGACCGAGTCAACAGACATGGGGTTGTAACAATTGAAAGCCAATTGCATGCTCTGTGAAGCCCACTGTGTCTTATCCACACCATCCATTCGCTTTATCAGCTCATTTTAGGACACAATATAAAAATTGAAGTATATCCAAAGTTCAAGTGGACTACACTATAGGAAAAAGTGGGGATAACACGACATCCACCGTTGAAACCTTCATGAGGCACAGGCCCAGAGTATGTTTATTTGTCATCCAAGCCGTTGATAAGGTCACATAGACATGGAAGAAGGGAAAACACATATATCAGCTGGACCCAAAACTTCTATGGTCCGTAAGAAGTTTTCAATGGTAAGTGTTTAATTAACATTATTTTCTGTTGTGTGGTCTACTTAAATTTTTTATATGCTTCACTTTTTCTCTAATACCCTAAAATGAGCTGATAAAACGGATGGATGGTGTGGATGAGACACAGACATTGAAATGGGGCCCACAGAGTTTACTCAGTACGCTCCGCTTTCACAACCACCTGATTCTTAGATGCGGACCTATCTAAAGTGGCCCCAAATTCAAAAAGTATAGTTTGAATTAATGAATGCCACGTGGATAGTTCCTGAGTGCCTGCTATATCAACCCCCACACTCTGCCAGAGTACCAATGCGACAGGGCCTAAAGTGTAGGCATGTATGTAGCCTGTAGGGAATGTGAGGAGCCAGACGCCTGTTGCGTACTATCGTGCTCTGCGGGCCAAAAGTGTAGGCCACGTGTATTTGTTTTATCCCCGCCGTCCATTCATTATGGATCATTATTTGAGGATATGAGTTGAAAAATGAGCCATATTCAAATCTCAGGTGGACCGTGCCACAGGAAAAGTGTTGATTAACGATCATCGTTAAAAACTTCCCATGCCTAATCTAACGTTGAAAACACAAATATCAGCTTGATCGAAACCGCCGTCGGTAGCCCTCAAAAAGTTTTTAACGGTGGCGCTCAATTACCAAGATGGATTGACGGAGAGCGCCCTTACCGTGGGGCCCACTTTGATATATGTATTATGCATCCACCCTGGCCATCCGTTTTTTCGCATCACATTGGGGCATAAGCCCAAAAATGAGGTAGATCCCTGACTCAATGGGCCACACAATAAGAAAAAATTAGGATTAAATGTCCACCGTTGAAAAAATCATAGGACTACAGAAGCTTTGCATTAGGTTAGTGTCTTTGTTTTTTTTCATTAGTCCCCCGTATAAATGAACTTATGAACGGTTTGGATGACATGTAAACATCACAGAGGAACTCACTGACGGTCCAAGTGGAAACCTTTTCCCTACCCACTTTTTATTGTCGCAGGGCTGCTTAAGATTTGGAACTCTGTGAGATTTATGGACCTCAACGAGCTGGCTCCAAATTTTATATAAACTCGTAGTTAGGTGATTCTTACGATTACGAGATTTTCATCGTGAACTGACGATGGTAAATGGTCCAACTTGACGTCCAATTTCAAGTTCCTTAGAGTTTAAGCTAGTTAATTTTAAAAGGATTAGGAAACTTTTATTCATTGAATTAAATCAAAGTGCTCTTTTAAAATTTTATGATTGACTTATGAAGGGTGCAGTCAAAGACCTTTATTAAATCAAGTCCATTGCTGCGAGTCTGGAAAAAATAATTTTATGATCATAAGACACTAAATGAAAGGTTTAGAAGTTGATGTATTAGTTTGGATAATTTCATGATGATCTAAGAGTAGATATGTTGGTTTGTATGATTAAATCGTGCCTAATAGCTTGGGTTTAAAATTTAGGTTCGATCGGATCAATGAAAGTGGCCTGTTTAATCATTATAGCTAGGTTTATGAGGTTTATGTTAATGTGAACTGTTATAACTCTTGGGTCATTTTGGAAATCACATGTATATCTTTCCATTCTTAATTTCGATAGTGGGTTTTTGGTTTATCAACATGTCAAAGATAATGGTTAGTGTATCTTTGGGATCGCAATTTTCAATTGACGGCTATGATGAATCGATACACTTAATCTCCATAATCTAATGGCCCATTTGAAATTTTAGTTTTATAGAATTATTCCTTTAACTATTCTACACTAATACCACAATTTATTTTGAAATAGATTATCATTGTTTGGTTAGAAAATGTCATGGGTTCATAAAATCATTTTTATAAATTTTACAATTTATGCCCATATTCGAAAGATCTTTTATTTTGATTGAATATATTTTCCTATCAACTTTGTAAAGATTCCTATTGGGGACCTTGCACAAAACCTTAAGATCTAGCCTCTCAGAACAAACAAGAATTATGGGATAATAAAGTAATGAAATAAATAAAAGCATAAACCACACCACACAGGAAATTTTTATGTGGAAAACCCTCGAAGAGATAAAAAAACCACGGGACCTCGTCAAGATCAATAATCCATTATGAAGTAGAATGTTATGACCTTTTTCACTCACGCAATAATGGATAAACAATAAGAGAATAAAAGAAAAACGGAGAGATCTCATCGATTATGAGGACGTAGAAGCACTGAGGTGTTGATTGCACAGTAAATCACCTCCACAAGCATAACCTTCATTCTAAAAGCTTCCTCTCTCTCTTTATCTCTCTCTCACACTTTTGATAGCCCTAAACTCTTTAGCAATCCCTTGCAAAGGTTTAGAAAACCCTCTTGCATTACCTAGAAAGGTCATAGGCACCCATATTTATAGATTTGAAAACCCTCTTTCGCACCTCTTGCAAAACCACCTCCAATTTTCGCAGTCCGCACAAGATCTAAACTCAAATCTATGTAAGCTTGACTAGTTGAGCAGAGTTTTCAACTGGTCAAGCACTGTTCACTCGACTGTTCGAGCAGTGCGGTGATTCTACTGTTTGTGGCATTTGAATCGCACCACATCACTTCTAACCTCAGGAGGAAAACTTCATCAATTCCTAGCAATGAAAGTTATGAACGTCCTCTTTCATAAATGAAGTGAAAACATCCTATATTTCATTTAAACGAAAGATTTCTACTTAATAATCCATACCTTTTCATACCTAAGTATGACAAATCCAAAATACTACACAAATAGACCTCACCACATAAAACAATAGTAATTGAACACTCATCATTAAAAACTTCTTATGAGCCACTAAAGTTTTGAATGAAGATAATATGTGTTTTCCCTTCATTCAAGTATTCATGACTTAATTGATAGGTTATATGGCAAATAAACATTATAATGGGCCCTGGGAAGTTTTTAATGATGGGTGGTGGGTGTAGTCCACCTGAAATTTAGACGTCTCATTTTGTGATCATGACCTAAAATGATTGAAAAAATATATAGACAATGTAGATAAAACACATGTATCATAGTGAGGCCCACCCCCAAGCTCGCACCCTAGGCTAGACAAAGAAAGAAACATGATAATATAGCCAATCCGGCTCCAACAAAGACAAGAATCTAATGAATGAGCTAAGAGACCCATGACTATGACTTTATAAATAATGGCCATTGATATGTAATTGTAAGATTCTACCATGAAGAAAATGGAGACAAAGTCCCATAACAAAGGGAGATGTGTTATGGGTAAATCCAAACCGAGCCGCATTAAGGTTAACTTTGGCACCAATGAGCAAGGTCTCAGATTGATAAGCCTCTGACCCGAGGGCTCTTGCAGAGTTATAACACTGACCCGAGACTCGAAACGAGTCATCGCACATCTTGTGAGCCGGATCTTAGATCTACTACAACACGCTCGACCCGATTATGTCAACCCAGAATGCAGGAGAGCATCACCTACCCTTCTAGTGTTCCTCTAAGCCGAGCCTCTCTACTTAGCGTATTAATAATTTACTTATCCATGGGATCGGGTCGTCGAGTAAGATCCGAACCATGAGGTCGACTCGGATAGGAACCTGGTCAACAAAAACAGTAACGCACGACTGGAATAATGCTCATAGCACAATCTTCGGGTAACTGCCGACGACCACGCACGCGTAGCCCTCACATGGTGGCGATGACCGTGCCGAGATTATCAGACACATTCATCACAATCCTCAAGTATAAATACGGATCATTTCTACAATATACAAGTACACAACATCTCGCACCCCTCACTCTACACTACTTAGATCCACTTTTCCAAGCCTGACTTTGGCATCCAAGGGTCTCCTGCTTGAGCTAAGGTATCCTTTGTTTGCTATCTTGTGCAGGACCAGGGTCAGCTTCGAGCACGCATGGCTCGGCGGAGGGTGATCCAGATTTTTACATCAATAAGATGAATTAGAATCAAGGATAGCCATATGAAAACACAATGGCCATGACTAAAATTGTAGTGGAGCTGAGTTAAGAGAAATCATGGAAGAGGATCTCAAGGCTTTTATCTTCATGGCCTTAACCCTCTTTAGTATAGATGACTTCCTAAATGGGCCTCAAGTGTAGTGGAGAACACAAAACGCCCATTATAGAATTGTAAAGAAGAGACCAGCACGGTCTTCCGAATGTGAGTGGATTAGGTGTGGTCCTTGCTGTGGGGGTCCACCTTTATGTATGTATTCTATGTCCACACGATCCATCTATTTTATAAGATGATTTTAGGGCATGCGCCTTAAAATGAAGCAGATCCAATTCTCAGGTGGACCATACCATGGGAAGCAATGGTGAAATGTATAAGAGTCGAGCTTGACACAACTTAGCTCTGCTCGCCCAGTAGCTAACCCCAATTCGAACTTAGCTTGACTTGGTCCACGAGCCCGATAGGCCAGCTCGGCTCGGTTCGGTCAGCAGCTCGAGCCAATTCGAGTCGAGTTTGAGCATGTACAACATTTTCTAAAACACGTAGAGTGCATATTCAAATTTTCATAAAATGCAAAACAATAATAATAGTTTAAAGGTACTTCATCAAACACTTGTTGGGCAACATCAAAATCATAATTTGAGGGCAGTTTTATAACGTTAAGTTTATTTTTTTTGGTAGTGATTTGTTTCATATCAATTCCTTCCTCGCTACTAGCCAATCCTATGGATAATGTATGAACCTGAAACAATATTTCATTGAGTCATTTTATCGAACACTCGGCAAGCAATATCAGTATCAAAATAATTGAGTCACCAAGCTCATTCAATCTAAGTCTATTTGAGTTGAGGTTCGATTCAAGTCAAGCCGGGCTCGGGCAAGCCCAGACCCAGCCCGAAATTTTTTCAAGCTCTGAAAACCAGCTTGACTATAAATCTAATTTCAAGCCTGAGGCGAGTTGAGCTACCCCGCGTGATCTATCATTAATGGGCCACAAAAGTTTTGGATAAGATTGTATTTATTTTTTTCCCTTCGTCCTGACGTCACCTTACTAACAAGGTGGATGGAAAATAAACATTATGGCGTGCCGCATGAAGTTTTTAATTCCGGGGCGTTCGATCACCACTCTTTTCTATAACCGGTTTGACCTTATCAACAGGCTGTATGTCAAATACGGGCTCTGGCAAGGTTTCAACGGTGGAGGTCAATATCTATCGATAATATCCAATGTTTCCTTTGGTGTGGTCCACCTGAGATTTGGATCTGCTTCAGTTCTGGGTCCTTATAATAAAATGCGGTGGAAAAATGGATCGACGGCGTGGATATATAAAACATACATCACGGTGGGCCCCACGGCATGACCTCACTGGACTCGCACGCACATGTCTGGAAACCCGCACGCAAAACGAACCCCCCCTTCTTTCTCTCTCTCTCCATCTCTCTCGATCTCTACCTCGACTCACCGCAGCAGCTCTCTCTCTCTCTCTCTCTCTCTCTCTCTCCGTGTCTCGTGGCAGCGGCAGCGGGAGCGACACCGGTTGAAATAGTATCAGCAGCGGTATTCTCCTCTCCCTCTTCTCTGTCTTCTTCTTCCTCCTCCTCCGGTCAAATATCATGCTCTTGAAGACTTACGGCTCCTTTGGTTGAAATCACCATTTCTTTCTGTATGTAAGCAGAGACTTCTTTGATTCTTCTTTTCCCTATCCTTAAGAAAAAAATAAAATTATGTTGCAGATTTTATACCTTATATATTCATCTCGGTATAATTGGATGAGTTTCTTTATTTTTCTGTAATTGGTAGAAAACCCATGAAGAATTGGATTATCGGTGACAGTGGTTTGGTTGCGTTCTCGAAATCGATATTTATTTGGAATTGGAATAGAACCCTTTTTTATTTTCTTCAAAATGGAAGTCATTAAAAGCTTCAAGATGCTGCTTTGATGGTGTTCGACGAAATGCGAATTAGAGATGGGACTTTCGAACTTTTAGCGTTGCTCTGGCGCTCATGGATAAAATTAAAGTCGACCCAAGTTTGATCGAGCGATTTGTTTGGCCTCGAGAAAATTTCAAGTGGGGCGCACCACCTTCTGGTGATCCAAGCCGCCTGTATGGTGGGCCTGTCGCAGATGGGAGATACCCAAAGGTGTCTTCCATTGGATGATCCTAACTGTGCGATTCAGTCCCATTTAAATGTGGACAGTTGACTTCAATTGCACATTCGGAAGGAAATATGGGGCATGGCCCGTTCCATGATGGGTCTCACCCAATGAACGTTTTAGATTGCTGGGTCAAACAAAGCATGGCATTTCTTTTGATTGAGCATCTTATGATTACTTTTTTTATATTTAAAAACTCATGCACTCACAACCCACACACACCCACGCACTCACACTACAGTGGGATTTCACCACAATGGGTACTCAAACCCATGACCCCCATGATCTCGTGTTGAAACTCTTGTGAGTCTACCACTGAGGCATCAATAACTTTCAGTGTCTGATGATCCTTATGCACGATACATCTTTTGTAAACACAGAAAACATGTACCTCAATCCAAACTGTCCAATTTGTGCCCTGGTGTTGATATCGCTTGTCACCTAAAGCAGATTGATTTCGTGATCCTATCCTCGGGCTAATGGACATTTTCTTGTTAAATTGGAGAATTATTCATTTTCCATTTTAACTGTCCATTTTAATATGCAAAATGTATGTGTGCATCCAGGGTTGTTATACTCTGCTAGAGTATCAAGTAATTTCTCTTGGGGCTGTTCGGATTTGGGCAACATTGTGTCATGACTTGTGACAAGGAGTTAGAGCAACCGTACATGTCCATTATTTGTCACCCCCTTGTGCACAAGAACCAGTGCACTTTTGGACAACTAGTCATGTACATGTGACCGCTAGACTATGAATTGGGTGTCTTTGGTGGAGAAGTGCAACTACTTGTCAATAACACTTTTATGGTTTCAGAGCACATGCGGATCACACTTATCCATGCAAATGCATGATATGTAACAATGTGCCACATGTGACCCTCCAAGTTCAAGGATCTAACATGTGCATATGTGCCACCATCAATTTTCAAACACTTGTTGGATAAGGTGGTAGAAAAAATTAACAAGAAGCTATCAGTTTGGAAAAGAAGATATTTGTGCTTAGGGGGAAGACTAATGTTAATAAAGGTGGCCATGTCCAATCTCCCAGTTTCCTATATGCCCTTATTCAAATGTCTGAAATCGGTTATCAATCGTTTGGGTAAAATTAGGCGAGATATTCTTCGGTGAGGAGCAGAAAAAAAGCAAACATTCCATTTAATGAAATGGGAGGTGTGTAAGCCTTTTCATGAGGGGGGAGTCGGCATAAGAAGTTTGGAATTGATGAATTCTGTGCTTTTGGGGAAATGGCTTTGGCGACTAGGTGGGTTGGAAGGTTTTCTATGGAAACAGGTTATATCCAAGAAATATGGATTAGAGGAAGGTTTTCTATGGAAACAGGTTATATCCAAGAAATATGGATTAGAGGAAGGTTTTTGCAGAAGGATAACAACTTCTTTATATAGAGCATTGTGGGTGTGGAAAGTAGTGGCATGGTTGAGAGGGAAATTTATGGAGGGGGTAAGTTTTTTGTTGGGGGATGGAAGAAGCCTCCAATTTTGGGTTGACGTTTGGATGGGATAATGGGAGATAGGCCTCTTCAAAGAAGATTTTCCAAGTTTGGCTACAATAGCGGTGGATCAAAACTTTATGCTTGCTAGTTGTACTTTGTAGAAGGGAATAAGGTGATTTGGGCGCCTTTATGTAAAAGAAATTTGTTGGAAGATGAGGAAGTGATTATTAAACTATTGGGAACACTTCAAAAGGAATCGCCATCGGTAGTAGAGATAATTTTGATATAATCAACATGTTCCTTTAAAAAAAAAAAAAAAATTATTGGGAGGCCTACTCTGCCAAAAGTGAGGGAAAGCCCATCCCTCTCTTTCCTTTTTGTGCCCCCATGTCGCCGCATGGGAGGGGCATTATATGGTGTGGAGAAAAGAAAATTTGGGTAAATTCTCCATCAAACCATTCTATAATTTCATGGTTGTGTCTTCATCAGAGGGGGATTTTAGTCATAATGCCCCTGTATGGTATTATGGGGCTCCTCCCAAAGTGGCAGCTTTGTCTTGGCTTGTGGGAAGGAATATGGTGCTAATGGTTGATAATCTCCGTAGGTGAAGGATGGTGCTGCCTAATGTATGTTTAATGTGCATGCACAATGATGAGACGGTGGATCATCTTTTTCTTCATTGTCCTTTCGCTAGAGAAGTTTGGGAAAAATTCTTTGGTTTATTTGGAATATATTGGGTTATGTCGGAATCTATAGAGAGCTTCTTTCATGCATCAAATTGGGGAGGAATTGGTTAGGAAGGGAAAATGATGCAGGATGGTCTAAACTAGAATGCATGTGTGAGCACATAAATTATCTAGTGAAATAAACTAAGCAAATTAATTGAAATATTTAACATTCCACATCATAGCAAAGATAATAACAAAGGAAACATGCAATGATTGCGGACCATCATCACAATCCCGCGGTACCGTATTCAAATCATACGTGGATTGGATTCGGCGAGGGATGAGACCTCCCGATCTTGCATGGTTTCAATCCAACAATCAATGCAGCTTCTCTAGTCCAGGAAATCAAAGGATTTCTGGAATAGGGACGGCTGAAAAATCTGAGAGAGGGTTGGGATCAATTCTCAGATTTTCAGGGTCAATAACAATTAAAGAATACTAGCATTGAAAGAGAAGAAGAATGTTAGAGGGTTAGAAATATAATTTAGAAGAAGAGAAGAGATTATGGGAAGAGAAGAACTTACCACAGAGAGAGGGGAAGGAGGCACAAAACTTTTATTAAAAAAACATCATTAGGTTTAGGGTAGAAAGCACCCTATTTATAAAATTTGGATTTAAAAAGAAATGACTAAACTACCCCTATAAGAAAAGAAAAAAATTGCTCAAAACAAAGCTTTTTAAATAAAAAATAAAAAAATAAAAAATCCTGAGTAACAGATCGATCTTCTAACTCATCCTACATGTGTAGGGTTGCACACGGGTCGGTTCGGTCCGGTTTTGGGGTGAAACTGGAACCGAACCGTTTCCTATGGTTCTAAAATTTTTGGAACCGGAACTGGACCATTAGTACCCTAGAACCGAACTGGAACTAGATCGTGGAAAACGGTTCCGTTCCGGATCGGTTCCATGGTTCTGGGCTTTTAAAAATCCAGCCCAATTACTTGATTTGGGAAAAAAAAAAGATGGAGAAAGAGAAGAAAAAGCTGATCAATGATCCGTATTCGTTGTACCCATGCAACCTACTTGTTGAGTGCATCTTGTTGACTTTTGGGAAGCTCATATTCATGGTGGACGCCAATCTGATGAGTGGCTTGAATTGCACACACGTACTATATTGGCGCTGTGATGCAGATTACAAGATGAAAATATTTCTGGCCCATTCCCCCATTCACCCACAAGTTGATACTTCTTTAGATAGTCTTAAACTTTTGAAAGAAATTTTGAATAAAAAGATGAAACCATGATTTTATGGACTGGTTCCCATGCAGAGCACCATTTGGTAGAAAGCAATATGAAATACAGCAGGCAATGCTGATTGAACAATTATGATGGAAGCAGGACTGATCACCATTAGAATTGATAGCAGTGGGACTTTCCGTCAAAAGTAAGTTTAATACAACATGCACGAGACCCATATGATATCATCTATTACCTTACTTGGCATATGAAGCTGGAGAAAAGCAAAACACCTAAAAAGGAGAGAGAGAGAGAGAGAGAGAGAGAGAGAGAGAGAGAGAGAGAGAGAGAGAGAGAGAGAGAGAGAGGGTTCAGATCACGGTTCAGTTCGGTTACAGGGCCTTAAACCGGAACCGATCCGTAACCAACGGTTCTGGAAAATTTTGAATTGGAACCGGACCGTTAGCACCCTAGAACCGGACCAAACCGGACTGATCCAACGGTTCCGGTCCGGTTACATGGTTCCACCAGTTTGATGTGCACCCCTATACACGTGTGTCCTCTCAATGTGGGGCCTTCAATTAATCCAGAGACACGTGTAAGGTCTGCAAAATCCTCATTGGAGCCATACAGATGTATTTATCAGCCGCCTTCGTCTTTGATAAACTTTGAAGGGTCTAATGTCGTCATTAGAAAACAATATGGAAGTTGTCCTTATTGGCTAGAATTTGGGCCATGTGGGAGGAAGGGAACAATAGGTGTTTTTGGAATTGAAGTAGAAGGGCAGTTTGTGTCTTCAAAAGGCTTTAGCAAATGTAATGGAATGGACGAATGCTTGTAAAGGAGTAGGGTAGTTTCAGCTTTGGTTTTTTTCATTTTTCCTTTTTTCTTGTATATTGTATTTTTTTATTTATTTTTATTTTTTGGCTTTGGCCTGTTATAATAAATTATTGTCTTTAAAAAAAATCTTCAAGCAATAAAAATGTGGCACATGTTTCAATGCGTACATGTCAAATGTGAACATGCTCGTGTAAATGTGCCACCAGCCAATATTCAAGTATTGCACTTACGCCACAATCTATCTTGTCAATGTCATGTCCATGCCCCCCCTAGTAATTGCAGATAGTAACTAAACCTGTTTGATTTTCTTCTGAATCGAGCTTGTTAAGCTTTTCTGAGAAATTGCTTTATGTGCTACAAGAACATGAAATAAGGAGAAAGGAATAGAAGATAAAAACTACTCTTCAGAAAAAAGGAACAGATAAAATCTCAGTTCTTTTAGGGTACATTTGAATGCACTATTGAATTGAGTTGCGAACAGTTTGTAATAACTTTTCCTAGCATTCATAATGAGAAATTAGTCCTCTAATTGCGGTTGTATCCCTTTCAAATCTAACTTGAGTGTATCATAACAGCAATGGAGAGCCCAACCCTCAATGTGAATGCTAAGGAAGATAATTGCAATTTGGCGGTATCTATTTGATTAGATCTATAATTGTAATTTCAATTGATACTGCATCCAAAGACACCCTTAATTTCAACATGGTGATATAAACGACCCAAGCCGATTATGGATAAAAAGAAGTTGACGAGTTTTGAGATTCATGAATTTGTTGTTATTGGTTTTCCTTCCAATGATGTTATATATAAGATGATTTGGTAAATACCATATAGGAACTCGGGGATGGCATCAATGGTGTGAAATTCGTGAAATTCACCGAAGAAAATGAGCATTGTACCCAAGGAGACGATCGAGGTCATTGCGCAGAGCATAGGCATTAACAACTTATCACCAGATGTCGCACTTGCTCTTGCTCCCGATGTGGAGTATCGTGTGCGTGAGATCATGCAGGTACTTCAGTATGCATGTTACTTTTGTATTCTGTTTGGATGCTTGAATATTCTGAAAGAACGTAGCCATTTAAATGTAATCTTTGTCCTTGAGAGAGAACCTACTTTTTTTTTTTTTCCTTTTTCTTTTGTATATATCATTTGGTTTCATCTGCTTGACGACATTGATAGCTCTCATCATTTTGGTTCGTTGAGATGTAACACTTTCTGTAATTATTTGGCAGCATGCATAACTCTGTGTAAAGAACTTTAGAAAATTCAATGTAGGATTGCTGGTCTTTTATGATTTAGCATTGATGGACATTCTCAGAAGAGGTATTTCTGTCATAACCTGACATGAGTGAAGCTGATTCCGTAATAAGCAATGGGTACATGAATTTCCATTCACCTGGACTGGAGAGTAGGGCTGTCAATGGGCTCGGCCTGTGAAGTAAAAACTAGGCCTGGGCCTATATTGTCCAAAACAGACAGGCCCTACCCGGCCCAAACCAAGCCGGCTCCGATTAGAACTCGTTTCTTGTGCAAAAATCTGAAAATATTAAAAATAAAAATATCTTCAAGTTTTTTTAAAGTAGAAAAAAAAGATACAAATACTGCATTTCTGCAGCAAATTGCAAACACTGATGGTGAGTTTGGATGCACCATTGAATTGAATCACAATTACTGGTCTCTTGTATAGGTAATGACCAAATTGTTATTATCTCCAACCGAATAACTTCAAGGGATTGAGCTCCAAGTTACACTCATGTTATTGTCTAAGCTGGAGTTGTAAGAAATGTAACTGCAGTTTGAGGGCTATTCCTCTTTACTAATGCCTGGAGAGGTCATTACAATTTGGTCACTTCGTTTTTTTTTTTTTTTTTGAGGTTTAATGGGAAATTTATTAAAGGCCCACTTGCAAACAAGCAAGGAAAAGAATACAAAGAGAAAAAATGACCAAAAGATTACAGCCCACTAACAGACTTAACAAAAACTGGGTCAACTTTCAAAAGAAAGGTCCATTTGAGAACATTCACTTTGATAGACTGCAATAAAGCCTCAAAAGAGCCTGCGGAATTCTGAAAACAGTGTCTATTTCGCTCTTCCCAATTTAATCTCTTGAACAATTTTGTGATAATCAAGAATGTTAGTTGCCTGAATCCTTAAACAACAAGTCAAATAGCTGGTATGCCTCCCAATAGATTTTTTTTGGATTCCCAAAACAGTATGGAAAATATTACTGAACTCAACCCTCCCAGGGTTTGGGCGAATGGCTAGCATCGTGGGTTTGCTCCCCACAGATGCGAGTTCAATTCCCCTATTCATGCTTTACCCGATGCATGTGGTTTGCGGGTGATTGCGTGCATCTGTAGGGAATAGCCTCGCCTTAATAAGGGGCGGGGACACCCTGTTGTCATTAAAAAAAAAAAAGATGACTGAACTCATCAGAAATTGCTCAAAAGTTAAAATGACCCAAATAATTGCTGGGGGTTCCCTGTCTACGTTGTATTTATAAATTGTCTCCACATCAAGCAATGACTCTAATTAATTTTCTAAATTTCAATCCTTCTTAAAACAGAACTAGAAGCCTATAATTACTAACTATAGGAAAGATAGTCTCTATAAACAACTCTCCTAACCAGACTAACCTACTATTTTGTCTTATGTAACAGGCACAGTTAGCAACTGTATCAGTTCATTACAGTCTTGGAATTGTCAATTGAAAAAATGCCTACATTTCCATAACAAACTAGTAGGTCAAAAGAAAACGTATCCAAGCCCCACATTTACCCCCTTAAAATGCAGGTAAAGAAAATGCAACGAATAAAAAGAACACCATTGAACGCCGTATCCCTCCCCAAAGAAAGAGAACCTCTGTGTGCACACGTGTGAGCATGTGTGCAGTTCATTCACACGCTTGGACCTCAATTTAAGTCCCGGAAGGGTTGAATGTTGCATTGACTTCAAAGGTTGGAACTTATCCACTGGGAGGACCATAACTTGGGGTCCAACCAGTTGGACTTGAGACCTATGTGTGTGATTCTTTATTCAACTATTCATAAAAAGATCTTTCACTTATATTTTTGTCAAAGAAAAAGAGAGTAAAAAACCCTAATATAATTCCAATAATTTGTCAACTTCAATCCAAACCATCTATTTTAATAAATTATTAATAATGACTAAAACATCCCTAAATCCCATACAGCCAGTTAGCTCTATCATCAGTATTACCTGGACAATTCTTCTTTTTGGGTTTTTGCTGCGCCGACACTTTGACAGTCCTAGACACGACACAGCACTTCAATTTCTGGATGGTAGTCAAGCCAAACGTATCTCACTCAGTCACTCGTAGCCCTCAATCTTGCCTCCATTGTCTTGTTGTTTATGAGGCTACTCAAAAAGACTTCCTCTCACTCTCTGGATTTTAGTTCGTTTTTCATAGCTAAGTACATGGCCCATATGACAGAACACGCACAAGTTTCGTTGTTTGTTTGTTTTTTGTTCAATTGTTTCTCTGGATTTTCAATGTTTCATAGGTTGGTTATTTCTTAGTGCAGATTACTAGTAATTGGTTGTTATTGAAACTATGTGAATATTCTCATCTAATTCCTTTTGTTTCTAATGTTTTCAAGTTTATTTTTTATTTTTAGTTTTTTCTTTTTTGGTTTAATTAGAATATTATTTACTTTAGTATGGAAGTTGGAAAGTGCCCCTATGCCAAGATTTTTGGAGTTTACCATGCTGGACGCTTAGGACACTTTGACGCGGTACCCATACCAGGTGTCCATTACCCAAGTAACAGTGTCTTTCTTGAATCAGCTGCAACACACTCTATTGCTATTGGGCTTGTGGAATGCCAATTTATAGGCTTTCAACCATATTCATGCCATTCATAAATTGTTTAACACCCGAAAACTGGCCTTGAAATGTAGGTGATGAAGATGAGAAAGGGCACCATGAGTTGGCATCACAACCCTTCTTCCTTCTCCTTGCCTCTTAGTGCTTCTGCTTCACTGTAGTTCTGCTAATACTGATGTACTGGCAGTCCTTCAGATAAAGGATGGTGCAAAACATCATCATGTTGGTTGTGGTGATTAAATTATTATATACACAGATAACAAAAGATGGAATTTCACGTTTGCCTGTGTCTGCATGTGCTGGTGCATATAGATTGGTGTTTGAGAAGCTATTCATTTATTTTCATGTCTCTGATAAAAATGCTTCACTATTCTTGAATTGCAGGAGGCTATCAAGTGTATGCGCCACTCAAAGAGAACTATTTTGACGGCAGATGATGTAGACAGCGCACTTAGTTTGAGAAACGTGGAGGTATTTCTAGACTTACCCAAATTAATATTGAAATACTAAATCACTACCTTGTCTAGGTCTCCACTCAGGAATCCATCTCTGCTCCTGTTTCCAACCCTCGTGGTCCTACCATCAACTACTGTGGTCATGATTTCATGAAGACTATCTTTAACTCAATTAGCTTTATACCATCTGTAGTTCTGTAAAATATCTAATTCTTGATACTCTTTTAAGTTTCTATTTTGAAATAATATCTATGTCAAATTTCATATTTTGGTAATTATATATTCTGAATTCATTTAACATTATTTTAGATGGGAAGTTTATGAAGTTTTAAGTACTGGCACTTCCCTTCTGAATTTATATTATTTTAACAATATTATTTTTGGGTACGTTTCAAATTTCTTGGGAATCAGTAAGTGGCAGAATGCTTTACCACTCTTATAACTTTTATTTTACTTAAAGAGTTGAAATTGTAATTAATGAATGGAATATTTCTTGTGTTAGAGAAGTGATAACTTGCACATTTGGGTTTTCTTTTTTGTGCTACACGAATGCTTGTTCTGTTTGAAATATGGTTGCAACCACCAACTGATTCAACATTGCGGGTGGATGTCCAAATGCTACCTTAGATACTGTGAATAGCCTCAAATTTGAGAACATGCTTCATTGTGTGAATGGCTGCAACGATCATTATTTGCTAAAATTTTCTTTGTTCGCAAGGCTGTTTGTGAACAGAATGCATATTCATTCATGCCTTACCATGATTTCCTGTTTTGCCTCTAGTTTAAAATCAATTGAACGATCTTTTATTAAATATTCCAAAAGGATAATGTTCTTCAATCTCTCCAGGATTTTCATTGCTCATGTATTTCTATTATCTTGCTTCAGCCAATTTATGGCTTTGCCTCTGGAGATCCGTTGCGGTTTAAAAGAGCGGTTGGGCATAAGGGTTTATTCTACATTGATGACAAAGATGTGGAGTTTAAAGATGTATGGATTACTCACGATACTAAAAATGTTCTTCAGTCTATTATTATGGGTTCTTTTAAGGTACATTTTCTTTTACCTGGGTTTTGCAGGTGATTGAAGCACCTCTACCGAAAGCACCACTGGATACTGCAGTTTTAACTCACTGGTTAGCTATTGAAGGAGTTCAACCAGCTATTCCAGAAAATGCTCCTGTGGAAGGTTTGTCTTTGTACTTGCCTTTGCAAAATAAGATCTAAGTCTGTAGAAATAGCTGGTTTCTTAAGTCTGTAGTTTTTCTGCAGTGTGTCATTTCTACTCCTGCAACCACTCAGGGATTCCATGTGGAATGCTAACTGTACATGGCTCATTGTACACCCATGATACCCATGATTTTCATAAGAGCATGCTGCCAATATGCATAAGACCCGACCATGCTTCCAGCATGGCAGGCTGCACCATGAATTGAACATAGCCCAAAGCTCAGGCCAATTGGCTGTCAATTTTTTTTCTTCAAATCAGGAAATTTGGAATTCCCGACTGGCATGAACTTTTGGGCCATGGCCAGTTCATGATGGGACCTGCCAAATTACTTGTCCAATCATTTAAAGTCTGCCATGCATTCCCATGGGAATTCATGCATGTTAATGTGAACGACGAGCTGTGTGCGATTAACATTCCTCGGATAATATTGCCTTTAAAACATTGTGAAGAGAATTCTGTCTTGTCCATTACAAGTGAGAAATCATTCATCTTCATTGTCATCATAGCCTTCTCCCAGCTTTTTGGGGTTGGCTTTGCTAAGTCTGTTTTCTCAGTTTTATTTGAACAGTAATTCTCATGATTGGTTGGAAAATGTAGCAGGAGTGGCTGCCCACTTTACATCAACCCTTGTCCTTTTACCTGGGCTTGGGAATGACTGGCTTCCACGTGTGGTTTCCAATTCTAGAGACCACCCAAATGGAAATTCTGAGCTCACCGATTCTGAGTTGCACGGAATCTAAATATAAGCATTTTGAGGCCAAAACCGATTGACCACCTAAATATGAGCAAGAATCTAGAATTGCGAGTTGGCCTTTTGTTATATGTATAAGAATTCTGAAGCTACGAATTAATTGTTGGCCTTGTGTCATGGTATTTGGCATGTATTGGCATTGCTAGAAATGGTTGCAAGGAAGGACTTGTCTGCATTCATCTTCACAATTCAATTGTAGCTATTATTGTTGTATTTCTCTGGAAACTTGTTAAAATTATAAATATGGAAATTACTGAACAACGTGCATTTACAAAATCATTGTCTGTAGAGTAGTTAACACAAAGCTGCCCTATATTGTTACCCGTTACAACCAAACACTGATCCTTGTATCGCTTCTCTATGAACATGTATCCCCTAGGAAGGAACATATGCCCCTGAGGACTCTATTCCATAAAAGATGTCATGAATCTTATTGAATACATCTGATCAGGGGTACTCAGGTGGGTTGGGTTAGGTTGAGGGTCAAACCAAGCCCGACCCAACCTCAAGAGGAACCAACCTGCAACCCAACCTGACCTGAAGATGGCTGACCTGAACCCAACCCGGATTCCTCTATACTCAACCCTAAACCATCCAAACTTGACCCAAATGCATGAGATTATTCTCAACTTGACTGAACCCAACCTGAATTTTCTCAATCCAAACCCTACCTGATTTCAAATTGGGTTGGAGTTTTCCAACCATGACCCCATCCAAGGACCTTGACAACCTGACCCGAACTTGGGTTAGTTGGAGCCCTATGTCTGACGCCTTTTACCATGGTAAAGATTCTTTATTGACCATTGAATGGCATTAGGAAAATCTTTCTCAATCCAGGGTAGACATCACTCGACCGTGTGACAACATCTCCACCTTTGCAGCAGTAGAATCTCTACTGAGAAGAGGCTTGTGTACTGACTTGTATACTTTTAGTGCCTCTATCTGAGTGAAAGACACCTCCACAGGCTTCTCTGCGCAGTTTCCCTAATTGCTTCCATCAAAACAATCTTAATTGACTAGAGAGAGTAACCTGGCATAATAATATTGTAGAGATGGTAAGAACCAGGGTATGGTATAGCCCTTTCTCCTTCCCCACCATACATGTGGCACGGGGATTTATGAGTTGGGGTCATCTAGTGGTCCCTATCATGGATGGCGGATGGTTCGAAAATCAAACTGATTAGATAATCTTAATCATCTGTTCGTTGGCACTCAAACCAGCAGCAAGAAACAAGACAAGTGTCGACTTTCGGCAGGGAGAACTGCAGAAAAGTGATGGGTAGGATTATGCACCAGTTTGATTTTTTAACCAGGAGCCATTTACGATATAGGCCCATTTTTACAAAATTTGATTGATTCAGTTTGCTGCCATGAGTATGGTGGACAGAAGCATGTTATTCTAAGGCTGCAATTTGGGTTCGGGTTGACCTGAACCTAGGTTGGGTTGGGTTTCCAAGATCCTCAGGGCAGATTCAGGTTGGAAATCGCAAACCCGATCTGAAATTGGGTTGGGTTAGGTTGGGTTGGTAACAGTCATATGCATTTGGGTCGGGTCGGTTTGGGCACATTGGGTTGGAATTCGGGTTGGGTCTGGCTTCAGGTTGGTTCCTGTTGAGGTCCGGTCTGGCTCAGGTTGGCCCTCAACCCAACCCAACCTCCCCAAGGCGCACCCCTAATTCTGTCTCTACGTCATCCCAAAGCCTCAAGGGCCGGCAGATTCCTTGGAGATTAATACTCTGAATAAGTTGAAGTTCATAATAAAAATGTGGTGGAGCTGAAACTAATAAACTCTAGCACGGAAAACTTCCTGGTGTCAAAGTTTTTAGAAGAGGATTGCTTTGATTGTGAAGAACTCAGAATTTGTACAGAGGCACATCAGAGTTAAAGAGGAATAAATTCATGAGAACTCTTAACTGAAGCCACTTGATTTTTTCAAATGGCGTCTTTTGGAAATTTTTAGAACTGCAGGTAGCATGTGTGAAGAAAACACGGAGGGTTCTTTTCCCGCTCTTCTTGTAACATCTTCCGATGGTTGTTATATTCAGAACCTGGTTTTACTATTCGATTCACCATCGGACCTTCCTTCCATACACATGCAAATGAAGCTATTCTTCTTAGTTTTGGAGTTTTTGCTGTTGGCATTATCAATACCCTTCCTGTGGAGCTAACCTCCATTCTTTCTTCTTTTTTTTAGCACTTGTAGCACCTTCAGAGAACAAGAAGTCAGATCACAGCAAAGAGGATGGACTTCCTGTTGATATTAAACTACCTGTTAAGCACGTTTTATCTAGAGAACTTCAGGTAAAAATTGTACATTTTGTTGTCTTTGATGGCTGGACTACTATATGCATTGGTGAATCATTCACCAGGACACATGGGATGCTCACGTGTCATCCAGACTTTCCACATGTGGGTCACATTCTGCATGGATTGTGCCCTGAAATCACTTGATAAAAAAGTCCTATCATCAAAGTGGTGGACTTCAAATGGATGTTTAAAAAGAAATGGTTAATGGTTGATATTATTGGATTGGCGTGGTTTTCAGCATTTGCTCCATCTGCCAATTCGGCTCACCATTTGGGTGGTCTCTCTTGACTTAACATGTATGCCACTTGTATGATGGATCAGTCAGCGCCATTTAACAAATGGAGGAAAACACAAACACAAGTGTAGCTTATCTTTTATACTTTTGAATGTTTTTGTCGCTAAGGTATTAATGATGGATTGTGCAGCTATATTTTGACAAAATCACAGAGCTTACTGTTAGCAAGTCTGATTCTGTTCTCTTTAAAGAAGCATTAGTGAGTTTAGCTACAGATTCAGGACTTCATCCATTGGTTCCTTATTTTACCTACTTTATTGCAGATGAGGTAAAAATAATATCTTCATGGCCTGAATTTAGAGAATCTGGTTTAATCATTCTTGGTTCTCTGCCTAATAATTTTGACTAGCTTTTTATAAATTTCAGGTTACCCGGAGTTTAAATGATTACCCTCTTCTGTTTGCGCTGATGCGTGTTGTCCGGAGCCTTCTCCAGAACCAACACATACACATCGAACCTTATGTAAATTCAGTTGATTTCAACAAGATTTTCTTCTACTATTTCTCATAACTAATTTATTCTCTGGAGCATTGGAGCCCAGTTGCATAGCTTCATGCTGCCACACATGCCAACTTATCATGTTGCAGACATTGGTATCATTCATCAGGTGACTCCACTGTGTAAATGACCTGACCAGGAGATCAGGCCAGTCAACTCATCAGGTGTGCCAGGCATATAGTGAAACAATGAATGGTTAAAACTATCTGGGGATGGTCCACATTCAACATAAACCTGATGAGTTGGTCACCCTTATCTTTGAGCCAGGCCATCCATGTGGTGGGGGGCACCTGATTACCAGTTCGTGTTTGCAATGCACACCAAGTAGGTCTGTCAATGTTACCCGGACCTACAGGTAACCCCAACCCAATTAGATCAGGTCCTGGTCCTATTGACCCATTAAGAAATCGGGCCGGGTTTGGGTCTCACCTTACGGACCCAGTTAAAAATAGGGATTGGTTGGGTTCAAGTTGGGTCCATGTGTTGGACCCAGTTAAAGTCAGATTAGGTTGGGTCGGGTCTAGACGGGACTGGGTTGGGTCTAGTTAGTTTTAATAGTAAATTATATATGTTTAATATATACTGATTATTCTGGCAAAATAAATATGGTTTCCTAAGTCGCACTCATGTAAGAGAGCCTGATTACACACTATGCACATGTCAAAGTGGCACATATGTATGCAATCTAAGGACGTAGATTGGGTACTGCCCTCCCCTGGACTGAACTTTGACTATTGCTTTCCAATTGACTGTTTTTGCATTAATTGCTGCTTCATCAGTCTTACTGATTAGTGTACCTGTTGTATTTGCTTCCTTTGATGGTTCCAGCTATCGCCTTTTTCTCAAGCGCCATGATTAATTGAGTTGTGGAGTGCATAAGCCCAACAGCTATAGGGGCAAGCCTTAAGCTGAAGGGGGTGAATGGACTTTTGTCAATGATCGAATCTGTAAATAAAAAGTCTAAGGGTCCCAGCAGTGCAGAGAGTTCTGGGCCTGTCTCCTTCAGTTCTGGGCTTATCATCACCAATGGATCCCTAATGTGACGTGGTTCAATTGGACGGCGGGCCACTATCAGAGATGGGGCCTACATGAAGCATGTTTGAAGGTTGTTCGGTTGAGTACATACTTGATCAGGCCCCATCTCTGACAACAGCCTGTCGTCTAATCAAATCCTGCCATGTCAAGGTGAGGGAGCTCGGTCCAGGCAGGGGCAGTGTCCAATCTGCGTCTGCGATCTAATACTTCCATTGGGTGGGCCCAACCTTGTAAATACTCTTTATTGGTCTTGGTCCCAATTCGAACCTAGATCCAAATACCCGATGGGTACACTTAGTACCTGATCCTAACCGGACCAGATCCGAGTCTTCAAGAGCTAGACTCAGACCTGGCAAGACCCCCAACTCGGTACAGGAACTATAAGACCTGACCCAAACCCAACACGTTGAATGCCCTAATGCCAAGGTGGCTGCATTTATAGGTGTGAATGGGCTTGTCAGATCTCTATTGGCCTAATCGATCTATCATTTTCGTTTTAAGTTTCATCAGAGGCCGGGACTGTTTTTATGTATGTGAAACATGATTTATTGCTGACATTTTTGAAAATACATATATCATGAGTTGATGCTGAATGAAATGGCAAAACAAAGCCAATAGTAAGAAATGCTTTTTGCCTATCTGATGCGAATCGCAATACATGCAGTTGCATCAGTTGATGCCGTCTGTAATTACTTGCCTTGTTGCCAAGAGGTTGGGGAATAGGTTTGTTGACAACCACTGGGAGCTTAGAGACTTCACTGCAACCCTGGTGGCTTCAATATGCAGAAGGTGAGATCCTCTGATGGCCAAACTTGTGTTTCTCATTTATTTCTATGTTTTATTTGATACTCTGAAACAGGTGCTATTGTTGCATTTTAATACACACCAGCAAGGAAGTAAACAGCTTGGCTTGTTTGTTTTAAGGTTTGAAATTAGCCTTGGGCCATCCCATGGCCCTAAATTTCAAGCCTAAGATAGCACATGCATAAATGGGCATGACGTACTCTCAAGAGGGGGTTCATAGAATATCCACAAAAACCTAAGCCCGACTACATCCCATTTGATCTATCTAGCCCTGAACCTAAGCCATGCCCGGATGAATTACCTAGATTGCCAACCCGGCCATGTTTTCCCTTCCAAACTGCACAATCCAGATTATGTGTCATTTGTGATCCAGCTTGCTGTTTATACTGACCCGAAATATTAGTTATATGCTCTTGTTGTTGATTTGCTTTATTAATCACTAAAGGATTGATTAGCCTTTAATGTGAACGTATGTTGGAATGCATAAGTTGATACTGTGATTTATGCAATAGCATTCTTGTCATATAATACTATGCATGCATTCATAGTACATAACAATATCATTCCTATGTCATGTTTAATTACAATTTTTCTTTGTATGTACTAAGTATTTGCTGGAATGATACACATGACCCCACCCATAGAGAACCTGGTATTAGAGGAAGTAGCATACTCATCATTGTACCATGTATCAAGGTGATCCATGATCCAGCTAACCTCAGTCTAGACCCATGGGAATGGCATGCAGCCCAAGCCCAATGACCTTTCTACCAATTAGGATAATCTGATCGGTGAGATTTTTGGGCTATTGGCCATCAATGAAGGGGCCGCCAGATGAGAGGTTTAGATGTTACAGGTGTCTGTGCAGAGAGAGTGACATTTCGGTGTGGTATATTCATGTGGTATTACCACTACTTCGATGATATATTTAAATTGCCCTCAAGTTCTTGTGGATGATCCTTTTGCAGATTTGGGCATGTATACCACAATCTCCAGCCTCGTGTGACAAGAACTCTACTCCATGCATTCTTGGACCCGACAAAAGCAATGACTCAGCATTATGGTGCTATTCAGGGGCTTGCTGCTTTGGGACCTAGTGTGGTATCTTCTTTTCTCATACTTTAAGCTAATCAGCATTTTCTCAACTTATTGGGATGCGTTTGGATGCACTATTTAATCAAATTGCAATACTTAGCTCCATTAAGGGGGTGCTTGTTTTTTCAAATCTCTCTGTAAATGCACAGAAATAAAGCATTATTATTTTTTTATGAATGTTTGCTAAGATACGGAGATCAGTTATTATTTCCTCCCCGAAAATCAGTCTGGAAAGGATGACTTAAATTTGTGGGTCCCACTGTGATGTATGTGATTTATCCACACCATCCATCCGTTTTACGAGAACATTTTAGGGCATGGGCCAAAAAATGAGACAGATTCGAAGCTTAAGTGGACCACACCGCAGGAAATAGTGGTCCTCAAGACAGCCACCATTGAAAGCTATTTCCTTCCTAGGGCTCACATTGATGTTTGTTTGTCATCTAACCTGTTCATAAGGACATAGAGACATGGATAAGTGAAAACACAAATATCAGCTTCATCCAAAACTTCTACAACATCCCCCCCTCCCCCCCAAAGGAAGTTTTCAATGAATGGTGTTCAAATCCCACTGTTTGCTGTGGTGTGGTCCACTTGAGCTTTGGATTTGCCTCATTTTTTGGCTCATGCCCTAAAATCAGCTTGCATAAGGTGTGGATAAGTCGCATACATCACAGTGGCCCCCACCATTTTTACGTCCCACGCCTCGGGTTTAGAGTTCAAAAAGCGTGCCTGTCAATGTCATATTGGGAATGCTGCTGGATTTACAAAGGTAAATAATCGTTATCGACTTACTGGTATTTACAAGAGGTTTTTATTTATTATTATTATTATTATTTTTAATATGGTACCTTTATTGAATTTACAAGGGGATTTGAAAAATCAAACAGCCCCCTAAGCAGAAATGGTCAATTTTCAACTACCATCCTTACTATTCATATTGAGGGGGTAGGCTCCAAATTGCAATTATGTAACTTGTGTTGGACCTGAAAGAAATGACTCAAGTGCAATTTGAGGGCTACTTGCATACTACAAATACTAAGGTTATTACAGTTTGGTCATCCTTTTGAAATCTTGACTCGACTTGGCAGAGTGAACTCAATCATATTTCTGGAGGGAAAAAAAAAACTACTCAAAATAGACTCATTCAAGACTTGATTGACTCCAAGGGTAGATATGTCGTCCAAAACCAGTATGCATTGCCAGATACAGACTAGTTTTGTCCATGAAGGTTGTATTGGATACAGACTGGTTTTGTCCATGAAGGTTGTATTGGCCTGAAATGGGCCGATATGGGGCTTTACAGGGCAATATGACCCAATTATGGTGGTGAAAGATGGTACACCAAATCTGATATTCTATCCTTGGTTGATTCGGCTTCCATGACCAGAATTGACAAGAGATTTAAAAAACCAAGATCTACGGTTTTTTTAATTTTTTAAATATTAAATATTACCGAGTCTTGATATTCAACACTTGAACAAACTTGTTGAAGTTACTCGACTCCACAAACTTTCGAGACTAGTGGAGTTTTTAGGATTAAACCTATGATTTGGTTGTTTCTCTTACATTCAATTAAAATTATTCAATTCTATGCAATATGCATCTGAACAGTGGTCCTAGCGATTTACGCTTCTTAATGTGTTAGGTACGACTTCTAATACTTCCAAATCTCGAGCCATATCTGCAACTTCTAGAGCCAGAGATGCTACTGGAAAAGCAAAAGAATGAGGTGAAAAGGCATGAAGCTTGGCGCGTATATGGTGCCCTACTGGTCTGTTTCCTTTCACATGGCACCTGCCTTTGTAATGCTTTCAGCATGCCATGCATTAACTATCAGTCTGATGGTTGACACTCGTTATGCATATTCCAGCGAGCTGCAGGTCAGTGCTTGTATGATCGGCTCAAATTGTTCCCAGGTTTGCTGTCAGCCCCAACACGTGTAGTGTGGCGTACCAATGGAAGAATTGCCACTATGCCAAGTAAGACTGATTTGAACTTCAGTTTCACTTATCTGATCTGCTTTGTTTGTTGGATGGTAGGAAACAAGGATCCAATCAACTCGTGGCATTTCTATAATGCAACCAATTTCCTTTCTGCACATGGAAAGTACAATAATTATTCTGGCACGTCTGTTTCCCTCATCATTTTCTACCTTGATTCTACTACCAAGCAAATGGCCTTTTTTTTGCCATAACAGTCCATTTTCCAAGAAAAAGAAATAAAAAATAAACATAAACATACAATGTTTGACATCATCCAGAGGAAGTGAGCGTCGAGAGGACCATAGAGAATCCAGGTTGGCACTTAATGGATGGTTCAGATTGATGCATGAGCTATTCTTTTCATGATCTTGACTCATCACTCTGCAAGCTACTGATTGGATTGTTAGGATTAACCAATTGGTATAAATTTGTTGTTTTTTCCTTTCCTTTCAAGGGGGTCTGTTAAGAGTGGATTGAACTGAATCGATGGTCCAGATCGGATGATCGAACTGTGCTCATACCCAAATGCAACTTGTTGCATCTGATCATTCCTGTAGACAACATGATTTCCAACACTCATGATCGGCTCAAAGCTATTATCTGTATATTATTTTCTTTATTTTATTTGATCTGATTCTCATATCTAACCAATGTAGATAATAAACGCAAGGCGAGCAATGACCAACTGTCGCAACAGCCCCCTCTCAAGAAAGTTGCAGCTGATGGCCCACTGGGTTCCATTTCCTTACCAGCCGGCATGCAAGGGACCACAAACTCGTTTCCTGCTGTGTCCGGTGACTCTGACATGGGCCCATCATCGTCATCCAGGCAGGTACCAAATGACATTGCTTTGGGAGGCAGCAACCGAAGAGAAAAGGGTGGTGGGGGGCAGGCACCAAAGACAATGTCAGCGGCTCTGACTCAAGCTTGGAAGGAAGATTTGGACGCTGGGCATTTGTTGGCGTCACTGTTTGAGCTATTTGGTGAAGGTATATTCTCCTTCAAACAATCGCCGGAGATGTCTTTCTTCCTTTAAATTGAGATTCGTTCCGGTCCAGGGAAGGTTAGAGAGAAGAATGTGAAAGCTTGTATTCATCATCATCAGAAGTTTTAATCATGTGAATTATGTAGAAAGATGCAGTTCAAAGCATGCATGTGTAGTTATCATTATAATGCATGCTCACTTGGTTTCTAAGTTATGGTAGATTTTCAGTGCAAGTGGAGCCCTCAGTATCCAAACCTTTGGTGAATTGGGCCCACTTTGGATGGCCAATCATATGGTATATTCAGCTTGGGTTTTCATGCTAAGGTTGGGTTTTCAGTTTGGACAAGTTGGGTTCATGGATCCTTTATCCAAAGCATTGATATGACAGGCCCTGCCACAAAGATTTTCTTGGCCTCTTATCTGTTGAAAGTGGATATCGTGTGATGTGAATGTAGACAGGTCCATCTGGAAAAATGAAATTTGGATGCTAAATGATTGGCCTGTGGTTGGGCCTACCCACGTGAAGAAATCAAGCCAATCCATGTGATGGGCAGGTGGATGGTTTCGATCGCAAGGAATGGTGGCCATAGTTTATAGGTGAGGTCTCCACTTCAATCAAATGAAGAGGCAAGGATTCGCAATTCTTCTCAAATCTGTGTTGCCAAATGAGCCCCTACTTTTTTTTGGTGGGAGGAAAATCAATAAATTTATTTTCTCACCTACCCTACTAAAGAACACATTTTCTTAGAGCTGTACACAAGTTGAGTTAGCTCGGTCAGCTCAATTTGACTTGCCTCGTCTAGAAATTGGATTCAGACTGAGTTGAACTGGTTTTTGGAGCTTGAAATTTTTTTGAGCTGAGTTCAACCTTGCCTGAGCTCCACTTAGCTTGGCTCAAACCCTAACTTGAATCGATCTAGATCGAATTGGCTCGATGACTCGATTATTTTGATCTTGATGTGCTACTTGTCGAGTGTTTGATAAAAATGACTCAAGTGTTGTTTCTTAGACTGCTCTTATATTAGGGCATTCTTGAAATGGACATTCAAATGAAGATTGAAGAAGCAAATCACAAAGAAAAAAACTTTACAGTGCAAGTATTTGATGAAATGCCTGGAAAGTACTGTTACTGCATTCAAAGTATGGGAGATTGAAAATAATTTTATATATTTAAGAAAATGTCATACAGGCTCAAGCTGGCCCAAACTAAGCTGAGCTGGCTGAGCCGAATTTGAGCTGGCTTTGGCTGCTTGTTAAGTCGAGCCGAGTTGTATCAAGCCTGGGTACATCTTGTGTACAACTCTACATTTCCTCGTGATGGAAGGAAAATAAGTTTTTGAGTCACCACAGTGGCTTAATCTGTGCCATGTGTCATTGTCCACCTTCAATTATTCCCCCCAGACATGCCACCATGCTACTTGTGCCATCATCTATCTTCCCTAGTACTCCACATGTGCTAATGTGTTACAAGCACCACTATCCATCTTCTCTCTCACCTTGTCATGTACACGATGTGTACAGACACCCACATTTAGCAGCTCCATACATATATGCCATATGTGCATGAGTGCTGCCATCTTAACTTCAAGTGCCCACATGTTAACGGTGTACCAATGTCTCTCATGCCACAATGCACTATCATGCAACTTCAAGAACCTCACGTGCCTCAATTCAGCTTCAGGCATCCCACATATGTTGTGTATGCCAAATACGCAGCTTTACATTTTCTAGCATCCCATCTATGCCAATTTTGCTAACTAGGCACATGCCAATAACAATTTAAAAAATTCAAAAAAAAAATTTCTGTCTTGAAAAGCAACAAATTTGGAAATAGAAAATAATGAAAGAAAACTACTTTTCCTTTCCCACAGTTTCCTTCAGGAAATAAGGTTTCCCGCCTAAACACTTCCCTCCGCCACGCTTTTCACAAATCCAAACCAACCCTATGGGAACGCCTTAAAAAAAGAAGAAACAAATACTGCAACAAAAGAAATGGCGCATCTGATTCAAAAAAATAAAAAAAAATTCATACAAGAAAAGAAAAAAAAAAAGAAGAAAGAAGAAAAAAAATTCCCAAATGAAACAACCATAAGAGATGAGAGAAGATCAAAAGAAGAGACGTCTAGGCCGAGATGTGGCAGTGGGAGTATTGTGTGGGATGGGTCCCTTGGTGTTCGCTTGTTGGGCTTCTACCATCTTGGCTGCCTTTGGATCTGTCAATAGAGTCTTTTGAAATGATTGCGAGAACCCAGTAGCGATGATCGTCACGTGGATCTCGCCTGTGTAGCGGTCGTCAACAACAGCCCCGAATATTATGTTAGCAGAAGGGTCTGCCAAACTGGTAACAATCTGCAAATATATGAAAAAACCAGTCAAATTAGGAGAATAAGGACCCTAGAAAGCATTGGTGTGAATTGAATCCCAGAATGGAAGTATTTCTTCATAAATTGGACGTACTAAACAAATCGAAAAGCGACCATGTTCTTTACATGTGAGGCACCATTTATTTTGTAAACCCACATCTAGAAAGGTCATGATCCCTGGGACATCCATGATGGGGCCCATAAATGCACATGAAATGATAAACAAGGAAGAGAGGAATGTGCAATGCTTGGCCTGAATTACCAGCATTTCCAATTGGGTGGTGCCCACCTGTCACTTATTCAGACCACTCTGGCGAACCCTACCATGAATGGCGATGCTACAGAAAACTCCGTTGAGCAATCCTAGCCATCCAGCCACCTCCCCACAAATGGACACGTAAAGAGGAAATATAGCCTTCATTCCAAAATGACCCTCAACTGGGAAGGGTAAGAATGTGGATGTAGAAGTGGTGTGGAAATGCTCAAATGGAATTGCAAGCTGGTAATCCAGACCGAGCATTATACTAATAATACGAAAGAGAAACGAGTGGCAGGATTCCAAGATCGAGTCGGAAAGCGCACCTGGGAGACTCTATTCACTTCTTGCAGGGTTATGTCCTTCCCTCCAGTGATGTTATACACAACTCCAGTAGCTGATTCAATTGATGATCCGATTAGAGGGGCTAAAGTTGCTTGCTCAGCTGCTTCCTCTGCACGGTTCTTGCTGGAGGAAACACCGACTCCAAGCATTGCAGTTCCGGAGTCCTTCATGACAGCCTTGACATCCGCAAAGTCTACATTTACCAGTCCGGGTATCTACAAAACATGGAAATAAGATACCAATCCGCAATGCATGGAAATCATATACCAATTTGCGATGCTATACTTAAAAGAACAAACATTAGCAAAGCTACACATAAGCAGTGTTCGAATCCCCTCGCCCCACATTTGCCAATGTTCCACAGGGTGAAATCCAGCCCATTCATCAGGTGTGCACCATTGCACATGTGCCATGGCCTGAATATCAGGCTAGTCCGGTCATCAGAAGGGCCACAACTGAGTATGGTTAAAAAGGGGATTCATCCTCTTTCAATTTAAACACCTGGCCACCTGATGATCGGATCCTCATATTGATCACACACACTGGGACCCACCCGATGAACTGCAAGGATATCGCATCTACACAATGTTGCATACGACTCACCGTGATAATGTCAGAAATTCCTTGCACCCCTTGGCGTAGAACATCATCCGCAAGCAGGAAGGCGTCCTGAAGGGGTGTCTGTTCATCAACGATATCCAAAAGCTGATCATTAGGAATCACTATGAGAGTGTCAACATTCCTTTGCAATTTCTCTATAGCCTCCAGTGCCTGGAAAGAACAGAGTACGAAGATGCAATCCGTAAACACTAATTAAATAATTAAAAAATAAATAAATGAAACCAACATAGAACTGCAACTGTTAGGAGTGAGTTACAATTTGAAGGCTGTACAAGGAAAGGGGGAGGCCCAAAAGGACATATGGGTGGAGGCAGTAAGAAAAGTCTCGACCACCTTTGGTCTAACTGAAGTTATGACCCTTGATAGAGTGGAATGGCAGAACAGAATTCATGTAGCCAACCCTAATTAGTTGGGATAAGGCTTATATAGTGATGATGATGATCCAAACCAACATATACAGTTATACACGACTTGGAGAGTAATTTTCGAAGATCCTTGACCTGAGGATCTGTATGGTGTCCCCAGGCTTGAGTCTGTACAAGTGGGGCCCATGGTTCAGCCATCCAGACTGTTGATCTGATGGGTACCACCATTGAATTAGAACAGTTACTGTTTATTTTCTTAATCATCTATTTACTGGCTGCTCATCGAAAGGTTAGGCTGTTCAATTTTCTCCATAATCAAGCTCGTTAGATCAACCAGCTAGATCACTCAAATGTGGGCACCACTTGTTGGAAGACAGGGCCCAGGGAACATATACTAGTCTCATGCTAAGGATCATCTAATTACTCTAATTTGAAGTCCAATGAATGGTTGGCATGGATTTAACAAATACCAAATTGCGGCACCTGCCTGCAATGATCTTTTACGACCTTCAAAGCTGAAAGGATAGGTAACCACACCGACAGTCAAATAACCAGCTTCCTTTGATATCTGAGCAACAACAGGAGCAGCACCAGAACCCGTGCCCCCACCCATACCAGCTGTTATGAACACAAGATCTGAACCCTTGAGAGCACTGGCAATCACATCTTTAGATTCCTCTGCAGCTTGTTCTCCAAGAAGCGGATTCCCGCCAGTACCTGCACCTCTGAATAGAAATGATGCAGTGATTCTACTCAAGGAATATAACCATCATAAGATGAGATATACTAACCCCTCAGGCAACTCTGCACGCAGCTGGTAAGTGTGTAAGGTATCAGAATCGTCAGAATTGTGTATCAGGTGGGATCTACTTTGTCTATTGTTTGGTCAAGTGCTCAGAATGTTTAATTATCAGGTAGGCCACACCTGTAAGAAAACAATGGATGGTCCAGAAAGAACTTTCAAGCTGTTTAGGCTGTCCATTACTTTCATACATGTGAGGCCTGATGATAGTTGAGCACCCTGAACTTCTGCTCAGATCATCTACACGATGGATCTCATTTTCAGCTGATACACGGCTCAGATGTCATACACATGCCAGTTTGGCAAGTCAAGTTCTGGGGCTAGCAAATCTCATCATAAGATGCAGTAAGGAATAGATTTTCCAATGTGAATGAGTGTTCTTGAAACAATCCACAATCACAGATCCTCTGGAATGATTTTCATCGATAGTATCTGACCTAATCCACGAGTCAAAAGCTCTCCAATTTGAAGTGGGTTCTTTGCTGATGAATGCAACAGCGCCTGAGAGTCAGTGTTTATGGCATAGAACTCAACACCCTTATGATAAAAAACAGACAACATTGGCATTAATAATCTCTTCAAAAGACGTGCAAGAGGTGTAAAGACTAAACATTAAGGTATACAAGTAAAACGAATTTGACAACAATGTTTAGAAAGGAATTTTTACAAGAGAAAACACAAACTAATGTCAGAACAAAAACTTATTTTTTAGCAATTGATACAGTTAATCTAGTCAGCAAGCATGTAGCTGAGCCACTGCCCAAAAAACACAGTGATCTGTCTATCCATAATCAAAAAAGAAATAAAAAAAGGGGTCCAATTTCCACGAGAGAAAATTGTACCAATTGAACAGCTCAATTTTCCAGTTAAAAAGTCCATCAACATGGTGGCCTACCAGATCAACAGCTGAATCACCCTACACAGGTGACACATATATAGAAGAAATGGTAAGTTGGAGAGAGCAAAGTGCTTGCTTGTCTTGCTAGCGTTTCAGGAAGGGGGGAGAAAAGGGTTGGCTGGAGCATCTTCGTATTCTTTTTTCTGGAATGATGACAAATTTCCGATAACCTTGTCAAGGGCAAAGCAGGGAAATAAGGGAAGCAAACAAAGAGAAAATGAGGAGTATGAAAATGGAATTTGGCTTTAAAGAAAAGGTAATCCGGCAAAAACAACACTTCGATTATCACAATTAGCAAGTAGACAAAAATTTGAAATTAATCACCAAAAAGTGACTCTCTAACAAAACCCAATTAAACATAAAACCAACTCAAATTACTACAACAAAATGACTATTAAGTAAATATTCTTTTTCAAAACACCAAACACCTAAAAAATGTGAATTGAATGTCCTGTGACACAAAAGCAAAGCAAATAAGATGAAAAGTCAGGTTTCACTATGCAAAATAAAAGAAAACAAACCCAAAACCTCAAAAATATCAGGGAAAAAGGAACCAGTGTCATAATAGGCTGTGAAAGGCCCACACGGGGAAGGAATCATCAGCATCAAAGCCTTGTCCAAGCTATTGGGGCCGGCCATGTAGGAAAGAGTAAACAAAATAATACTCCGTTTCAAAAAAAGATAATGGGAAACAAGAGCAAGAGCAACCACAAAAATTTGCAAAAATCTCAACCAAAACTAACTAACAACAAAATAATGACATCTAGGTTTCAAACCATGGTCAATAATATCAACAAAATAATGACATCTAGGTTTCAAACCATGGCCGATAATATCAGAGTGTGCCGTATCATGTAAATAAGGTATTGTGATAAATTGATATAGTGTAACTACACATCCAAACGATTCCACTGTCAAACAAAAATATAAATACAATGACCACCTCAATGTCAATAAGGTATTGTGATAAATTGATACAGCGAAACTACACATCCAAACGATTCCTCTGTCAAACAAAAATATAAATAAAATGACCACCTCAATGTCACCCAGTCTAAAACCAAGATTCACAATATCGTTTGAACTTGGCGTACAGCTATATAAATTTATCGCACTAAATTCTTATAATGATAGGATGCATTCCAATATTATCAACTTGGTGTGATAGTGACTTCCACTAAAATTAACTGAGGAATATACCAACATTACATTCCAATGCTGTTTCTGTGTCAGAATGTTCCACCTATGCAAATGATACATTTGATATTATGTTTGTATCAGAATATAAATGATGTTTGTATCATATCAATGCATGAATCTATAGTAATACATTAGATTCCTACATTTTGAACCTTGATCTGAACCAAAACAAATATGGAATAACCATGGGGGGAGGGGACTGGGACAAGCTCTATATTCTAGCGGGTCCATCAGCACCTCTCCTCACATGTGGAAGTGTCCTGCTATGCGTCTCAGGAAACTAAACTCTTATGGCATTTCCACTGATATTTCGGGCCCACTTGGGATGTGAGGCATTCTTAGAGACAGCAGAGATATCATAGTGTTCTCCTTCTCCCGCTCTTGAAGGGAAACTGACCGTATGTGAGCAGAAGTTAAGGAGCTTTGGAGAGGCATCCATATCTTCTAGAAGATCCCTTGCAGTCCCTGAAGTAGTGGACTGGGTACCAGAGAACATTGGTCATCATCGTCTAAACATTACCCCAACTAATTGGGGTCAGCTGCTGAAGAATATAGGTAATTGGCTATATAAATGAGGGAGAACCAGTGGAGATTTGCTTTTTGACAGGATGAAATTCAGGATCCAGTGCCCAGTTTTAAGGCTGTATTTCGCTTGGGCTGTGGAAAAAAACATGGCCTTGTACATTTTTCTTCCACCCATTTTGAGAAAAGCTAACTTAGTAGCCAAAATTCTCTTGCCAAGGATTGTATCAAATGGCATGCTCTATGTACAGATCCAATCCCTCTACCGTAATTTTCTCTACCTTAAAAACAGAATTACATTATCCATAAATAAAATAAAAATTGGACATTCCCCCCCAAATAATAAATTAAAAAAAAAAACAAAAAACCACCTCAGTTCCGTGCAATCTCCACCTAAAAGATGACAGGAAAAAACAAAAATGCCTGTTTGGTTGCCACTTAAAAATGAGGTCGTCTCATTTCAATCAACAGTAATTATGTACTGTTAGCAAAAATGAGATGAACTTATTTTTAAGTGCCAACCAAACAGGGCCTAAGAACATGGTCTCAAACAAAAGCCGAAAGGGAGAGAGAGAGAGAGAGAGAGAGAGAGAGAGAGAGAGAGAGAGAGAGAGAGAGAGAGAGAGAGAGATTTGGGTTTCAAACAGAAAACCAACCTACATTTTCTAAATCTGAACTAAACAAATGACCAACACGCGAATTCGAATTCGGAAAAAAATACAGAACAGAATAGAAAGGAAATTGAGAAATACTACCTGGAGTCCGCTTCCAATCATCCGATTAACGGCATTGTTACCGCCTCCTCCGACTCCGACCACTTTGATCCTGGCCGACTCCATGGCCGTAAAAGGAGACGAGAAGGAAGAAGAGCAGCAGACCATGCCGCCATCGGCACAGCTCTTCGAACTCCTCTTTTTTCGATTCTTGGGGCCGAGACCGATGCCGGGATGGCGTCGCGAGAGATTCTGTTGGAATCCAACTGAGGCTGATGGAGAAGGGATGAGATGGTTAGGATTTGTAAGGTGAAGAGAATTCATCCTCTCTCTCACCCTCTCTGCAAATGGGTTTATATCGAGAGAGAGAGAGAGAGAGAGAGAGAGAGAGAGAGAGAGAGATGGGTTTTTGAGAGAGGAAAATGGGAATGGGATTTGGAGTGTTTGGATGAAAATTTGGAATTGGTTTGAATGAGGGAACGAGGGAATACGAAAACAGCAAAATGGTTTCGTTTGTTTTTTCGGATGGAAGGGTTTGGGGTTTTCAGAGGTTGGGGATGAGAGATGGGTAAGGGAGGATAAGTGGCACACGTGTGAGATATCAGGTGAACGCATGATGTCTGTGTTAGATCCGGTCCGTTCATCTGTTTCATCAGATCATTTTATAACACAGAACTCAAGTAAGCCACAACACAGGAAACACAATCGAACACCCGTTATTAAAGCCTTCTTCGGTCCTGATAAGGTAGTTGGCCGATTAGTTTCTGATGGCCTCAGTAGCGTCCCACCATGATGTAAGTGTTGTATGCACGCTGTCCATCCATTTAGTAAGTTCATTTTAGGGCTTGGGCTAAAAGATAAGTAGATCCAAAGCCCAAGTGAACCATTATAGAAAACAGTGGGGACAGTGATCTCTACAGTTGAAACCTTCCTAAAGATCCCGGTAATGTTTACTCAAGGCTAAACCTCTTCGTAAGTTCTTGGGGATGACATTTAATCTATTATGATAGGCATTTAATTCTCATTATTTTCTATGGTAGGGTCCACTTAAACATTGGATTGCTTCCTTTCTTGGCTTATGCCTATAATGATTTCATTTGATAAATGGACAGTGTGGATACAACATATACATTATAATGAGGTCAATAAAATTGGGTGATATCACTATGGTAGGAGCTCAGTAGCTAAACTACATCCAATAGGAAGAAGCTTTAGATGGATGGCATGGATTTACCACCCTTTAAAATTAAAAGCCTCTTTTATTTTCTAACTTCCTATTAAATGTTTAGTAAATAAACCATTATTATCATTTCTGCTTAAATAGGAGACCCTAAGACTCAAAAGTAGGTAAGTAAACAAGAATAATTACATTTCCACCTTATAAACTTATTAATTTTTTAAGAATTTCATAGTGAGACAAATAGTACATTAAAATCATTATTACAATTAAATGTAAGTGATGTTATTACACAATTACATGAGTAATAATCATTATCCATCTACGATCATTTATGATTGTAATTAAAAAACCAAACATTCCTTTAATGAATGGTAACACAATTACATGAGTAATAATCATTATCCATCTACGATCATTTATGATTGTAATTAAAAAACCAAACATTCCTTTAATGAATGGTAAGGGGACTATTACCTATAATTTTATTAATGGGAAGAAATTTCAATAAAAAGGTACAAAAACCTAACACCGTATAACAAGAAACCTAAAAATGTATATTAAAAAATAAAAACCAATCAACATAAAGCTCAACTTATATGTTTGACCCACTTAATGAGAATATAGCCTTGATTTTCAAGTTGTGTTGGGCCCTCGCTTTAGCATAGGTCAAATGTTTTATATATGTGGCATCAAATGTTTTATATATGTGACATGTTGATGTTGGTAGGACAAAAAAGGGCTTCATTCTAAGTTAGCATGGATTCATTGTGGATTATTTTAAATTAATTGAACAACATTGAGAGAAAAGACAAATGTAAGTAATCCAAAGTTAGCATGCCTTTCAGTTGCTTTCTAGGTTAGCATGCATTCAAGTGGCATGGTTTTGTAAAAGAGGTTATTAAATAGTCACATGCTAGAGTTGAAATGAAGGGAGAAAATTTCCACTTTATAAATAAATATGCATGTTTGATTGACTTAAAAGTGCAATGTGACTTATTAAGATAGATTATGATAATCTTCTTAGATTAGCATTTTTTTTTTTTTGTTAATATGTGCATTTATTAAGATTTCTTATATATTTTATATATTCATGTTATTGCTAATGTAATAAACAAGTTACAATTTTCACAATGTATCATTTTGTAGTTTAATGAGAATCGATGTTTACATATATTTTATAAGATTATATTTAGCTTGCAAGTAGTTTTGCTGCTTGTGCATTTAGTAGATAATCTTGACTTCTATTGATTTGGTAGTTAAGTGCAGTTAATAAACAACATACTAACCAAAATGTAGAAAAGATTCATTTGGAAAATTTTAATTAACTGTTAAAAAAATCGAAAGCAAAATCCTAACCCTATAATGAATAAATAAAAGTTTCTTATTCAACCTCATCATTTTGCCTATTCCACAATTGAAAATGCTCAAATTGCTACAAACTTTGTTTGATTGAAGGTAGTAAACAAACAAGGAAAGAAAAGAGAAAGATGTAGATGGAGGAAAGTGAGAGAAGAGAGATATTATTGAGTGATGCACATGTATCATAATGGCAAAGGATGCTATGTTTTTAAAATAAAACATAAATTTTTAAAATTAAAAGTTTATTTTAATAAGTAAATAAATATATTGATAATTAAAACTTTCCATAAATAAAGTGTGAAGTCAGATGGTAAGAGAATGAATTTTTGCTTCTGCAATCAGGGTTCAAATCTTCTCAAGGGTTTGTGTTTGTGCTCGCGATGTGGGCTATAGGGCTACTTGTGCGCTTTATTAGGCGCACTTAGCACCTATACCACGTGTTGCTTATGTGACAACAGTTAAAATGATTAGAACACGTAGCTATAGTTTTTACTATTGGATAACTGTATCTGTTTGAAAGGGTACAAAAATAACCGCTATAGGACAGAGTCATGCTTTCTCATGAAAGACAATTGTTTGCTGTGAATGGATATGAATTTCTTGAAGAGGTACATTAGCATATCTTCAGGAATAACTACATGACCATTCAATTGATATAAATTTTGGATACTATAATCCAGAAGTTAATACTCTTAATTCTTAAGATAATATCATCTTCTGTGCAAGTACTCTCAATCTGACATCTTGATTGTATTCTGAAGGTAATTTATAGATTTCCTACGTTTGCACTTGTTGAAAGTACCAAAAAAGGGTAACAAATCTATCTTAAGATATTAAATATTCAAGTCAAGCCCTGATCTTGATAGATCTAATTATCTCATTATCTTTTTCGTCTATCCTTCGTTGCGTACAAGATTCATTTGTTTTCTAATAGAAGTCTTCTTTTGTAGTAAATAATCTCTCTCTCTCTCTCTCCCTTTTTAAAAATGTTTCCTTAAAGTGTTGTTTGAAAAACTGAAAAATAAGCTTTGCAAATTAATTCAAGTGCTGAAAACTTAAAACGCTAAATTATAATTTTGAAATAATTTAGAACTATTGTAATTAAAAGTGGAATAAAAAATTAATGCACCATCATTTTTAGCATTGAACCGTTAGCATTGAGTGAAGGGAAGGGAGGTTTAAAAAAAAGCCATATTTTTAGTAAAAATTAATTTAAGCACTCAATAAGTTGATTTTTTAAAACAATATATATCAACAAAAAACACTAAATATATCAAATTTCAATAATAAGTGTTGAAAATATGTTTTATCAAATGACTCCTGAGTGTATAAGCCAACTTAAGGTGTTAATTACCTCTTGAATAACATGTTACCAAACTAACTTTTATCACATAAGCTATTAATTTATTGCCGCCAACCAAGTTAGTAGCATTTCAAGTCTTGGTGAGTCGAGTCTCATTTCATCATGTTTCTTTTTGAATTTTATCAAAACTCAAGGGATGGTGAAATTTATTGAAGTTGAGTTCACTGGGTCAAGTTGAGTCAAGTTTTTTTGAGTTCTTGAACTATGTTTGTAACGGTTTCCTATCCCTCAAAAGCTTTATGCATGTGCAAAGGCGGATGAGTGGTTTATGAGTTGGTGTGAATGTCTTTAAAGATTCGTTTTCAGAGCGCGTGGCAGGAAATCTCTGTATTTCTCTAAATTTAGCTATCTCAACAGGTTTTCTCAATAAATTCACTGGCTTTTGACGATAAAAAGATAGCTTCTCATTATGGCGATGGTTATCTTACTATCGCTTCCATTGCTATATTTGTTGCTCGCGATTCGCTACAATTTGATTGCAATTTAAGAGAAAACTAGCCTAAATTTGCAACTCCGCGGTGAATAAGGTATGAGCTCTCATGTATGGATTCATTCATGGCATGAAAAAATTTAGTATTTTCTTCAAATTTCATTACATTTCACTTCTTTTTAAATGATTTAGAGAGCCAAAAAATGGCCATTAATTTTGAGATGAGATTCAACTCTACGCGAGGAGATGAATTTGTGTTATCCAAAATTTATAACATGTGTTAATGGTGATCGGAGCTGTTCATTTCTCCTAAGGTTCTATAGATGGACCTTAAACCCAAAATCACAATAATCGGACAATCCTAACCATATAAAAGGAAAATCCGTAAAGATCAATGGCTAGATTCTAATTGCCTTTTGAGTAGTTTTTTTTTCTTTAAATTTGGGGGAGGAGAGTTCGATGAATGAACAGTTTAGATGATCGAGCATACATGCTATAGGGATGGTCCACTTATCCCATGGCATGCATTGTGATCTAGGCCATTCATCTGATGGGTTATGTTCAAAAGTTCGCCCTATCTAAATGGTACTAATTATCTGATCAGTGTAGCTTTATGTGTTGAATACCAACTGGGATAATTCCGATCATGCAATTGGGTTAGATGCGGCTCTTGGAAGATCTAAACCATCAAATCTATTATATTTTATTCGTTTGAATATAAGCTGGCTATGCATTTCTTCTTATCCCTCTATTTACATGCCAACCATAAAATATTAGAGATCACCAAATGAAGAGTTTTTATTTTTTATTTTTAGGCATAGTTCATCATCCATGATGGGACCATTAGATCAACTGATTGGATAAACCATGCATGACCACACATACAGATTAGGTACCAAATTGAGAAGTTCTTTGTGGATCCCAGTCCAGATCCAAACCTGCATCCAAATCCGAATATATTTTGCATTTTGTGGCCTATTCCTTCATTCAGATCATCATGTGTACATGCTACAGGTATAGCCCACTCATCCTATGGCATGCATGGTGATCTAGACCATCCATCTGATGGGTTATGTTCAAAAGCTTGCCCCATCTAAATGGTACTAATTATCTAATCGGTGTAACTTTATGTGCTGAATACCAACTGGGATAATCCCAATCATGCAATTAGGTAAGATGTGGCTCTTAAAAGATCTGAATAGTCAAATGTATTGAATTTTCTTCATTTGCCATGCATTTCTTCCTAACCTTCTATTTACATGCCAACAATAAAAGATTACAAATCACAAAATGAAGAGTTTTTTATTTTTTATTTCTGGGCACGGTTCATCCATGATGGGACCATCAGATCAACAAATTGGATAAGCCATGCATGGCCCACACATACATATTAGGTCTCAAATTGAGAAGTTCTCCGTGGATCTCAGTCCAAATCCGAACCTGTATCCAAACCCAAATGCATTTTGCTATTTGTGAGCTATTCTTTCATTTGGATAATCATGCATACACGCTACAGGTATAGTCCACTCATCCTATTGCATGCATGGTGATCTAGACAGTCCATATGATGACATCCTATTACATGCATAGTGATCTAGACGGTCCATATGATGGGTTATATTCAAAAGCTTTCCCCATCTGGATAGTACTAATTATCCGATCATTGTAGCTTTATATGCTGAATACCAGCTGGGATAATCCTGATCATGCAATTAGGTAAGATGTGGCTCTTGAAAGATCTGAACCGTCAAATATATTGTATTTTCTTTATTTGCCATGCATTTCTTCATAACCTTCTATTTATATGCCAACAATAAAAGATTAGAGATCACAAAAAGAAGAGTTTTTTATTTTTTTATTTATGGGCATGGTTCATCTATGATGGGACTATCAGATCAACAAATTGGATAAACCGTGCATGGCCCGCACATACATATTAGGTCTCAAATTGGAAACTTCTCCGCGGATCCCTGTCCAAATCCGAACCTATATCTTGACCCGAATGCATTTTGATATTTGTGGCCTATTCCTTCATTTAGATAATCATGCATATATGCTACAGGTACAATGTACTCATCCTATTGCATGCATGGTGATCTAGACCGTCCATATAATGGCATCCTATTGCATGCATGGTGATCTAGACTGTTCATATGATGGGTTATGTTCAAAAGCTTTCCCCATCTAGATGGTACTAATTATCCGATCATCGTAGCTTTATGTGCTGAATACCAACTGAGATAATCCCAATCATGCAATTAGGTAAGATGTGGCTCTTGAAAGATCCGAACCGTCAAATATACTGTATTTTCTTCATTTGCCATGCGTTGCTTCCTAACATTCTATTTACATGCCCACAATAAAAGATTAGAGAAGAGTTTTTAATTTTTTTATTTCTAGGTATGGTACATCCATGATGGGACCATCCGGTCAACAAATTGGATAAACCATGCATGGCTCACACATACATATTAGGTCTCAATTTGGGAAGTTCTCCGTAAATCCCAATCCAAATCTGAACCTGTATCCAGACCCGAATCCATTTTGCTATTTGTGGCCTATTCCTTCGGTTAGATAATCATGCATACATGCTACAGGTATAGTCCACTCATCCTATTGCATGCATGGTGAACTAGATTGTCCATATGATGGCATCTTATTGCATGCATGGTGATCTAGACCGTCCATATGATGGGTTATGTTCAAAAGCTTTACCCATATGAATGGTACTAAATATCCAACCATCGTAGCTTTATGTGCTGAATACCAACCGGGATAATCCCTATGATGCAATTGGGTAAGATGCAACTCCTGGAAGATTCGAACCGTCAAATCTATTATATTTTCTTCATTTGAATATAGACCGGCTATGCATTTCTTCCTAACCCTCTATTTACCCAAATGAAGAGTTTTTTATTTTTTATTATTGGGCATGATTCATCTATGATGGGACCATCAAATCAATAGATTGGATAAACCATGCATGGCCCACACATATAGATTAGGTATCAAATTGGAAAGTTCTCCGTGGATCCCAGTCCAGATCTTGACCTGTACCCAGACCCGAATACATTTTGCTATTTGTGGCCTATTAGTTCATTTAGATCAGTGTGCATACATGCTACAGGTACAGTCCACTCATCCTATGACATGCATGGTGATCTAGACAGTCCATCTAATGGGGTTATGCTACAAAGCTTTCCCCATTTGGATGGTACTAATTATCCAACTAGTGTAGCTTTATGTGCTAAATACCAACTGGGATAATTCCGTTCATGCGATTGGGTAAGATGTGGCTCTTGGAAGGTCCGAACCGTCAAATCTATTATATTTTCTTCATTTGAATATAAACCGGTCATGCATTTCTTCATGACCCTCTATTTACATGCCAACAATAAAAGTTCAGAGATCACCAAATGAAGAGTTTTCTAAATTTATTTTTTTTGGGCATGGTTCATCCATGATGGGGCCATCAGATCAACAGATCGGATAAACCATGCATGACCCACACATACATATTAGGTATTAAATTGGGAAGTTCTCCTACCATCCATATGATGGGTTATGTTCAAAAGCTTTCCCCATCCAGATGGTACTAATTATCCTATCAGTGTAACTTTATGTGTTGAATACCAACTAGGATATTCCCGATCATGCAATTGGGTAAGATGTGGATCTTGGAAGATCTGAACGTCAAATCTATTATATTTTCTTCATTTGAATATATGCTGGCCATGCATTTCTTCCTAACCCTCTATTTACATGCCAACAATAAAATATTAGAGATTACCAAATGAAGAGTTTTTTATTTTTATTTTTGGGCATGGTTCATCCATGACGAGACCATCATATCAACGGCTTGGATAAACCATGCGTGGCCCACACATACAGATTACGTACCAAATTGGGAAGTTCTATGTGGATCCCAATTCAGATACAAACCTGTATACAGACCGAATACATTTTACATTCTGTGGCCTAAACTTTTGTATCTTCGGTGAATGAACGGTTCAAATCATATCATGCATACATGCTACAGGTACAGTCCACTCATCCTATGGCATGCATGGTGATCTAGACCGTCCATCTAATGGGTTATGTTCAAAAGCCTGGGGATGGATGGTACTAATTATATACCTTATCAATGTAGCTTTATGTACTGAATACCACCTGGGATTATCCCGACCATACTATTGGGTAAGATGCGGTTCTTGGTAGATCCAAACCATAAATATTTATTGTAATTTCTTCATTTGAATATATACTGACTATGCATTTCTTCCTAAGCCTTTGCTTACATGCCAACAATAAAAGGTTAGAGATCACCGAATGAAGGGTTAGAGATCATCAACAGGGTGGATGACAAATAAGCATCAGTGGGTCCTATGAAGGTTTCAATGGTGGAAATTATTATTCCCACTGTTTCCAGTGGTATGGCACACTTGAGCCTGGGATATGCTTCAATCTTGGATTCAACCCCTAAGGGCGTGTTTGGACAGACAATTTTATGGGATTGGATTGTATTACAGTGGATTGTACCTCTTTTGAAAAATTACTCACTGCATTAGTAGATTGCTTGCAATCCTATGGGATTCCTAGATCCAGTGAGTCGCCTGTTGGGATGTTTGGACGGGCGGATAGGATTTGCCCTATCCAGCCCCTGTCGTGTTTGGACGGCATGAGATTGCAACATATTCCATATGATACACTAGAATCATTTCCATTGGTGTGATCAATAGGAGCCTTTGATCAGATTTATATTTAGTATTTATAGTTTAAATACGGGTTTGCACCTGATAGACGGAGTGGATTTATATACATATACACAGTGGGCTCCACGTGGATTTTATATCATCAGCTACGAAATGGGTGCGCACCTCCGCGAGAAATACCACCAATCCCACAATAAATCCAGCAAGGAAATTCCAAATCCAGCATGGAATCCATCCAAATCTACCCTCCAATCCCATCCTTCTTCACTCCTACGCTGCCCAAACATACCTCAATATGGACGTTGCTGGATTCAAAAAACCTATCCACCCTAATCCCTTCCAATCCCATCCGGTATGCCCGGCCAAACAGGCACTAAAATGATCTCAAAAAATTGATAGACGGCTTGGATAAACCACATATAGTCACTGTGGGCCAACAGACTTTAGTCAGTATGATAAAGTGTACCGAGTCATTCGGTACGCAGTCCGATTTCCATCATGGTGAAGGAACATTCAGTGGAAACCGCTACGGGTTGTGTCAGTAGGCAATGGAGGCGCATTGGATGCTACACGGGTAACAGCTTATTGGGTGTTAACCCTACGTAGGGCCCACCATGATGATGTGTTGTATATCAACTCCGTCCATACGGTTTTACAGAATATTTTAAGATTTATTACCAAAAAATATCTATATCCAAATCTCAGGTGGACCACACCACAAGAAAGAGTGGTGATTAAGTTCCTCACCGTTAAAAAATACAAAGGGCACATATTAAGGTTTTTGTAATGTTTATTTACAATCCAAACTGTTGATAATGTCAAGATTATCTGGATGAATGGAAAATATAAAGATCATATAGATCTAAAACTTTTGTGGCCTATAAAAAGTTTTAGTTGTTATTCATCATTGTTTGTATTAGTATGGTCCACCTGAGATTTTTTTCTTCTTATGAATTTGGATCTCATATTAAAATGAAATGTAAAAGAATATGGACGGCGTGGATATATAAAAAATAAATCAAGGTGGGCCCTACACGGTTAGGGTAACACGCACTAAGCTGTTACTACCCAGGTAACAGCTCATCCGCTCTTGTAAGCAATCCGCGCCCCGACCAGTACCGACCTTGGTAGTGGCTACCGAATCCAAGTACCCTTTTAGATGGATTGGATGTGGGCCCCACATCACGGTTGGAGAAGAAGCTTGTTTTACAATAGTTGCATAAGGATCAGACTTCCAAGAAACAATCCTCATTTGAATCGAATTTGAAAAGAGATGAGCAAATCAGAGCAGCAGGAGAGGCTTTGCTGTGCTCGTTTTTGCCTGTTATGTGCTCGACGAAAGTACTGAGAACTGGATTTTTTCTTTCCTCAGGATCATTCTCCAATCTTGTTCTTTGAGACCAGGGTAGCAGCACTCATATGGGTGTGTAGCTTAGCTTGGTTGGCAATGCATGACTCTACATCCTTGGCCATGCCCTGAATAAGCTTAGGTTTTGAGTTAACCGCCTTGAATCTGCCAGAGTCCTTCACTAGTGTTAGACTTGTCACTTCGCCTCCTCTCCAAGTTGGAGTTGTTGGTTGCCCTTTGTCTATTATATCTCGAGCGGATTTCATGTTGAAGTGTCCATCCAAGTACATCAACACATCCAAGTGTTTGACTCCTTTGCCACTCGACTTTGCAACAAGTTCAAAAACTTGATTCTCACTCTATCCAACTCTAGCACTTGGGCTTGTCGTCCATAACATTGAGGAGTTGTATCGATCCAATATGTAATTCCTTGTTAACTCTGTCTTTCTTTTCATCTAGAATGGAATCTCATAGCCTAGGCCCCACATTGCATGGGTTAGGACCTCGGCCAAACCTCCTCATGGGCCCTACTTCACATGGGTTCCGCTTCTCACGGGCTACGCACCCTGAGTATGTCCCTGCATCCCACAGGCTACCCCACTCGAGCCCGGTGTGAAAATTCCCCTACATTAATCACCCCTGGTGAGGAGTCTTGGACACGAGACCTCCCACTCTAATACCACTCTGATGCAGGACAATTAACCACTTGCTCTAAAAGCTCGAATTGATAGAGAGTGGCGAATCAATCCCTATATCTCATAGCCCAGGCCCCACATTGCATGGGTTAGGAAATCGGCTGAACCTCCTCGTGAGCCTCACTTCACATCGGCCACCCACCCCGAGTGTGTCCCTGCATCCCATAGGCTACCCCACTTGAGCCCGGTGTGAAAATGCCCTTGCATTAATCACCCCTGGTGAGGAGTCTTAGACACGAGACCTCCTGCTCTGATAACACTTTAAAGCAGGACAATTAACCCTTGCTCTAAAAGCTTGAATTGATAGAGAGTGGCGAATCAATCCCTATAAATCATAGCCCAGGCCCCACATCGCATGGGTTAGGACCTCGGCTGGACCTCCTCATGGGCCCCACTTCACGTGGGTTCCGCTTCACATAGGCCACCCACCCTGAGTGTGTCCCCGCATCCCGCAGGCTACCCCACTTGAGCCCGGTGTGAAAATGTCCCTGCATTACTTCCTCTCCTTCTCCCTCCCCTTTGCCTTAACCATCTCTTCTCGGAAGTCTTGGTCTAGAAGAGTTGCCCATTATGAACTCTATCAAAGATTCCACTGATGCCATAATCGTCGCAAGATCATACACATCTATTCATTGTAGTTTTTTCTGGCCCAGTGTTGTAACTCATCCATGAAGTTCAAGAGGAGTTCCTTCTTAGGCATGTCAAGAATCTCCAGCATAAGTGGTAAAATTCCTTGCCTTAAAAAAACAGTAAAATTCCTTGATGTGCTCATAGGTCACAAACCCTTGTGCTTCAACTACTTGAGATTCCGCCATGCCAAGTGTTCAACATTCTCGGGATATAATTGCTTCTTGATCATCCTCTTGAAGTCTGTCCTCCCAAATGCTGATGATACATGTATCTCGCTCCATGTCTGCATGATGCCTTCGCCACCATAAGGTCGCCACATTGGTGAGGTACATTACCGCATTCTAAACCCTGGCCCTCTCATCGTTTAGCGACATGGCCTCAAAGATTTCTCTAGTTGCCAAAGGAAATTGTCCACCTTCCCAGCAATCCCTGATTCATTGAAGGTACAAGGGTCTGATTTCACACCTTGGATGCTCCCCTAAGGGCCATACTCCCATTGGCGTAATAACCTCTCATCTCATCAACCTTCTCATTTAGCATGGTGATGTTCTCTAGCATCATAGCCTGGAAGGCTTTCCTCTCTTGACATTGAGTGTCAGCTAATGTGTTTAGAGCAACCCATCATCTCTCCCCCTTGAGTTCCTTGAGTCTGCTTTCAAGTTCCTCTATGTTGCTGGCCATATGGAGTTAGACCGATCCTGCCATTGACCACGGCGATATCCAACAGTGCAAGTCATGCCTCCATTGCCTCTACCACCTTGGATTTCTCTCCCCCAGGCTTGTTTGGACCAACCACCTCATTTCCACATGCTTGCTCCTTGATCACCTCAGATGACATTGCATCTCTCTCGTCTCACAAGCGTTACGAGCCCCTTCATGACCACATTCTGATACCACTTGTCATGGCGTAATTGCTTCCCCAAGCATAGACCGTGGGACACTTGACTTACAACCCCTTTGTGGACAAGTCAATCACTCGAGTGTAGCTAAACTACTTGGAAGAGAAGGGATAACACACAAGAGAGACTTTGGGGCTAGAGAACTTATATTGAACTAGAATTCAAGAGCTTATAATGTTTTGTTGTGAGTTAAAAATGAGAACTCCTTGTACAAACCTAAGAACCTTCTATCTATTTTACATGGATGGCTATAATGAGGCCATGTAGTGGTCATCCAATGGCTAGCAGCACTCTAGAAACCACTTAGACTATTCTACGCTCTTCACTCTACAAAAACCCACTAGAGAACACTATAACATCGAGAGATCTCCACACTACTCTGCTTTCTTCTATAATTCTTTAGAATTCTCTACACAACTCTACACATTATGTACATAGTCTCTAGTGTACAAGATGTTGGTTAGTCCTTGGAATAGCCTCTTGAAAGTGTATGGTCCCTGACAAGCTACAACAGGAGAAAATAGAAGAGACAGAACGAGAACATTAAAAAATTGGTATTTTTCTGAATCTACCCATTGCATCAATTAATTAATTAATTTTTTTTCCATTTCATATTTCTCATTTCTGCACAAAACAGCTTACATATCTAACTGTAATTAGCATATGCACATGGAGATCTCTTGCTAGAGCTTTTCTAATCTCCTTTTTAATCTCTCTCATTTGAAAACCCTAGTATGGAAGGAGATAAGATCCCTACTTGATTCTTTGTGTGTGTGTGTGTGTGTGTTGTTTGGAGATTTTTATTGTTGGAAATCACAAATGAGTTCCGCTTCTCTTGGTTTAGGGTTTTGGTTTTGATTTTGGGGTTTTAGGTACTTTTTTAAAGCCTTTTTTTTTCTTGTCATTTTTTGATTTTTTATTGGTGTATCCGTGTAGATTGTGATTTGAATTTGAGTTTTTTTTTTTTTGTTTTGTTTTTCCAATTTTTTTCTTCTTTGTTGAGATTTCCCTCTGATTGAGGCACCTTTTTGATTTTTTATTTTCCAAGTAATGTGTTCTCGTCTATGCTCATGCTATTCATATCATCATTCGAATCAGCTGAACTTCATATCTAGTTGGTATTTTATTTTATTTTATTATTATTATTTTTGGGTCTTGATTGTTTTTTGAATTGAGCTTCTTTTGTTTAAGTTGACATGATCACTGGATGGGGCCTACATGCATCCATGGTTGGATGAGAGAACTATCCATCTGGCATGCACGATCCCGTAGGTCCACGAAACCAACTCTGTGACAACCATTGTACCTTCTCCTTTTGGTCATTCATTGAATGCCATGCATCCCATCAAGGGTCAGGATTGTCCTCAGGATTGATTTTTGGGCTACATCCCTGCTTATTGTATTGTGGCTATTACCTTCTAGGTGAAACACTCTAGTCATCCAACCATGGGCCCTTCAGCATGATTAATGCACAAAACTCTTTCAAATTAGTTTTCTATTCTCCTATTGCTGGTCATTTCGTCTTTCTGTTCAATGTGTTTGGTTATACAACGCTTATTTTTAATCTTAGTTTAGATGGGTGATTTTCAAGCAAAAGCAGAATTCACTGGAAAGAATTTTAATTTCCAAGCAGTTTAGAATGATGTGATTTTATATTTTTACCACGCAAATGATTTTTTTTTTTTTTTTTGCTCTTTTGGATACCATTGTGTTGCTTGGTAATGATCTACCAACTTGTCAAAATAAATGGAATGGAACAAAAGAGGCTAGTGACAATGCCTCCAAAGTTTGAGACAACCCCCATGTCCCATTACAACAAAGAGAAGGTCATTGGCCCTTTTATTGTACGTTATTGGTGACTGTGTGGTTCGGATTTGGGAAATCTGGAAATTGGGTATGGACTTATTCTCACATTTTACCATGATATTTTGGCCAATATTCAGGTATATTGACAAAAAGGTTTTAGATATATACATTGTAAGAAGCTTGGTTTAGGGTGATGAAACACGACTTGACCCACCACTTTTCTTGTGAAACCATGCCTTTAGCCTATTTTAGTGGCACAACTACATTACTCTTCGATTACCCAGCTTTTTGGTATAAACTCGATATTAATTTTGCAAATCAAACCTAATTCTCTGATAAACTCAAGAGAAAATAAGAATGCACAAAAAGAAAATAAAGAATAGAGAGGATAATTGAACTAAACAAGAGGAGAATAATTCAAATTGATCCCCAATAGCTAGGATAAGGCCATTGTTTTCCATATTGGTATCGACGAATGTATTGCACCCTTGGGATACAGAAACGTATCGGTTATCACATGGGAAATATCAAATGTATCACGTAATGTTTTGCTGTTTTTGGGAAATATTGGAAAATTGATCTAGGTTTTCAATGAAACTTTAGGGGACGTTAAAAAGAAATCATTATGCACTTAGAAATCAAAAGATCGCAAAAAAAAAAAGTTCAATAATAAGTTTCCTTTGTATAAGGTCCTAAACTATGCACTGTTTGACAAAAGTGATGCAACTATATTCAAATCAATTCATATCATATATAAATCTAAGAAATGGATTGGAAGTGGAATATTTGACAAAAAATGGGACTTTGTAAAATTTTCTTTGAAGTTTACGATTTTTTTTGGGAAAATCTAAGCATTGCTGTTGGTATCGATGTAGCGACAATGCTCATCAATATCGCTGATACTATCGTTGAGACATCATCGATATATTGTGATACAATGCAATACATTTTAATAATACCGTCAATATCCAAAAGTTCTGCAACTTCCCGCGGGTTTCATATCACTAAGGTGTGATATCGATAATTTCAGCCAGTATATCGGCTGATATTATCGATATTGCAAACATTGGATAAGGCTATGGTGGTGATGATGATGATCAATGTTGTCAAAATTGTTATCATATTGCAAATCACAAAACAGTTGAATTGTATTGAATTGCAAATCGTATTGTAAATCTTAAGATTGTTATGATTTTCTTAAAATATCAAAAAATCTAAAAAAATAAAAATAAAATAGAAACAATTTAAAACTCATCAATCATCCATTTCCTGTCAATATGCACCAAGAAATTTACATACAATAGTTGTGTGTTTCCTTCAAGTTTTGTCTTTCAAGAAATTTACCTTAAAAAAATGTACAATAGTTGTTTAATAAATTTACCTTTCTTGATTGTACAGTCATGGAAAAAGAGGCATTGGATTCTGTTAACTGAAGAAAAAGATATTCTGATGTCTTTATTTTGGGTTTTTGAATATTAAAATCCCCAAATATCTTCTATCTCAAAAGACAAAAAATATGAATTTTTAATATGGCAGGGCCTTTCACATGTTTTAAAAGCAAAAGTGAAAACGATAAGAAGAAAAAAAATGTAAAAAAATAAAATAAAAAAGTGATTTTCTTTATGTAATTTTGAGCCCTTCTTACTTTCTATAGGTATTCGCGTTTCATGGTGTTGTGTATGTTGGATTAACTTTTCAGTACCATATTCTTTCTGAATTTGTCTGTGTTGCTTTGTCTGCAGGGATGCAAATTGGACCATTATTGTAGCAGAATCATTTAGCGATAGTATTTTTATTGCATCTTCACTATTGTTGAACCATTCAGTGATGACATTGTTATTGCAGCTTCCTTTTTTTTTTTTTTTTTTTTTTGGGCACTTATCATATGCAAATTACTTCCCATCTTTTCTATCTTAAATTCATGCTTCCTTGTACGAAACCATCTTTTTTGGGTGTGCTTGGTTGAACCAAATTTCATGAAAAGTTGCACCGAATTAGACTGATTAATCATGAAATTTGGTGCAGCCAAACACACCTTTCATGTCCAGGACAAATTGTGATAATTACTTATTGTGTTTTAGCTGTGTCGAATTTGGTGCAACTCTGTGGTTCATTAATGCTTTGATGCTTGTTGTTCTGGGGCTCTACTATTTGCAGATGATGGTGTAACATACAGCAGATTCAAATAATGGCTGTTCATGGTTGTATGAATCAAAATCATTTTGATGATGATGAACATGATGAATTATCTTTAGTTTTTAAAAGGCGTTGTCCAGCACCCTGGCAAAATCAATTGAAATCTGCAATAAAGAAACTACCATCCCAAAGGCATGATAGACTATCAGCTTCTGATCGCCGAAACTCAAATTTGCCAAACCATAAGGTGGCTTTACCTGAGAAGGTATCAAGAAGAAGGTCTACTGTTACTAACTCAAAAACCTCAGTAAGTCGTCGGTCAAAACATTCATCAGAACGAGACTCCACAGCTTATGATAAGGAAAAGAAGCCTTTATACAAGTCTCCTGTCGAATCAGCTGTTGGTCCTGATGATAATGTACTATTGTACTCTCGAATACCTACAGCTTCTGTGGCAGGACAGAAAAGCAAATCCTCCCACCTTTCAGAGGATCGCATTTCATCTACTCCTAGTTCATCCCGTCCAGAAAAGACAAAAACCAGCTTTGAGAAATCTGCAGATGATTCAGAAGATGAGAAACTTTTATCTTCAAAGCTATCAAAGTCTGGTATTTGTGCATTTGCTAGAACCTCATACAACTCGGATGATGAGAAAACTCTCTCTGATGAGTTTCAGCAAGATGGTTCTGGCAAGAGGAATTCAGATACTGAACAGTCTTTTGAATCCACCATAGGGTTGAACAAGAGGCTGGTGGGTGAAGTCAATAGCTCTCCCCAGTCATCTTCCATCAAAAAGCTAAAAATTTATAGCGCCTCTTCATTTTCTGAAGTTATGCAAGAATGTGAAGTGAACAAAGAAGCACAATTGGATGATGATGAGTACATCCCGATTGCACAGCGAATGAGAAAGTCCGTTCTGTCGGATAATCGATCATCCTTGAAACTGAAGATTGTTTCTTCTTCGTTCAAGAAAACATCTAGGAAAGTGATGGAGAATTGTAAACACTCCAAGTTGATGAAGGTGCCACCCGGCTTTGGTGGTGGTCAAAAGTGGACAACCTTGGAGCACAATGGCGTCATTTTTCCTCCCCCATACAAGCCTCATGGGGTTAAGATGCTCTACAATGGACAGCTAGTTGATTTAACTCCGGAACAAGAGGAGGTGAGACTCATGCTCTGTAGCCTGATCTGGCCCTTCACATTTCCTCATCCTGAATTTCTCATAATAAACTTTTCACATTGAGTTGGAGTTGTTGCATCAAACATATGAGATCCTTGATCTCCTTCCCTGCCTCTCTCTCTACACACACATGCATACACACTCACACACACATGTATATGTATGTGTATCCTGAGTTAGTTGGGATAAGGCTTAAGAGGGGAGAGTGATATGGGGCAACAATTTGTAAATGCAACTAATGGTGTGGGGCCCACAATGGTGTATGTATGGTGCCAAATTGGTCTAATAGTGTTGGCCCAAAAAATCATGCTGATCCAACCATGAAGTGGACCACCATGTGAATGTGGAAGTTTGGGTGGTCCATTGTTTTCTATCTTGTGACCCACATCATGATTGGATTGGTGTGATTTTGGTCCATCTCATTTTCTATCGTTATTTTTATGTCTGGACTGTAGTTGATCTGAGATCATGTTTCAACGACAAGCTTTTTCTATGACGTGCCTCATTGCGGGTGGGTATTCCTGAAAAGAAATTTCAGATTGAATATTTTAGCCCTTGATTATTTAACTCTTTTCCTTTGAATATTGACTATAAACGTTCTTTTGTGAGCCATTCGTTGGTTAACTCTTTTTCTTTGAATATGGACTGCCTCCTTTAAATGTTCCTTTGTCCGCTATCCATCGGGTCTCCCAATCATGAAGGTTGTTTTGGTTATCAACCATCCACTGCGTGGCCCATCATTGAACGGTATGGATCATTACAAAATTGCTCCAGATCCAAGGGCCAAAATACCAAAGTAAAAAGAGAAACATGTCGATACTTCGGTAGAGTGTGATGGATGATATGCAAGCACTTAGAATTACTTAGAGATGGCATGCATGGAATACAATTAAGTCAAATTAAATTGTTCAAACTATGGTTCCCAGTCTAGATGTATCATGAACCAGAAATTATGCTTATTTGATTATGTGACTATTGGATTTGTGTGCATTTATTGGATGGTTCAAAATGAAAAATATCCAATTGTCCTACTCCAACAAAGAAGTGTCCACAAATTGAGGTTAGGATTGTTCAATTGATCTGATTTTGGGACTGTGACTTGGCGGCAATAGGTTCCACAATTTAATCAGTTTAATTTGAGTTAATCCATTCATGTGTACATTTTATGAGTGCATGCAATAAATCATCATGCTCTACCAGAGTATCAAATAACCCCCAAAGTAAAAACATAGCAATGAAGTGAGATGTATTTATGAGGGCGAGCACGAACTTGGTCCACATTTCATGGGTTTAGGTAAGCTGGTAAAATCTCTGGCAAATCTCATCTGTGGGGAGCAGCCAAAATCCCAATTGCTTTTGAGGGTTTAAGTTAGCGGGTAAAATCTCCACCATCCCCTCATCTTAGGGGGGATAGGGAAAATTCTCTACCGCATGTGAAACGCACAGCTGAACTCACTTTAAAATTACAAAAATTTACTTTGGCTAAAGCCCCTTCCCATATCCTTAAGTAATGTAAAATTTTTGCCATCTCGGAATCTTTTGTGTGCAATTTCTGCCCATGATTACTCATGTTATGTACAATAGATGCACACATTTGCGTGTATGCGTGCATGTGGGTGGGGTGCAAGTGTATGCATGCTTGTTCTATCTTGTATGTATGTATATATATGTGTGTGTGTGTGTGTGTGTGTGTCTATATATATATATATATATATATCAGACAAGCTCACATTCAACAATTGGAATGGTAATTCATCGTCCAATCAGTGGATAATTCCATCATGTCATGTCTGTGATATCTGACCGGTCCAAGAGGTTGGATCCACCATGAGGATCACCTATGCAATAATCAGTCTGATCCACTCATCAAGTGGGGCACGAGCCGTGCAAATATATTTCTTTATTATATTAGAGGGTATCCATTTTTTTTCTATGATGTCGCCCACCTTACTGAGTGAATTGCGCTAATTTTTGCACAAGGTGATCCTTATGGTGGGGTCAATGTATTATTGGTTGGGTGCTGCCTGAACATGATACGTTGGAACTTATCCACTTGTTGGGTGGTAACTTATCATCCAACTGGTTGGACCTGAACCTCTCTCTCTCTCTCTCATGGGTTGTCTGAGATCCTTGCATTGTTTACCTGTCAAATACGATTGTTTATTTGTTTTGCATCTCATGAAGCTTTTCATTTTGCAGGTAGCAACAATGTTTGCAGTGATGAAAGACACAGAATATGCAACCAAGCAAAAATTCATTGATAACTTCATGAATGATTGGAGAATGATACTTGGCCAAGACCATGTAATTAAGAAATTTGAGTTCTGTGATTTCACCCCGATCTATGAGTGGCATCAAAAGGAGAAGGAAAAGAAAAAAGAAATGAGTAAAACAGTGAGTAAAACTGCCTCAATCACTTTTTTAAAGTAGACTAAATAAGGGATCCATGCAGCTTTATGTGATGAGTTGAATATGCCACTGTTTTATTTGGAGAATAAGTATTAGTTCCTGAGTTAATAATTTAGATTAAAAGGTCAGTGTTAAACTTCTGTCAGTTTATCTCAACCTGTGGCAATGATAAACCATGCAAATAAGCAAAGTGCTATGCGCTTGCACATGCTCAGAAGTTCACTTACAATGCACATTGATTCACAACTTTCTTTCGAGTTATAATGTTTCTTAATGTGATGTGCCATCAATTCTTTTAGGAGCTTATTTGTTTCTTTATTTGTATCTTTGTAATTCTGAGAAGGGGTGCACTAGAGTGGTACCAGGTAGATGTGGGGCCCACGTGATGCATGTGAACAATCCAACCCATTCATCATATGCTTCAGAGCATGTTACTCCAAGTGCAATAGAATCAGGGTGATACGTGAATCAGGTGGGCCACGCAACAGGGAACAAGTTGGGTGGGAACGTCCACCCTTGATTTGTGTGGAGGGCTCACCGTGTTGTATATATGAAATCCAGGCCATTCAGATCCTTCATCTGGTCTGGATGCAGAGTCAAGATGAAAATTAGGCTGTTTCGATATTCATATGGGCACCTTTGTAAATCAAGGGTGGGAGTCCCATCTTGCATTGTTCCCTATGTTGTGGCACCCTTGAGTGTTGGATCCTGCTCATTTTTGGCACCATGGTGTAGTATGAGGTGACTTACCTAATCGACGGGGCGGATGGCCTTCATACATAACGCATGCCTCATATCTGCATGGTACCACCATAAGCTTATGGTGGTACCAGTAACACTTGAGCTCACCCATTTTGAGAAAGCTTTTGGTAATATAAATGGAGCACTTACACGCTGCTGGTCTTTTCCTTTTAGTTGTGTAAGTCTTTAAAAGACATGCAGGCTTTGAGCTGATAGTTGAACTGTAGGCACCACGTGTTATAACGTTGAAAAAAAATAATGAAAAAGAAAGAACCATGCTAGGTAGAGCCGCAAAAGGTATTGAAGTGTGTGTGTGTGTGTGTGTGTGTGTGTCTAGTTTGTATACTCTGATGTGTACCGTATTTTTATATTACTCTAATGTGTATTTTTATATTAATATATTTTAAGAGGAGTGTTGTAGAGAGAACATGCAACACAAAAATCCTAGCCTTTTCCTCTCCTTTTCTCTTCTCTTCCTCACATTTTCTTCCATTCATCTAATTCTTCTACAATCTTCACCTACTTGATATCGGAGCCTTCCTTTTTGATTGAGGGTTTGATCGGAGCTATTGGAGACTGCTGATGACAGCGTCCGTACGGCTGTCACCATCAACCATACCATTCGTATGGACTTGTTGATGTAGGGGCATTTTCACGTCGGGCTCGAGTGGGGTTTCCTGTGGGATGCAGGGCTACACTCGAGGTGGGAGGCCCGTGTGAGGCGGGTGGCTCATGTGAGGCAAGCCCCACCCATGTGAGGCGGGTGGCTCGTGTGAGGCGGTACCCATGTGATTTGGGGCCCACGAGGGGGGTTTGGCAGAGGTCCTAACCCATGAGATGTGGGGTTCGAACTATGAGATAAAGGGATTAATTCGCCATGCTCTATCAGTTCGAGCTTTTTGAGCAAGTGGTTAATTGTCCTATGTCACTTGTGGTCCAAGAAAGGTATGTGTTGATAGATCTTGATTTTAGAAGTTTTATGGTGATTTTTGTGGGTTTTACTGAAATCGTTTGAAGTGTGTTTTGATCCCTACAAGGTATGTTTTAGAAATGACCCTTTTTCGAGTTTTTCTATCATTTCCCCAATTGAAGGGACTTCTTTGAGAAATTTCTCTACATGGTTGGTTGGATTCATTGTTATTGACCATCTATACATGAGTTTTACTCAATCATTGGAATTCTTGCAAGATTTTGGGGTTTTTCATGTGCGGTTCCACCGTTTTGGGCCATTTTTTGAAGGAAAATGTTGGGGGTTCCATTGTTTTGGGGGAGTCCATGTGTCTAGCATACATCAGGCCTTGTTTTGTTCTATCTTTGTTGAGATTTAGGTTCGTTATATGGGGGTTTCAAATTTTAGAGTGTTTGGGCCATCGACTATACACATAAAGTTGGGTGTAAAAGCTATCCTGTTGTGGATTGCTTGATTGATTTTCTTTTATATATCTGGTCATTATCAGCCTTCTCCATTACTCTAGTAGGAAAGATAAGCTCTCTTTTGGAGTTGTTATGGGGCCCTCTAAGTCTCACACCTTGTTGATCATTACCGTCAACTTGAATGAGAACAATTATCTACAATGGTTTCAATTGGTCAAGCTATTTCTTGGTGGAAGAGAGAGACTTTTTATATCTTGGATGACCCACCTGACTCTATAGATGAGCGTTTCAAAACCTAGACTAAAGAAAATTACCAAGTCATGGCTTGGCTTCTAAACAATATGGAGGCTACCATTAGTAACCTTGTTATGTTTTTTTTTTTTTTTTTAACATCAGATATAAATATATGGGATACTATTTGGGACATGTATTTAGAAGATCGCAATATATCCAGAGTGTATAAGCTGATTTTAGACATATGTAAGCTTTAACAAGATGATAGAAGCCTGAAGGAGTATTTCACTATTTTACGTGGTATGTGGGATGAGCTAGATATCTACCACCCTCACCATTATCTCATTTGGCAATAACGTAAAGAGACTCAAAATATGCAATTCCTCTTCTGAATAAATCCATAATACCAGAGTGTACATTGTTAGATCATAGCTATGGAGCCCATTCACTTCCAGTGGTCTATGCTCTCGTTCAAAGAGTTGATGTCCCGTCTTCTACTATTCCTGTGGCCACCCACAGATCCGCATACATATCTATAGATCACCCTTCTCCTGGTTCTAGTTATAGGGCTTCTAGATGGAGTTCCCCGAGTAGTATTCATCCTCTTCGTTATGGTGGTTAAGGTAGGCATTAAGGTCATGATAGAGGCGGTCATGGTAACTGTGCTTTTGGTGGACGTGGCCATGGTCGTGATGGGTCTCCTCATTCTTGTACTCATTACGGTGATACTAATCATATAGTTAATTGATGTTGGGATATTGTTGGCTGACCTTTGTGGGAAGGTGCTTGTATGACTGGTATAATGTCATTTGATTTTGAGAAGACTAGTTCGGTACCTTCAGCATTATCTTATGGTATGTTTGCTTCATACGATTCTATCACTATATCTAGAGAGGCATATGATGCTTTGATGCAATGTCATAATCGAGACTGAGTTCTATTTCCAGTGCTAGCTTAGCTCAATTAAATACTACCCTCCATGTGTCCTATTCGTCTCTCTCCTGGGTCATTGACTTTGGGGCTACATCTCACATGATTGGGCATAAGACATGGTAAATGTGCATTAATATTCAAGTTGCACCACTCTAAAAGGATTTTGGACCACATGCACTCAGGTTCCATCATACTCACTTTTTCTCCATTAATGGCTAGACTGTCAATGCGGGGGCAATTTCACCGGGCTCGAGTGGGGTTGCCTGTGGGATGCAGGGGCACACTCGGGGTGGGCGGCCCGTGTGAGGCCGGTGCCTCGTGTGAGGCGGTACCCATGTGATTTGGAGCCTACGAGGGGGGTTCGACCGAGGTCATAACCCATGAGATGTGGGGCCTGGGCTATGAGATAAAAGAGATTGATTCGCCATGCTTTAACAATTCGAGCTTTGAGTGCAAGTGGTTAATTGTCCTGCATCAAATTTGTATAAGAGCGGGAGGTCTCGGGTTCGAGACTCCTCACCGGGGGTGATTAATGCGGGGGCGATTTCACACTGGGCTCGAGTGGGGTTGCTTGTGGGATGCAAGGGCACACTTGGGTGGGCGACCCGTGTGAGGGGGTACCCATGTGATTTGGGGCCCACAAGGGGGGTTTGACTGAGGTCCTAACCCATGAGATGTGGGGCCTGGGCTATGAGATAAAGAAATTGATTCGCCATGATCTAATAGTTTGAGCTTTTAGAACAAGTGGTTAATTGTCCTGCATCAACTGTATTCCAAGGACAATGCTTGGATATTGAATTTTTTGCAATTTTCGAGAGCTTTATGGTTTTCTAAGACTTGTTTTATGATTTTTAAGACTTGAAAATATTGATTGCTAAAATTCTATTTTAGATATCGTACAAATCCTATGAAGAATTTGGGAGAACTAGGAACTTCATCAAAAAAGGAGAGAGAGAGAGAGAGAGAGAGAGAGAGAGAGAGAGAGAGAGAGAGAGAGAGAGATGGGATTTTTTCATGTTTAGTCCAGGTGGCATATATCAGATTGGGGCTACAATAATCACATGATTTTATGTTTGTGAGTGTTAAATATCGTTTGCAGAACTTGGATGCTAGCGAGTGCAAAAAATTTATGTCACTCATAACCAAGGGTGGCAATGGATTGGGTAGTAAGCCTGTAGGGCTAAGGCCTCTAACATGGCCCCACAATTGGGCCCAGACTTGAAATATAGCCCATTGCTTGGTCTGGGCCCACCGAGATTCACACCATATTGCATACAAGTTTGAGGTCTAGTTAGTGGTGCACTCAAGTGTGAGATCCATCCAACTTGTCCATCTTGAGGGTCCTGCCATGTAGATGCTTTGGACTAAAAGTTAGGTTTTTCCACTCAAAAAGGTGGGTCATAGTGTTAGAAACAAATGGACAACTAAGAAAAACTTGGTCAATTTCTTCCTGGTTGTCCATTTATTTTTTAAGATGCTGCCCACCTAATTTGTGAATTAGGCATGATATATATATATATATATATATATATTTCCTACAATGCATCTACACTATGGACCTACCTATGGGATGGCTAGGATCGTCTATCCGTATGATATCCACTTCTTTATTTTCTCTTATCCTTACATGGCCGACCATGGCCATGCCCAAACATGTTCAGCATGATTGGTCCAGGTTTCATGGGAACAAGGCCAGGCTAGGGCTAGCTTGGCTTGGCCTGGCCCATTTCCACCCCTACTCGTAACAATGTTTTCTGACTGGCATTGGTTTTTGAAATATGTTTTTTTATTATAATAATTTTAAAGGAAGTTGAACTTAATGTTTTAAATATCGTTATTAATGTATTGTACCTTTGGTATACAGATACATATCGGTTATTGCATGGGATATATCGGTTGTATTGCGTAATGTATCACTGTTATTGGAAAACACGGGAACATTAGGAAATTGGTCAAAATTTTCAATGAAACTTTAGGGATTGTTGAAAAAGACATCAATACATACTTATAAATCAAAACATTACAAAAAAGTGCACATAATAGGGGTTTCCTTTGTATGGTGATGCGGACATCAGTGGTGCACCCTTTAGAGTGTACCAGAGGAGGAGGCATCGCTGACAGAGTCCTGGACTGGAGGAGTTGATGTGGATGGACGTTGGGTCCATCAGACCCATTTTCTGATGTGCTATGAGTGCAGGAGTGGCATGACCGTACCCTGACCATAGATCCATGAGTCGGATTTCACACCCTACCACACGGGTGGTTTAGTTTTAGGCGTTTTTGTTCTTTTTCTTATTTCAGGGGCTTTATTGAACTCTTTTTATTTTTCATCTTTTTTATTATTTTTTTTTGTTTTTAGGAGCTTTAGTGCACTTTTACTTTTTTCCATAGCTTATATATACGTTGTGAGAAATCTTATTTTGATTATTATTGAATGAATAAAATTTCATTTCTTTTCTTCTTCTTTATTCAAGAGACTAGGGTTTCAGGATTAACCCTTAGGTGTTGAGGATTTCACCTGAATTTTAGGTGTCCTTCTTTCTAGATCTTCGAGGTGCAGGAAAAGGTAAGAATCATCCTCCCTTACTTTTGACGACAAAAGGACTTGTACTTTCTTCATCTCAAACCCTTCATTCTTCACCCCTTTCGCTCCTCTTCGAATATTCCTTTTCTAGTTTGAATGGAAAAGAGGGATGGTTAGTCAGTATAATCATATCCAAACTTGACTGTGGACTGACTTATGCTAGATATAGGATGTCCTCATATCCGTAGGTTTTCCCTTTTTACTGTTTACATGATTTTATGCTAAGGGGCATGATCCTGATGGAATGACCTTATCTTTGTTTTGAAATTTACCTAATCCCTTTGACCGGAAATGGTTAGTTACTTGGTGTATTTATTTGAACATTCTTTAACTTGATTATACATGCATCTAGGATTAGGTCATCACATGTTCCTGCACCGTATGAGGTCCTAATATATGTGCTTTCCAACTGAACTGATGCAAGTATATTCAAAGTCTATTCATATAATTTATAAACATAAGAAGACATGTATGGAAACACAAGCAATATATTCAAAAGCAAAAGAAGAACCACTAGATCAGGTTACATACTTGTTTAATTTTGTGTTTGGATACAAAGATTGCAATTGATTTGCGAGAAATTGAGAGATGTTGATTTTTCTCAATTTTTTGCAACTTGACCCATCTCCCTTAAATCTCAAAATCGAAGTTCCAAATCTATGATTTTTCATGGAAAATATGAAGAATCATAGTTTTGTAACCATTTGACACTAGTTTAATGTGATATACAACAAAAACATGGATCGAAAATAAAAAATGCTCACTGGATCAAATAGGTGGGATTTATTGGCACTACTTGTGTGTTTCGTATCGCACATGTGGGATACAAGATATATCGTGAGATATATCAGCTGATATCATTAATATTTAAAACACTGGATGAACTTCAATGGTTGCTTTTACTGATTTATTGTCCATTTGTGCATATCTTGATTGCTTTGTCCTTCTTTATAGCAACACAAATATATGCAGTCATCGGAAATTGGATTTTCAACCTGTTGCCTGTTTTTTCCTCTTCTTTATGGTCTTATCTATCTCTGTTTACCTTTCAAATAGCATATCAAGTTTGGATTCACTCACAGTTGCCACTCCATGATGGCTTTTGGGTTGTCATATTTTACCTTGCAAGAAAATATAGTTACTTTTATTTACCTTGCTTTAAAATTTTGTCATAGGATAATTTATTCAGAATGTGTTTAAATTGAAATTGATTTGTCATTCGTGCATCCCTTCTCATGACCAGAGAGATGAAGACAAGCTTTTAGTAGATGATATTGAATTTTGACCCAATGATCATGGGTTATGCAGGAGAAAAGGGCTTTGAAAGAAGAGAAATTGAAGCAAGAAGAGAAGTACATGTGTGCCATTGTTGATGGCATCAAAGAGAAGGTTAAATCTAACTTGGATTTCACTATCTAACTTAATGAAATTGATGGTTTCTGGTTCGCCATGATTTATCATGTATTGTGGTTTTTGGATTATCATGTTGTATAAAGTTGACAAGGATGTTTAAACACCGATTCTTTTAGGGATTTTTTTTTCCTGCAAAATTCCTCAGGGCATGTTTGGATAAATGATCCAAGGCAAAAGAAAGGAAAAAACACTAATCACCTAATGGTGATATCCATGAGAACTATTGGAACATGGATTTCAATTTTAAGTTCTTGTTTGGGTAGTAAGTGGAAATCTCACATTCCCCTCACGATACTCACCTAGTTTCTTGTTCTAAGAATCCAAATTATTGAAAAGTGTAATGACTGCTTGGTGGAATCCACCCTTTTCTTGGCTATCCAAACAACACAAATAGTCATGTCAAGGGAAAACCCTTTTCCTCTTTCCATTGTTTGGCATAGAATCCATGGTTTCCAGACATGGCCTTAGGGATTTGGATTTTTCCAAATAATGCTTCTTGAGGAACCGAAATTTCTGGGCAATGCTTTTGGAGGAAGAAAAGTACGTAAATGCCCTAATTAATTTTTTTCTTTTAAAAGTGGAGAATCGAGAGTTGTGGGGTCCATGTGATATGTGTCTGACATCCAACCCATCTAATAGATGGACCCCACCATGATTATTAGACAGGCCAAAAATTATGTCGAATCCAGTCATAAGGTGGGCTAAACTATTAAAAAAATACATACACCACTCAAAAAATCCAAATTCAAGTGTGGCTCATTGATGGATTTGCCATATTTTTGGTTTGGTTGATCACCATGGTGGGGTGCATGTGTTGGACGGGTTGGATGCTATGCGCATACCTCGTGGACCCTACAATCCTCGACTTCACTACCTTTTAAAGGAAAAATAGGGAAGGGTATTTGGTAATTTTCTCCTTTGAAAAGCATCTCTCCAAAATTTCTAATTGTCCAAGCGTTATTTGGTAAAAGCAAATTCCTAAGGAATTTTGTGGTAAAAATCCCTCTTTTATGCTACTCACAATGCTCTTAAATCATCATTGGTCCAAGTGATTGTGTCTATCAATATCAATAAATTGTGATTGACATTCCATATGCGTGAAGTAAGAATTGCATTTTTTGCAAAATGAAACAATAAATAAAGCTAAAAAGGAGACATGAATGATGTTGCATGTCACTTCTGTATCTCCTCATTTATGAAGGAGACTTGGATGAGGTGGTATGCAGCTTCACCACTCCCTCATTCATAAAGCAAGTACCTGCTTCCAGTTCCTTATAGGCAACTAGCACATAAGGTAGATATTTGGGACCTGAAATCCTCTTATATTGATGATGATTGTACATGAGGATGCATAGAGTGAGGAGCCTACACCATATGGAGGACTCTTTATACCCTTCTACACAAGGCTCTAGTCCCACTTGCCTACACAAACACCAGTAGAACAAGCAGACTATAGAAACTTCCTCATTGACTGCCCCCCTGGGAATATAGTCTTCTTAAAACTTTCCAATTCTTTCAATTTTAAATAATTCAGAAACCACATACTGATTTTTTGCTCTGTAATCTCAATTGTGCTTGTTATTGAGGTCATCATTGAAGGCCATCCACGATATCTAGCTTATTGTAACTGATGTGTATGTTATGTTTTCTCTTAATTTCTTGTTTATGTATATAATATTTCTTCATCTTTCTCAGATCTTTTGCTATGATATTTCCATCTCAGGTTGGAAATTTTAGAGTTGAACCGCCTGGACTCTTCCGTGGCCGTGGGGAGCATCCCAAGGTTCCGTGACTTTATTGTCTAGAATTCTGTGACATTATGAATTGCATTGCTAGGATTAGGTTTCCATTAACTTCTAGCCTTTTCTTTTTGATTGCCTTTGGATTTTTTTATTGATTTGCATGGATGTCCATGGTGCCAGATGGGGAAATTGAAAAGGCGAATCCAGCCAAGTGATATTACAATAAACATTGGAAAGGATGCTCCAATTCCAGAATGTCCAATTCCTGGCGAAAGGTTCTGTAACTCCTATTTCCTTTAAAAACTTGCCAACAATTTTATACAAGATGCCTATATCTATTCTATATATAACGTGAGCAACGTTTGACCACTTACCTCTGTAATTAGGCATAGGAAGAGAAGAAACCTTTGTTTTTTCCATCGTGTAGCCTCCAACCTGAGGGCAGTTTTGTCCTTTCAACTCCTTTTTGAGAAGTAGCCTGCACCCTTCTCTTCTTTGCATGTAGCCCTCACGGAAGTCATAGTCATTAGGGAGCCCGTGAGACAAATGCTTTGTGGTCCCCATTATAATGAATATGTAACATCCACACCAGACACCTGTTTTTTTGACATTATTTCTCTCTTTTTTGAAAGATTGTGGGAATTTTATTATAAATGAGCCATAAGCATGAAAAGGATGCTAAGAAAATTTGTCTACATCAAAGCCAAGGTTAGATGCCCAATCAAATACATCCACCTTAACCCTCTCAATCATTGTAGGACCTTGTGCTCGCCCCAAAGGCCCAAAAACCGGCGAACAAGGCCAACCTCCACAATGCCTTCCTATCCTTTTTTGGCTCATGTTAGGATGTTGGCCCAAAAAAAGAGGCAGATGCAAAGCTTAAGTGGGTCACAGGATTGGAAAAAGTGGGCATTAGTTGCAACCCCCCCACCACATAGAAACCCTTCTCTCTTTCTCTCTCTGCATTATGCTGCATGTGTGTAGCTGCACTCTTTCTCTCTCTCTCTCTCTCTCTCTCTCTCTCTCTCTCTCTCCCCTACTCTCTATGTGCCTTGCGTGTGCTATACCTCCTCATATATGTAATAGCTTGGGGTTTTTGACCTTTGCATTACCTTTGTGGTCCTTTTGCAGGTGGAAAGAAATAAAGCATGACAATACTGTCACATGGTTGGCATTTTGGAATGATCCAATCAATCCAAAAGAAAGCAAGTACGTTTTCCTGGCAGCGTGCAGTTCCCTTAAAGGGCAAAGCGACAAGGAGAAATATGAGAAGGCAAGGCTGTTGAAGGTAATTTCCTATGTAATTCCATGATTCATCTGTGTGGTGAAATTCCTTTTTTTGAAAGATATCTATGTGGTGAAATTCTAAAAAAAAATAAAAAAATAAAAAAAATCTGTGTGATGATTTTGTGCTTGGCCTGTGATTTTCTGCCACACATTGGAAAATTTCCTGGCATTAATAACTTTATCCTACAACTTTGGGTGCAGAATTACATCCATGGCATTAGAGAAACATACACAAGGGATTTCGTGAGTAGAGATGTTACCAAGCGGCAAATAGCAGTTGCTACCTACCTTATTGATAAGCTAGCTCTTAGGGCAGGCAATGACAAGGTAACCCCTGGTCACTGTTCTTATGCCAATTAATAAATTATTTCTTCTTTTTTTACTGCCTTTTTTTTTTTTTTAGTAAATAAATTTCAGAGATCACCTATTGGAGTTTATTTGTTCATTGTTAGAGAGGACGATTCCTCTTCAATGTCTGTAGAATAAGCTTATTCTACAATGCAGTGTGTGGGACCCACCTTGATGTAAGGCCACATCCAATCTGTACATAAGGTGATGCCCACCATTAAGACCTTCCAACCTCAAATCCATTTAGAATGTTAGGCCAACCAGGATGAAATGACACCTGACCATTCGGTCCATTCCAAAGATCAGGTGGGCTACATCATTCGATTTTGAGGTTTTAGGCATGATTTTACATGGTCTGGCCCACCTGTGTTATGAATCTGCTTCATTCTCCAAGGAGAACTTGAGGAGGCCCATATGATTGGCAGATTGGGTGTCATGCACATATCACAGATGGGCCTCACAGGCCATGTTGCGGAATACGCTCATTCTACAAATGTTGTAGAGGAACATGCTTCCACGGTTTTGCTTATGTATTTGTTAAATGTACTTATGTTTCCACTTTATTTCCTTAATGTCCACGTACATGCATGCCATCATTTCCTCTTTCTTTCCTTTTTTTTTTTCCCCTTTCATTCCACAGTAGTAATTACCTTTGAATTTATAATGCATTTTAGATCCATGGAGCCTCTTTTGAAAACAAAGTATAACAATAGGTTTTTTTGTGGCCAATATTCACTTTCCAAGATTTTCGTAAATTGTTTGCTTGTTGAAGGTGCACCAATGGTGAAGTTTCTTGAATTAGAATGCTGCTGGTGTAGGAAGATTGCATGGTGAAATTGAGTTGTTTTTGGTTCATCGTTATTCTAAGTAAATGAACTACTAGAATGTCTAAAACCTTAAATGCTGGCACATTGCAGAAAGGCACCAAGAAATCCAAGATCTGCCTTAAATCTCTCTCTCAAAATCACAACACCACTGCCTGTGGTGAACTTCACTAACCAGGCATGAAAATGTTCATGAGCAAGTGAGCAAGTAGGGTGCAACTTGTGCAGGTTTGTTGAGGGTCAAATTGAGCCCAACCTGACCTCAAGAGGACCAAACCTGCAACCTGACTCAACCCAAATTGCAACCTGAACCCAACTCAAATTCCTCTTTACTTGACCCACCTAACCCGACTAGAATATTCTCAACCCGAACCCAACCCCATTTCAAATCAGATTGGCATTTTCAAACCCTACGTGGCCCTAGGATATGTTGACAACTCGACCCACACCTGGCTAGGTCAATCGGTACATGTTGACCCAAACCAAGTTGCAGCCCTATGAGCAAGCATCACTGTGGAAGAGAGTTTGTGATGATTGGAAATTTTCTATCTGTGTCCAACTTGTTGGTTTAGTCAGTTAACCATGGCCAAAATATGGAACTTATATGTTGATTGTGGAATTTTCTTACTGTGTACCCCCATATCTCCAATGTTTTCCATTCTTAGCTCTGCCAAATGCTCCTGCATGTGATGCCTTTATATTGTTGGAGGGATATTTGGACCCTTTATCCTCTGCTCGTTATGTGGTTTTAGATGATCTTTTTGGGGCTTGGGAGGGTCATGATACTGAGAAATTGTTATGACAGCATATTCAACAAGACATTTGCCACCATTACTTTTGAGATGCCATCCCCTTACTTTATCAGAAGCACAAAAGCTTTAGTGCTTTTGCCAGTCTTTGCCTTGTACTATCATTTTGGTGGTCTTCTAGTTGCTTGGCATGCAGTGGAAGGAGGGAGTCTGTTCAGGAAGAGATGGAGACTGATCCTGCTAGCAGCTCTTTGGGCTATTTGGGGTGAGAGGAATAATTGCTGTTTTCGTAACAAGTGCATCACGGCAGCAGGAGTCTTCAATAGAGTCCTCTTTAGGGACTCGCCCCCTTAAGCTCCTTGATGCCTAGGGTGGTTCGTTGGGTTTCTTATAGCCATGGGGCTGTTGTTGTTGTATTTCTATTTTCCCTGTTTTTTTGGTTCTGTTTCTATGATCTTTCTTTTCGTTTGTTCTTTTTTGCACTTTTCATTGTAGTCTCTTTTGGTGTTTGCCTAATAAAATCATCACCTTTAAAAAAGAGGGAGAAATGCAAGGTTGCGGTCATACCATGGCTAGTGCAGTGGATCTTATCAAAACTCTGTAGTTAAGTGTGCTTGGGTGAGTATAATCTCTCTAGGAGTCCTGTTGACTGTTGCACCTCATCCTTTAAACCAGGCGTTGACCTTTCCTCAGGTGTTGGGCCTTAAAAATGTTGACTATTGACTATTGACACCTCGGAATCAGACACCTCGGAATCAGACAAATGAAAATGTTGACTATTCACTATTGACACCTCGGAATCAGACAAATGATAATTTCCTAACTGCTGCTTTTTGTGCTTGTGGGGATTTGGAGGTGGTGGGTCATCTCTTCGTTCATTGCCTGTTTGCTTCTGCAGTTTGTCACATGGATTCCTCACTCTGTTTTTGGTCAAGTGTTGTATGCGTGGCTCCGTAATGGGCCTCTTGGAAGCTTAGGTTTTGTTTCCTTGAATATCCTGTGGATTCTTTATGCTTAGGTGCTGTCCTTTGGTCTTTATGGAAGGAATGGAATAATATGGTGTACAGAAACAACAGGGAAGGCATATCAAAGGTGGTTAAAAAAGGGGCATGCTGGCATTAAAAGGAGCTGGCTGGATTGACAATGTGGGGAGAAGAGTGACGGTGGTTGCTTAAGCAATTGAGGCTCATCATGAGTTGGTGCATTTATCTGCGATGATTTTGGAACCGTCATGAGGGCATTCTCTGGCCCAAATTCAGTGATGAGATGTGAATGAGGCAGACTTAGATCCCTTTGGACTGGGCTCAAAGAGTTTCTTTGTGTGGTTATCGAAGGTGACTTGGCAAATGTGGTGCTCTGAGGGGTCTTTCCCTTGGAGGCTTGCTAATCGTGTGGAGGATATCCAGGGGCTTTGCACACAACTATCCTTGGGAGTTCTCTTCCATCGTGAGGGGGAACTAAGAGGTGTATCTATTACCTTGAGAGGGCATGTTTAGACAGTTCTTAGTAGGAAATATTATGCCTTTGTTGTAATTTCCTTCTTTTAATAAAATGTCTTCATATCGTTCAAGAGGACATGAACAAATTGTAAGGTTGTTTCCTAGTGTTCGCAATAACATCCCTCAAATTGAAGTCACAACCTTTTCATGTCCAACTCAGATTGCGCTTTGGAGTGAATATTAAGGAAGATTATTAGAATCTAGTCATTTCAGTGTATTTTTAGTAATTATTGCAATCCAAATCAGTAGTGTGTCCAAATATAGGGCCTCATTGATGCTTTCTCTATTTATAATCCTTTTAATTTAAATACACGTCAAGTTTGGGCATATCAATGTTGTTGCTTTCTACATGCCTCAAGCCTGACAGTCGTCGTTGTTTTTAAGCACTGTATCATTCCCATTTGATAGACACAAAGGGTGCTCATATGCACATCATGTGTTGGATGAGTTCGTCCATGTGCATCTTGCGATTAATCATTCTGCAGGATGATGATGAGGCTGATACAGTTGGTTGCTGCACTATGAAAGTCGAAAATGTTACATTACTTCCACCAAATAAGTTACAGGTAATTTGGTTCTTTCAGACAATTCTTCTCTGTGGCTGGGTGCAGGCTGTTTGTTTCTTTCCATCAACAATCATGTCACGCATTGTTGTTTTTTTTGTCATCCAGTTCGACTTCCTTGGTAAAGATTCCATCAGATATTTCAACACAGTCGAAGTGGAACACCCTGTGTATAATGCTATTGCACAATTTCAAATAGGTGATTGCATGGCCTACTTTGTGCGTTTTGTCTGTTATCTTGTAAAAATGGTGGACTGATGAGTATCTTTTTCTTCTTCTTCCTTTTTTTTAATTATTATTATTATTTTTTTAAATTTAAATTCATCAGGAAAAAAGGAGGGGGCCTGTCTTTTTGATAAGCTGGATTCAAGCAAACTCAATGCTCATCTCAAGGAACTGATGCCTGGCCTCACAGCCAAAGTCTTCCGTACATACAATGCGTCTATCACCTTGGATTGCATGGTAAAATTCTGTGGGAATATGCCTTGAAGGAGAATATCTTAAATTAGTTTTTTGGGAAGGCCTTTCAATTCCTTTGATGTGGAAGTAATAAGTGTTTGGTTTTAAATTACCGATAAAAGTTTAAAATTACTGATAAAAAAAAGAAAAGAAGAAAGAAATCTTCAGTTCTAAATAAACCCATAATTGCTAGGATTCCTTCCTTTTTCGTGTTGTGTGATTTGTCGTGTCGTGTGATTTCCTAATAACATCATGAGTGTTAGAGTTTTAGATGTTGAGAAATGCTACAGTGCTCTTAGAGCACTATAAGTAATAATGCTTGTAGTTGCATCAGTTAACTTGCAGACCAATTGATCTATCTGAACTGTCCATTAAGCCCAGGATGCATTTTATGCTATATCATGCTAAAATCACACTAATTGAATGATCTTTTCCATCCTTGATTCGGTCTTACTTTTTGTAGACATTCTTTTTTCAAGCCATAGATGGATGGTTAAGGTTGCCAAACCAAAAAGTGGTTCCTCATAATCATAAGCGATCCATGATAGTCTCCAATGAATAGATGTTTTTAATTGTTGGTTGTACCTATTTTTGTGTAACGGATCTTGACCATCCATACTATAGGTCAGTAATCAGCTGGTCACCATTGTCAAGTCAGTGTGATATTTACATGGTAACGCATGAAATGTGTCAGACTTGATGTTCAGTCTGGATCAATTGTTTTACTGTCCGAGTGTCCAATACAACTAGGAACACTATACCTTAGTGATCTGAGAGCACTGGAGCATTTCTCTTATGTGTTTTCTGCACCCTATATTTAATCATGGCATTTGACAGTTGAACGAAGAGACAAAGGATGGTAGTGTTGCAGAGAAGATAGCTGTTTATCAGCAGGCAAACAAAAAGGTAAACGATGGGTGCTTTCTAAGCCGTTAAATGCTGCTCTTTCTGGTCATGGGATATATGTTCTCTGGAGTTGGGTTTGTTTTTAATCGCAGGTTGCAATCATATGCAATCATCAACGTAGTGTCTCCAAGTCCCACGGGGCGCAGATGTCAAGATTGAGCGAGAAGATTGCGGAAATGAAGGTAGCGGCCATTGCCGTCCCTTATTACTTCATTAATGTTAGAGTATTTGACATATACCACCCTCCCTTTCTACTATATGCTAAAAAACCCATTCCTTTTTAGAATTGTTAAATGAACCCCCTCCTTTTTCTTGTACTGTCATAAATCACCTTGTAGCAAACTTTGGTCGAAGTGATCGGTAAAGAGGACAATCGACCGTTAAATTTTACCATTGACCGCATGAATGATGCTTTTGCGATTGACTTTGTAGAGATGAGAGAAATTGCAATTTTGGGCAAGATCGAAACCACCTGTTATGTGGACCACAACATGAGCGCATGATCTAGACCGTCAAATGGTGGACCATTCCATGGAATTTGATCTAAACCATCCAAATGGTGGATCAAAACCATCCAAACACCGTGGGTAACCTTTTTGTACTTACATAGGGCTGAAATTGGGGTTTCTTTCGTGCCTACAAAGTCAAAGGCAAAAGCGTCGTTTCATGTTATTAATGGTTAAATTCGATAGTCAACCATCCCTTTAATGGTCAATTCAAATAGAAGTTAAACATATGGTGTTCTATGGCCATATATGAAAAAGGAGGGTTTATTTGGCAATGCTGGAAAAAGAATGGGTTATTTGGTGTATGGCAGAATGGATTGTGGTATATATTAAAAACTCATGATGTTATATTTCTCAAAAAAAAAAAAAGAAGAATAAAGGAAAAGAAAAAAAAAGGGTAAAAAAGAAAGAAAGAAGAGGAAAAAAAATTCTTAATATTATAGGAGAGTTATTTGATACTCTGACAGCATATGCGCCTCATTCCCAAGCACTGAGAAAACATACACGTGACATGCATACAAAATTGTGGAAACTACTATCTTTAAAAATGAAAAGTATCTGATGGACCCTTGTTTGTTGAAATAGGACCATCAGATACTTTTCATTTTTAACCATCCGATAAATGTCCACCAATCTGATAGTCATTTAATCAAAATAAGCGTAATTTATAGTTCATGACACATCCAAACTGGGACACAATACACATCCAAACTGGGACACAATTTGGACTGTTTAATTTAAATTACTTGTTTGCCACATAGTAATTTCTAACTGCCTATGAATAATCCATCACACTATCAGAGTATTGAAGTTTTTCTCTTTTCTATAGAGTTTGGATGTATTGCTGAATCTGGATCTACAGGGTTTCCGTAGTGTGGTTTTGGGGTGGGATGGTAGATGGAACCCGCATGAAGCTGGCTAGTCTTCCTGCTTTCCACCCCTAAGCCCTAACCACAGATGAAATAAAGACAGGACAGTTCCATTTTCTTTCAGCCATGATTTCGTCTCAGTGTATTGTGTGTCAACATTGAGAACCTGAAACATCCAAACATTCCCTGATCACAGTACATCTTTATCGGGTTCAACAAATGTCTGTATTTATTAGATTTTTGCAGAATGTACTAAAGGCTCATTTTCATGGTGTGTAGAGTGTGCTGGATGGACTGAAAGTGGATTTGATTCAGGCTGAGAATGGGATGCCCCTACTGAAAGATGCAGATGAGAAGAAGAAAAAGAAGCTGTCACCTGAAGTGTAAGAGAACTCATGCCTCCTGGAACTTTTGAGATGTTGCTTGAGCCCTGCTAACTCCCTGGAGTAGGATTCCAGGTCCTACTTCCCACCACGTGTTAATATTGCATGGGCTCACAAGATCTGTGCCGTTCGCCAGGTTGACATCACTGTATTTGCCATGGCCTGAAATGACCTGGTGCAGCTATCCATGGGTTCTAAAACTTGGTGACTTGACTCGAAACTTGTTGACTCAGCCAGAAATCGAGCTGAGCCTCTATGAAACTCATTGGCGATCTTGACTCGGTTCGCCTACTTGATCAACTCGACACAACTCGGCATGACTCTAACTAAGTCACTCACTGAGTTAATGTGTCTTTAAATAAAGATATATATTTCACTGTTGGTTGTGGGCTCCACATGACATGTGCACAGCCTTCTCCAGTGCATCAGCATGGACCGGTGGCTGTGGGCTCCGCTTTTTCAGGTCTCCCTTCCAAAGGTCAGTCCAAAAGTCGGCCATATGCCGTTGTGGTCAGATGGATCAGACCTTGCTACAGCTGGATCAAAGTTAACGTTGACGGATCCTCGAGAGGTAACCCAGGTTTAGCGGGGGGTGGTGGGGTCTATAGGGATGCCTCGGGTTGTTTCATTTTCGCTTTCTCCTTGGGCTACGGTGTTGGCACCAACTCTTATGCGGAACTGCGTGCGGTCTTCGATGGCCTCTCCATTGGCCTGGCTAGAGGTTACACTCAGATCTTAGTTGAATCTGACTCTTTACAGGCGGTTAAAATTTTGAATGGCCTGTCCCGCCCAAGTTGGAAAGGGAGCTATTGGTTGGATCGGATTAATTTGCTGAAGAGTGGAGGTCACATCGAATTTGCGCATGTTTTCCGTGAGGGAAACGGCCCGGCTGACGCCCTTGCTCGACTAGGGAGTGAGAGGCAGTCCTCTATTTCATTTAACAGATTCTCTGATCTCCCTCAGTGTGTTCGCGGGTTGCTCTTCTTGGACAAGGTGGGGTTGGGTTCTATCAGAGCAGCCCCGTAAGGTTTTTCAGGTCATTTTCCCATTCTTTTTTTTTTCGGTTTTTCGTTCCCGTCGCATGATAGGTTTCTCCAGGTCATTTTTTCCTGGGTTTCCCGAAATCAGTTGCTGTAAGTATATTTCCTTTCTAATGGAATAGCCTTTAATATATATATATATATATATATATATATATATATATATATATATATATATATATATATATATATATATATATATATATATATATATTTCACTGTTGGTTTGGATCAAACTCACAACCCTGAACATATGGGCAACAATGTCTACGAGCAGGCCAACACTAGGTTGTTTATCAGATTCGCCTATTTTTATGTTCATGCTATTCTAACACCTATTATTAGTAAAATCTTACTTATAATGTAATTATTAAATATCGAGTTGACTCAAATCGAGTCTTCGAGTTGACCCAACCTGACTGGAGTCAAATAATGTTTTTAAGTTTTTGAACTATGCAGCCGTCAGATTATGACCCGTGCATATTGAATGTGGACTGTTCGATCATTCTTAAACTTCCATTCCTTTGGTCCACATGAACCCACCTGCACAAGCAGCTGTCCTGATTTTGGGCAATGGCAGATAGGTGGCAGACGTGCTGGGGAGAGGACGTGATATCATACTTAAAAAGGAGTAGCCTTAGCATTTCTCTTGTTCTTTTAGTGCAGTGCCAGCTTTATTAATTCATTCATCTATTCAGGATTGAGAAGAAGATCGCTCAGACCAATGCAAAAATAGAGAAGATGGAACTTGATATGAAGATCAAAGAAGATATGAAGACGGTAGCATTGGGCACGTCGAAAATCAACTATCTCGACCCTAGGATATCTGTCGCATGGTGCAAGAGCCATGAAGTTCCCATTGAGAAGGTGAGCATTTTCTCCCTCATAAGGTGTGCTCCAATCCTTGCAGTTCTCACTTCCCTTGCTGAAGCAAATCGCTTTAATGAATACTCCCCATTGTCTACTCCTAATGGTAGAATATTTAGAACTTTTTAGTACTGTTCAATCATTGAAGGTAGAAAATGCGGTTCAATACATAAAAAAGGGGGTCTGATGTTATTTCTCTTTGCTGAATCTTTTGTCCTTATCAGATATTCAACAAGTCCCTTCTTGCAAAGTTCGCTTGGGCGATGGATGTTCATCCCTCTTTCAGATTCTGATTTGGTTTTCAACTGTCTAGAAGGTCACCCAAGTCAGGCAAGCACCAGCATATCTTGGTTATCTTTGTTCGGAGCGGAGAAATATTCAATGTTGTGTGTGCATCTAATCCCATGGGTTCTGTTACTCTAACTTCCTTTGTATATTCTCAAAGGCGCTAGCAAAGTCTCAGCATATGAGTCAGTCTTGAAACTTCATAAATATGACTGCAACTTCATGTTATTTTAAGACATTGAATCGTGTGAGCACATGGCAGATCTCTGTTGGTTTTATCTGGTTATCCATTACATTTTTTTGGGTGAATCTTTTTTGCTTTTGTTTTTGTTTTGATTTTTGGGGTTAGGGCAGTCATTCCTATTTTATGAAATGGTGCCTTGACTAGTTGACTAATCAAAATTCTGGGAGGTGGTTTCCAATAGATAAAATGACCAAAATGCCCTTTTAATTTTCTTCTTTAAAAAGTGGTGAAGTCTGGGAGTTGTGGGGCTCACATGGTATGTATTTGACATCCAACCTATCCAACAAATGAACCCACCATCATAATTAGCTGAACAAATTTTTTTTTTTTTTTCAATTCAATCATAAGGTGGGCTACACCATAAAAAAACAATTTATGCCTGCCCAAAAAAGAATCCAATCTAACATTTAGCTCACTTGATGATTTGATAGGCTGGATTTTTGGTTTGTGTGATCATCATGGTGGGTTGCATATGTTGGATGTGTTACATGTCATGCACATACCACGTGGGCCCCACAATTCTTGACCCCACAATTTTTTAAAGAAAAAAAAAATCACCACCATCATCTAAACCTCAACCCCAACTAATTAGGGTCGGCTACATGAATCCTTTTCTGCCGTTCCACTCCATCAACGGCCATAACTTTAGTTATCCCAAAGGTCATCAAGTCTTTTCTTACTATCTCAACCATGTCCCTTGGACCTTCCTCTTACTCTTTTAGAGCCTTAAACTTGTACCATTCCTTGTAACTGGCGTAGTTCTTGGTCTCTATTGCACATGACCAAACCATCTTAAGTCTACTTTTCCTCATCTTATTACCTATTAGCTACTCCTATATTCCCTCGAATGCATTTATTCTAATTTTATTCTTTCTTGTCTTGCCACTCATCCATCTCAACATCCTTATTTCAGCCACACTTATCCAATGAACATGTTATTCCTTAATTGTCCAATATTCTGTCTTATAAAGCATAGCTCGTCTTATAGTTTTCCTATAAAATTTTCCTTTCGGCTCGAGTGGTACACGACAATCACATATAACTCCAAAGACACTTCTCCATTTCTTCCACTCCACTTAAATTCTATGGGCAACATCCTTCTCAATCCTTCCACTCTTCAGAATCATTGACCCAAGATATCAAAAGTGGTCATTTTGGGAAACTTCTTGATCAACAATCATAACTAATTCCTCATTCCCACTCCTATTGTTACTAAAATCACACTCCATATACTCTGTTATAGTCTGACTATTTTAAATCCTTTTCATTCTAAAATATCCATTCATAAATCTTGCTTTGTATCTACCCTCCCTTCTCCTGTCAATCAAAACTAATCATCTGCGAACAACATACAACATGGGATCTCTTCCTGCAAATGCCTTGTTGACTCATTCATAACTGATGTAAAAATGTACGAGCTCAATGCCGACCCCGTTGCAAGATAGTAATTTGAACTCGTCTCTCTACTAGACTACTAGTGGTCCTCACATCTGTTACTGCTCTCTCGTACATGTATCGCCTCTATGGACCAGTGCTAAGCATAAACTGATAGTCCATCACACTTTATTAGAGCATCACATTTTCTCTTCCCCTCTAAAGTTTTCTTTGTTAGGCAATTCATCTCCCTTATTAGAGCACCACAATTCATCTCCCTATGACTAGTCCATCACACAGGGAGATGAATTGTGAGAAGAAAAAAATCAAATACAAAACAAACTAAGTAATAAAAACTAAACCAATTATTTGATTTTGGGATTTTTGAATGGATGTAATTCAATGAATTAAAATAACACCCAAGCTTCAAAGTTCCACACATAGGTTAATGTTCCAAAATCATGATGACTTGGATAACACAACTAGGATCTGAGCACTATGGTCAGCCTAGTCAGAAAATAAGACAGTTTAAATATTAAAAAGTGATATAAAATATTAGAAAATAATGGATCTGCATCATTGACATATATTCTCAAGCGCCAGTGATTCTAAGTATTCAAGATCTATAGGATACTGAATATCAAAGAAATATAACAGGTTGAGAACCTCTCTTATCTAGGAAATCTGATTAATCTAGGCTAAGCCTATTCATCAATGTGAATCTCATATGATGGAAACATATGGATCTCACATGAGGATAAAAAAATAAAACCTAAATAATAGATAACATGCATATACCATTCTTCTCATCATTAAAACAATCAATCATCATAATCTTAAAGAAATATTAAACCCATGTGCTTCCCTTCTAGCTTGGGCTAAAAAGAACTTAGAAAAACATAATTAAATTGTAGAAATAAAAAGTAACAAAAAAGAATAAATGAAAATAGAAAAGATCTAAAATAAAAAGAACAACTTAAAAGCTTTAATAAAACTAAAAACTCTTTAAAAACCCTAAACTTAGCTTTGGGATGCCTTGAATCGTGTTTTGCAATGCCCTAGGAAGCCTTATTTATAAGTAGGGAACTCCAATTTTCGTAAAAAGTTGAAAACCCTATAAACCGCATCAAATATACGTATTTTCTCAAAATAGACTCATCATTGCTTAGTTCGTTTAAAACAGACTTCCTGCAGCGCAGTTTTCCAGAATAAACTTCACAGCTTCAAAATACACTTTTTCAGGACGATTTCAGGATTCTTCACTTCAAATCGTCGATTATCTTCATTCGTCACTTGATTTTCTTGGATATTTGACATGTGAATGCTTCAATCTTAGTCTCCTAAAATCCATCCCTTTCCTTGGTAAATCTTGAGCATCAAATCCATGCTTTTTAGCACCATTTCAATCTAAGCGCTTAAATTTACCTTGCAACACGTGCATGAGTAAAATAGAATATTAAGATGATTTATATTCATAAAATCAAGAGATAAATGGGAAAAATTATACAATATTTGAGTCTCAACAGGTGCGGACTATAAATGTTTAGGCTATGGTTTTCAAGGCTTTCAATGTCAATTAATGATTTATGACTGACTTGATTGTTGTCACATGTGCTTAGATATGATGTTTTTCATGTATTATATATATATATATATATATATATATATATATATATATATAAACTATGTTGAAATAATGCATTTCATGTGTTTGTTGAAATGTCTGAATGAATATGGAATTTTGATTTGTGCTTGTCATGCTTATTAATTGAGAATACGTGATTGTTGTATGTATGACAACTCCTTTGTGAAAGAATTTGTCATAATATATGTTATAACTAATTTATTATATGTACGTTGAAATATGTAGCCTAAGTGTTTGATAAAATGTCTAAATGAGTAACTGTTTGATAAATTGTATTTTATAAGGGTATCGAGATAAGATTCTCAACTACCTTAGCTACAGGTATAAATTCCTTCGTGTAACCTAAATCCAATTACGTGATTTATGTATGATGTTATGTTCACTATGTGTTTTATAAAGTGCTCACATGATTGCAATGCTTGCATTGTGTGCTCAATACTGTTATGACTATCATATGTGAATGCTATTATTTTGGAGTGTGATTGAGACTGTGACATAGTTCAGGCAATCGGTAACGACTACTGATTGAGTGACTGAATCAGTTTCGTCACCACGGACACGTTCGATGAATCCGAGTCGTACGATAATTATCGACAGTGGTTAGGCCACAAGGAGGGCGTATGCACTCCATGTCGATCAATTTAGCATATGCTCGTATCAGTCGGACTTGTCAAGGAACCCGATTGGCCTAATGTGTGTTTACTATGTATGGACGCAACTGCTTGAATCTAAGGTACCACTTACCAGTCTAAAGCCGTTTAACCTTGGTACCACGATCCTCTAAGACTCATGAGCCGGGCATGATGATGTATGGGACATTGTGGTCGAGCTGTCAGTCTATACTGGGGTGACGAGCCTCCTCGTAGTGACCAGTGAGCAACCCAAACTCATGAGCCGAATATGGTGGTGTATGGGACACCGTATTTGAGCTGTCGGCCTACGTTAAGGTGACGAGCCTTCCCGTAGTGACCTCAAGTATAAAAAATAGGCCTACGATCAGGTGACGAACCTCTTATAGTGACCTCGAGTGTGAATTAAGCCTACATTTAGGTGACGAGCCTCCCGTAACGACCTATAGTGTAAACTCGTGAACTTGCCTATCGTATGTGATTAACTAGGATTGACGACCCTACATGAATCATTGTTTGTGTCATACCTTAGCTTCCCAAACCTGCTGTATGAATAAGTTTAAGAATAAGTTTAAGTAAGAACTTGACTAATACGACCATACACAACATTGCATGTGCCTTTGGCGTGGGTGTTGAGCACAGTGGGAGTTTAGCATGTGCGACTGCGAGATGATGTCGTAGAGGAAATGTAGGCGAGGGCATGCATTATTAATACATACCATTCTTTCATTAACAAGAATACTTAGGACATGATTGTTGTACTGCTTTATCATTACTGCTTGATTGAATTGATAATATGTTAACCTTTGCCTTATAGCTCTACTGAGTTGATCACTCACTCCCACTCTGGGACGGTGTTTTAAAACACCAACCAGGCCCTATTTTAATTTCAGATGATAGTGAGGCTTACAAGATGGAGCATGTCTTCTACGACGACGAGGAGTTCTCCTACCTGCAACTCTCTGGCGGGTTTATGTAGACCTTGAGTTGCGTCACCGAGGCTACAGGGATATGGATTAGATGACATTATACTTTATTATTTTGTATATTTTTGAAATTATACATGTAAATATTCAGCCTGGTGACATGATCATACTTTAGGGTTTATATCCGCTTTTACACTTTATATATCTATCACAGTCTTTCGCTCGCTTAATTTAATTGCTTTTGGAGTATGATATCTTGATTTAGTATAACCCCATTCATGTTCAAATGTACCAACCCAAACAACATTTAATCATCATTATCTATGTTGCATAAGTGATGCGATGGATCTCGGCAGTTGAGCCTTTGCTCGACCCTCGAAATTCGGGGCGTTATATAACTCATTCTAGTTTAGGAGATATGCTTATTAAATGAATAAAGAAAGAAATGAATTAAAAGATAGGAAATTATTTTTATATACTAATATATACATATTTACATAAATATGTATTAGAGAAAAATGTAAGGGGCAAAAAGTTCTCCTTGTAAAAAAAAAAAAAAAAAACTGCCAGATTGCCGCGGCACTACCACGTGGCTGCTTTTTTTTTATTATTTGCTGATGGAATCCCATTGCTTTTATGGGTCCCATCATGAGGTCTGTGTTATATCCAAACCGTCCATCTATTTGGCAAACTCATATTAAGGCTTGAGACGAAAAATAAAACAGATCTAGCTGTCAAGTGGACCACACTGTAAAAGGCAATGGAGGATTGAACGTCTACCATTGAAACCCTTTTAGGGGTCATAGAAGTTTTGGATTATTATGAAATTTGTTTTTCCTCTTCATTTAGGTCTTTGTGACCTTATGAATAGATTGGATGGAAAATAAATGTTATGGTGGGCCTTACAAAATTTTTAACGGTGAAAATCAATTTTCCCGATGCTCTTTGTGGTGTGGTCTAGTTGATCTTTGGATATGATTTTTTTTTTTATATTTATATAATGCTCCGAAATGATCTCGAAATATGGATGAACGTTGTGGATATAATAAATACATAACTGTGGAGCCCATGTAACATCAATCTCTTTTGAACCATTCGTACAACTCGAAGTTCAAGGAGCATCAGCGCTTATCTTCGTGGACCAGCCGATCCACTTCCGGAAGGAAAAGCAGGGACATTTTCAACTTGTGAAAAGCCGTCAATACAGCTGGGGCTTATTCTCTGGAGCTAAAAATAAGTGGGCTTTAAAAGGTTCGTGGGTCATAAATGTATTGTACGGTCGGAAATTTCTCTTTTTTGGGCTCATACTATAAAATGATTTTATGGAAAAAAAAGGATGGACAACATGGATGTAATACATAAATCATGGTGGGATCCATAGAACACTGACTACTAGTGGAGGGTAAGTGGCTAATCCCTTTTCAATTAATCTCAGAATAGTCACTATAAGAAAACTGGTGCCAAAAGTTTTAGCGGCGGTTAGGAAACTGCCGGTAAAGGATTTGCTGGCGGCCATCAGCTCTTACCGGCGGTTTTGGGGGAGAATCCTCAATCATTCGTTTTTATCGCACTATCGGAAAAGGTTCACTAGCTACGGATAAAATCCGTAGCGAAATATTCCTTCGGTTATATTCCATACCATTACCCGTTGAGATTTCATCTGTTACAAAATGTACAATCTGAGTTACAAATTCGTGTTAGTCCTGGAAGAACTGTTATGTGTATTGATCATCCAAGAATCCCTTCTAAAACAGGAGGGCAAAGAAAAAAACAAAAACAAAACCAACTTCAGAAAATGAAAAAGAAGAACAAAAGGTTGTGGGTCTTTTTACTCATAGACAGATTCTGGTCCAGAATCTGGGGTTCACAAACAACTTTGGCATCCTCAATGCTGCAGCCTCTTCTATCTTCCTGGCCAAAGGTTCTCCAATTTTAGTAATTTAAATGCAGGAATTATTAGAACTTTACCTGAGACAGATTCTTTCTTCTTCTTTTTTCCTTTTCTTTTCTTTTTTTAATATATATATATATATATATATATATATATATATATATATATATATATATACACTAAAAAAGAAGAAGACAGAAGAAGAAAATGGATGAGAGAATAAACTAATAAACTAAATTCCATGAGACTATTACATACACAAAGATGTTAAAGAATTGCAATATAAGAAAATAACATAAACAGCTAGGTAATAAACTAATATATAATTAAACAAGTGGCACTAATGAGATTAATTTTTGATGAGGAACCTTTATCTTTCATATGATAACGATTTTCTGGGAGATTCTGGTTGAAACTATGCATGAAAATAAGTTTTGTCAACGTGTGGCTGGAAAAAAAAAAAAAAAAAAGAAAAAAAAACTTTAAGACCCTGTGGAACCCAGAAACATACACTTGCACATGTATATATAGAAATATCCCATGTGTATCAAGTTTTGCTGGACTCTTCTTTCCTCAGAGCAAGCATCCACAGTACAACCTGGCAACATAACATAAAACCTTGCAGTGAACCATACTAGAACTTGATCCACATAATCAAGCCGATTGGAGTGAACATAGAGGGTAAATGTAAGGAGAGATACATATAAACCAACACAAAAGTAATGAGATAAGACAACAAAAGAACTGATTAACATAAGCTGCAGCAAAGGATCCAAACATATAACTAGCAACCAAGTCAATCAAGATAGCTAAGAAGAACCACTGCTTATTAGAGGAATAGAGATTTTGAGCTTCCGCAAGCATCCAATTTATGGATAGCAAGAAAAGAAAACAACATTCACAACATCCATGATAATACACAACAGTATTATTTAGGATGCATTCGAGTGAGGCGATGATGCAGTACTCACCCAATCTTGAATGTGATAGGTAGAAAAAATGTCATAAGGCAGTTACCCTCTAGTGATCTGCCCCAAGCTACAACAGTTAACTAATGGTGCCTGCACTCCAGTATGGTGTTTCTAGATGTATTAAATAAGGAAGATAATTTTAACTATTTAATGCATCTGGCGGATAGAAACGCGCGCCCTGTGCCACAGGTAGTGGTGCATGCGCATGTAGGTTTCTTTTAAAAGGAAAAAAAGAAAAAGAAAGAAGGTTGGATGCGACGTTAGAATGGTCACATCATCTACTGGGCCACACCATAGAAAAGAACAGACAATCACCTGGAGACCTCCAAATCCAGGTAGAGGCCTGCCTAATGGTTTTTGGGTATTCCACTTTAATAGTGGTCCACTCCTGTGGACAGCTTGGATGCCATATACATAAGGAGGTGGACCCCACACTAGGCCAGTTGTGTGTTTTTCTCATATACAGCTAGAAGCGTGTGAGACATTCTCTTTGTAGAAGAGGAGATGCATGCACCAAAAACACATGGGTGAGAGAACATCAGTTATGGAGGTGATGATGTTTGTACCTCTGATTTGGACATATGGTCATCTAAATCCACACTGAAGTCGTAAAAGACAGGATTCACAGAGGCAAGCTTCATGGAGAGGAACTGTAAAAATAAATAAACAAATAAAAATCATTAAAAGGTCATGAAATACTTAGGTTAGAAAAATAAAATAAAATAAGCCATGAAACTATCTTGTTAGAAATGTGTACCTCTACTTGATTTTGCAATGACTGGACATAGTTGATGATATCATCCAACATAAGAGCCTTCCCAGTCACCTGTTCACAATCAGAAAAAAATTATGGTCCATCGACGGATCTAGACCGTCCATTTGATGCATGTACATTTCATGGGCTACCATGAAAAAGTCACACCAATTATACCATACTAACCATCCAATCAACAGCCAAAAAAATAGACAGTCGTGATCATTTATCTAAAAATAGGTCAATCAACCATCTGATACATTTATTTGTTGGGACAACTATGATTATGATTTTGTCAAATGACTTTTGATCAGGTCATCCTAACCATCCATTCATGGGTTGAAAAATGAATGGCCATAAAAATAAGGCCATATTAGGGATGGATGTGATCATCTGACCAGCCGGGTGATTCTTTCATGGAAGCCATTGAAATGTATGTCGGACCTGGATCCAAGTGTCCCAATTGAAGACGAATGCATGGCACACATACATACGCATGCATGCATGTGTATCTATTAATTAAAAAATTGCTTAAATTCACCTTGTCACAACCAGGAACAAGGCCTTGCAAGAGCTTCATTCTCTCATCTTGAAATCCATATGGGTGCTCAATTCCACCAAAGTAATAGTTCGCTTGTCTCATGTCCTACTTGAAACAAGCGGAACATTGATTTTCTAGCAGAAAATGAGGAAATTTGATACTGTCAAATGAGGATTCCACTTATTCACCAATATTAGACAAAACACTTTCTATTGATGATCACTTTTAACACTCAGAAATTAATATGACACTATAATAAATAGAAATATTGATGGTTTGAGTCTCACCCAAGTAACAAGACTCTGCTGCCCTCGTGGCATCGTATGATCACCCATTCTGGAATATTTCTTGGGTGTCTCAATTCCAAGTGGGGCCATCCGCTCAATGTTATGGATTGCTGAAACGTGGGCCATGCAGCAAGAAACAGATGTGTACTGCTGTGCAGGATATAATTCCTCTTTTCTGCATTGGGGGCATGAGCAAGGATCGAACGCACAAGGGGATATAACAGAGCAGAGGCTTACCTAGTTGATCTTTTCATTCGAAAGACCATGAATCCAATGTGCCCTCCAAACAATCGAAGGCGATAGAGGACGTTCTGTCTTCCATCTCGATGACTGCAGCTGCAAAGAAGCAAAACCACTCAAACACATCCGGATTAGAAACAGCATAAGCGACCTCAACAATCCATATATAAATGACATTCCTATTGGGCTTCTAGACACATTCAAATGTAGAAACAATGCATTCTTGCATCCACCATCTACAGTCACCACAACCCAGACGCTGCCCATGTTCCAACATAGCACATTGTAAGAGATCCGGGCTGTCCATCAGACATTTTCTTCGTTCTTTGGGATTTCAGACGTTTCATCATCTTCCCTAAAGGCAATTCAGCCCCCTCTGAGATTTCAATTAGATAATAGGATCTGAAAAGAAAACTGTAGGATTTAAACAACATTGAGCAAAACATTCTGCTCATAAGTTAATTTACATATCCAAATAGTGCTAAATTAAGCTGCTAGGAAATCTCACACATCTGTAGGTTATGGTATCAACATTTGAATCTCACCGGCAGATGGTTTCTATAGACACAGCTAATGAAAGAGCCAAAGACCAACTAAAACGGAAATCATATCAGATGCATACGGGGCAATCAAAACCAAATTGTGTATATAAAGGAATGGTAATACCACAAACCTGACTTGCAGTTCCTTTTTTTTTCATGCTGAGTAGTAGTTCATACCTATCACCATAAGGTAGAAAATGGGTCAACCTATGCAACTATTTTATAGACTCGAAACAAGACCAATATGGCTTACATGGAAAAATCTCACTGATTGAAGAACCTCAACATCGATCTTCGAACCCTCATGCCGAACCCATGCTTCACCTTTTGTTCCCTGTTCAAATGAAGAGAGTGCTTCAAGAGTACGTGGGTGTGTTGAGGTGTGAATGCATGTGTATAATAATAATTAATAATAATAATAATAATAATAAGAGTAAAGAGTAGATTAAGATGATTCCACCCCCTAGCTTAATGGTACATATTCGCATAAGAGGTGGTGTGATTTGAAAGTGATACACACACTGATTTTAGGAAAAAGGAATAGAACCTTTAAATGTGATGGATTAGAAGAGGAGTCCTGATGAATTTTAAACTCCTCCATCCTACAACTACTTGGAACTGGGTCTATAGATGTCTGAAGCTCTCTCTCCCATTCTTTTGCTTTCCCAAAATGTAAAGTGTAAAGGGTAAAGAGTAGGGTATAAGGTGTGGAAGATCCCTTATCAGTATAGTTAGTATGATACTTTTCAATCTGCAATTTAAGTTTATAAAAGAGAGTTAAAAAAAACTTGAATCAAGGATACAATATCCTCAGATACTATTACCTACATGGACCTGAATTAAAAAAAACAGAAGATACAATGGAATATTTATTTTTGGTTGAATATAACCATTATTATACTTTCTTTCTTCCCTTTGTAATTGTTGGCCACTTTACTAAAGGGCCAGGATCTTTCCATCTTGGAGATTTTGGTACAAGCCAATCTAAAGTGTGGCCATATATCAGTGGTCCAGATCACTAAATCATGGGCCCCAATTGTACAAACCAAAACCTAGAACAATATGGTGCAAGCATTCTTTAATAAATCAAGTAATAACCCCAGCCAGCATGCACATAATGAATGGAAAAACATAATAAATATAAGGCTAGTTATAGGAGCAAAGAACCAATGTCATCTCTTATTCAAATGGACTGGCCTTAACGGCTAAAACACACCATTCACATGATCCTGACCATTGGATTGAAGGAATTCCAATGGTTACAAATGAACAATTGCAAAAGATCCGGCCAAGGGTCCACATTCAATAGACAAAAGTCACCAAACCAAGCATGATTCTTCAAATATTTAAAAAACACGGGCAATCCTACCCACCTGACAAACATATTAAGTGCACACAACATCCAACTGGTATGATAGGTTGTGCCCGTCATGAGGATCACCTTTAGTAAAAATTATCCACATCTCACTACAGATACCAATATTTGCTAAAGATAGTATTATCAACGTGAAATTATTAAGCAATGACACTGTAACTTCAAAAGAAGGCATCCGTGTTTTTCATAATTGTGTGTTGAGTCGTATGAGGGAAAAATAAAGGTATGGGCATGATAGACATCTTTTGTGGTAGCTACCTGCAATCCAGATTGTAGAAGCTTATCATAGCTGGCAGTGTCCAATGCCTTTTGCACATCTTGCCACATAGTATCTATGCTGTCCATAAACAAATTTATCTCTAGGGGCGGCATTTCATCATCAAAATCCAAACAAGCTTCAATTTCTGCAAGCAACTCAATGCACTGTGTTCTCAATGATTTGACTAAAGCAGAAAACCCACCCTATCACATACAAAGCCTGCTCATCAGACTCTCTGCTGAGAATTACATAAGCAAAAGATCAAAAGCACAATAGAAATGGTTGTCAGGGAGAAGATATTGGTTAGTTGGCCCAAAAACAAATTTCATGAGTGAGAACAGAGTACGAAGCTCAACTTCTTCCAATGAAAACACAGCACATCGTTTCAGCCTATCTTGATTTTTAGATTACTTCCGCCAAACTTATACCATACATATGCGAGTTTTGCCATAGTTTTCACATGATCCAAACATTTCTTGACCCATATATTAACACATTTTTGGTCATTAGATTTAATATTAAACAGGCTGATTTTCAATTCCCAAATAATAATAATAAAAACAACCCTTCCACCATCTTTTCTTGGGCCTAAAAGGAGCTGGCTTCACTTTGGAAAAGCTACAACTCCCAACCAAGCCTTCTCCGTTGCACCAAAAACCCGAAAGCAGGAAAAGCCAGGCTTCCTGAGAGCACTGGATTCTCCAGCCACACCTCTACTAGCCAAACACTAGAAACCAAGCCACCAGCAGATAGCACCACCAGCCCTGAAGCAATCAACCCCACAATAGCATATATTGGTAGAATAAGCATCTTCAAATACTAATACCAGAAGCAATCAAAGGATGCAGCAAAACAGGGGAGAATGCTACCAAACAGGGATGACACTCCAGCTAGGGCTAGGATCTTCCAATCAGGAAGAGTTTCCGTTCAGCCCAAATCTGTGGTGGGTCCTATAAAATCTACATTCTGGATTAGCGAATTAAGGCCACATTTGTGTAAATTCGGTGTAACAGCACCATATATTCCTTGTGATCATTAATCACATTTGTATAAAATCTTCAAGCAGTAGCAACTAGAGCCGAAGTTCGAATTCCGATGCTGAAAGCTCAAAATAACACAGAAAAATGCCCCAAATCTAGATATCTTCACTAGCATTCCTTCAAAATACACAATGTAACAAGACAAAGGAAGAACAGAGGAACATACCTTTATAAGAAGTAATAAGAGATCTGAAATCTGCAAGCATTTCCTTCAAAGAACTACATAAGGATGCTGCAGGTCCGCCATTAAAGCCGAAGAGAGCTTCTCTACACAGAAACTCCTTGAATCTCTAAGTTTCTCTCACAAATCCCAATTTCAAACCTCTGGATTCTCCATTTCAGCTAAAACCAATGCAAAAGGAACTCAAAATCTGCAGAGTTCTCCCAAAATCCCCTGTAACTCTTCTCGTAATCGAACGACAGAGCTTTCGCTCAACCACTGGAGCTCAATTCAGCTGAAATCGAACCGGAGAGCTTGGAATAGCGAGATTTACATCAAGAATCCATTTCGGTTGATGGGTTAGGGTTTGCAGTAGAAAGTAGAACAGACATGGTACTCTGCTTGTGATGGTGGTGTGGCAGGCAATTGCGAAAGTTTGGAGAAGAGGAGGGTTAGGGTTTGGAGAAGGGGAGGGTTAGGGTTTGGAAAAGGAGAGCTTTTGATGTAAGAAGTTAAAAAGGGGAGAAAACAACTTTTTATTATGAGAGAGAGAGAGAAAGCGTAAGCGCTCATTTCGCCGGCCATGGTTTTCCACACTACGGGCTGCCGGTAAAAATGGGTCGGGAATTCCCACCTCTCTCTCTCTCTCTCTCTCTCTCTCTCTCTCTCTCTCTCAAAGGCCACAAACACAGACAACCCGGTGTGAAGTGAATTGCAAACAAGGCTTTATTTCATAAAACTCAGTTGGATGATCAGTTACATAGTAGGGAGTAGAAATATAGCAACACAACCGTAGCAAAATAAAAATAACAAAAATCAAGAACAATTAAAGCTAAAGCTAAAGGGGAAAACCCCATAATCCTAATAATATTCGACTTTGAATCCAACACAAATATACTTCATTCGACATCCTAGAACCCCAAACTGAAAGATTACCAATCTCATATAAGTCTTGATGCGTTCCTGACGATAACATCATCCCCTTCTTCGGTGAATCCTCCAGGACTACTGATGGTAAGTTTTCCATCCGAATGGAATAACAGATGAACATCTCTACTTCCACCAACCCTGATATCCATGAAATCTCCACTCCTTCCTACCTGCAACCTCAACTGGTAATTTCCTGAATCCCAGGCAGTAACCAAGACAACGTGGTTGTGGCACTCCCCATCTGTAGTCAATCTTCCGGTAAACCTAACTTGAAGAGGAGCAGAGTTTTTGCCTAGCCAGTTTCCCTTATTCGTTGAATAATTCCTCCCATCGACCACAGACATGAAATCTCCACTGCGATTGTCGTAATTAATCACCTCCAATACTCCGGCGGCATCGCCGAACTTTATAACGTTGAGGTTGAGAACCATCTTCTTCCTTCAAGACGCGAGAAAGGAGGGAATGGAATAGAGATAATGTAAACGCGGCCTTTATACTGAGAGGAACCATAGACACCATCTACGCGTTTAACGCGGATTGTATCTATTCATCCACGCCTTCTATCATTTTTCTCGTATCATTTTAACGTAAGTACCCAAAAATGAGATGGACCCAACTTTCAAGTGGACCACACCACAGATGAATCTTGTATTTAATGCAACCTATGCTTACTACGTTGTTCACCTGAGTGTTTGATTTGCTTCATTTTTGGGATACTACTTTAAGAATATGTAAGAAAAGGGATGGATGGTAAGGATGAGCAAATACATCATGGCGGGTCTCCTACAGATCTGCTGAACGCGGCTGGATGGGGAAGACGCAGTCCACCTCCTTTTTGGATAAGGATTACACCAAAGCCGCGTGATGAAAAGGAATTAAAAAACTCATTTTGAGACTGACGGCCCAGATGGAAAGACTGTCTTCCGGTCGATGATGCCAGCGTTCGCATCTTCACCTAACGGGACGTTAGAAAATAAAAGGTGACGGGTAATGAGAAATGTTAATACGTGGGGCGTTCCTGGTAAGGAGTGGATTAGCTGTTACCCTGGAACGGCTTAGTGGGTGCTACCCTAACTGTATGGGGCCTACGTTCATATTTATTTTTATAAATCCATGCTGTTCATTTATTTTTTCATCTCATTTTAGGACACAATCCCAAATCTTAATATAATAAAAAATCTCAGGTTGACTATGCGTCCAGAAAATGTGATGAATGACCGTTAAAATCTTTTTGTTGGCCAAGAGGGTTTTGGATAAAGCTAATCTTTGAACTTACACCTCATCTGTACCTTTTTCACATTATCAACGGTTTGGATTGTATAAAATATCAATGTCATCCCTACAATAAGGGTAACACCCGTTATGCGGTTAACACCTGATCCGCTCCCTTCGTTTGTAACAGGATTCAGGGGTGGCTTAAACGGGTAGGCAGGTGAGGCAATTGCCTAAGCCCCTAGCCACGAAGGCCCTATATTATAGCAAAATTAAAAAATTTTAATTACGAAGGTCCTATGTCATAGTAAAATTAAATTAAGAAAAAGAAAAAGAGCATAAAAATTTTGAAATAAAATTTATTTAAATGCCTACAAATAGAAACATTTAAAAATTAGTTTTCAAATTTGAAATTGAAAAAAAAAAATTATAAAAACTAACATTATCAATAATAACAGTTCAACTCTATTGTTTATTTTCAGAATAATGGCTTTATTTTCAATAAATTCTTCTCTTATAACTCAGGACCACAACTACTTACTTTATTGCTGGTTGAGTTCTCAAAACATTAAATTTTAATACGATCTTTTTAAGTTAAATTCTAATTTTATTTTTTCAACAGTTTAGATTTATTTTCAAAATTAAAAAGCCTTATTTTTATTACTTGCCTAAGTTCCCTGAAAATGTTGAGCTGCCCCTGACAAGCTTGCCACGTTTACCTTTATTAATGTTACCTTTCTTGCCTCCTTTCCAGATACCCGCGACAAGGGAAGGTTATACCCAGCAATCTCCGACAAATTTTAAGTGGGCCTACTATGATGTATCTATGTACCTATCCTGTCCAGCCCTTTCTTTGTATCAAATATGGGCTCAAGTGAACTATGGTAGAGATGACTCTTACATTTAATATTGCAACTTCCTTTAATATTTTGTGCATTTAATACAATCCAAGGTTAATATTTTGGGTGGTTCACTTGCATATTGAATCTGTCTTATTTTTTTTGTTCCAACGGTAACATGATCTAAGAAAATGAATGGATGAGCTAGATAAACAGATACATTACAGTGTGTCCTGCACAAATCTAGTCAGTCATTACTTGGTCTGAGGGCGTTGGACACAATCCACTTCCGCTGGAATTTCATAAGATGCGGATTGAGTACTGCCCCGACCAATAGAACTGGGTAGAGACGGTCCTTGCATGCACTCTATTAGGCTCCCTGTGATGTACTCTTTTATCTACACCTACCCACACAGCCCATCTATTTTGAAAGAACATTTTAGGGCTTGAGCCTCTGAAAGAGGCAGATCAAAGGCTTAAGTGGATCACACTATAAGAAGCAGTGGGGATTGAAGGGTGAAATTTTTTTTAGGGCCACAAAAGTTTTGGATTAAGCTATACGTCTTATTAACATGTTGGCTATCAAAGTGTACCCTAGGAAGGTTTTCACCATGTGCATCAATGTCACAACTGCTTCCAGTGGTGTGGTCCACTTAAGCTTTCGATCTGCCTCCTTTTCTTGGCAAAAGCCATAAAATGATATTTCAAAATAGATAGATGGTATGGATAAAACACATACATCATGGTGGACCCTACTGAACCCCTATTAATTAGGACCCTCACGGGGTAGTACTCAATTCCTGTCAGATTTGATAGAGCCTTGACTGGGATGAAAGAGTGTGTATCAAAATCATGAAAGGATTGTTATAGAATGGCTCAATAAAAGAGTAGTATTGAAATATGTTTGCCAATTGGGTATAATTAAGTTGATAAAAAAGTCAGGTGGGCCATTACCTTTTTTGGCGTGACTTCGTGTGGTGTAGCCTACCCGAGTTTTGGAATCGCCAAAGCATCTAAATTAGATGGTGTTGACCACATTTAGACTCACAAATTGAGGGTGAATCAAGGTGACTTGCATAAGCCGGAGTGACTTAGGGCTTTGAGCCAGATGGAGTCTGAGTTATATATAGTAAAAATGGTAGTTTTTTTTTTTTTTTTTTGGGGAAAGTGGACGTATTCCACATATGTTTCAATAATCACTGAAATATATAATATCAAAATCATGAAAGAATTGTTATAGAATGGCGCAATAAAAGAGTACTACTATTGAAATATGTTTGCCAGTATAATTAAGTTGATCAAAAAGTCAGGTGGGCCATACCTTTTTTGGTGTGATTTCGTGTGGTGTAGCCTACCCGAGTTTTGGAATCACCAAAACATCTAAATTAGATAGTGTTGACCACATTTAGACTCACAAATTGAGGGTGAATCAAGGTGATTTGCATAAGCCGGAGTGACTTAGGGCTTTGAGCCAAATGGAGTCTGAGTTATATATAGTAAAACTAGTAGTTTTTTTTTTTTTTTTTGGGGGGGGGGGGGGGGGGGAAAGTGGACGTATTCCACATATGTTTCAATAATCACTGAAATATACAATATCAAAATCATGAAAGAATTATTTTAGAATGGCGCAATAAAAGAGTAGTATTGAAATATGTTTGCCAATTGGGCATAATTAAGTTGATCAAAAAGTTAGGTGGGTCATATCTTTTTTGACGTGATTTCGTGTGGTGTAGCCTACCTGAGTTTTAGAATTGCCAAAGCATCTAAATTAGATGGTGTTGACCTCATTTAGACTCTCAAATTGAGGGTGAATCAAGGTGACTTGCATAAGCCGGAGTGACTTAGGGCTTTGAGCCAGATGGAGTCTGAGTTATATATAATAAACTGGAGGTGTTTTATTTTTTGGGAAAGTGGACGTATTCCACATATGTTTCAATAATCACTGAAATTTACAGCCATTCGGGAGGGTCCCCACAAAATTATCAGGGACCTCACCTATCATATAACCAGAAAGCAAACTAGACACTAAATTAGCAGATAACACCCTGGATCTCCTCAGCATTTTTTATTTTTATTTTTTAAGGAGGGCCCATTCTTCATTTAACAGATTGAAGTGCACCCAACTCCATTCTATCCAGGAGAATTTGGCCTCTGATGAAACGGGAAAGAGAGGACATACTGGAGAAGAAACTATTAGATTGCTGTTTACTACCAAACTTCGTAAGACTATCCGCCCGGCCATTGGCCTCACGAAGAACATGATTCAGCGAAAAGGATCCCTTGACTAAAAGAATATTGATTCTAATAAGCCAATAAGTCCATTTCTAGGAGGAGGAGGAGGAGTGATTCTGCAGACTTTGGATAACCCAAGCGGAATCTGATTCAACAATGATGTTATGAAAACCAAGATCAATATAACATTTGATACCATTATGAAGAGCCCGTAATTCTGCTATGTTATTGGAGGTTTCTCCATATTCATGGGAAAACACAAAAAGCAGCTGCCCGGAATGATCCCAACAAATCCCACCGCCACTAGCCAAGTCGGGATTAGAGAGGGAGGAGCCATTGACATTGAGCTTAGCATATTCAACGCACAGTCTTAATCATTTCACAATCACGAAGTTGCTGGAGGGAAGAGGTGAACGGCGAGAGCTAGGATCAACGGGATTGGCCTGAAGTGGAGAAAGAAGAGATTTTGAAGATAGGGGAGAAATAAACATCAGCCACCATCAGCCACCATCTTACTTTTGAGACAATGGAGGGAGGGGGGGGCGATTTTCCATCAAATCTGTCTTCATTCCTCGCTTTCGTCATATTTTCTAAATTGCGAAAGCAAGAGCGATGCGAAATTGAATTGAAGAGACTTTTCAAGGCGGGGGCCAAGTCCACCACCAGATAAGCCGATGTTGAATAGAGATTTGGTGAAATAAGGGGAAACCAAACATATATATATATTAGCAACTCCATTCCACACAAATGAGGGCATCTCACTATGTAGGAATAGGTGGGAAATTGTCTCCACTTGAGGGCCATGGATGTGAGTGGACAAGCAACACATACACTTGGAGGCCAGGTTGATTCCCTTTCCCTAAGGGCTTGTTTGATTTGTGAAGTAAATGGGAATTCCCTAGTAAATAAGTAATAATTACTTACCAGGGAATTGCCCTTCGTTTCCTGTGCGCTGATGTCGACAGCATTGCCTTTTGGCATTAAAATTGAGGATGGCCGTGAAATGAATATAGGGCCCACTGTAATGTATATGATGTATTAGCACCGTTCATCTTGTACGTTAGCCTCATTTAGGCCATGAACTCAAAAATGAGGTAAATCCAAAGCTCTAGTGGACCACACCATAGGAAACAATGGAAATTTAATGTTTACCGTATAAAAAAGTTGTGGCGCTTAAAAGTTTTGGCTAAAGCTGATATTTGTATTTACCCCTTATCAATTTTGGACTTAGGCCCTAAAACCTTCTGATAAAATAGATGGACGGTGTGGATATGTCATACACATCACAGTGGGGTCCACAAATGTAAATTAACTTTTTTGGACCAATTTTCGAGGTAGATATGCATATGAAAATTCAAACACGGGAAAAGGTTATAAGGAACTTTTGCAAGGGTATTTCCCAATTCCCTTGAAATCAAATAGGCCCTAAATGAGAGAGTCGGTGGGAAGCGCCTCGGGTAGTGTATGTATTTCTTCTATGGGAAAAAATTGAACAGGATATTACACATTCAGGCTAGACCACCTTAACAAATAGGGGAGGGGGCAGCCTATTGTAATGACCTCCTTATGATAGAAATCAATAAAGGACAAATGGGGAAAAAGAGGGTCTCTTAGGATTCCCTAATTGAGACAAGGCCCGCTCGATCCATAACCAACTCCCCTCTGGAAGATCTGAGGCAGTTGTGAAGATCCTATTTGATTGAGTAACGCTGTCTATATGAGCTAGATCGTCCGCCACTTTATTTTGGCTCTCTTAAGATATGCTGCAATGTGGTGATGACATTTGTCCTGATCCGATCAAACCTTAACTTTCAGTAATGGATTTTCCAAGGGGCTCGCCCCTTAGAGGAGAGTAACTCCACCACCATGCGCGAGTCGCTTTCCATTTCAACCCTATTGAAGCCTTTCTCCGAGTAGAGTTTAAGACCGTCAATTACTGCTTTGATTTTTGCAAGGAAGTTGGATCCTATTCCATAAGCTTTAGAGAAGGTGGAAATCAGCTTGCTTTTATCGTCTCTAATGACATCCCTGTTGCCCGATGGGGTTACCCTTAGAAGATCCATTCACATTAAGTTTAACCCAGTCCACCTTATGCCTGTTCCATTTGACGATGGATAGAGATGATAGAGGGCTGCATCTTGTGGAGAGGCCTAAGTCTCTGACGACCTCAACGATGCACTGATCTGAGGTGGGGGGCAGCTGGTGGCAGTTCACATTGAGGCTAGATGCTGTAACAGCCCGAATTTTTATGGCCAGAGTTTGTACTTGTGTCCGAGGAAACCAGGGGTTAATAATGTATAAACTTGGATGCTTTAGAAAATCGCACCATTTTTTTTTTCGTTTGATTTCACCTAGATACATTCACGAAGGTACCATTCACAAGAATAAAATCAACTGTATTGATTTCCTTTCATCAGAATAAAAGAATAATCAAATAGCCTTATAATGGGAGGTTTATTACAACATCAGAGTTCAGTGGATGTATAAAACTAAGCAAATAATCTGTCTTCATATTCTTTCCGTGTAATCTTCTTTAAGGAAGTAGTTCTCTAACTCTTTAATCTGTACGTCACTTGCATCAACTGTACGATTAGGAGAGGGTCAATGCCCTACTCATAGTGAAGGTTATCCTTTAAGATTAACAATAATTCAAGAGATACATAAAGGTAAAGTAAGGGTCTGATACGTCCCGTGTTCCACTAACACGAGGGTATCAGCATGCGCAAATAACCTATATGAGATGCATGCCTAACAAAGTATATGGGGCTCATCATACGTAGTGATTATCACAATGTGGAATACGATTTATAAATAACCGGCTCGACCTGCATCCCATACTAAGGATATTCGCCGGCATGACTAAGGCCAGCTACCGTGGATTTATGAGGGGACCTCAGAGCGCACAACAACATGAGTTGGGTGAATTACGAGCAAAGATTTATTTATGGAGTGACTATTTACAACATCCAATCTTGAGGTGTGTGACACTATAATAGAGAATTACATACATCAATTTGTGCACCACTATCCAAAGGCTCAAGGATTTACTTGCCCCAAGAGGGTCTCTACCTAAAGCACATTATGCCCATAATAAAATATTTGAATCACTAGTTATGATACATCTTGCACATCACTTGTACTTATAAAAATATATCATGAAGAGTATAATCTGAATTATGAAGAATATAAACTGAATCATGGAAGTTCTGGAATAATAAGACACATGCCCATGCCTTTAATGATAGAAGGTACAAGGCTAATATAATAAGAAAAGAGTGGCAATGGTCAACTTAACAAAAGTGGCAATGGCTAACATAATAAGAGAAGAGTGACAGAGCCAATTCAAATAAAACGACGAGTGGCATAACCAACTCAGATATAAGGATGAGTGGTGGAGCCAACTCAAATATAAAGACAAGTGGCAAAGCCAACTCAATAATGGTTAAGGCAGGAGCAAGGCTTGTACCCATGGCCTTACATAAATTCAGAGAAATTCTCTTGTATTTGATATCATGTCATAATCGCAAAAGGGCCAATAATTCAATTGATAGGATAATTTTTAAGGAACATGTAAACATAGAATACATGATAATTCATATCGTAAAAGGCACGAAAATGCCATAATTGATGGTGAAACATATAATAATATAGAAGATTCAAATTGATGTATAAAAGGAATACATGTAAAGACAATATCAAATTCATAAAAGCATGTATAGAAGCCAAGATAAACTAGTATGGAGACAGATAAAATGCAGGAAGGCATGTAAAAGGCAGGATAAATAAATCAACTTAAATTACTGTAAGCTTAAAGGATAAAACCTTCACATTCGATGGATTATTCGTCTAATCCCTACTTTAACCTTTCACTCACGCTTTAAGGTTTTTCTTTCATCCTAATACACATAGTTAGGTATAAATTAGGTTTCTATAGTGTGGTTCAAAGGGAAGCCCCATTTTTAAATCCCAGTTCTGCTCATGTCATTAGACACCTTAATCCACCAAGTCAACTCGGTTTTGACCCGGTAACCGTTCATCGTTTCACTATTTTGGAAACAAAGGAAAAAGAAGAAAATCAGGAAAGGAAAAGGAAGGAAAGGGAGCCGTGAAACCTGTCTACACCTTCAGGTTGGGAATATCCTCAGTAATTCTAAATTTTTGGATGGACAACCCCTTTCTTCTGGCGGATCTTGTGGACCCGGCTTCCCCTCTTGTTTCTTCCTTTCTCTCTCTCCCTCTTGTTGTTTCTGTCAGGTGTTGGGCGAGGCCCTTTTTCTTTTTTCTTTTTTTTTTATAGGGTTTGGGCAGCCTGCTAGGTCGGTGGAAATCGTTGCACCGCCTCTATTTACGCAGAGAGTCTTCTAGAAATCCTATTATGTAGGTGTGGTGAATCTTGGAATCTGATTTACGTCGGATCGGTTTTGAGCGGGCCTGAAGATGAACGGTTGAGATCTCATTCTTGGGTGCAAAACGTCTACCCGACTAATTAAACCGTGGCTCTATTTCAACGCAACTGCCTCTACCTCGTCTTGCGGCTTATCTGCGTGCTTATCTTCTCTCCCCCTTTTCTTCTGCCATTGTAGGTTCAATCGGAAATCCATATACCAGTATTTGGACGGTCTGGATCTTATTTTCTAATAGTCTCTGGCCCTTAAAATCAGTGTCGAGAAAGTTCTTCCACAAGACGAAAGTGTTGGAGTGAAAGATGGATTGCGTCTCTTCTCTCCGGTCTCGACCCGACTCTTTTTTTTCTTAGAAAGGATCGGGGCGTCCATTTTCAAAGATTGGACGGTTTAAATATGCTAGGTTAACACATTCCATGGAGTTTTCGTAGTGGAATCTTCTCGGTGCGCAAGGCTTTCACGGGCACTGTTTCAACGTGCAAAGGAAACCGATTTGTAACGCCCTAAAAAATTGGGGGTCGTGCATACGCTCGACTCCCGAGTTCCCGAGTGTCATTTATCATCAATTTTTATGGTTTTATGATTTATCAAGTTTAAATGCGTAGCATGGAATTAATTGAAACACGAGGCACATCTACAACTAGTCTACTGAACTGAAAGAAATCAATATATACAGGTTCAAAAGAATATAAATGGGCCGCACAAGGCGATGCCCAACAAAATCGCAAAGAGAATCATATGCCCAAAAGAATGGTACGCTGAGCCCAAGACTCAACGCTCTAGAATCCAATCTCCTAAGCCGATGAAGAACCACTCATCAACTGGAAGTAGGACAGCTCGTCCTCCTCATCTAGACTCACGCCGCTCCGGTCCTTGAATTCAGCGTCACCTGCAGCTATTAAAGTGTCTGGTTGGTGTTTTAAAATACCGTCCCAGAGTGGGAGTGAGTGATCAACTCAGTGGGTACTATTAGAGTCAAGTTACAATAAACATCAATTATAATATGAACTTAATGAAAAATAGTCAATCATAAATATCTAACAAATCTTATTAATGTGCATGCATGCTGGATGATATGATGTGTGCCTTCGCCACAACGCTCCCTCAAGCGACTTCGTCTAACGATCGCGTATGTCAATGTAACACCCTGAAAATCGAGGGTCGTGTATAAACTCAACTCCCAAGTTCTAGACCGTCACTTATGCAACAAAAATGATTATGATTCAATGTTGTCTGAGTTAAAGCATTCACATGAGTAAAAGTATACCAAAACTGCAATTCATACTCCAGATCTGGTGATAAAAGCAAGCGGAAGACTAAAGAATATATATATCACTGTATGGAAAAACAAAGTAGATCTCAACTGTCACTAAAGTATGAATACATCACTGAGTCTCATATACATGTAAAGGAACAAAAATAAATGTCCAAAATAGTCCCACTATGAAGTCCCGTCAACCCAGGCCACCTAGGCAAAGCCGTCGTGGTACTGCATGTATGAGAACTCGTCCTGGTCCTCATCGAAGTCCGGCTCTACCTCCTGGATCTCAGCATCACCTGCATCTAAAACAGGGTTTGGTGAGTATTACAAACACCATCCCGTAACGTGGGAATGAGTGATCAACTCAGTGGAATCATAGAGCAAAGATTAGCATGTTCACAAATCAATCATGCGATAATAGTAAAGCAGTAAATCAGACAATCCTAATACTATTGTTAATGTAATATGACATGACGTGATGTATGCCCTCACCGACGATCTCCCTCATACGGCACCATCTTATGACTGCGACATGCAATCGACCCTCAAGTGCTCCACATCTTCCAGGCACATGCAATGGTATGGTGATATGATTTCTGAGTTGTTATTAGTCCATTCAAACAGCAGGATTGAGAAACTAAGGTACTTCCCTTATATTAATCCCAACACAGATCTTGTCTAGGGTCGTCACTTCTAGTAATCTCATACGATGTATATTTTGTAGGTCGCTGCAAGGGCTGTTGCTCGCACTCATTGCACCGCTCCCCCATCACCTTATCAATACAGGCCTACTGTACTCTACTGCTACTGAAGGGTCGTCGCCTCCCGTAGACTCATAATACGCTCGCGGTCACTACAAAGGACTTGTCGCCTGATCAGTGTAGGCCGACAGCAAGAATATAGTGTCCCATACCACCATAATCTGCTCACGAGACTAGGTGCTCACTGGTCACTACGGGGAGGTTTGTGGCCCCAGCGTAGGCCGACAGCTCGACCACGGTGTCCCATACCACCATGCCTGGCTCATGAGTCTTCGTGGATCAAGATACCATGGTTAACAGGGTTTACAATGGTAAGTTCAGTACCCTAGGTTCAAGCAGTTATGACTCATGCAGGGTGAACATACAATGGCCAGTCGGGTTACTTGACGGGCTCGACTAGCGCGATCGCATCTCAAGTCGAACGACATGAAGTGCGTAAAACACTTCGCGTGGCCTAACCACTGCCGCCAACTCCAAAACACAGCTCGCGTTCATCGACGCGTCGTTCGTGGCCAAGATAAGCCAACCACGAATTCGCTCAGTTATCGACTGTCTGGACTAAGTATAGTCCCAAACAATTATGAAATCACATCAGCAAATCATATTAGAGTATTGAAAATGAAATACAACCATGTGAGCATGTTAACACATGTTATAACATACAACTTAGGCAATTCTTCAAGCACATGCATTTCATACATACAATGAAATCATGCATTTAGCTAACATGTAGGAAATCATTTACATCAGTATATTAATTGAGAAATCAATCTCAAACTAATTCATAACATCATTTAATTCAATACATACTAATACAAGCATTTATACAAACACATACACTACACACTTAAGTCTACATATAGTATGTCGACCCAAAGTGAGCAACTAGGCGAATCTCTTCACCAAACTAATTATGCACGTATTCTTAACGTTCTAATGCGACAATAAACCATGTAAATCACATCAGCAAAATATGAATGAAATCAGTACTTTCTACAAATGACTAAAATGCCATAAATCTCATATTCTTCGCCGGTTTACGAAACAGGAAACGAACAGCATGTTGTACATGTCAAATGGCGTTACCGTCGATAATCTACTATTAAACGACATTGAAAGCGTTGGAAACAGTCAATCAAAGCGTCTAAAATCCGTACCTTTTTCCTTATAGGTGTGTGAATTCGAACGGAGCGTATACGCTTCGTCTACGGCGAATAAAGAACCTAATACACAAGTTCTATTAGCTACTTCGCTAGGAAATGAAAGGAACCTCAAATCAGCAACTTCTAGGGTATTCTCTTACTTGAAATTGCGGAGAAATCACTGGCTGAGTGATGGAAGCGTGTTGCTTAGGCACTTGCAACAGGTGGTGGAATGGCAGGAAAATTCTCTCCTAATCTCTCTCACAAACTCTCACCTTTTCTCTCTCTCAATCTAGGACTTTTTGTAATTTTAGATGGGAGAGAGGAATGAGGGTTTCAACCCCTTTTATAAGCCTAAAAATGCCCGAAATAGGCTCGGGAACAAAGTTTACTTGATGTATATCTATTTCGGGGCTGTTTCGATCCAAAAGTACATTTCTGGTTGTCCCCTGGCCGAACGCGATCGGACTTAAGTTCACACATGTCAGATGTCACTCACATCCCGTTTTCAGTCCAGCAGGGTTTGTAGATCGCCTGTGGCGGTCCAGTTTCAGTTCAGCGGTCACCGCACGTAGATCAGGCCTGCAAGTCTCATGATATAAAATAAAAATTTTTCCTGATCCGAGGGTGTAATCTGGCTGAATTCTGACGGTCAGAACGCTTAATACTGACGCGTCAAGTCGTGTGCCAGATTTGAATTTCAAATTCCAAATCTGTCCCTATTCGCACTCTCTTCAGTCCGGGCTCAATGAAATAGCCTGTGGTTATCGGTTGGACTTGATTTTCGAAATGATTGTCAAGTCCAGCAAGGCGGTTCTAACGGTCTAAGATAGTAGGTATCGGATTTTCGACGCGCGGTCTAGATCCAATGCAAAGTTTCAAAGCGGTCCAGAGAACAAACCTGCTTAAAGTTTGATCCGAGGTTTTAGAGTATTTTAGAGTCATTGGTTCTACTCGATTTAGGTCTTGTAGAACGTATTTAAAGTGTTAAGGGACTATTTCCCAGCTACTCTAGCGTTGCGCTAGCTAACTTACACTTATATTCTAAAGGAATTAATCCTACGCGATTTCTGGTCGAGTTGGTACTCGAGTCCAAGTACGAATTTTTTCAGGGCGTTACAATGTACCCCCCTTAACAAATAATTTCGTCCTCAAAATTTGTACCTTTTCGTACTCCTCGAGAAGCTGTGGGTATTTCTTTCTGATCTCGGCTTCTGTCTCCCAGGTGGCCTCTTCCTCAGAGTGATACGTCCACAATACCTTCACAAGGGGAATCACCTTGCTACGCAGTACCTGCTCCTTCCTGTCTAGGATACGTGTCGGTCGCAGGATATATGTAACATCCTCTCCTAACTACACCTGCTCCCATCTGATGATATGGGAAGGATCAGAAACGTACTTCTTCAGCATAGAAACATGAAATACGTTGTGGACGCTCGAGAGAGGCGTGGGTAAAGCCAATCGGTAAGCCACTGCTCCCACACGATCGAGGATCAGGAATGGACCAATGAATCGCGGTGCCAGCTTCCCCTTCTTCTCGAACCGAAGGACTCCCTTCATAGGGAAAACTCGCAAAAACACATGTTCCCCAACTGTGAACTCTAGCGGCTGTCGTCTCGTATCGGCATAACTCTTCTGTCTGCTCTGCGCTGTGAGAAGCCGACGTCTAATGATATCAATCTTCTCTGACGTCGCCTGCACTAACTCTGGGTCAATCAAGCTACGCTCACCGACCTCTGCCCAGCAATGCGGTGCGCGACAAGGTCGCCCATACAGCGCCTCGTAAGTTGCCACACCGATACTCGTCTGAAAACTGTTGTTGTACGTGAACTTCGCATATGCAAGACAATCATCCCAACTGTCCTTGAAGTCCAGTGCGCAAGCTCGCAACATATCCTCTAAGATCTGGTTCACCCGCTCTGTCTGTCCGTCCGTCTGTGGGTGGAAGGCAGTACTGAACTTCAACTTCACACCCATAGCCTCCTGAATGCGAGTCCAGAAAATAGAAGTGAACCGCGTGTCTCTGTCCGACACGATCTCCAACGGAACTCCATGTAGACGCACGATCTCTCTGATGTACAGTCTAGCCAGCTCGTCTGCAGAGTTCGTAACTCTGATCGGTAGGAAGTGCGCCGACTTCGTCAGACAGTCGACGATCACCCAAATGGAATCATGTCCCTTCCTCGTCCTCGGCAGCTCAGAAATGAAGTCCATGGAAATGAAATTCCACTTCCACTCTGCGATCGGCATAGGCTGCAAGAGTCCAGGTGGTCGGCGATGCTCTGCCTTCACCTGCTGACAAGTGAGACAACGGGACACGAACTCTGCTATGTGGGTCTTCATACCTTCCCACCAATAAGTCCTCTTCACGTCACGATACATCTTCGTACTGCCTGGATGCATCGCGAGTCTGGTACAATGCGCAGCCTCGAGAATCTCTCGTCTCAAGTCAGGGACATCTGGGACGCATAGGCTGCCACGATAACGTAAGCCCCCATCCATCCCAACTCGCCACTCGGCGTCTGCATCATCGCTGGCCTGCTCTCGAAGCTCAGCTAGATGCGCATCGTCCCTCTGCGCCTCGATGACCCGGTCATCGATCTGAGATCGCACCTGCACATGTGCGATGAACTCATACGGCTCCTCTACGGTGAGTTTCTGCTCAAAGTCTTGCAAAAACTCAACCATATCCCACTCAGCAACCATCCGCAGAGCCGCAAACTTTATCGCCTTCTTGCGGCTCAACGCGTCAGCCACAAGGTTCGCCTTCCCAGGATGGTAAGAGACTTTGAACATGAAGTCCTTCAACATCTCCATCCATCGCCTCTGCCTCATATTCAAGTCTCGCTGCTTGAATTTGTACTTGAGGCTCTTGTGGTCGCAAAAGAGCTCGAACTCCTCTCCATAGAGGTAATGTCTCCAGAGTCTCAGTGCGAATATGACGGCTGCCAACTCTAGGTCGTGTGTAGGATAATTCTCCTCGTGCTTCCTTAATTGTCTCGAGGCATACGAAATTACCCTGTCCCTCTGCATAAGGACACAACTCAGACCAACGCTAGACGTGTCAGTGTATATAGTGTATCTAACCCCTTGCTCTGACAATACTAGCACAGGGGCAGACTTAAGTCTGTCCTTCAGCTCCTGAAAAGCTGACTCCGCCTGGTCATTCCAAACGAACTTCACGTCCTTCCGTGTCAACTGAGACAAAGGTCTCGTGATCTTCGAGAAATCTTGTATGAAGCACCGATAGTAGCCAGCGAGACCCAAGAAAATCCTCACCTCAGTGACAGAACCAGGCTACTCCCAGTCCTGAACCGCAGCTACCTTAGACAGGTCAACTGCCATGCCATCCTTGGACACCACGTGTCCCAGGAACTTCACTTTCTGCTTTCAGAAGTCGCACTTCTTGTACTGTGCGAACAACTGATGCTGTTTGAGCGTATCCAGGACCAAACGCAAGTGCTCCTCATGCTCCTCTCGACTCCTGGAGTACACCAAAATGTTGTCAATGAATACAACGACGAATCGATAGAGGAAAGGCCGAAATACCCGGTTCATCAGATCCATGAACACGGCTGGTGCGTTCGTAAGACCGAACGACATCACAAGGAACTCGTAGTGGCCAAAACTGGTCCTGAATGCTATCTTCTGCACGTCCTCATCCCTGATGCGCAACTGATGATATCCTAACTGAAGATCAATTTTCGAGAAGTACTGAGCTCCTCTCAATTGATCAAACAAGTCATCGATCCTAGGTAAAGGATACTTGTTCTTCACCGTGATCTGGTTCAGCCTGCGATAATCAATACACAATCGCATCGAACCATCCTTCTTCCTCACGTACAGAACTGGTGCTCCCCAAGGAGACACACTAGGCCGTATAAGGCCAAGCTCTAGCAGACCGTCGATCTGCGTCCTCAACTCCCCCATCTCACACAGTGTCATGCGATACGTCGGTAGTGAGACGGGCGTGGAACCAGGAACCAGATCGATAGTGAAATCAATCTCTCGTCTAGGCGACAAACTAGGGATCTTCCTGAACAGATCCCCAAACTCACAAACGACTGGTGTATGCTCAAGTATCTGAGCACCAGCGTCCCGTAGTATAGTAGCGTAACTAAGTATGCGGAATGGGAGATTTACCCGCACTGGGAACATGAAGGATGCACCCTCTGGCTCGTACGCAGTCACTATACGAGTCTCGCAGTCAATCTCGGCCCTCGCTGCAGTCAACCAATCCATGCCAAGAATGACGTCGAGATAAACAAGAGCGGGGTCAACAACAAGATCTAGGGCCATCGTCTTGCCCCCCAGATCCACCAAATGGCCCTCACACATCTGGGTGACATCTATAAAGGACCCGTGAGCTATATAAACTCGCACCGCATGCATAGTAATGGTCTGTAATCCAATGCGTCTGACTATAGCACGTGATATCAATGAAATCGTGGATCCAGTGTCCACCATCACGAGAATAGGAATACCTCCAATGTGGGAAGTGACCTCTAAGGCTGAATGCTGAGAAGTCTCCATCGTGGCTGCCTCAGCTGTCAATGCATGAACCCGTGCCTACTGTGGCCGGTTCGGCTGCTGCACCATGGGCCGTAGAGGCTGCTTGATCTGCGATACTAGAGGTCTGAAGGAAGGGTGCGCAGGAGCCAACAGTATAGGCGGTGCTGATATCGCCTGTGAGCGTGTACGGTCGATCTTCTGCGGCTGCGAGAACCCACTGTCCCACATCCGGGCAAAACAACTCTGCGCTATGTGGCCCGACCTCCCACAATATGTACATGATAACTCGGGGCGCCTAATCGATGGTGCTGGCGCTATGGTCCGAGTAGGAGGGTCGACGGGAGGCCTCTTGCCCGCAAAGGGCCTGTCCTGCATCTCTGGTCGTGGCCTAGGAGCAACAGGGCCACGAGATCGCGCAAGTCGATCCACATCCTGCTCTGCCCGCATGGACATGTGAATCAGCTTTGCATAGGAGGGAATGCTCACGCAGCACATCTTCGACCGAATATCCGGTCGCAAACCCTCTGAAAAGCGCCGTATGCGCATCTGCTCATCTGCCAAAATAGTCGGGACGTATCTGCCCAACTCTGTGAACAGATGCTCATACTCCGTAACTGTCATGCCTCCCTGTCTGAGGCGAAGAAACTCATTCTCCCTAACATGCCTGTACGTCTGGGGATAGTATTTCTCGTGAAAGCGGAACTCGAACGCTGCCCAGGTCCATATAAAATCGACGGCAACGGTCCGTAATACACTGTCCCACCACAAGCTGGCTTCTCGCTCGAACAGGAACGTAACCAACTCGACCTGCTCAGCCTCTGTACAATGTAGCATCCACAATATCTTCGACACAGGGTCGAGCCAATACTCGGCCTCTTCGGGTCTATGAGAACCCTTTAAAAGTGAGAGGCCGTAAGCGTTGGAATCGCTCTAATAAGCCCCGTGTATCTGCGGCATTTTCCACAGGGTAAGCAGGTGGAACAGGATGAGCCATGCCCTCATCCTGGGCATATGCATCAGCATCCTCAGCTGGATGCGCAGGTGGTGCAGGTGGAGGTACACCCCCACCCTGGGCTAGTGTCCCCACAATAGTAGTCAGGAGCTGCTGCTGCTGCAACATCATGGCCATCATCTGCTCAAATTTGTTTGGAGGTGGAGCAGGCTGTGGCGTGTACTGCGTCGAAGAAGACGCGCGGTAAGGCTCTCTGACGGGCGGTGTGAACGACGGTGGTCCAACTGTAGGACCAGCAGTAGGCTGAGACGCACGTACTATCTCAGGAATCGGGCCCACAGCAGGGTCCGCATGAGTATCCGACTGCGAAGGAGCCTGATCCATAGGCTCACTCAATGAAAGCTGAGCTGTGCTCCGTGTCTCCTTCGGCGACATTCCCTATATTCAAAATAGGGCGCAACCTTGTCAGTCTCAATAGCACAACACACCGCAATCATTCACATAAGGAGTCAAAGGCATTCCATGCATTTCATTTAATCAAAATTGTCACAATACAAGGGATATCTCCTTACAAGCATCATGACGAGAAATACATGGGAACTAAGGCAGTTAAAATTACAACAGCAACATAAGCAAAGCACTAGCCTTATCAGGAACATACAAGCAATCATCATTAACATGCCCAATCATGTTTGAGAAACAACAAGCATTCCATCATCATTTCACATTAATTTGGGGGATCTAAAGTGTAAGGTCTTGCCTAGATTTTTACTAGATTACTCAAATACATCACTCAACAAACAAAATCATTAGATTTATATTGAAATTGGTGCTAGGTTACCTAAGAGCAATAGTCCGCACCTATGGATCGTTGGAGACTATAAAATCGACCTAGGAATGAGGGCTCTTGGGTCAATCAGTCGGAATCACTATACAATCAACGGAAGCGGTTCTTGCGGTTGTGGTGGAGGGTTTCCTTGAGGGAGAAGTAAGGTTTTGCAAGACGGGACTCCCTTGGGCCCCACTTTGATCTATGACCCACCTTCACTCTCCCTTCCTCTCTTCTTCTTTTCTCCTTTCTCCCTTTTCTCTCTTCTCTCTTTCTTTCCTTTTGTTCCTCCTAGGGCAAATTCGTATGGGGGAGGGGGTGCCCAAATAAAGCCTTTATATAATGCTAGGTTTGATGAAAATGGCCCAAAGGGATGGATTTTCACTATACTAGACTTATGGGATGGTCTTTCTAAGCTCTAGGGCCCACAATGGGATGTACATATTGATATATAACATAGGATAGGTGCTCCATGGCCCGATGAAGGGCCATGCAAACTTTAAAAATGATCTGATATGGGGTTTGGTCGTACAGGTCCAATTTGTGATCAACGGTCACCGTTCTATAATCGGGTCCCAAATTTTATGGGCGGGCATAGGAAAATATATTAGGCCTCCATCGTAAATTTAAAAGAATTATGACGGCTTAAATTTCTTATATCTCAGTTTCATTTACTCATGCCAGATTTCAATCCTGGCCTTAGGTGGGTTGCATTTGACAAGTGTCGCTGGAACAGCACAGATAATTAATTTCTGGCCATCCACTGAGTTCATGGTCCGCGATGGACCATAAGCCCAATGAGATAGACATTATTCTATAATTTTGTAACTCATGGCCCACTAACAAGCGGTCTAGAGCTTGTTCAGAAAATCGGGACATTTCTGAAATGAATTAGGTAATGAGATTTCTTGTGGGCACTAATTAGGGTTTGGATTAACTATGTTTATAGTATGACCTATTTATAACTAATGAAAGTGGAGATTTGGTCATAATTACTTTAAGCCGTTGGTTTTAGGTTAAAAGAGTACCGGGGTTCGTTTGGTCTATTAACCAAGATCCGGGCCTTGTTTGACTTGGCTTTGGTTGGATCTTTAATTTAGTTATGACTGCCTTGATTTATTAGTGATGACTCATTAGATTCGGGTCCCACGTGAATAAATCATGGGGCTAAACTCGATGTTTAGGTGATCGGGCAGATTCGTTGGCTTCCTATGATTGATTGATCGGATTTGTGTGGTTCTTTATTGGTACCACCGTTGTATAAACTGACATTGAGTGCTAATAGTTATTAAGTGTTATTATAAGTTAATTAATAAAAAAAATTTTGAGGATTTTTAGAAATCCAAAAACAGCAAAAATCCAGGATGTTACATGATCTCACTTACGGTTTGATTGCAGTGGGATGATGGGGTCCACTGTGATGATTTCTTAGAAATCCACTCCAACCATTAATTGTGTAGGGCCATGTTAGGCCTCGGGCCAAAATATGAAGTATATCTGATTCTTAAGTGGGCTACACGATCGACGTGTCTAGTGGAATTTACGATTAAAACTCCTTCCGTCACACGTCCACTGTTATAGTTGGCAAATTCTTTTTTATTTCCTGATGGCTCTAATGTGGCTATTTTCTTGAAGATCCACACCCTTCATCATCTTTGTCTTAATGTGTTAGCCCCCTAGTCAAATTATAAAGCAGGTCTAAGTTCTATGTGGGACACACTATCCACTAGTGATGAGGTGATGCCCATCGTTGAAACATGCCTCCGTTACATGCATGCATATAGAATTCGGTTATTTACAAATTTGTCATTCTCCTTTCCGATAACTTCTGTCATTGATTTTTCCCTATTGCACTGTTCAAAAGGATTGAAACTTAATCGACAATCTTTATTTCTCGAGATCTCTCAACTGGTTAAATTTGGGCCCAGATTTGTTAAGGATGGCTAAGATGCTTTTTTGATGGCTAACTTACACCGAAAATTCTAAATACCATTTATATATATCTGATTGATAGGTTACCGGGTGATTTGGACCTAGACCCTAAGATCTTAATGATGATCAATTTATCGTGATGTTTGTGTGGTCCGTTTGGTGGATTCAAATATGACAGATGGTCAGATGACTTGCTAAAAATAAGGGGACTCGATGGTTAGCACTCTGACCATGTATGTAGGTGGATGTATGGTCAGTTTCATAATTCGATGGACATAAAGCGGGTTTCGGGAGTGATTAGGGGTAGGACACGTATACCGGTAGATTCGAGTGACTTGTTCACATGTGTAAGTTCCTTAGATTATAATTTTAATGGTGGGTTAAACATATTAACGTGGACTGAACAAGATGAACGGGTCAGAATCTCGATTTGATAAGTGTATGGACAGATGTAGAGGTCAAGTAGCTAATTTATTGTGATTTAAGGGCTGAAACTTGAGGTGTACGGTTAATTTATGATAATCAGGCCTGCTATAGAATTTCACATGAAACGGATTATGAGAATCATGTGAATTGGATTGCAAGGTACAGGTCAATGGCATTTTCATAATTATTGCTGATCTGTGAGTTTTGAAAAATCTAATGGCTCTACATGGTTATAGACATATTTCTAAGTGATTCTTATGAAAGAACTTACATCTAAATCCTTATGGATAAGGAGTTATTCATTGGTGTATTAAAAGGAAGGTATGTCCATCAAATTACATGATAAGTGATTTTGTCACAAAATCAACGGTCGGATAGCTTGATCTATGATTAGGGGTCATCCCCAACGGTTAGGTTAGCGTCAGGGTAAGGATGCAGGGCTAGGATGGCTAAACTGGTGTCGTAAACATACAAATATTATGTTACTTTTCACGATAACACTCAAGAACTTTCAATACTCGGGTATTGAAAAGCTTAGGGCATTACAGATGGAGTCTGAGTTGATTCGGATGAACATCCGTAAAAGATTCGTCCAAGTCTTAAAACCTTGAACAAAATTAAGAGGACCATTTTAATTTATGTTCAAATTAATTTTTTAATAATAATAATAATAATATTTAAAATGTAATATTGTGTAAATATTGTCCAATCCCAGTGAGTCCTTAATTTTCATAGAATTTTTTCTTTTCAAGTTTCTCTAAGTTGACTTTTCTTTCATTTCATTTTTATTTTTTGTAGAAAAACATTAATATTATTCTAAGGATTAGGTGGGTTTTACTCAGGACTCACGTCCGCACCAGATGGACGGTTTGGATCCCCTGGTTGGTTGATCATAATGGGCCACAGAAGTTGCAAACAAATGTCTCTTGTTCGAACTGTTGCGGCGGGAAACCGAAAGAGAAGAAGGAAATTTCCTTCTTCGGAAACATAGGGTCAAACCCGCCTGACCAGGGTCGTGCGGTCCAGTGCACCATGAAGGCATGCCCTAATGTGCACACTCGCGGTCTAGAGGTGGGGTCCACTGGCTCTTTGCTAGATTTACTCTATCCATTCATTTCTAGAAGTCCACTTAGGGCTTCTGACAAGAGATTAGATATATCCGAAGTCTAGATGCGCCATACTTTGGGATTCATACATCTAATTGACATTTTCGTGCAATCTGGTGGTCCGATGGGTTTCAAATCTGATCCACACCAACCATTCGATCCATTGGTCCCTGTAAGGCCATGATTCCAAGAACGAGGCTGATCTAACATTCAGGTGGGCCCTACAACTAGGTGATTTCATGTTCGATAAGTGGTTTGTGGGACCCATAGAGGCATTTCAGTGAATCCAATCCCCCGCCTTTTGCAAGGTTAGTTAGGGCAGGGGATCAGATGTGTGGTCGATCAAAAGGTTCAGATGGGCCATACTTTTATATCTTGGTATTTAATCGTGGATTCTCATCGATCAAATGGCCAGATTGCATTCAAATCTGACCATCAATGGTTATTAGGGCTTCTAGTGTAATCTAAATGGATTCTTAAGGGTTATTCTCATAATCGGATGGTCAAGTTGCATGATCGGTGATAATTTAATAAATAGGGTGTGATGGACACGATGAACGTTGGATAACGTAATCCGAGGTTCTAAATCTAAGATGGTCAGTTAGATTTGTCCATCAATGAAATTTAGATCCTAAAAATAGGACTCTCTGGTGGTGTGATGATCCATCTTGAAAATCGACTGATGAATAGCTTGATATACGGATGAGGATTGTTTTCAACGGTTAGATTTAGGATAGAATGAACGTGAATTGGTTAAATGGTGGATCTTGATGATCTGAGACCCAAGATTGATAATTTATGGTTCAATTTATCTAATAGGGTAGGGTTTAGGCCTTCATTGCCCTTGAGATTCTAGTAACACAATGTTCCTGAAGATAAATGTCAATTTCATGATGAGATGATTTTTGTTCTCAAGACTCAATGGCCAGATGACCTAATATATGAATTAAGGTTGTACTAAACGGTTGGGTTAGATAGATTGAGAATCACTGTATGACGTGATGTAAGGTAAATTACATGTGTGGAGATTGACTTAAATCTCAATGGTAGCACCCAAGTACTGAAAAGTACGGGGTGTTACAGTTACCTGTAATAAAATAAAAGCCTAAAAGTCAAAGATGGGCTAGATCAAGTCTCTCAAGGATGTAATGAAAGCGCTCACACTAAAAATGGCCTAGACTACCACCATTTACTACAAATCCAACCTATGGGCCACATTCATGGCAGCAAATACGGGTTACAAAAGTGCACCCACCAGTTCCCTACCCAAGTTCTCACATCAACGTCCCCACTCTGGAAACAGATCTGTAAACTAGTAGACCTTATTGAAGACTACACTCGAGTGATGCTTGGAGAAGGATCATGCAACTTCTGGTCCACAAATTGGTCTAGTCTCGGTCCCCTCTGAATCTAGCTACTTACACATTATCCTCCTTAGATACAACTGTCATGCCCCAAAATTCAGGTATAAAGTGTGCACCCTCAGACCTGAGTTTCAGTTCGTAACTCGTACACGAAGTGTACTAATTTAATTACTTAATCAGTTTAATCAAAGATATTAATTATATTTAGTCTAAGTTCCACCATAATCTCAATCATACATACATAACACTTAGCATCAATTAACCAGGCATATATAAATCTTAACAACTCTTAAAATAAAATAAACATTAAAAATCATTCATTTATTATATCATCGTACTATAACTATGTTTATTCCATACTAACATTGTTTCAATGAAATAAATCTAAATAATTTCTTAAAATCTCAAAATCAATACCGATATGCATTATATGTTAATCAAACTATGATAGCAAGTAATCAAAAATGGTCTAATGCCGCCACTTCATCTTCAAATAAGTATAGCCACATTTTACATGGATTGTGTTCAGGTACGGTGCATCCTTCCTGTTCTTGCGCCACATCATCTGCTAATGACTCCTCTATATGGTTTTTCCATCAATAAAAAGGTAAGCTATCTAGACTTAGTGAAATAACCTAAAATGGTTCATAATCATAGCAATTAAAATAACATAAAAATATATGTACAATGATATGAATGCAAATGATGTATAAATGCATCAGATGGGATGATCGTCTATCTGCTTGGGTTGGAGGTCGTTAACCCACATCTACCGTTTGGGTAAGCTTCCACCTTTCGGTAAGCTTTGGTATAGCCCGCATCTGGTAACGCTCTACCAGGATCGACATTTTTTATAGGGAGGGCCTTTATGATCGATCATGCATTATGTAAATGTAATGAATGATGGATGACATGTAAATGCATATTTTTCATATTTAGCATAGTTGTCTTGTTCAAAATATTCACATATGAACTTAGCGTATAATTATCATAACAAAATACTCTGATTAGTATATCAATCAATCAAATAATCATAAACGATTTATTTTAATTTTAATGAATCATGAAACAAGTTGGGTTACTCACCTTAGTTTGATAGTGTAGAATCCACAAGGTAATTAAGTTGGTTTGAATTCAGAAATTCTATCAGTTATATTAACAACATTATTATTCATCTAGTTATTTTACATGATGAAACCCGCCTTGATATACATCCTAATTAGTGGCCAAACCCTAAATGATCAAATAATTAAAATTATATTTTTATTTAAATTTAATTATCAAGATTTAGATTTTCTTTTTAAGATCCTGAAATTAAATGACAAATAATTAATCGGGGTGACCCACCGGATGATTGGGGTCATTCAAATTCTTGAGGTTTACCATGTTTTGTCTTTACACATTAGATGGATGGTGTGGATCTAACCACACATACACTGATGGCTCATCTCGACCTTTTATGCCAAGTGATACCAATACTTGCGCAAAAATCTAAGATTCTTTTATTAAACACTTCTAGATTTGACTAACGTGGCCTATACGATAGTTAAACTGATTTGAAAATTAGGGCCCTTGTATATTTTGTCCTTAAGGATCATATGATCCGTACAGATCCATCTTAACACAATCAGATTCCATCTATTTAATTTATTTCTAAAATATTACTAACCAGATCTGAAATCATAAAAAATCACTTTATTAAAACTGTCTCTACGCACCTATACAATGATCGTGTAGATGATCTATACCATTTATTGTATAGTTCAAGAAGAAATTAACAACATAAGAAAAAATTAAAAAGATCTAACGATTAGAACTTACTTGATCAAACCTTTTTAGAATCTTTGTATCCCTTTTTTTTAAAAGAAACTTCTCCTGATAAGATAGGATGAGTATATCCCTCCTTATCCTGAATTTGAATTTTTTTTATGACATTTGATAAAAAAAAATTATTATTACTACTCCAAAAATCAATCCTTAAACCTATCTCTTAACTAAGAATGTCTCTACCAACTCAACTATTAACTTTTTTTTATTTTTTTATTTAAAATAAAATCTTTAAATATTTATTTTAATTTTTTAATGCACTAAAATTTAAGGTTGTTATAACAATAATTGAGAGTGAAAGATGTCCTTGATCACTTTAACCTCCTACATCCAACCACAGTATCCCCTTTCCTCCCACCTAGCGTCCTTAAGCACGTCCGCGGAGAAGGAATAACCACTCGTTCTGGAGTCAATACCAGCATATGGACCAAAGAATCCTTCGAGGATTTTACAATTAAATCTGCTTGGGAGACGGTCCGTAGAATAGGGACAAGAAGCAAATGGGCCAAGTGGATATGGCATGTCCGGCTATCTCCTAAAATTTCTATCTTCACTTGGAAACTGATAAATAGAGTTGTCCCAATCGACGTCAACATATTAAAGCTAAAGGAGTCACCATTGTCTCGTTTTGCAACTATTGTTCGGAAGACGTCTCTTGCAATGAGGAATCGATTGACCACCTCTTCGTCAGTGGAGAGCTGGCTAACAGGATATGGAACTTGTTGCTGTGTTTTTATGGTACGGCTTCCCTAAGGCGGACCTTTCTCCACCTGCACAATCAACAACGTCAAGGTGACCCTGGCTAGAGCCGGGGAACCTCCAATGCTTAAGTCAGTTGTCTGATCAGTAGTAAAGGGCTTATCTCAGTTCAGTACTGCGTACCTTCTTCCGTCCCAAGCTTGCAGATTTATACAGTTTGCCAATCCTCATCCTCAAAGGATTCTCCTCCTGATTATTCAGAGATTTACTCCTTTCCACAGATTGCTCTCAATCCTGAGAATCTCGGGATTCGCTACCTGTATTCATGGATTTCCGTAAAGTAGTATCTGTTCTTGTTCCGCCACTCGCTGTCTTGGCCAGGTCGTGATTGACTCTGGGAGAGTCTCGGCCAGGTTGTTGCCGACTTGGGGAGAGTCTCGACCGATGCAGGAGGGTGGGTTCTTGGCCTTTCCACGGAAGAAATGGTCTCGATGTTTATCTGTCATTCCTTGTTCCGTGACCGACAGAACCAACTCGTTGAGTCGATCTTGTTCTATCGGCTAAGTGTCTTGAATACGCTCGGCCTTTAGTGGGCTTTTGCATACGAGGTCATTATTCTGACAGAGTGACTTTAATCGTCCCTTGCTTATGCCTCCTAGCCTATCCTCTGTTCCGTTGGTGTTGTCTCGGACTCTTTAGGTAGTGTCAGCAGAGCCGACCTACTTAAATCCGAGTCTCCGAACTTAACACATTTTTTCCCAACAGTGAGCCTCCCTTACTCCTTGTGTCGTCCACGGCATTAAGGAGTATGACTTTCTCGGTCAGTTCGTATTAGCATCCGAGACAATGATGAGGCGTTTAATGCTCTTTGAGTCGTCTCTAACGTACGACGTTGTGCCTCCCAAGGCTGCACGTGCGACCAGCCGTCGATTCGTTTCGTCCGCGTATGAAATGCGGACGCGTGGCCACGAAGTTACCGCAGTCAGCCAGCGTTCGCCACGCGTCGAACGGGGGTGCCGAGGCGAACGACGATTCGCTTTTGCCATAAATGCCTTGCCACGTGGCACAGCTATAAAAGGGCTGGGCGGGAGGACTGTGCGAATTTTATTTTCGCTCTTCTTCCTCTCGCCTGTGTCCGCTTCCGAGTTCCTTTTTGCTTCTTCTCCTCCTTCTCCTCCGCTATCGCTTCTTTCTCCGTCAATCTTCCCTTGCACTCACCGTCGATTTCTTAGTGAGTCCTTTCCTCCTTCTTTTATAAGCTTTAATGGCCGCGCGCGGCTCTTAAAGCCCCCGGGAGGAGATATCCGGAGATGAGAGTACGTCCCAACACCTTTGGGTCGTTATGGAACCACCCTCACTGTTGACGGAGTTTGTCGTCGGTGCTGACGCCGCATTCCGGCTTGTCAGAGAAACCGGCGACTCATCGGCTGGGTGTCCTACCCAGGCCGGTCCATCTAACGGTGGGATGTCCTGGTGACTCGTCCAGGGAGACCTAACCCTTGGGTGGATCAGCCGGAAGATGAGGATGGAGAGTACGAATTAGTTACGGGCGAAGGAGCGGCCATTTTAGGCCCTGTGAACCAAACTATGGAAGCCTCTGAGTCGTCTTCAAAGGGGGAAAAAGACGAACCTAGCGGTCTCATCGCCTCCATTCTAACTGAATCCGATTTAAACCGAATCAGGGCTGGATATCATGTCCCTGACTCGGTCGTCCTCCGTCTCCCTCGTTCGGGTGATTTGCCCGACCATCCCCCTGAAGGGATGGTCACAGTTTTTCAAGTCGCGATGTAGTGTGGCTTGCGTTTGCCACTCCAGCCCATTGCTGGTGACTTCCTGTCCCGAGTCAAAATAACTCCCGGTCAAATTGTTCCGAATGCGTGGAGGAATTTGTTCGGGTGTGCCGTACTCTGGTCTGAGTTAGAGCAGCCTTCCCTCACGGTCTACGAGCTCCTCTACCTTTATTAAGTCAGACCAAATCTAAACTTCCCTGGCCTCTACTTTTTGAGCGCGTGGAGAGGCAAAGGGGGGTCATTAATAACCGACCCACCCACTTCAAACAAGTTCTAGAAGGAAAGGTGGTTCTGGACGTGCGGTCGGTGGGAGTCGGCCGACACGTGGCCGTACGAGCCTCAAGTATCCCGCACGTTCCGTAAAGCAGGTGACTCGGTGACTCGGCCCGATGGTCTTTCCTTTCTCTTCCTCTTTATTTTTATACCATCTTCTGCTAATCTTGACTCCACAATGTCTTGTAAATATTTTGAAGAAGAGGGGGAAACTCGAGTCCGGGGCTTTGACTCGGATAAGGGAGCTGAGGAAGTTGAGCGCGGGAGAACGGTCTTGAAAGTTGCTACTGCAACCCGAGCGCCTCCATCTTGCAGGTCTAGATTCGTTCGTCTCAAGTAACTCGTCCTCCTTTGCTTTGTTCTTTCGGTTCCCTGTTCGCCTTCTCATTCTTTTTTATTCATCCTTGCAGACCTTTCCGAGGCTCGCCCCATTCTGAGGCCTACGCCTGACAGCATGGCCGAGTCCCACCCTACCTTGAAGCCGCTTTCCAAAGTGAAGGCCCCCCGAGATCGGCTCTATTGTCCGGATCTCGGCCCCCTAAGCAGCAGAAGACTGCGGCCAAGGTTATGAAAACGGTCGTTCCATCCGTTCCTGTACCTGCTGTCCCCCAAGTGGTCGTCCTTTTCGACCCTGACGAGAGGGTTGAGGAAGCAGAGCCAACTCCTCCGATGACTCAGGCGGCTATCGAGTCGGGACCTGTTACAGAGGAGGTCCCGGGGCCAAGGGAGGTCCCACGCGAGGAATCTCCGAGAAGGGAGATGACTCAACAGGAGCCTCCCTTCGCCAAGATCATCGTAGGGATGGTCCCTTGGGCGCTCACCCACGGGGGCGAAAGAGACTTCGCCAGTTATTATAATGCTCCGACTGCTCAGACCCTCGGACATACGACGAGGTTGCTTTTTGAGGTAAACTTCTCTTCAATCCTGTGTCGTCCCTGATTAAGTTTTACCGCATAGCTCACTGTCTTTTTATCGTAGCTGGCACCTTGCTTCGTCAAAGCAAGCTCGGAGCTGACTGCCCCCTAGAAACTTTCATCCGAGACAGAGACTGCGAGAAGGGTCGCTGCCGAGGCTGAGGGTCGCGGAGAGATCGCTGAGAGCCGGATTGGCATCATGACCGGCGATCTATCGATCGCTCGGAAGGCGGCCGAGGATGCCCGTGTAGCTCTTGAAGGAGTTAAAGCCGATAATGCTCGCCTGACTTTGCGCCTTCAGGAGGCTGAGGAGAGGCAGCGGCACATACTTCGAGTTCAAGGCGGGTGCGAGAGTGCTCTTGCTCGCGTGAAGGCCGAGGCCGCTGGCCTCGTTCAGGAAGCCCAAGAAGAAATGCACCGAGCCAAAAAGGAACGAGAACGAGCCATAGACGCCTTCCTCGAATCTTCCGAGTTTTAAGAGGAGAGGGACCGCCTTTATCAAGGTGGTTACAAGGCCTGCGTCTTGGAGATGAGGGTGGCCTTCTCCGATCTCGACCTCTCCGCCTTCGAAGTTGACAGTCTGTCTGCTGAGGCTGCTGAGGGCGAAGCCACCGAAGGAGATGCTGCTGCTGACGAAGCCGGTCCTTCGGGCGCCGTATAGGGGATGAATTCCGACTGAATGGGGCAGTCGAATATTGTACTTTCTTTTGTTGTATTTTTTTTTTGTTGGTAACTCGACATTGGGTACTTGGACGAAATAGAACTTTTCATTGAATCGACTTCAATTACAGTATTTTCTATTCTATCTTACGGGTAATAAATCTTGAGATGCTCGGCGTTCCAAGGATGAGGTAACAGTTGTCCATTTAGGTCTTCCAGCCGATAGGTTCTCGGGCGGATGGTACCTGAGACGACGTAAGGGCCTTCCCAATTGGGTCCAAGTGTACCCAACCCAATTTCCTTGGTATTTGGAAAGGTCTTTCGGAGGACCATATCCCCAGCTCGGAATCGTCTGACTTTAACTCGGCGATTGTAAAACCGAGACACCTGTCTTTGTCGGGCCATCATCCTCAATCGAGCCCTTTCTCTTTTCTCTTCCAACGAATCAAGCTCGAATGAAAGGAGTTCGCTATTCTCTTGTCCACTGTACAAGTTGACTCGGGCCAAGCCAACGCCGATCTCGACTGGTGCGACTGCTTCCGCGCCTTAACATAGGGAAAAGGGGGTTTCTCCCATGGCAGTCCGTGCTATGGTCCGATAGGCCCACAGTATATTTGAAAGTTCCTCGGCCCATGCTCCCTTTGCTTCATCGATCCTCGTTCGGAGGTGCCGCTTTATAATTTTGTTGACCGCCTCAACCTGTCCATTCGTCTGAGGATGGTGAGGCGAGGCGTATACATTTCGAATCTCGAAATTGCTGCACATATCCCAGAATTTTTTGTTATCGAACTGACTTCCGTTGTCTGTAATGATAGTTTGAGGTATCCCGAACCGACAGATGATATTCTTCCAAACGAAGCTTGTGATCCTTTGCTCGGTGATTTTCGCCAATGGCTCTGCTTCAGCCCACTTCGTGAAGTAGTCCACTGCAACCACAGTGAATTTATTCTGACCCTTCCCCAGTGGAAAGGGCCCGATGATGTCGATCCCCCACTGCGCAAAGGGCCATGGTCCCGACATCGGAGTCAGTTCCTCAGGGGGTTGTCTCGGGATTACTGCGAACCACTGACACTTATCGCATCTTTGAACGAATCGTTTAGAATCGTGCTGTATAGGCTGCCAGTAATACCCCTGCCGCAACACTTTATTGGCAAGCGAGCGTCCTCCTAAATGGTTTCCATATATCCCTTCGTGTATCTCCCGTAAGATATAATCGGCTTCTTGGGAGTCGACGTACCTTAGTAGAGGAGCATGAAAGCCTTTTTTATATAGAATCTCATTCAAGATGGTGTAGCGCGAGGCTCAAACTTTTAACCGCCGTGCTTCGGCGCGATCTTCTGGTAGTTCTCCATCGTTGAGGTAGCGGACGAGTGGGTCAAACCAAGCAGTCGCTGAGTTGATAGGAAATAGGGCCGAGACTATCGGCTCATCTACGCTCGGTTTAGGGACGTATTCAATCGGAACCGACTGAGGTATGTCTTCCTCGTCGACTGAGGTGAGCCTTGCTAACAAGTCGGCTTTGGCATTGTCGGTCCTGGGTATTCGAATTACTTCACACTTTTGGAACCCACCGATCAATTCTTTAGCCTTTTCCATGTACGCCTTCATTTGTTCTTTCCGAGTTTGATAAACACCGAAAATCTTGTTAACGACTAATTGCGAGTCGTTAAAAACGTTCAAATGAGTCGCACCTAGACTCGCAGCGAGTCTAAGGCCTAATAATAAGACTTCGTACTCTGCTGTATTGTTGGACACCTGAAAGCCAAGTCGCAAGGCATACTGCATACAGGTTTGATCGGGAGTTTCTAATACTACTCCTGCCCCGCTTGCCTTGGAATTGGATGAACCGTCGACAAATAGCTTCCAGGGTACCGACCCGAGAGAGGAAGAAGCCTCAGGTACAATAATTTCCTCCGAATCAGGTATATTATCACGATTAGGAGTCACTTCGACAAGAAAATAGACGACGGCCTGTCCTTTTATGGCTGGTCTTGGCCTGTAATGTATGTCAAATTCGCTCAACTCGACTGCCCACTTTGTAAGTCGGTCGGAAGCCTCCGGCTTTTGGAGAATCTGGCGAAGTGGTAAGTCGGTCACAGCGACAATGGTGTGGGCCTGAAAGTATGGCCGGAGGCGTCGTGATGATACCACCAGAGTTAAGGCTACTTTTTCAAGCTGGGGATACCTCGTCTCAGCTGGTAGCAAGGCTTTACTGACGTAGTACACTGGCAGCTGCTTCCCTTGACTCTCTCGTATTAAAGCCGAGCTGACTACGGCCTCAGATACGGCCAAATATAATAACAACGCTTCACCAGGCTCGGGCTTAGTTAGCAGCGGTGGGGATCCGAGGTAAGCCTTCAGATCTTGAAATGCCTTCTCACATTCGTCCGTCCACTCCATCGTCTGTCGTCCCTTCAATTGCTTGAAGAACGGGAGACATTTGTCTGTGGCTCGGGACAAGAAACGATTAAGTGCGGCCACTCTTCCTGTCAACCTTTGAATGTCTTTGATTGTTTTAGGAGACTCCATTTCGAGTAAAGCTTTGATTTTCTCGGAATTCGCTTCGATTCCTCGCTGACTAACGAGGAAACCGAGGAATTTTTCCGAGCTCACGCCAAACGCGCACTTGCTGGGATTCAACTTCATTTTATATTTACGTAGAGTCAAGAACATCTCTTCCAAATCCGCCTCATGGTTGGCCGCTCGTTTACTTTTGACGAGCATATCGTCAATATAAACTTCCATTGTTCGGCCGATCTGCCGAGCGAACATTTTATTCATTAACCTCTGATACGTTGCTCCGGCGTTCTTTAATCCAAATGGCATCACTCGGTAACAGTAAAGGCCTTTGTCAGTAACAAAGGCGGTTTTTGATTTATCATTCTCGTGCATTACAATTTAATTGTAGCCTGAATAGGCATCCATAAAACTTAGCAATTCATGACCCACGGTACTGTCTACCAGCTGATCAATGTGAGGAAGAAGGAAGCTATCCTTGGGGCAGGCTTTGTTTAAGTCTGTATAGTCTATACAGACTCGCCACTTCCCATTGACTTTATTTACAAGTACGACATTGGCTATCCATTCCGGATAGTATATCTCTTCGATGAATTTGGCTTTAAAGAGCTTGCCGACTTCCTCTTCGATGATTGCGTATTTTTCGAGCCGAGAGGACGACGCTTCTGTCGGATGGGTCTATAAGTCGGGTCGATGTTGAGTCGGTGTGTTATAATCGAGGGATCGATCCCAGGCATGTCTTCGTGGCTCTAAGCGAAGATATCGGCATACCGTCGAAGCAAGGTGACCATTCGTTCCTTAAGAGATGGACTCAGGGACGAGCCGATTCGGACTACTTTCGAGACGTCTGTCTCGGTTAATGGCTCCGAGATGAGTTCTTCCATCGGCTGCCCCCGTTCATGAGATCCGATATGGGGGTCCAGCGATTCAATCGTCGACACCTCAGTCAGAGCCTTGACTGCTGTGGCATAAAATTTTCGAGAATCTTGTTGATCTCCTTTCACAATTCCTACTCCCGACTCTATCGAGAATTTCATGAAAAGGTGGTAGGTAGATACCATAGCTTGAAGGAGGCTTAGAGACTGTCGGCCGAGTATGGCGTTATACACCGACGGTTGGTCCACGACGAGGAAGTCAACCATCGCAGTCATCTGATGGAGTGCAGTTCCAGCGGTAAGTGGCAGTGAAACGATTCTCTCTGGAAGTACCTGTCCACCCGAGAACCCTATGAGTGGGGTTCGGACAGGTCGTAGTACCGACCGACCTATGCTCATTTTGTAGAACGCTTGGGTGAATAAGACGTCCGCTAATGATCCTGTATCCACTAGTATCCGGAATACTTTTCTATTGGCGATGGTAAAGGTGACCACGAGTGCATCATCATAAGGATGATGAATGCCTCGAGCATCTTCCTCAGTAAACAAGATACAATATTTTTCTCGTTTCTTCTCCTTGGGAGACCGAGACAACAGAAGAACCTCGGACTCAGGGCGATTGAGGCTTCTAGCGTGGTTTCTTCAGGCGTTATTTGAGTCCCCACCGCCTTGGTGACCTCCGACAATCGTTCGGATTTCTTCTTGGGGCCGCTCTTCACTCGGTCCTGCTGAAACGCTGGACCCCTCTGTATGTTCTCTTAGTCGGCCTTCTTTAATTAGCCGCTCGATCTCGTCTTTCAAGTGATAACAATCACTTGTGTTATGACTATGGTCACGATGACAGTGGCAATACTTGTTCTTATTCTGACGATCCGGATTCCCTCGGAGTTTTCGGGGCTAGTTGACGAAGCCTTCGCTCTTGATCTCCATTAATACTTGTTTATGAGATTTGTTTAGGGGGGTGTATATGGAGAATTTTCTGTCTGGTCGCTTTCCTGGCCTACTGTCGTCTCGCGCCCGGTCTTCTTTTCACTTTTTTCCTCCGGCTGAGTCGGCTTCTTTCTTGGTTGACTCTTTAGCCGATGGTTTTGTATTCTGGATCTTCTCCCGTAGGAGTCGCGTCTCTTCTGCATCAGCGTATTTGTCCGACCGAACCATAAATTCGCCCAGAGTATCGGGCGGATTCTTGTCCAGCGACGCTAAAAAAGGTTTATCTCTCATCCCCTGCATGAGAGCGTTGAGAGCTGTCTCCTCAGAATGCTTTCGAACCTACAAAGACTCGAAGTTGAAGCGTTAAATGTAGTCTTTCAATAGCTCTCCTTCCCTCTGAACTATGTTGTTCAGATGCGCGGGCGGCTTTAATTTCTTCTTTCCACCGATAAAATTACTGAGAAAGGTGTCACTGAGTTCGGCGAACGATTTAATCGACTTGGATTTTAATTGCTTAAACCAAAGTCGGGCTACATCGGTAAGGATTAGAGAGAAGGCTTGGCACATAACAGCATCCGAGGCGTCGTGCAACTCCATATAGGTTTTGAAGCATTCAAGATGATCTGTCGGATCAGTCTTTCCGGAGAAAGGAGTTATCTGAGGTAAGCGGAACCTCTCCAGCAACCGAGCCCGCATTACTTCGTCCACAAACGGAGAAGCTTTCTCTTCAGATTTGGTCGGATTTGAGTTCCGACCGTGCTTTATATCCACCATCTCCTTTTCCATCTTCTCCCTGACCTCATTCTTGAAGTCTTGTATATCAGCCTTCCAAGGTTTAGCGCTCTCCGCCGTTTCTTCTGCTTCTGCAGAGAGCCGACTTCGTCTCCTCTGATCTATTCTATGTCTCAGATCAGAGGGAGGCAAAATGGCCGTTGCTAAACGGGCAGGCGCTGGGTGACTCGTTCTCGGGGTTAACTCGGTTGTCGGGGCGACTGTGGCACAGAAGGCTGCGCTACAGACGCTGGTGGGAGAACTTGTGCCGACTCATGACGTTGCATCTGTTGGTTACACAGTTGTTCCAGCATGTGTTTCATGGCAACCATCTCGCAACGCATTTCTTGAACCTCGCGATCCAAGTGCGCGTTCGCTTGATTAGGCTGGCTGGTAGTCGCAGGCGGTGCTGTCGGGGGAGCTCCCTGAGCTGTGCTAGCAGCGGCCTCCCCCGCTTCATTGGATCCGTCCTTCTGGTTCTTGCCATTCAGAAAATTGGAGAAAACGGCTTTTTGTCCGTTTTCCACAGACGGCGCCAAACTGTTGCTGTGTTTTTATGGGATGGCTTCCCTAAGGCGGACCTTTCTCCACCTGCACAATCAACAACGTCAAGGTCACCCTGGCTAGAGCCGGGGAACCTCCGATGCTTAAGTCAGTTGTCTGATCAGTAGCAAAGGGCTTATCTCAGTTCAGTACTGCGTACCTTCTTCCGTCCCAAGCTTGGAGATTTATACAGTTTGCCAATCCTCATCCTCAGAGGATTCTCCTCCTGATTATTTGGAGATTTACTCCTTTCCACAGATTGCTCTCAATCCCGAGAATCTCGAAATTCGCTACCTGTATTCCTTGATTTCCATAAAGTAGTATTTGTTCTCGTTCCACCACTCGTTGTCTCGGCCAGGTCGTTACCGACCCTCGGAGAGTCTCGGCTAGGTCGTAACCGACTCTGGGAGAGTCTCGGCCAGGTTGTTGCTGACTTGGAGAGAGTCTCGACCGACGCAGGAGGGTGGGTTCTTGGCCTTTCTACGGAAGGAATAGTCTCGATGTTTATCTATCATTCCTTGTTCCGTGACCGACAGAACCAACTCGTTGAGTCGATCTTGTTCTATCGGCTAAGTGTCTTGAATACGCTCGGCCTTTAGTGGGCTTTTGCAGACGAGGTCATTATTTTAATAGAGTGACTTTAATCGTCCCTTGCTTATGCCTCCTAGCCTATCTTCTGTTCCGTCGGTGTTGTCTCAGACTCTTCAGGCAGTGTCAGCAGAGCCGACCTACTTAAATCTGAGTCTCCGAACTTAACACATTTTTCCCCAACAGAACTCAATCATTCTCTCCATCTCAGTTAATCTTCATGGCCAATCCATGCTAGCCCGAGCGCTTTAATGGTGGAACATGGCTAATGATAAATCCAGCATTGGAATTCTCCGTGGGCCGGCTCCAACGCCAATTTTCTGTGAAATCTGGCGTTTTAGAAATGCTAACCGCTTGGACGGGTCCCCAATCATACTAGACCAATCCATTGCTAGAGTTTGTAAATGGTTCTCCCACATTATCTTTGCCTCCCCCCTCCTTCCTAGATACATTGTTTGCACTATTAAGGTGTTGCGGGACCAGGCCCCAAGTCGGTAGACTGCACATGGGAATTATTAAATGGAGAAGGTCGTCCGTAGTGTGGGTGAAGCTGAACATTGATGCAAGCCTATTCCCTTTTCCAGAAGGCTTTAAAGCTCCTGCCCCATATTTGAGGGCTGACTCTACTGAATAGAGTGGGGCTGGGCTCTATTAGGCAGTCCCGCTATCTAGATTGTCATTGGTAGTTAGTTTTGTATCATATCTTCTTATGATAGGCCTCCTCTCGGTTCGAGTGGTTGCTCGAAGTGTACAAGGTGATGTAAAGTATCCCTTATATATGATAGAGTTTTGTTAAAAAATATATATATGCTGAACATTGATGGATCCTCCTGTGGGAATCCAGGGCCTTCTGGAAGTGGAGGTTTCGGTTGCAATGATAAAGGTCATCTTATATTCACTTTCTGCGAAGGTTATGGGGAAGGATCCAATTTTCAAGCAGAAACTAAGGAGGTGGTAGATGGGCTGAACTTATGTCTGGCTCATGGTCTCAATCGGATTGAAGAGGAGAGTGACTCTCAATCAGTCATGGACCTTCTATCCGAACCAACGCGGACACCTTGGAACATACTCTACTGGAAAAGGAGTTTAATTTAACGCCATTCAGAACAGGATATCGGTCTCTATCCTGCACATTCCTCGGGAGGCGAATAGGGTGGCGAACGGCCTAATCAGCTGCAAAGCATCAGCCGAGAAGATAAAATCTTCGTGCAAATTTCAAAGCTTCGTTTCAGATAAGAGGGGAATTCGTGCTGGACCGAACTGGTCTGGGCCATATCAGATACCAGCAACAACACCCGTCTGTTGCTTCCTGTGGGTTCTAATTATATGATAGGCAGGCTCCTCCTCTCTTTTTTATTGTTGAGGGCCTGCTCGAAATGTAATTCCTGTAAAATGTTCTTCATCTGGAATATAATTGAATCCTTTAAAAAAAAAAAGAAAAAAGAAAATAAAAAGAGAGAGAGAGAGCTTTGGCTGTTACAGTCTCGGCTGTTAGAGTCTCAGTAACTATTGTTATGGGAATAGCTTGCTTGGGCACATTTTTTTTCAAAAAGGTGGTGCTCGTAGCGGATTGCGTCCGACCCTTGTCGTTCCAAGCAAGGTCTGACCAGATCTGTGTGGCGGCTCTCACGTTGATGTATCTGGTTATCCATGCGGCCCAGCTCTTTCTCATGTAATATTAAGATATGGGCCCAAAGACGAAAAAGAACCAACGTACAAGTAGATTATGCCAGACATGACTCTTACATTTAGTGCAACTTGCATTTAATGCAATCTATCTTACCATCTGGTGTGATTTTATTATTATTATTATTTTTTATTATTATTATTTTTTTTTAATATCTAGTGTGATTTACTTGAGCATTGGATCTACTTCATTTTTAGGATTATATGCTATCACAGTCTCAGAAAAGGGATAGACAGTGTGGATAAACAGATACAACACAGTAAACCTCACACAAATCTAGTAGGACATTATTAGCCAGGTCTGACTGGGGGTCGGACACAATCCACTTCCCCTAGAATTTCATAAGACGTGGATTGGGTACTGCTCTAGCCAGGAGATGTCTAGAGTCTGGCTGTTCTTGCACATCTGAGTATATGTTACCTTGTGAACGGTCAAAATACTACCACGGAAGTCCACATGACACGTGTGCTGTGGAGATTGGCTCACTATCAACCTTCTTTGTCAGGCAACCATGCTGTCATTTTCGTCTTAGGATGGGTCTAGTCTAGTATAATCTTGGCTAGCTAAAAAAAGTCTTGGCTGAAAAAGATGAAGAGGGTCCAGTCTTCACCAGCTACTTTTGTCTTCTCCAATTAGAGATAAGGGCCATCACCAACCTTCTCATTCAGGCAAATGATACGTCTGTGTTGTGCCCGGCAATGCTAGAGTCTAATGCCGTTGGATTCCAACTGAACAATCCCAAGCGTTGTAATAGACCAAGTGACCGAGAATCTAATAGTTATATGGGGCTATTTAGTCACATGTAATGGAAACATGGTAATTTGCAAAGGAAAAGTTTGATTTTTTAATGAATGTTTATTTTAAAGCTGAAAGGACTTTTTCCACTATAATAATAACATCAATCAAATAGCAAAACAAAAAAATGACAAGAGAGTAACCAAGATAAAAAGGAATTGCATTTTTAAATGTAACTTTTTAGTCATTGTTGAATGGAAAACAGATGTACAAACAAATAGTTTGGGTAGACTCTGCAAAAAATCATCGGGCCTCACATATATCCCCAATGTATACTTCTCCCATGAAATGAAAAAAGATTAACACTTACAAATTGAAAAGAAAACCATCATGATCAATTCAACAATTGCGGCATAAATGGTAAGGTCTTGAAGGTAAGGTTTTCCTTGCTCTTCTTTAGCTCATGGTGTTAAATTAAATTCAGGATTTACTGAAGTGAATTTGACATATATCCCACCCACATGGCCTTCTCATGAGCTACAGTTAATCAGTGGTGTTCCCGGTTAGGGCATGTCCACTTTGATAGTGGATTATGTGCGGACGGCCTCACCCAAGATGGTATGGCTCTTACAATGGGGCTCACCATGATGTATGTAGTCTGTATCCACACTGTTTATCTATTTTTCGAGATCACCTTACGGCACATGAACCCAAAAAAAAAAATAGATCCAAATCTTATATAAACCATATTGTAGAAACAATGTTGATTGAATGGTGCACCGCTAAAAACTTTATAGTGCCAATCGCAATATTTTCATAATTTTTAATTTCCATCCAACCTGTTGAAGGGAAAAAATAGATATTAGACTTATCCAAAACTTTTGTGCCCCACAAGAGTTTCAATGGTCAATCACTATTGTTTCCTATAATATGATCCACTTGAGATTTAGATCTACTTCATTTTTGCGCTTATTTACAAAAATAATGGATGCCATGGATAGAGAATACATAGATCAAAGTGGGCCCCACGGTAAGGGCCGCACTGTCTGCGGAGAAGCCCCACCCGGAGTGGATACTGATGCTCTGTGAGCCCCACCATGAGGTAGTGGATGAGCCCCACCATGAGGTATAGGTGTTTCATCCACTGCATCCGTCCATTTTTCCATATCATATTAGGGTACAAGCCCAAAAGTAATGGGATCAAAATCTCATGTGAACCGTAGAAAAGAGCAGTGATTAAACACCTATAATTAAAAACTTATTACGAGCCACAAAAGTTTTGAATTAAAATCCTTGTGACCTAGTTAAGATGACGGAAAATAAATATATATATATATATATATATATATATATATATATATATATATATATATATATATATATTTATTCCAATGAGCCCTGGGATGTTTTTAACGGTGGGCATTCAATCACCAGTGTTTTAGAGCGGAGGTGGACAGCTCACGCCTTAAAATAATGAATCAGAATAGATGTACAACATGGATAAAACACGTATATTTTTTTTAGGCCCACAGAGCACCGTTCAGTACATCACAGGAATACAGTGGTGATTGACCCATCAGTACTAAAGTCTAGTCAGCCTAGCCCAGTTGAACCGCCGGTACTAAAGTCCGAGTCTTTCCCGGCTACTCTCGACTGCTGCATGGTGGAAAGGTCTACATGCCGCGTGTGCTGTGGAGATTGGACGCGGATTGCGTACTACCCCCGCCTGTCCCTATCTCCGAACGGGCAGTCTGTGGGCGGGACCACTGTGATGTATCTGTACATCCAAGCCATTTATCCCTTTTTCTCATATTATTTTAAGCTACCGAATTAAAAATAGGTAGATCTAACGGTCAAATAGAACATACCACGGATGACTCTTGCATTTAATGCAACTGACCTTTAATGCTTTGTAAATTTTAATGCAACTAAGATCATTATTTGGTGTGGTCCACTTAATCGTTGGATCTGCCTCATTTTTGTTTTGATGCATTAAAATAATCTGAGAAAAGGGATAGTCCGCTTGGATGTACAGATACATCATGGTGGGCCTGCCCACAGACCTGCCCGTTCGGAGCTAGGGACGGTCGGGTAGTACGCAATCCGCGTCCGTAGAGATTGGCCCCACATCAACCTTCTTTCTTTTCAACCGTCTGATCGCCACTGATCAGATGGGTCTTCTTGATATGTGTTCCCTTTTAATCTCTACCATCCATCAGATCGTACTCCCTGGTCTAAAGGGTCCAATGAAATTGATCCATTCTCCGCGTTCACCAATTACAGCATCTGTAGTTGCTTATGGACCGTCACGATCCACGTAACATATCAGGACCGTCCACAATTATTTCCGCTAAGCATTTGTCACTGGACCTATCTTCTAGAATGTCTTGTCCATCCATCTCTTGCATGCCACTGGATGGTTTTGATCATCTGTTCAATAGGATTTCTCTTCAAGCATCCAATGAAGAGTGGGTTGCATTAAATGGACGGTCCAGATTGATGGTATGGATTGCCTACAGCCCGTGAGCAACTTGGTGCACGGGAAAGTTCCCGTGGAATATCGACAAGAAATTTCCAACTGTATGACCCATTTATGGCCCATATCCGAGACGAAACCCAACTCATTTTACTTTCCAAGAATAAGCCCCATCTGTACGGACAACTTACCAAAGGTCGAAAATGCTCCTGCTTTTCAGGTGGCAGTACCATCAACCTCTAGACATATGTGCAGTAGTGCTAGCTGGGTGCGATACTTCCACCCAATTTTTTTTAATTGGGTGGGTCCTATCATGGGCCCCACATAATTTTGAATGGCCCCACATTCAATGTTTATGATTTTGGTGGGCTCCACATTCCCCTATGTACTTTTTTTTTCATGGATAACTTTATTCTACATACATTATTCTGTGAAGCGAATTGATGAGAAATGCATGGAAATGACCGTGAAGAGAAGTGAATTGACCATGAAATGCGTTGAAATGACCATGAAGTGAAGGGAATTGGTCGAGAAATGCATGAAAATAATCATGAATCAATACGGAATCACCGAGAATAACCGTGAAATGCATGGAAATGTACGTGAAGTGAAGCGAATTGACCGTGAAATACATGAAAATGACCATGAAGTGAAGGGAATTGACCGTGAAATGCTTGGAAATGACCATGAATCAACACGGAATCGTCGAAAATGACCGTGAAATGCATAAAAATGACGGCGAAGTGAAGTGAATTGACCACGAAATGCGTGGAAATGACCGTGAAGTGAAGAGAATTGACCGTGAAATGCATGAAAATGACCGTGAATCTAAACGGAATCGACGGGAATGACCATGAAATGCGTGAAAATGACCGTGAAGTGGAGTGAATTGACCGTGAAATGTATGGAAATGACAGTGAGTGAAGGGAATTGACCATGAAATACTTGGAAATGACCGTGAATCAACATGGAATTGCTGGGAATGAGGTGAAATGCATGGAAATGACCGTGAAGTGGAGCGAATTGATCGTGAAATGCGTGGAAATGACCGTAAAGTGAAGGGAATTGACCTTGAAATGCATGGAAATGACCGTGAATCAACACGAAATTACCAGAAATGACCGTGAAATGCACGAAAATGACCGTGAAGTGAAGTGAATTGACCATGAAATGCGTGGAAATGACCGTGAAGTGAAGGGAATTGACCATGAAGGGCATCGAAATGACCGTTAATCTAAACGGAATCGCTGGAAATGACTGCAAAATGCATGAAAATTATGGTGAAGTGAAAGGAATTGACTGTGAAATGCATGGAAATGACCGTGAATCAACACAGAATCATCGGGAATAACCGTAAAATGCATGAAAATGACGGTGAAGTGAAGTGAATTGACCGTGAAAAGCGTGGAAAAGACCGTGAAGTGTAGGGAATTGACCGTGAATCAACACGGAATTGCCGGGAAGGACCATGAAATGCATGAAAATGACGATGAAGTGATGCGAATTGATCGTGAAATGCATGAAAATTACCGTGAAGTGAAGGGAATTGACCGTGAAATGCCTGGAAATGACTGTGAATCAACACGGAATCAATGGGAATGATCGTGAATACATGGAAATGACTGTGAATCAACACATAATCAATGGGAATGACCTTGAAATGCATGGAAATGACCGTGAATCAACATGGAATCGCCAGGAATGACCTTGAAATGAATGGAAATGACCGTGAAGTGGAGCAAATTGACTGTGAAATGCGTGGAAATAACAATGAAGTGAAGTAAATTGACCGTGAAATGCACGAAAATAACTGTGAATCAACACGGAATTGCCGGGAATGACCATAAAATGCATGAAAATGACCGTGAAGTGAAGCGAATTGACCATGAAATGCGTGGAAATGACCCTGAAGTGAAGGGAATTGACTGTGAAGGACATCGAAATGACCGTTAATCTAAACAGAATAGCTGGAAATGACCGTGAAATGCATGAAAATGATGGTGAAGTGAAGTGAATTGACCGTGAAATGCGTGGAAATGACCGTGAAGTGAAGGGAATTGACCGTGAAATGTATGAAAATGACCGTGAATCAACACGGAATCACCAGGAATAATCGTGAAATGCATGAAAATGACAGTGAAGTAAAGCGAATTGACCGTGAAATGCGTGGAAATGACCGTGAAGTGAAGGGAATTGACCGTGAATCAACACGGAATCGCCGGGAATGACCGTGAAATGCATGAAAATGACGGTGAAGTAATGCGAATTGATCGTGAAATGCGTGGACATGATCATGAAGTGAAGGGAATTGACCGTGAAATGCATGGAAATGACTGTGAATCAACATAGAATCAATGGGAATGACCGTGAAATGCATGGAAATGACTGTGATTCACAGAATTAATGGGAATGACTATGAAATGCATGGAAATAACCGTGAATCAACATAGAATTAATGGGAATGACTGTGAAATGCATGGAAATGACCGTGAATCAACACAGAATCAATGGGAATGACCATGAAATGCATGGAAATGACCGTGAAGTGGAGCAAATTGACCGTGAAATGCTTGGAAATGACCATGAATCAACATGGAATCATCGGGAATGACCATGAAATGCATGGAAATGACCGTGAAGAAGAGCGAGTTGACCGTGAAATGTGTGGAAATGACTATGAAGTGAAGGGAATTGACCGTGAAATGCAAGGAAATGACTGTGAATCAACACGGAATCGCCGGGAATGACCATGGAATGCACGAAAATGACCGTGAAGTGAAGCGAATTGACCATGAAATGCGTGGAAATGACTGTGAAGTGAAGGGAATTGACCGTGAAGTGCATTGAAATGACTGTTAATCTAAACGGAATCGCTGGAAATGACTGTGAAATGCATGAAAATGATGGTGAAGTGAAGCGAATTGACCGTGAAATGCGTGGAAATGACCGTGAAGTGAAGGAATTAACCTTGAAATGCATGGAAATGACCGTGAATCAACATGGAATCACCGAGAATGATCGTGAAATGTAAGGAAATGGCAGTGAAGTAAAGCGAATTGACCATGAAATGCGTGGAAATGATCGTGAAATGCATGGAAATGACCGTGAATCAACATAGAATCGCCGGGAATGACAGTGAAATGCTTGAAAATGACACTGAAGTGAAGCGAATTGAGCGTGAAATGCATGGAAATGACAGTGAAGTGAAGGGAATTGACCGTGAAATGCATGAAAATAACCGTGAATCAACACGGAATCGCCAGGAATGACCGTGAAATGCATGAAAATGACGGTGAAGTAAAGCGAATTGACCGTGAAATGCGTGAAAATGACTGTGAAGTGAAGGGAATTGATTGTGAAATGCATGGAAATGACCGTGAATCAACACAGAATCACCGAAAATGATCATGAAATGCGTGGAAATGACTGTGAAGTGAACCGAATTGACCATGAAATGCGTGGAAATGACCGTGAAATGCATGGAAATGACAGTGAATCAACATGGAATCACTGGGAATGACCGTGAAATGCATGAAAATGACGGTGTAGTGAAACGAATTGACCATGAAATGCATGAAAATGACCATGAAGTAAAGGGAATTGACCGTGAAATGCATGGAAATGACAGTGAATCAACACTGAATTGTCGGGAATGACCATGAAATGCATGAAAATGACAGTAAAGTGAAGCGAATTGACCGTGAAATGCGGGGAAATGACCATGAAGTGATGGGAATTGACCGTGAAATGCATGTAAATGACTGTGAATCAACAAGGAATCGCGCGGGAATGATCGTGAAATGCATGAAAATGACAGTGAAGTGAAGCGAATTGACCGTGAAATGCGTGGAAATAACCGTGAAGTGAAGGGAATTGACTGTGAAATGCTTGGAAATGACCGTGAATTTGCACGGAATCATTGGGAATGACCGTGAAATGCATGAAAATGACGGTGAAGTGAAGCGAATTAACCGTGAAATGCGTGGAAATGACCGTGAAGTGAAGGGAATTGACCGTGAAATGCATGGAAATGACTGTGAATCAACACGGAATCAACAGGAATGATCGTGAAATGCATGAAAATGAGGGTGAAGTGAAGCAAATTGACCATGAAATGCGTGGAAATGACCGTGAAGTGAAGGAAATTGACCTTAAAATGCTTGGAAATGACCGTGAATCAACACAGAATCACCGAGAAATACCGTGAAATGCATGAAAATAATGTTGAAGTGAAGCAAATTGGCTGTGAAGGGAAGGGAATGGGCTGTGAAATGCATGGAAATGACAGTGAATGAACTTGGAATCGACGGGAATGACCGTGAAATGCATGGAAATGAACATGAAGTGGAGCGAATTGATCGTGAAATGTGTGGAAATGACCGTGAAGTGAAGGAAATTGACCATGAAATGCTTGGAAATGACCGTGAATCAGCACAAAATCATCGGGAATGACCATGAAATGCATGAAAATGACGGTGAAGTGAATCGAATTGACCGTGAAATGCGTGAAAATGATCGTGAAGTGAAGGGAATTTACCGTGAAATGCTTGGAAATGACCGTGAATCAACATGGAATCACTAGGAATGACCGTGAAATGCATGAAAATGACGGTGAAGTTAAGCGAATTGACCGTGAAATGTGTGGAAATGATCGTGAAGGGAAGGAAATTGACGTGAAATGCATGGAAATGACTGTGAATTAGCACAAAATCGACAGGAATGATTGTGAAATGCATGAAAATGACGGTGAAGTGGAGCGAATTGACCGTGAAATGCATGAAAATGACTGTGAAGTGAAGGGAATTGATCGTGAAATGCTTGGAAATGACCGTGAGTCAACACGGAATCACCAGGAATGACCATGAAATGCATGAAAATGACGGTGAAAGGAAGCGAATTGACCGTGAAATGCATGGAAATGACTGTGAAGTGAAGGGAATTGACCGTGAAATGCTTGGAAATGACCGTGAATCTACATGAAATTGCTAGGAATGACCGTGAAATGTATGAAAATGATAGTGAAGGGAAGCGAATTGACCGTGAAATGCGTGGAAATGACCGTGAAGTGAAGGGAATTGATCGTGAAATGCTTGAAAATGACTGTGAATCAACACGAAATCGCCGAGAATGGCCGTGAAATGCATGAAAATGACAGTGAAGTGAAGCGAATTGACCGTGAAATGCATGGAAATGACCGTGAAGTGAAGGGAATTAACCGTGAAATGCTTGGAAATGACCATGAATCAACATGGAATCACTGGGAATCACCGTGAAATGCATGGAAATGACCGTGAAGTGGAGCGAATTGACCGTGAAATGCGTGAAAATGACCATGAAGTGAAGGGAATTGACCGTGAAATGCAAGAAAAATGACTATGAATTAACATGGAATCGTCGGGAATGACTGTGGAATGCATAAAAATAACCGTGAAGTGAAGCAAATTGACCGTGAAATGCATGGAAATGACCTTGAAGTGAAGGGAATTGACCGTGAAATACATGCAAATAACCATGAATCAACACAGAATCGCCAAGAATGACCGTGAAATGCATGAAAATGACGGTGAAGTGAAGCGAATTGACCGTGAAATGCGTGGAAATGACCGTGAAATGAAGGGAAATGACCGTGAAATGCATGGATATGACAGTGAATCAACACGGAATCGCCGGGAATGACCGTTGCATGAAAATGACGGTGAAGTGAAGCGAATTGACCGTGAAATATGTGGAAATGACCGTGAAATGCATGGAAATGACCATGAATCGACATGGAATCGCCGGGAATGACCATGAAATGCATGGAAATGACGATCAAGTGAAGCGAATTGACCATGAAATGCGTGGAAATGATCGTGAAATGCATGGAAATGATCGTAAATCAATACGAAATTGTCAGGAATGACCGTGAAATGCATGGAAATGACTGTGAAGTGAAGTGAATTGACCATGAAATGTGTGGAAATGACCGTGGTGCTCGACCGGTCATGGGAGGTGCACGTGGGTGGCCACAAACACTCGTAGTTATGCAAATTCGTTCCGTGATTTTGTACAGATTTCGTTTCGTAAGTCCTTTCGCAACTGGGATGCGGAAGGGAGTTACCTAAAACTATAAAAAGGAGTCTCTAAGGTTTTTTTAGGGTATGATGGTGTACAAGAAAAATAAAAGAGGGCTATCAAAGGTGTGTGAGAGAGAGAGAAAAAAAAAGAGAGAGATGAAGCTTGTGGAAAGGATCCGTCGTCTCAGCACTTCTACGTCCTCGTAATCGGTGAGATCTCTCAGTTTTCTTTATTCTCTTATTGTTTATCCACTCCTGCGTGAGTGAAGGTTTGATCATAGCAAGGTGTGCTTGTGATCGGTTGTAACGTTCTGCCTTATATTGGATTGTTGATCTGGATGAGGTCCCGTGATTTTTACTTCTTTGAGGGTTTTTTACGTAAAATCTCTTGTGTAGTGTGTGATTGTTGCTTTGATTTATTTCATTGCTTTATTATTCCATAATTTTGGTTTGTTCTGGAGGGCTAGATCCTAAGGTTTTGTGCAAGGCCCTCAACAAAGTGGTATCAGAGCTAAGTTCATTGAACGGGTAGGATCGGTTTAGAATTATGGAAAGTGGCTAATCAAGGATGATTAGCCTCAATGGTTCTAACTGGACCATATGGAAGGCTAAGATGGAGGACTTACTTTATTGCAAGGACCTATATTCTCCAATTTTAGGCATATCAGCAAAATTTAAGGATATGTCTGATGATGATTGGAAGAAGATGGACCGAAAAGCAGTAGAGTTTATTAGACAATGGCTGGATGATTCTGTGTTCCTCCATGTGTCTACGGAAACCTCAGTCACTATCCTATGGCTGAAACTAGAAGGGCTGTATGAGAGGAAGACAGCCGGTAATAAAAATTTTCTGATAAGGCGACTTGTGAATCTTAAGTTCAAGGATGGTGGTTCTGTGGTCGAGCACATGAATGAGGTTGGCAATATAATAAACCAGCTCTCCGCTATGAAGATAGTCCTGGATGATAAATTGCAGGCTTTACTTTTACATAGTTCATTGCCTGATAGTTGAGAGACATTGGTGGTGTCTCTAAGTAACTTCACGCCAGATGAAAAGATATCTATGGAATAGGTGACTAGTTATCTCTTCAATGAGGAGACAAGGAGGAAGTCTCAGGGGTCTACTCAGTAAGAGGCCCTTGTGACACAAGAACGGGGAAGAGGAAAGAACAGGAAGGGCAGGAAGGCCCGAGTAAATCAAGAGGCAAGTCGAGTAACAGAAAAGATGGTGATTGCTGAAATTGTGGCAAGAAGGGCTACTACAAGCATGAATATCATGGTAAGAAGAATGATAAGAAAAGAAAAAGAAAGGAGAAGGAAGATAAATCAGATTTCACTATGGTTGCTTTAGATGGCAACGTTGTAGTTATTCTTTCTGCAAATCATGATGTATGTCTCACGGCTACGAGTCAGGACACCGACTGGGTGATAGAATCGGGAGCCTCTTTTCATATGACTCCACGCAGGGACTTCTTCACAAGCTATAAGTCAGGTGATTATGGGACCGTGAAGATGGAAAATTTTGGGGTATCGAAGATCGTAGGGGTCGGTGATATTTGTGTGAAGACCGATGTGGGTTGCACATTGGTTCTCAGGGATGTGAGGCATATCCTAAACCTTCGCCTCAACTTGATGTCGACGAGAAGGTTGGATAATGATGGCTATGAAAGTTGATTTGCTGGTGGGCACTAGAAGCTCATCAGGGGTTCATTGATTGCAGTTAGAGGAAAGAAGTGTTGTACCCTATACAAGGCAAGCGTCAATGTGTGCAAGGGTGGGTTGAACGCAGTGAAAGATTCAGCTATTGACATGTGGCATAGGCGTCTAGGCCACATGAGTGAAAAAGGACTTCAGCTACTAGCGAGGAAGCGGCTCCTTTTAGACGTGACAGGTACACCTCTCAAAACCTTTCTTGATTATTTATCAAGGAAATAACATAGAGTTTCATTTGTTCAATCTGCTTCTCATGTTAATAAAGTGCATGCATTAGATTTGGTTTATTCTGATATTTGTGGTCCTATGAGGACAAAAACCTTGGATGAGGCATTGTATTTTATTACTTTTATAGATGATGCATCTAGGAGGGTTTGGGTTTATGCTTTGAAATCCAAGGATGAGGTCTTTGGTGTGTTTAAATTGTTTCATGCTATAGTCGAGAGAGAGACAGGTAGATCATTAAAGTGCATCCACACTGACAATGGTGGTGAATACATGGGTGACTTTCATGAGTATTGCAAGTCCTTGGGTATATGACATGAATAGATGGTTCTTAAGACCCCCCAGCATAATGGTGTAGCTGAGCGAATGAATCGCACCATTGTTGAGAGAATTAGATGCATGGTATCAGATGCGAAGTTGTCCAAGATATTCTGGGGAGAAGTAATGCACACGGTGGTATATTTGATAAACAGGTCTCCATCAGCCCTGTTGAATGGAGTACTTGAAAACGTGTGGACTGGACAGGATTCATCGTACAATCATCTCAGGGTGTTTGGATGCAGGGCATCCGTTCATGTACCAAAGGACAAGAGGTCCAAGCTCGATATGAAGATCAGACAATTGTATTCTTGGGGTACGGTGATGAAAATTTTGGTTACAGATTATGGGATCTGACCGAGAGGAAGCTCGTCGGGAGCAGAGATGTGATTTTCTTTGAAGATCACTGTATAGAAGATATTGGTAAGCCAAAGAATAACCAGCCTAGTTCAGGTGACCTAGAGGACATGGATCCGATTATTCCTCCTATGGTGCCTCATGACGGGGGAGTACAGAAAGGTGTAGAGGACGAGGGAGTTCCCACTTGATCTACCTGTTGAGCCACAGGTGAGGAGGTCATCTAGGGATAGACAGCCGTTCAAGAGGTACTCGCTATATGAGTACATTATGCTGACTGATGGGAGAGAGCCAGAAGACTATTTTGAGGCCCTAGCCAACGAGCATAAGGAGGAGTGGTTGAAAGCTATATAAGAGGAGATGAAATCCTTGCATAAGAACCACACTTATGATATGGTGAAACTGCCTAAGGGCAAGAAAGTTTTGAGTAACAAGTGGGTGTTTAGAAAGAAGGTTGAGCAGAAGAATTCACAGACAAGGTTTAAGGCCAGACTTGTGGTAAAAGGGTTTGGTCAGAGAAAAGGCATAGACTTCGAGGAGATATTCTCACCAGTGGTGAAGATGACATCCATATGAGTGTTACTTGGGTTGGAGGCTAGCATGGATCTAAAGATAGAGTAATTAGATATTAAAACTGCCTTTCTCCATGGTGACTTGGAAGAAGAGATCTACATACACTAACTAGAGGGGTTCGAAGTCAAGGGCAAGGAGCATATAGTGTGTAGGCTGAGGAAGAGCTTGTATGGGCTGAAACAAGCTCCATGGCATTGGTACAAGAAGTTTGACTCGTTTATGTTATAGCATGGGTATAACAGAATGGAGTCGGACCACTGTGTGTTTACGCGCAAGTTCTCAAATGGTGATTTCTTAGTTTTGCTGTTATATGTTGATGACATGTTCATCATGAAAAAAGACATCAAGAAGATCGACAGACTGAAACAGGAGTTGGACAAGTCTTTTACGATGAAAGACTTGGGCCCAGCTAAACAGATCCTATGAATGGAGATAACCCGTGACATAAGCAGCAAGAAGCTTTAACTGTCACAAGAGCAATATATTGAGAAAGTCCTATAGCAGTTTAATATAAATGCAGCGAAGTTGGTCAGTATTCCATTGGATGGTTACTTCAGATTGAGTGACAGGCAGTGTCCCATGACGAAGGCAGAGGTGGAAGAGATACAGTAGATACCCTACGCATCTGCTGTAGGAAGTTTAATGTATGCTATGGTGTGTACACACCCAAACATAGCATATGCAGTTAGTGTTGTTAGTCAGTATCTTGCCAATTCTGACAAAGAGCATTGGGCAGCGGTGAAATGGATATTGTGGTATCTGAAAGGCTCATCCAGGTTGAGCCTATGCTATGGTGAAGGAAAACCTATGTTAGAGGGCTACACAAATGCAGATATGACAGGTGACATAGACTCCAGGAAGTCTACATCAAGGTTCATGTTCACGTTTGCAAGGGGAGCGATTTCTTGACAGAGCAAGCTACAAAGGGTCGTAGCATTGTCGACGACAGAGGTCGAGTATATTGCAGTCACAGAAGCATGTAAAGAGATGCTTTGAATGAAAAGGTTCCTACAGGAACTTAGCCTGAAGCAGGAGAAGCACGTGGTCTATTGCGATAGTCAGAGTGCAATACACTTGAGCAAGAATCCAAGTCAGCATTTCAAGTCAAAGCATATAAGATTCAGTATCACTGGATCAGGGATACTTTGAAATAGAAGGTGTTACAGCTTGAGAAAAGGTACACACAGAGGATAATGGGTCAAACATGATGACCAAGGCTTTGCTTAAGGGCAAGTTTAAGGTTTGTAGAAATCAGACTGGCTTAAAGAAGGTGAATTCCTCCTGGGTCAAAAAGGGAGAGATTTGATGGGATTTTTTCTCCATGCTCGACCGATCATGAGCCCTGCACGACTGGTCGTGGGCTGGTGCTCGACCAGTCGTAGGTTCGAGTCGTGACAGGACTTAAAGTCCAGTGAGTTCGGATTATTTTTTCTCCGGGGTGCTCGACCGGTCGTGGGAGGTGTACAACCGGTTGTAGGTAGTGCTCGATCAATCGTGGGTGGCGCATGACCAGTCGTAGTTACGCAAATTCGTTCCCCGATTTTGTGCGGATTTCATTTCGCAAATCCTTTCGTAACTGGGATGCGGAAGGGAGTTTCCTAAAACTATAAAAAGGGCTCTCTAGGATTTTTCTAGGGTATGATGGTGTACAAGAAAAACATAAGAGGGCTATCAAAGGTGTGAGAGAGAGAGAAAAAAAGAGAGAGAGGAAGCTTGTGGAAGGGAGTCGTCGTCTCAACGCTTCTACGTCCTCATAGTCGGTGAGATCTCTCAATTTTCTTTGTTCTCTTATTGTTTATCCACTCCTGCGTGAGTAAAGGTTTGATTATGGTAAGGTATGCTTGTGATCAGTTGTAACGTTCTGCTCTATAGTGGATTGTTGATCTGGACAAGGTCCCGTGATTTTTACCTCTTTGAGAGTTTTCCATGTAAAATCTCTTGTGTAGTGTGTGATTGTTGCTTTAATTTATTTTATTGCTTTATTATTTCATAATTCTGGTTTGTTCTGGTGGGCTAGATCCGAAGGTTTTGTGCAAGGCCTCCAACATTTAGATCATCAAATCTTTCTTACAATCCAATAAATTTTTCATGCTCCTATAGACCTTAAATAGTATGCACTCCATTAATGATACTTAGAATTCAATTTAGTTACTACAACATACCTTGGTTGTCACACACTAAGCTTACATGTTCAATTAATCGTATATTATGGCGAATTAAAACATTGATGTTGGAGCCACACCAAGAACTCCTGGTCCTGAAACCACTGAAAACAGGTCACTTATGGGTGGAATTATTTGGGTCATAGGTGATCTTACGGCTCTTGTGGGCTATCAGATAAGACAAACTCAAGTGCAAGGTCAAAACCAAACTGTTCACGTAGCTAACGAAGGGATAAGAACTTTATTTGAAAGGTTCAAAAGACAGAGGCCGCCTGTATTTAAGGGTGAGTCTGACCTATCTAAAGCCGAGGTATGGAAGAAACAGATTGACAAGATATTCACGGTTATGAAGTGCAATGAATACCATAAAGCAGAATTGGCTATTTACATGTTAGCAGGGGTGGCAGATCATTGGTGGGACTCAGTCGTTAGGATGAACCCGAGAGTTGAAGCCTAGACTTGGACCCAGTTTTGTGAGAAGTTTGATGATAAATACTTTCCTTTGTATGTGAAAAATCAAAAGGCAGGAGAATTCATGAAATTAGAGCATGGTGATATGACAGCGTGTCAGTATGATACTAAGTTCTACGAGTTATCGCGATTTACAACTTTTCTAGTGTTTGATAAAACCCGTAAGGCACAAAAATTTGAGGAAGGTCTGAGAGCCTCTATTTGTAGCCGATTAGCCCCTTTCGTACAGAAGACCTATGCCGAAGTGTTAGAGCGTGTCTTAGCAATGGAGAAAGACATCAACGAATATCGGAAGAATCATGATCAGAGGAAAGACGTAAAGAGTGGTGGTAGAACTGCTACACATACATCTCCAGCCCAGCAAGATGTAGCTAAGAGACAGAGAACAACATCGACATCGATGGCCAGATCGACGACAACACTTCCTACACCATAATTTTTGAGATTTTGTCATAATTGTGGACTCGAGGGCCACACTTCTCGTTTTTATTCCAGACCACAACGCACTCAATATCCATAAAGGTCCGGACCTTTGCATAAATATTTCAGGCCTCTCCAGCATCAGGCGCCGCCGTTTATGTCATAGCGACCTCCACTACATCCTTCTGCCTTACCATCCTCGAGACCACCTCAGCCATATCCACAGTGGTCGCTATAGTCGTACCCAAGGCCACCGCAACAAGGAGCTTCATCGGTATATCAGAAACCACCACAGTAGCCGTCGTCACAGGTTAGACCTCAACAGTACCAGCAGTCGAGGTAGGGAGTTCAGGCATTATGACCACAAGCTCAAGGCCAAGTCTACGCCTTAGTATAGTCAGGAGATGACACAGTGCAACCGTATAAGAACTTGGCGTAACAATACAAGGGCTCAATTCAAAGTTATGATGTTCCAGCACAGTCTGAGGACCAAGCGACCCGAACTTATAATGATGGTGCACCCATATATGAGTATCCAACACCACCAACAGATGACATTATTCAGCTTGACATCGAAGCTAGCAGCGATGTAGTCGAAGGTACCATCGTCATTCATTCATCTTTAGCTAGAGCATTATTTGACTCTGGAGCATCGCATTCATTTATTTCTTACTGCCTTTTATGCTCACTTGGGTTATCTCCTACTCCCTTAGATAAAAAGTTAATGATAGCAAACCCCCTTGGTAATTCAGTGGACTTAAGTCAGATTTGTAAATCTTGTCTGATCATGATTGAGAGCGTAAATTTGCCAGCTAATCGTATAGTTATGCTGGTGCGAGAATACGATATTATATTGGGGAAGGATTGGTTATCTTTATATTGGAAAAAATCGATTGTTTTAGGAAGATGGTTATATTAAATATCGATGGGCGAGCACCATTACAATTCCATGGGACGTGAAGGAAGGGAACACCGGTTAGTTTGTCAACCATCTTGGAAGTTGAACCTTAAGGAGTAGAACGAATTTTGATTGTTAATGAATTTCCTGAAGTATTTCAAGATATCCCTGGATTACCGCCAAACAGAGATGTTGATTTCACAATCGATCTGGTACCTGAGACTGCACCAATCTCTAGAGCACCATACTGTATGACACCTGTTGAATTGAGAGAATTAAGCAAGCGACTTCAGCAGCTCCAAGACCAAGGCTTCATTAGGGCTAGTACGTCGTCATGGGGTGCACCAGTATTATTTGTAAGAAAGAATGATGGGTCTTTGAGGCTATGCATTGATTACTGTTAACTTAATAAAGCGACTATCAAGAACAAGTACCCGCTGCCGATGATAGATGATTTATTTGATCAGTTGAAGGGAGATAAATATTTTTTAAAGATAGACCTACGGTCTGGATATCATCAGTTGAGGATTAGAGATGAAGATGTACCCAAGACTGCCTTTAGGACTCAGTACGACCATTATGAATTTCTAGTGATGCCCTTCGGACTAACGAACGCTCCAGCAGTATTTATGGACCTTATGAACAGGGTCATCAAACCGTATTTGGGCCGATTCATGATAATGTTCATAAATGATATTTTAATTTACTCCAAGACGTAAGAGGATTATGCTGAACACCTTCAAATAGCTCTTCAGACTCTAAAGGACAATCAATTGTATGTCAAAGCTTCAAAATGTGACTTTTAGAGGAATGAAGTAAAGTTTTTGAGGCACGTGGTATCAGAAAAAGGAGTGTCAGTAGATCCATTTAAAGTCGAAGCAGTGTAAAATTGGGAGCAGCCCACCAATGTGACAGAAGTGCGCAGTTTTCTCAGATTAACTGGTTATTATAGAAGATTCATTGAGAGATTCTCTAAGTTAGCAAGGCCATTGACTAACTTGACCAAGAAGGACACTTCTTTTAAATGAAATAAAAATTGCAAGCAGGCTTTCTCTGAATTGAAGAAGTGATTAATGGAAGCCCTAATACTTTCTTTACCAGGCGAAGGGAAAAGATTTGTGGTATATACCGATGCATCTTATCAAGGGTTGGGATGCGTGCTGATGCAAAGTAGTAAAGCAAAAGCATTCATGTCAAGACAGTTGAAATCTCATGAGCAGAATTATCCCACTCACGACTTAGAGCTTGCAGCTATAGTATTTGCCTTAAAATTTTGGAGGCATTATCTTTATGGTGAGCAGTTTGAATTGTACTCGGATCACAAGAGTTTAAAGTATCTTTTTGATCAAAAAGACTTAAATATGCGGTAAAGGAGATGGATAGAATTCTTGAAGGATTATCATTTCGACATCTGCTATCATCCAAGTAAAGTGAATGTCGTAGCCGACACGTTAAGCAGGAAGACACGCAAGCTAGTGGCGAGTTTAATGATTAAAGAATGGGAGATGCTTAATATAGTTAAAGATTTTGAAGTCAAACTTCGTATCGATGAACCTCGGGCTTGTATCTTTAATTTAGTGGTGTAGCCCTGTCACGCCCCAAACCCGAAAATTGAATTCACAAGAATCACGATCGCCGAATTCAGTGCCGACAGCCTCCATAGTACCCCATTCTCGGCTTCCAGCATCCATACGCCAGATTCCGATCCTGGGATCCTACAAGGAGGATTTTTTTGTACGTTTAACTCATAATAAGCATAACTATAAGTTTATCCAAATCACAAAGGTAACATCATTATCATATATCCACTAATATAGTCATTTGAATACAATGCTGAAAGGGAAAATACATATATCGAAATCAAAGCTCCAGAAGATAGCTGCACGCTCCAAGCCCAAAACTGCTGCAACCTAATGCCACCTGTACGCATCTATCGTGCATAAGATTACAAAAGCTTAGAGGGTGGTGGAAGTGTGTGTAAAGTAAGTGCTAAGCATACAATAAAACACATAAATCATTCAACATCGGGATAAGTGGAAATACTAATAAGATCATGAATCATACGATATCAGAGTAAGCAGAAATATACTAGTAAGTCCCTGAGTGATATCAGTCGTACCAAGGCTATGCGATGCAAAACATAATAAGACAATAACAAATGTTGAGGATGAAATGCAATATGTAAATCCTGGCGAGCCACGAATACCATTAACATCATCAAAGAAACATAAGTGTAAAAATATAGTAATCCAAAATACTAAGTACTGCAGATGCAATGTAATATACGGTGCAAATGAAATGACCATGTTGAAGTGTGAAGTCGGGATGATAGTATGCAGTATCACTGGCTATGGGGTCCACCACAAGGGACTTTTATCCAAATCAGTCCCATACGTAAATTTAGATAGTCCGACTCGATGTGGTAAACTCCTGATCTCAGGTTAGTTGCGCACCCAACCAAAATTCTGGCCATGCGAGGGTACACGTAACAAATAGTTACGCACCACCAACCCGAGTGGATAGTGAATAAATGAATGAATGGATATGCAATTCTTGCTCAATAAGTCCACATATCAGTACGGTTACTCTCTGGAGAAATCACTGGGGTCTATTACACTCCAAATGGCACTGCTGCTCTCCCTAGCCGCACAATCCAAGTGAGCGAAGAAACCTCACTATCCGCCAGGCCAATAGTCTGCCAATACCTATCCGGCACATCGATAGCGGACCCATTCCTCAAGCTGGTCAAACTCAGCCTAGTAATACCCCCTACGCTCGGGCGGGTAAGGCCACATCCCCTCCCAACCGACCACGGCACAGTGGGAGACGCGGCCTCCTAGTATTCGGTACTCGGGCGCTCATGTATCCACTCGGTCTCAATGTTGGGGCGTCCTCTGGTACCAAGAGGGTGTTTAAGGATTTTCACCCAGGGCCATCTATGGCAGCCCGATGCTCGAACAGATTTTCGGTGTCCCATCTGGCCATCCACGATATGCCTGTGGAGGCTACGACCCGGATGTCACTAGGGCGTACAATAATCACAACACAATGCAAGATGCATATGTCATACAATTCAATCATGCATCAATCCTGCGCATACCATGCGCTCATGTGAGATCACCTTCGCCTATTAGGGAGTCTCATATCATCCTACCCAATGACATATGCAATGGTCAATCACATCTCATAACAAACATGCAGATGATGCGTATGGGCATGTACCATAATACTATGCAGTCACATACTCATAATTGGTATCAATAATCAACATCGACGATTGACCTCGACAATGTGGACATTTAACCAACATTGACCCCAAGGAATGACACACGTAGATCCAAACATTTAATGGGCCCACGGCCTCACACAACGGCCCAATATACAACACAATGGGCCTCTCTTAAGGGTTACATGTACACAATAGGTGAGCCCTGCTCATTAGCCTAACATACATCACAATGGGCTCCTTCGCCTGACCCTCAAATGCATCATAATGGGCCTCATCACCAAGGCCTCAATATACAACACAATGGGCTCCTTCGCCTGACCCTCAAATGCATCACAATGGGTCTCATCACCAAGGCCTCAATATACAACACAATGGGCCTTAGACACGGGTTGAATACACATCACGTTGGGCCTTAAATACCGATCGCATGTACATCACATTTGGGCCCCGACATTCGAAATCGACAATCGGCCACGATAAATCAGAATCGATAATCGGCCTTGATCGATAATAGGCAATCGGCTAAGACGAATCAGAATCGGTAATCGACCATCGAAATCGGTAATCGACCTCGATCAATGATTTGCAATTGGCTACGACAAATCAGATACGGTAATCGACCTCGATCGATAATCGGCAATCGGCCATGAAGAATCAGAATCGGTAATCGGTCATCTGAATCGGTAATCGACCTCGATCGATAATCGGCAATCGGCCGCGATGAATCAGAATCAGTAATCAATCACAACAATCGAAAACAATTGATAATCAGAATTGGCAAATCGATCACGTTAATCGGCCTCAATTGCTAATCGACAATTAGCTAAGACAATCGGATTCGGCCTCGATGATTGGTCGATCAAGGCTTAAGGGAAGGTCACAGTGTGGATATTAAACCAACATCGTTCCCAAGCAGTGGCCCACATAGAGCCAAACATAAGGTGGGCCCATGGCCTCACCTAAAGGCCTAATATACATTGCAGGGGGGCCTCACACAAGGGCTACATACACAACAGGTGGGCCCTGCACATGGGCCTCAAATACATCGCATGAGCCACAACCCATGGGCCTAATGTACATCACAGGTGGCCCTGTACATGGGCCTCAAATACTAGGCAGATGGGCCGCACCAATGGACCTCAAGTGGCCTTGGACCACACCAAAAATTATTTTAATAGTTGTAGGTATAACATGTGCATCACTATACACTATCATTCCATGGGGCACATGGCCCACTAACAATGATCAACACTGTCCAATCATTGGACAACAGTGCTGGATGGTGTGGATGAGACAAATACATCACGGTGTGGCCACAGTGCCACTTAAACATTGTCCAACACTGTGTAACACTTTCTGCCAGTGCGGATGAAACAAATACATCATGGAGGAATCCACGTCCCTCACCAGGAACACTGAGGATACAAATTACATACGTCAAGGAGGGTCCCACCCTCACATGTGCCATACGTGTGAGGTGAGCCCCACGATTAAATAGATGTACAGTGTGTATATATATCATGGTATCCCCCTGGAATCTGCTGGCGTCAATCAGCAGTTGGGACCCACCATCCTAACTTTGGACGGTGTGGATCTGAAATACATACATCAAAGTGGGTTCCCACGTGGGGCCCACATGTAATATATATATAGTATTATATATAAACTATCTTCAATACTATTATTATTATATTATTATTATTATCATCATCATGTATATATATATATATATATATATATATATATATATATATATATATATATATATATAAAATCTACACAGCTACTGTCCAGAAGCTTAGATGAATGGACGGTTTGGGTTTAAGGTGCGTACACCAAGGTGGGGTCCTCATTGATGGACGGTGTTTGATGAAACACATATATCACCGTGATAAAACACAAACATCATGGCATGGTCCACGATCACATCCAGATGACTGGACGGATCAGATTAAACAGATGGATGGGTTGGGTACAACAGATACATCATCAGTGGGCCCCACTGTCCAGGGTGCTGGACGGTGTGGATAAGACCCGTACATCACGGTGGAGTCCACATGAGTGGACGGTCTGGAATATAACACATACCTTACTATCAGACCCTCAGGGCCGCTGACATCAGCAGCTGCTGCTGTTGCAGCAAAAACAGATGCACGGTGTGGATGAAATCTACATCTCAGTGGGCTCCACAGTGCATAGATGGTCTGGATCATCCGACCCCTGCTGGCATGAGGGACGTCGTTCCACCGTCCAGATGATGGACGGTATGGATATAACACGCATCATGATGGCCCCTCCTACTGCCAGCCAGGTGGACGGCTAGATGTAAATCAAGGTGGGTCTGGACGATCGGCTGGCATCCTCAGCAGTGGGACCCACCTGGCTAGGTGGCGTCACTACACCAGACAAAAACTGGTGCACGGTACCCAACCAGTTCGCTATAGCAGGCGGGCCCTCCCCTTAGATCAAATGGATGGACGGTTGTGATGGGGCGCATCCACACGTGGGACCTAGAACTTGCAGTGGGTCTCACCAGGTGAACGGCTTGGATGCGTTAACGCCAAGAGGGCCAGTGCCCTGCTGCTGGCCATCCAACACATGGATGGCCCTGCTAAATTTTATTATTTTTTTTTTTAAAAAAAACGGATGGACAGCATCAAATGCATGGTTGTACGTGGCTACTGATCAGCACGCCAACCATTGAATTTCAAAAGGGGTGGGTCCCACATGAGGGCCCCACACGTGTGTTTAAGCCCTGTTAAGGGCATACTCTTATGCCTTATATTATATAGTATAATATTATCTCGTATTAAAATGTTATAATATAATATAATATTATAATATGCATTAATATACACGTACATACATATATAAGTATACTATGTCCATCACCTGTCCAGCGTCTTGCCACCGTCCAGCTTACTGGACGGTGCTGAATGATGCACAGGCATCAAGGTGGTCCCACGTGGTGGGCCACTAGATTTGGATCATACTGATATTTATATTTCCCTTTCATCTGGGCCGGTATGACCGTCTGGTCATGCAGGCCCCGAATCGGGATCAAGGTGGCCCACAAGTTGGATGGCACGGGTACAATACATACATCATAGGTGGGCCATGATCATAGAAGGAGAAAGAGAAAGGGGAAGAGAGAGATAGAGTGGGACACGCGTGTGATGGAGGGACCCCGACACTATGGGTCCTCCCTTGCAATCATTCCTACAATAAGTAGGTCCCAATTCATGTGGGCCCATTAAATCGGAATCCAACAGTGGAGATCCCTTCTCCACTAGAATAGACGGTCTAAATGGCCCTTTATGCAAAGAAATTAAACATCATGATGGGGTCCATGGAGAATGGCCCCATCATGGATTAATCTTGAAATCAAAGTGGGCCATTGGCCACATTTAGGGTCCAAAATGAGATCAATACCATTGATCGGTAGGCCTCACTTAGCTCATCATCAAAATAAGAAATCTATACCTATAGAAGCACCCACCTATCGATCTTCTCAGTCCGTTGGATAGCCACTCTCCTTGTGCTTCTCTTTGATGGTGGATGATGAGATTTGGGTGGCTAGGATGGAGGTTTTGGGATGGGAAAGTGGGCCACCAAAAATCATATTTCTCTCATATGGGAGGGCTTGGACGTGCACTTCTTTGGTGCTTGGTGTGGCTTGGAATTTGTGAAGAGAAAGAGAGAGGAAATGGGTGGTTGTAAGAGTGATGGATGTGAGTGATGTGACACTTGACAAGTATGGGTGGTGTAAGAGAGAGGGTGAGGTGATGGATTGGTTGACTTTGGATTTGCTTGACTTGTGAAGAAAGAAAGTATGAGTGCTTTGTACTTGACATGAGAGGTGATTGATGGGATTGATTGATGAGATTGATGGGACATGTTGTTGAGATTATCTTGGGATTACAAACGCGCGGCGTTTTCTCGAAATAAATGCCGGCTCACATCTCTTAGTCAGGGTATCGGATCGGTACATGAGTCGTGGCGTTGGAACCGCAGCGACTGTGCGATCGCAATGGTGCAAGTCTCGGATTAAGCCGACTCAATTCTATAGGATACGGCTTAGGTTTGCGCGCAAACATCGATTATCAGTCATAGGTTGCCAGAATTCGACAGGAAGGATCGCGGGAGTTGATGGAATAGTACGGATTAGGATACGGGTCTTACAAGCCCACTCTGATAAGTAATTTCTTAAATTAACCATTTAGATTAACCATTTAATTCTTATATTAGGATATAGTTATTCAGGATTTTCTTTTATAGGTGCGACGAATAATAGAAGCGTAGAAGAATGATGCATGGATACAAGAGAAAATAATAGACATCTGAATTGAAGCAAGAAGTCTTAGATGAGGCACACCGCACAAAATTCATTATCTACTCAGGAGGAACCAAGATGTACCGTGATGTACGACGTCAATATTGGTGGAGTAATATGAAGAGGGAGATAGCCAATTACGTTGTGAGGTGTCTTACTTGTCAACAGGTTAAAGTAGAACATCAGAAGCCATTGGGACTTTTACAACCGTTACAGGTTACAGAATGGAAGTGGGAGCACATATCGATGGATTTATTGTCGGACTACCGAAAACAAGCCGTCATCACGATGTGATATACGTGATCGTGGATAGGCTAACAAAGTCAGCACACTTCCTTCTTATACGTATTTCTTCATCCCTAGATGAGTTCAAATAGTATATCAAGGAGATCGTTAGGCTTTACGACATTCCTGTGTCCATAGTATTCGAACGAGATCCCAGGTTTACATCACGCATTTGGATGAGTCTTTAGAAGGCATTGGGAATGGTGGTAAAGTACTACAACACGGCTTTTCATTCACAGACTGACGGGCAAACGGAGCGAGTAAATCAAATCCTAAAAGACATGCTTCGCAGCTGCATTCTTGACTTCAAAGGAAATTGGGACGACCACCTCTATTTAGTAGAATTCGCCTACAACAATAGTTTCCAATCCAGTATTGGCATGGCGCCATTCGAAACTTTATACAGAAGACCCTACAGATCACCAAATTGTTGGACCGAAGTGGGTGAGAGAACATTGTTGGGACCGAAACTAGTGTAAGAGACATCCGAGAAGATTGTCATCATCAAAGAACGTCTACGTACTGCTCAGAGTCGCCAGAAGAGCTACCCCAACAATCGCAGAAAGAACTTAGAGTTCACCATAGGAGACCATGTATTTTTGAAGGTATCCCTGAAGAAAGGAGTTATGTGATTTGGGAAGAAAGGAAAATTGGCACTACGCTACATTGGACCATTCGAGATCTTGCAGAGAGTAGGCCTCGTAGCCTACAGACTAGCCTTACGTCCTCAAATTTTTAGCGTCCAAGACGTATTTCATGTATCTATGCTTCGGAAGTACGAGAGAGATGCATCACATATCATTGACTAGGAGCCACTGAAAATCTGGGAGGACGTTTCATATATAAAACAACCGATTCACATCCTCGATAGGAAGGAGCAAGTACTTCGATCAAGATCAATACCACTCGTGAAGGTTCAATGGGGGCATTATGGCAAGGACGAAGCTTCGTGGGAGCGAGATGATGAAATCTGAGAGAAATACCCTCATCTCTTTATATGATAGGTATGTTAAATTTTGGAGATAAATTTTTGTTAAGGGGGGTGGAATGTAACAACCCATTTTTTTGTGGGAACTAACCCCACCGTCCGCTTACATGTGGCCCACCTGAGTTTTGGATTAGCCTCATTTTTGGTCTTATATCTTCTCTTGACCTGACCAAGATGATGGACAGAGTAGATTTATATTATCGTTAGTGGGACCCACCATATCTTTAAAAAATAATAATAAAATAAAAATAAAAATTATACCTTTCACACATTGACTAAACCACTTTCTCCACTTTCCTTCCTTTTTGTACGGTAATGAGTGCCGAACCCTCCCATGAATCAAATTGCCCACATTCCCCACTCTTCCGCCTCTTTCCTCACATTCATTAAAAAGGAAGGAAAGATATAAATAAAGTTTCAATCGTATCAAAAAGGGAGAGAGAATCGGGTAGATCAAGAGAGAGAGAGAGGAAAAGAGAGAGCTCTGTAGATCAAGAGAAAGAGATTAGAGCGGAGCCAAATCATCAAACTTTTAAAGTAGGTGATTTTATCCTGAAGTTTATCATTTTCAGTTATTTTTTATGAAATTTATTCCTAAAATTTTAATAGGAATATTATTCCGGTTGATTATTATGTGGGTGATTCTCCTCCACTTATGAACTTTCTGATTTTATATATTTTCTGAAATTTATTTATAATGAATTTAATTAATATTTTCAAATTCATATATACATGATATCTGTTTTTTTGAATTTTAGTAATTACAGAATCTAGTTAACTTGTAAATTAGATCATAATATTTTTTATTTCTGAAATTAAGTATTAAGATTTAGATCATAAATTGAGCTAGAGTAATTAATCTAAATTAGTTGGTTTAAAATAAATACTAACTAAATTTATTTCTAAATTTAAGTAAAAATAAAAAAATTTAAATTAAAAAAATAATAATTTTACTAAGTTTATATTCTAATTTAGAAGTTTTAAAATCCCTCTTGTCAAGATCAAATTAAATCGTTATAAGTCTAATTTTAAGCATTTAGAAATTAATATGATCTAATTTGGATGATTATTTAAATTATTTAAATTAAAATTTTAACCTGATGTTAAATTAAATTTTCAATTCATGCTAATTTAAACTCTGATTTTTTTATATAAAAAAATATAAATATAAGGTTCATATAATTATTTTATAAATTATGAAAATTAGAATTTAGAATGAAATAATTAGCTTATATCCGTACATAATTAGATAAATAAATAAATTATGATTTTAGGATATACATGGTATTTCAACATTCTTCGACGGTATTTACAAAAATAAATAAATAAAAATTTACAGCACTATTACAGGAAACAACTTGATGTTTCAGTAAATTTTAAGAATCTAATTTTAATGACATTAGGTTGCTACATATTTTGTATGAAAATTTGAACAATAAATCATTTTGCTATTGATTTTGGAATAACTCATGACATACATTCATCTCTTCGGATTATGGAATTATGGAAAAAGGAAAGGAAATAAATGAATGATAATGGCATCAGTAAATAGGGTAATTGTGTTCCTTGGGTGAGAGACCCTAAAGCCAGCAAATAGGGCAATTGTGTCCCTTGGGTGAAAGACCCTAGAACCCACTGAATCCTTTTGAGTCTCCTTTGTGTACGACGTATGAGTACAATTGTATGCGTGGACATACATCATATGTACAACTGAAACAGTAGTTTGACCAGCTAACGTATAAATGGGTCCATCACCATGAGGCACTCGTGCGTGGACGTTAATGCAACGTGACCATCCACTTGGGTACGGTGTTGTAAGAAATAATATAAATGTTATGGGTATTCATGGAAATATCACATGCATCGCATTTTAATAATTCTGTTGTTAAATTTCATTATTTGTATTCTATTTTTCTTCATTTTATAAAATTGATATTATCTAAACATGTTAAATTTTGGGTAAAAAATGACCCTACTGGACTGTTATGCTCATCCTACTTAAAAAAATGTACAGGTGTAGAGTTGGAATACTATAAGCAGGCGAGCCTCGACTATTAGCTTTATTTTCTAGAAAATTAGGTTTAGTTTTAATTCAATTCAGTTTTTTTTTTTTATTATTTATTTAAGTTTAGTTTATGTTCAAATTTCGATGTAGAAAGGGAAAACTATCAAAAGAATTGAATTTAATAAACATTTCAGCTGTATTTTCTTTTAGATGAGGTTGAATATTTATTGAATTTGATTGAATCAACTGGATTGTAATAAATGTCATTATATTATAATTCATACTTTAGGATTCGGGTCCCGAATACCTTATTCGGGTACCCAAATTTCAGAGCGTGTCAATCCATCTCATGATTTTGTATTATTAAATATTTAATTATTATCATTGTTACTTATACATTGTCATTTACTTATTTATTTATTTGTTTATTTATTTTCTCTATATGTAGGATGTGAGACTACTCGCTGTGCGTTATTCACCTACATACCCTAACATTAGGGTCACCTTGGGTTAGTTGTACCATGCGAACCTCTACTTTTCAAATCACTGTTTACTAAGCAAATCCAATAATTAAATTGACAACAAAATCCTGAGATCATAAGGAATGTTTAGGTGTGACCTGGGAGTTGGATATGAAGCCAGGTGATCCATCTTGGAAATCGACGGATAGAAAACTTGATGTATGGATTGGGACTATTTTCAGTGGTGGGATTTATACTAGAATGAATGTGAATGTTTACTTAAGTTAGGCTTGTATTTACACTAAACATCCGAGTACTGAAAAATATGGGGTGTTACACACCCCCTTCTCCTCGCATTGTCAAATGGGTTAGGCCGCAATCTAGCTGGATTAAGTTGAATGTCGATGGATCGACATTGGGTAACTCGAGGGGGGGGGGGGGGGGGGGGAGGGGGGGGGGGGGGGGGGGGGGGGGTGTGTATGCTAGCCAGAGATGTGGCATGGAACTCCTTCACGTTCTCCTACTCCTATGGATTTGGATCCAACACTCGTGTCAAAATCCAAGCGATCCTGGATGGACTCAGCCTCTACACAAACCACGGTTTCACTAAAGTGGAGATCACTAGTGATTCTCTATTAGTTATCTCATCCCTCGTCTCAGGCGGATCCTTATCCTAGACCATGTGGTATTGGCGCACCAGGATCAAGGCCCTCACCTGCTCATTTGAGGTTCGCTTCTTGCACTGCCTTAGAGAAGCTAACTCCCCAGCCAATGAGCTGGCATGTTTGGGGAGCGTAGGATGGGAGGACCACGTCTTCGAGGGTGTTAATGTCCTCTTTGCTAAGATTTGCGGCCTTATCTTCTTAGATAGAAGTGGGCTGGGCAGCATTCATATCGCCTAACCCATGTCTGCATCTTCGTCTTTCCCATAGCAGGGAGCAAATGAGAGAGGGAGCAGGGAGGAATCGAGAGGAGGGCAGAGAGAGAGAGAGAGAGAGAGAGAGAGAGAGAGAGAGAGAGAGAGAGAGAGAGAGAGAGAGAGAGAGAGAGAGAGAGAGAGAGAGAGTGTGTGAGAAATTAGATGTCGTTTGGTTAGTGATGCTGCCACTAGCCATGTGGCTAGTGGTCAGTGCTATGTGGGCCCCACCATGACGGCTTATTATGCTTCACTGACTGCTTTTAGCCATCGGAAAAAACCCCACACAAGCGCCAACATTGGTCATTTATTTAGTAGTGCCTCTCTGACCCGTCCACATTAAGCTTAATCTAACATTGCTTAAGTCTAACCTATTTAACAACTTTTGTGTTGGGTAGATTGGGAGTTTGGCACTTTTTTTATATATTATTATTTTGTCACAGAAACCTGCTATTCATTTCAATATTAAACAACATATACATCCCATTGAGAGTTGGCACTTTGATTCCTAATAAGTTTGAGCGGTAGAAGCATGAGGGGGCTAATTAGGATGATCCAGGAGTGAATGTCTGTGATAACCCCCAGAGCTTGCAATGATTTTTATATGCCATCCAAACCATTCATAGGGTTAATCCTACTAGGAGGAACTGAAAACACTAACATCAACGTGATCGAAACTTGTGAACCCATAAACGATGGGTGCTTAATCCTTATGTTTCCTGTGGCCCCCATCCACCTGAGTTTTGGATCTACCTAGTTTTTCCCTCCTGATCTAGTGTTAGCTGGGGACGCTGTTCGGCTAGTGTCGCTGCCACTACCAAGGTGGCCAGTACTGGTGAGTGCTCTGTGGACCCCCACCATGATTTATATGTTTTATCCACTCCGTCCATTCATGTTTTCAGATAATTTTAGAGGTTGATCTCATAAATGAGGCAGATCTAATGCTCAGATGGACCACATCAAAGGGAAATATTAGTGATTGAATGTCCACTGCTAAAAACCTCTTATGACCCATTGTAATCTTAATTTGACATCCAATCCGTTGATAAGGTCATACGGACCTGGGCGACAGGAAGATCAAATATCAGCTAACTAGGTTCAAAACTTTTGTGGCCCTAAAGAAGTTTCTGCAGTGGATGTTTAATAAACACTGTTTCCTGCAATGTTTTCCAGTTGATATTTGGATATACTAATTTAGGATCATACCATAAAATGATTTGGAAAATGGATGAACGGTGTGGATGAACCACATATATCATGGTGGTCCTATGGAGCACCGACCACTAGCAATTGGCCGACTAACCAAACCGCGATAGTTAGTGAAATCGTGGTTTTCTCATGAAAATTGGCTCCACGTAGCTTCCCTCCGCAGAAACTTCCTCTTGGGATGGTGGAGCAGACAATTCGGCTCCTCCATGATTTACCATATCGAATCCTCCGTGTACTTGAGGCTGGAATTCCCTGCCTCCAGCGTTTTCATTGGTCAACGTTACCGTAAGTGCCATGTTATCAATTTTTTAAATATATTTAAATATATTTTAAAAAGTACAGGACTATAAACAGAAGCGGTTTGCGTGCGGAGTAACTCAGCATGGTAAGCGTAACGGAGAGCGGATTGGATACTGAACGCTTCGGTGGCCAAAACGCTACTGAAGTGACGTGGTGAAATATAATTGGTTGTATGGCAAGATCGTGTCCCCTCAGAATTAATGCTCTTTTCCCTGGAGTTCCGTTTGGCGTCTCTCTTCGTTTACCCGTGGACAGGGCTAACCGTTCTTTTCAACTCATTTCTTCTCTTCCTCTCCCCCCTCCCCAATGAAGTAATATCACCACTTTCTATGGGCAATACCATGATGTATTTATTATATCAACACCCATTTCGCGATATCATTTAAGGGCATAATGCAAAGAGTGAGAAAAATACAAATTTAAAGTGCACCCCATCAAAGAAAATAATAGAGATTGAATGCCTATCATTAAAATCTCTTTGGGCTGCAGAAGCTTTCAATCAAGCAAATATTTATGCGTTACCTTATTCCTTGTCTTTTTTAACTTATAAAAAGGTTGGATCTCAAATAAACATCATGGTCAGCCCCAGGAAGATTTCAACGGTAGCCATTACCTCGTACTGTTTTCAGTGGTGGGGTCCACTTGAACTTTGGATCTACATAATTCTTATGCTCACGCACTAAAATGATCTCTCCAAATGGATGAATAGTGTGGATACAACACACACATCAGATAGTGTAGATACAACACACACATTGTCGTGGGTTCAAAGAACGCAGTGACGTGACATCGGTAGCAAGACTAGTTACCGTGGTTCAGTCGCCAACCGGCGCCCCAACCTTATTTAATTTAAAGAATTAAAAGTCCCTTCCTCTGCAAATCACAAAAATGCGGTCACATGAGTACTAGGAGTAGTAACATGTCTAAGTGGCACCCACCGGAATGTTTTTGATAAATCTATCTTGACCATCAGTTTTCCTAGATTATGTTACAACATGACCTAACAATGATATTGATCCAAACTTTTAGTAGGCCACACAATAGGAAAAGGTGAGGATTAAGCTTCCGCCATTGAAATATTTAAGTGGCCACAAAAGTTTTAGATTATGTAAATGATTTTATAATTTCAATTCATCCCGGTAGGAATGACCTCATGAGCCACATGGATGACATATATACATCATGGTAGACCTAGGAAATTTTCAACCACAGGAATTCCCTCACTTATTGTTTCCAAGCCATACGGCTCACATGAGTTTTACATCTGTCTTATTTTTTAGCCTACGTTATCAAATAATATTGAAGACATGATGGACAGATTGAATTTATCACAGATATAATTGTGTGCCCCACCTAGCTTGCCGTCGAAGGAAGTTCATGCGGACGGCTTTAGCCGCAATTGGAAACGGAAGCGGGTTGGCTTCGGAAACAGACGGATGTTACATCACCAAGATCTTTGGGCCCACCATGATGTATGTATTGTATCCACACCATCCATCCATTTGGAGAGATCATTTTAGGAAGTAAACAAAAGAATTAGGCAGATCCAAAGTTTAAGTGGACCCCACCATAGAAAACAGTAGGAGGTGACGGCCACCGTTGAAACTTTCCGAGAGCTGACCATGATATTTATTTGAGATACAACCTTTTTATAAGTTAAAAAAGACATGGAATAAGGTAAAGCATAAATATTAACTTGATTGAAAGCTTCTGTGGCCTAGAGAGATTTTAATGGTAGGCGTTCAATCTCCATTGTTTTTTACAGTAGGGTGCACTTGAAATTTGGATCTTTCTCTATCTTTAGATTATGCCCTAAAATGATATCACGAAATGAATGGATGGTGTGGATACAATACATACATTATGGTGGTGCCCATGGAAAGTGGTGACGTCACTTCAACAGGGGAGCAAATAAAAAAAACGACTGGATAATAAAGTTTGCCATTATGCGGTCGAGTGCGTGCACCGGCAAACGGAGAGAGTCGTCTAACGGAACTCAAGGAAAAGAGCATTAATTATAAGGGAGCATGCTATTAATATTCAACTATTTGTATTTCACCACGTCACTTCAGTAGCGTATTGGCTACTGAAGTGTTCAGTATCCAATCCGCCCCCAGCGTAACGAGTAAAGTTTGTGGAGCCCATCGTCATTGTCATACGTGCATTGTAACAACTCCATCCATCTCTTTTATCATCTAATTTTAGAGTTTTACAATAAAAATTAATCATATTCAAAGATAAGTTGGATCACACCACCTGAAACAGTGTGAATTGAATTCTACCATTGAAAAGTTTTTTGAAACCCACGGAGGTTTTATACCAGGATGATATTTGTTTTTTCTATTCATCCATGTCTTTGTGATTTTATGAATAGTTTGGATGAAAAATAAATGTCATTGGGGCTTAGAAACACTTCAATGGTGAAAATCAATACTTCCACTGTTTCCTTTGGTATGGTCTACTTGAGCTTTTGATATACATTAGTTTTAGGTTCAACTCTTAAAATAATCTGAAAAAACGGATGGATAGCGTGCATAAATCACATGAATTCACCATAGGCCCAATTGAATTTACTCAGTATGATAAGACTTGGTATACAATCTGATTTCACGTGTCTAACGGCGATGCGGATTTACTTCCAAGCCTTTTGCAGTAAGATTATACGATAAGACTTGGTACACAATCCAATTTCATGTGTCTATCGGGGACGCGGATTTCCTTTCAAAGCCTTTTGCAGTAAGATCCTATACAAGGATTCCGAATGGGCCCACTGCGATGTTTGTGATAAATCTAACCCGTTCATCCATTTTTAGATATCATTTTAGGACATATACCAAAACTAATGTATATACAAAACTCAAATGGGCCACACGAGAGGAAATAATAGGGAATTTCTTTCTCCACTGTTTCATCTTATAAACAGTTTGGATGGCATATAAACATCAAGAGGCCTAGGAAGGTTTCAATGGTAGGAATTTCTTTCTCCACTGTTTCATCTCGTATGGCCCAGTTGAGTTTTTGATCATCCTAATTTTTAGTTACATGTCTTAAAATGAGCTCTAAAAATGGATGAATAGATTAAAATTCTTATAAACATCATGGTGGACTCTACCATACATCCTAGCGCTGGAACTTCATGCAAAAGGCTTTCCCCAGTGAATCCGCGTCCACGGTTTTCCATTAGAAATGTATTGGCTACTCTCCTGCTACTCGGTGCTATGTGGGCCCACCATGATGTATGTGTTTCATCCATGCTGTTCATCTATTTTTCTAGATCATTTCATGATCTGAGACCAAAAATGAGATATAACCCAATCTCAAGTGGACCACATTACATGAAACAGTGTTGAATGAACATTGACCATTAAAAACTTTTTGGGGACAATAAAAGTTTTGGATCAAGCTGATTTTTTTTTTTTTTCCTTCGTCTGGGTCTTTATGACCAAACCAACAGATTGGATGTTAAATAAACATTACGGTGGGCCTAACCCGTGCATTTTAGTCCAACTAGTAGACAATTAATGAGAAAAAAATTCTCTCCATATATATATATATATATATATATGAGAGAGAGAGAGAGTTGGTATCCTGACTCATGAGTTTTGGTCCAACTAGCAGACAATTAATGAGAAAAAAATTCTCTCCATATATATATATATATATGAGAGAGAGAGAGAGTTGGTATCCTAACCCGTGCGTTTTGGTCCAACTAGTAGACAATTAATGAGAAAAAAAATTCTCTCCAGTGCAATAATGAGAAAAAATCTCTCCAATGCTATACAAGTTCTTATTAATTAATGTTGATTACTGTTAAGAGATGAGTGTTTGCTCCACGTAGCTTTTTGTGAGGTCTTTTGAAAATAATCCCCAGCTTGAGTGCGCCCTACTTTGGAGTTAATGTAAAAGTCCACTTGGCCATCACATATGTCAACTCATGTTAGACCTAGGAGCCGAAAATCAATTCCATCCATGGTTCATATATATGAGAAATGCTCACACACAACTAGTTGGATTGTCCAACTACTTTGAATTAATTAATGCTAATTAATATTGAGAGAGATAGGACTTTTCTTTACGTTACCTTTGAAACATGTGTTTCAACATGGTCATTGGCATGGGTGGGCCCTATTATGGTGCTAATGTAAAATACACCCAACCATCACGTGTGTCACCCCATATTAGACTTAGGGACTGAAAATCAACTCCGTTGGTTGTTCAGGTGGACCGCACAATTGGAAACAACGTACTGAAAAATCTCCCCCTCCCAAATGGTTTGTTTGATGAGGCTCACTTGAATAACGCGTCGATCTTATTTTTGGGTACGTCACCTGGCCTTTTTTGTCTCATCTAATGGTTAGAGTGGATTTCACACCATCATGATTGGGCTCCTGTAAAAATCAAAGGTGGACATCTCTACTTCAATTGTTATATTGGCGTGGCTCACTTGAATTACATCATCTGCTTTATATTTTGGCTCTAGACAATGAGATTGCACATCTAATGGTGGGACCAAGTGGATTTTACATACATGACATGGTGGGCCATATCAAAAATCAAGGTTGGCTTTATCTCACACGGTTAAACTTCTTCGGATTTCGGGAGAAAAGGTGTGTTTTTCAAATTAAAAATAAAAATAAAAATTAGGTGCAACTTATTCTCAAGCATTACTATTCATCCCTGACCTTGAGCTTACCTTGGTATACGTACTGTATATCTATGCCCTACATCCATATTCTCAGCTCTTGATAGGACATGATTCCGAAAATAAAGTAGATAAAATTCTCAGGTGAACCACACTATAGAAACTGTGGTTAGTGGGCATTAGAAACTTTTCATAGTCCAAATGTTTTGGATCAAGCTAGAATTCATTTTTTATTTTTATTTTACTTCATCAAGGTCTTTGTGACCTTTTCAATAGTTGGGTGCTAGGTAAAAATTAAGGTGGGCCCTAAGAAATTTTTAATGGCAAGAGTTCAGTATCCACTATTTCCTAAGATGTGGACCACTTATATTTCTAACTACTTCATTTTTTTCTAATGTTCTAAAATGAGCTGAAAAAACCAATGGATGGCTGGGATGTATAATACCTACATCAAGGTGGGTGGCATGACTAGCAACGAACCGTGTTGCATGAGGAAAGCACCGCACTTAATCCTCAAGTTTCTTTTTTTTTTTTTTCCGAATATGGCCCTTTTTTCTAGTAATGAAGCCGAAGAAGTTTTACGACAGGAAGCCGAACCTTATTTTTATTGGCCCATCATGATGTAGTGATGTGCATGTGAGATCCACTATGACAATCAGATGTGTCATCTCATTCTACTTCTCGGAGACAAAAAATCATATTGACTTTTGATCCAGGTAAGCCACACCAATAAAACAGTAGAGGGGGAGTGTCTACCTTTGATTTTTACTGGACCCACAGTTATTAGTAAGTGAAATCCACTCCAATCATTGAATGCCATACCAAAGGGTATGCGTAGAACTCAAAAATCATGGCGATACTTTATTTAAGCGCACCTCATCAAAGGAATCATTTTGGAAGGAGAGCTTATTTTTGCACACTATTTCCAATTGTGCGGTCTACTTGAACCATTGATGGAATTGATTTTTAGTTCTTAGGTCTAACATGGGGTGACATATGTGATGGTTAGGGTGAAATTTTATTTTTACATTAACACCAAAGCGGGGCAACCAAGATGGAGATTATTTTCCAAAGACCTCGCGAAGAGCTACGGCGGAGCAAACGCCCTCTCCCTTAACATTAATTAGCATTAATTAATGAGAATTTATTTATACTTAAGAGAAATTTTTTCTCATTAAATGCCAGCTAGATGGACCAAAACGCAGTGTCCAAGTGTCCAACTATTTGCCTGCGTGAGCATTTCTCTCATATATATATATATATATATATATATATATATATATATATATATATATATATATATATTCTACCTATTTGTTTTTCCATCCATGTCATTAAAAACAATAATGAATGTTTATAAAAACTTTTGGTATCTTTGAATTTTAACATTCATCCATGTCTTCTTGGCATTATCATGTCTATGAAAACTTTTGGTGTCTTTGAATTTTTCCCTTCAACCATATCTTTTTGACATTATCACCGGGTTGGATTGCAGAAGTAAATATTACCAAAACCCTAAGAAGAGCTCTTTTGAATTTTTAATGGTGAGGCACTCAATCATTAATGTTTTATGTGGTGTGTTCCATCTGAAAGTTGGATCTACACAACTTTTTGAACCCTATCCTAAAATAGATTAGAGAAACGGATGGACAGCATGGATAAACAAAATACATCAATGTGGGCCCCCCTTTAAGTGTAGCACCCATGATGCGATTATCCAGTAACGCCTAATCCGCCCCTTTTCGTAACCCCGTTTCGACGTTGAATTTTCTCAGGGTTACCTCACCTGCCTTCCTATGCACATGTGGCATGACTGGACGCGGATTAGCAACTGACAGGTTGAGTAGCTAGTCTGCTACTGAAGTGACGTCACCAAGTTAGGTGGGCACTACTAATGATGTATTAGCCGTATCCACGCCACCTTGAGATATCATTTTAAAGAATGAGCCAAGGAATTAGGTAGATAAAAAGCTGTAGTGGACCCTGCCACAGAAAACAGTGGGGAGAGTGATTCCCACCGTTGAAACTATCCCAAGGCTCACCATCATGTTTATTTGAAATCCAACCTGTTCAAAAGCTAAAAAAGACACGGAAGAAGGGAAAACACAAATATCAGCTTAATCTAAAGCTTCTGTGGCCTTCAGAAGTTTTTAATGGTGGGCGTCATTGTCGCCACTGTTTTCTGTGCTGGGTCCACTGGAGCTTTGTATTTAACTCATTCTCCGGATCTTGCCCTAAAATGATCTCTCCAAATGGATGGAAGGCGTGGATGCAAAACTTACATTATGGTGGGCCCACGGAACTGGGCGACGTCACTTCAGTAGTGAGTCTCGCGACTCAACCTGTCAATAGCTAATCCGCCCCCCACATGACGAGGGAAGGTGGTGCTCGAATCGGATTCCGTCCGACCCTTGTTGTACCAAGCAAGGTCTGACCAGATCTGTGTGGTGGCTCACCTTGATGTATCTGTTTATCCATGCGGTCCAGCCCACATAATATTAAGATATGGGCCCAAAGACGAGAAAGATCCAAGTACAAGTAGATTATGCCAGACATGACTCTTACATTTATGCAACTTGCATTTAATGCAATCAATCTTACTATCTGGTGTGATTTACTTGAGCATTAGATCTACCTCATTTTTGGGTCAATATGTTATCACGGTTTGAGAAAAGGGATGAGCGGTGTGGATAAACAGATACTAGCACAAATCTAGTAGAACATTATTAGCTAGGTCTGACCGGGGGTTGGACACTATCCGCTTTCCCTGGAATTTCATAAGACACGGATAAGGTAATGCTCTGGCCAGGAGCTGGCTAGAGACTGGCTGTCCTTGCATCAGCTCTGTGAGGCCCACGTGATGTGCCTTCTTTTTTTTTTTTTTCCCTCCCCATTGCCCATATATTTTAAATGAACCTTATAGGGCTTGAACTCCAAAAGGGGGCAGATCAAAGGTTTAAGTGGGCACTATAGAAAGCATTGGGGATTGAAGGTTGAAAATTTCTCAAGGCAATAAAAGTTTTGGAGCGAGCTAATATTTATGTTTTCCTTCCATCTGAGTCTATGTTACCTTGTGAACGGTTAAAATATTACCATGGAAGTCCACAGGACACAGGTGCAGTGGAGATTGGCTCACTATCAACCTTCTTTGTCAGGCAACCATGCTTTCATTTTCGTCCTAGGATGGGTCTAGTCTAGTATAATATTGGCTCGCTAAAAAATCAAGTCTTCGCTGAAAAAGATAAAAGGGTTCAGTCTTCACCAGCTACTTTTGTCTTCTCCAATTAGAGATAAGGGCCAGCATCAACCTTCTCATTCAGGCAAATGATGTTGTAGGCACATCACTCATATGGGCTTGGATAACTCAATCCAAGCTGTCCATGTTGTGGCCCCACCATCAATGGGGTAAGAAACTTGTATCAATGGACAACTTGTTTGGATTGAATTTGGTGGTAGTGTGATATGTCTGTGTTGTGCCCGGCAATGCTAGAGTGTGATGCCGTTCTGAACATCCCAAGCGTTGAGATAGACCAAGTGACCGAGAATCTAATAGTTTCATGGGCTATTTAGCCACATGTAATGGAAACATGGTAATTTGCAAAGGAAAAGTTTGATTTTTTTAATGAAAGTTTATTTTCAAGCTGAAAGGACTTTTTCCACTATAATGATAACATCAATCAAATAGCAAAACAAAAAAATGACAAGAGATTAACCATGATAAAAAGAAATTGCATTTATAAATGTAACTTTTTAGTTAAGCCACCTAAAACTTTGTTGAATAGAAAAAAGATGTACAAACAAATACTTTGGGTGGGCTCCACAAAAAATCATTGGACCTCACATATCATATTCCCAATATACACTTCTCCCAAGAAATGAAAAAGAATAACACCTACAAATTGAAAAGAAAACCCTCGTGATTAATTCAACAATTGCAACATAAATGGTAATGTCTTAAAGGTAAGGTCTTCCTTGATCTTCTTTAACTCGTAATGTTAAATTAAATTCAGGAACAATCGAAGTTGTGTGGGTTAGGACATGTCCACTCTGATAGTGGATTAGGTGCCGCCAATCTCACCCAAGACGGTATGGCTCTTACAATGGGGCTCGCCATGATGTATGTAGTCGTTATCCATACTGTTTATCTGTTTTTCGAGATCACCCTAGGGCGTTTGAACCCAAGAACGAAACAGATCCAAATCTTATATAACCCATATTGTAGAAACAATGTTGATTGAACGGTGCTCCATTAAAAACTTTTTAGTGCCAATTGTAATATTTTCATAATTTTTATTTTCCATCCAACCCGTTGATAAAGTAACACAAACCTTGATGAAGGGGAAAAACATATATCAGCCTTATCCAAAACTTTTGTGCCCCACAAGAGTTTCAATGGTCAATCACTATTGTTTCCTATAGTATGATCCACCCGCAATTTAGATCAACTTCATATCTGCGTTCATTTACAAAAATAATCTAACAAAAATAATGGATGCCATGGATAGAGAATACATAGGTCAAAGTGGGCCCCACAGTAAGGGGGGCACTGTCTGCGGAGAAGCTCCACCCGGATTGGCTGCTGATGCTATGTGAGCCCCACCATGAGGTAGGTGTTTCATCCACTGCATCCATCCAGTTTTCCAGATCATATTAGGATACAAGCCCAAAAATAATGGGATCGAAATCTCAGGTGAATCATAGAAAAGAGTGGTGATTAAACACCTATCATTAAAAACTTATTATAGGCTACAAAAATTATGAATTAAGATCCTTGTGACCTAATCAACAGGATGGAAAATAAATATACATATTCCAGTGGGCCCTGGGATGTTTTTAACGGTGGGCATTCAATCACCACTGTTTTAGAGTGGATGTGGACAGCTTATGCCCTAAAATAATGATTCATAATAGATGGAAAACATGAATAAAACACGTATATTATTTTTGGGCCCACAGAACACCGTTCAGTACACCACAGGAAAACAGTGGTGATTGACCCATCAGTACTAAAGTCTAGTCTTCGCCGCCTAGCCCGGTTGAACCATCGGGACTAAAGTCCAAGTCTTTGCCGGCTAGTCTCGTCTGCTCCATGGTGAAAAGTCTACATGCCGCGTGTGCTGTGGAGATTGGACGCGGATTGCGTACTACCCACGCCTGTCCCTATCTCCGAACGGGCAGGTTTCTGGGCGGGCCCACCGTGATGTATCTGTACATCCAAGCCGTCTATTCCTTTTCTCATATTATTTTAAGTGGCAAAACAAAATAAGGCAGATCTAACGATCAAATGGACCACACCACAGATGCTCCTGACCTTTAATGCTTTGTGCATTTTTAATGCAACCAAGATTATTATTTGGTGTGGTCCACTTGATCGTTGGATCTGTCTCATTTTTGTTGGTATGCCTTAAAATAATATGAAAAAAAGGATAGACGGCTTGGATGTACAGTTACATCACGGTGGGCTGCCCACAGACCTGCCGGTTCGGAACTAGGGACGTGCGGGGGTAGTACGCAATCCGCGTCCGTGGAGATTGGCCCCACATCAACCTTCTTTCTTTTCAACCGTCCGATCGCCACTGATCAGATGGGCCTTCTTGATATGTGTTCCCTTTTAATCTCTACCATCCATCAGATCGTACTCCCTGGTCTAAAGGGTCCAATGAAATTGATCCATTCTCCGCGTTCACCAATTACAGCATCTGCAGTTGCTTATGGAACGTCAGGATCCACGTAACATATCAGGACCGTCCACAATTATTTCCGCTAAGCATTTGTCACTGGACTTATCTTCTAGAATGTCTTGTCTATCCATCTCTTGCATGCCACTGGATGGTTTTGATCATCTGTTCAATGAGATTTTTCTTCAAGCATTCAATGAAGAGTGGGTTGCATTACTTGGACGGTCCAGATTGATGGTATGGATTGCCTACATTCCCATGAGCAACTTGGTGCACGGGAAAGTTCCCGGGGAATATCAACAAAAAGTATACGTTGTAATGAATAGACGTATAACGCGAATTGCTCGCCACAATAATTCTTATCCACTCCTTAACTCAACATGGGTGCACTCCAGTCGTAGGATTTGTGTGGCCCACACAATGTATGAATGAGATCCAACCATCCATCAGATGCCTCACCCCACATTACTTCCATGTACTGAAAATCAGGCTAGTCCAAAGCTTCGGTAGGTCACATTATAAAGCATAATTTGACAGGGGACTTCCATTGTTGATGTACCATGGGGGGTTCACGGTTTTAATTATATGGAATCCTGGCCATTCATACCCTTCATCTATATTGAATGAATGGTCAGGATAAAAAAGAAGAGGTTTTACAATTTAGGTACGCCCTCTACTAATGAAGAGCTTGCCTCCCCTTCCAATCGAATCACTATTCTGTGACCACCTAATTTAATAATTGGGCTTATGTTTGGGTGCTTTATCATGAGGTGATTCATCAGATTGACGGTATGGATTTAGTTCTTACATCGTGCGGGCCCCATAACACGCTAGTACCACCATAAGCTTATGGTGGTAACGGTGGCACCGATACCACTGAAGTCTCTCTCTCTCTCTCTCTCTCTCTCGGACACTTCCCTTCGGAAGCGGAGCGGATTGGCTGGTGTACCACACACCAGTTATATAACTGATGTAGGCACGTCAGCAAGTTTTGTGGATCCCATCACGAGGCATGTGTTATATCTAAACTGTCCATTCATTTTGCGAGCTGGTCGTGAGACTTTAGATGAAAAATAAAACACATCTAACGATCAGTCACTGAAAAATGCAGTGAGGGATTGAACGTCTGTCATTGAAACCCTTTTGGGGTTTACAGAAGTTTTGGAACAATATGAAATTTTTTCCCATTCATCCAGGTCTTTGTGACGTTTTGAATAGATTTGATGGAAAATAAACATTATGGTGGGCCTACGAAATTTTTAACAGTGAAAATCATTATCTCGACTGCTATCTGTGGTGTGGTTCATTTAGTCTTCGAATATGATTCATTCATGTACAACCCTAAAATGATCTCTAAAAATGGATGAAAGGTGTGGATATAATAAATATATTATTGTGGGGTCCATGTAATTGTGATATACTTTGAACCGTTCGTAAGAGCTCGAGGAGAGTCAGCGCTCGTCTTCGCACGACACGTACCTACACCAGCTCTCTGGACGCGGATTTCCTGCGAAAGGCTTTTGCAGGAAGTTCCTGCACTGGGAACCAGGTGGGCCCAGTGTGATGTTTGTGAGAAATCCTCCCCTTGCATCCGTTTTTTGAGTTCATTTCTGAACATGATGCTAAAACTGAACCGTATCCAAAGCTCAAGTGGGCCGTACTAAAGGAGAATGTGGTTATAGAAATTCTTACCCTAAAAATCTACCTGGGTTTGACAGTGATGTTTACAAGCCATCCATACCGTTAATAACTTCATTCTCACTAGGATGAACTGAAATCACAAATATTAGCAAGATTCAAAACTTCTATGACTCACGAATATTTCATCTGTGGACGTTCAATTATCATATTTTTGGCCCACTTGAGCTCTGGAAACGGTTCATTTTTGGCTTAAAGTGCTGAATTGAACTCAAAAAATGGATGGACGGGTAGGATTTCTCACAAACATCACAGTGGGCCCCACCTGGGTTCCCAGCGTAGGAACTTCCTGCGAAAGTCTTTTGCAGGAAATCCGCGTCCGCTGTACAGCTGGTGTGGGGTACACCAGCCAATCCGCTTCCCTTCCCTTCTCATCTCAGCGCTCTTTCTCTATATATAGTGATACGAGGATACTACCCTTCTCATCTCTCTCTGGGGACTTAGTCATTTGTTAGAAAATGGCTTCCAAGTCTTTTCTTATTTTGGGTGTGATTTTAGTTCTTCTTCTATCCACCTCTTCAGAGGTAGTAGCTAGAGAACTAGCTGACACTTCCAAGCAAGAGAGCACACGTGAGTTTTGCCATGCTCTCTACTCCTCTCTTGATTTCATTCTCTTTTGTTTTTTGCTTTTGTCACCTATGCATGCGATATGAAAAAAATAAAATAAAAATTGATAGTCTGGTAGAGTCTGATAGATAATGCACAGGTACTTAATTAGAAATTAACCATAGATGTATATATGGATATAATCAAATCAAATTGAACTGTCCAAATTATTTTTTCCATTGGTATGTTGTTGTATTTCTCTTCTTAGCCATCTGTATGTAGGCCACAAATTGAAAGGAGAATGGAGAGCCTTGGTCCAACTGTGGTTGGATCAATAGATCAATGGTCGTGATTAATCGAGAACACGAGTATCGTATAATTCCTTTGGAGGATTATAGAATATATATACAGTAATCAAGCCCATCAGCTGGATGGTTGGACTAGTGGGCCACCTCTTGGAGGAGTCGGACACATAAGATGATCCCAACCTTCAAATCAATAGCCAGTTTCTGGATGGTTGTTGAAAGCCACTGGCTCTGATTCTCCAGGTCAGATGTTTCGACAGTTAGAAAAAATTCCAGGCCCATAGACTGACGGCGTATATTTGTGTCCATGAACACTATTTGGATGGTAGATGTGGTTTATAGCTTTCTACCATTTCACAAGCGGGTACAATTTTGTTTTGTTGAGTGAGGATTTCTTAAAACTATAGAGCATCGTGATTGGGTGATCTACACCGTTCATTGAGTGGGCCATATATATGTGACTGTTGATAATTTCCATGACCCCTTCTGCGTGCAGAGAAGAAGGCCACTGCAACAGGAGTCTCCGACGGTCCCCAACCTTACAAGTACCCCGGTGTCGACTTCCCCCCTCCCTAGGGAGGGTGGTTCCAATACGGTTGCTGCAGCTGCCACAACAGATACTATATATGGTGTGGGAGGCCGTCGATGCCCAAACTCAAGCCAAGCCTCACAGCTAAAACAGTGGTCTATGACATGCATACGGATGCTTATACTATAGACAAACCATATATATATATATATATATTGTACGGTAGAAATACTATATTGTGTACGTGTGAAGAAAGCATGTAAGGTGTGCCTACGTTCCTCATATGTATGCACTTGGTTTTGCTTTTTACTAGTTGGTTTTTTGTTAATGAAATAATAATAAAAGAAATAAAAAGTTTGTGGCTTTGGGTGATTCTTGGTGGTCTATTAATTATGAGTGATGGTGATTTTTTATAAATGAATTGATTTTTTTTTTAAATTCGAAATCTTAGTGAAGAATTGATAAAGAGATGCCGTCAAAATACACCACCACGAAGAAAGGTCAGCTTATTTTCATGTAAAAGACCTGTTTCTTTTCATGAAAGAGACTCTTCTGTTGTTGTTTTATGAAAACCCCTCTTTGGGTCATTTGGAGAAACAATCATCCCTTGCAATCTCCTCTCCATGTTCTTCTCCACTTATATCTTAGTGTTGTGGAGTCCTAATGAGTCCAATTGATTTTTCTTTATTTTTATAGATTTTCTTGGAAAACGTTGATACTTTTTAGAGTGATATTTTTTGTATTTTTTTATAATTATTTAAAAAGTGCATACATGGAATACAAGCAACTCAACTTAATCTATACAAAATAAATTAACATTTTGGCGGACATGCGGGCAATGGGCTGGTAATTGGGTTTTTTGTGAAAATCAATGGAATGAAACTTTTCTCCACACCATATGAATCAAAACTCATCTAGTTAGGACATCCCAAGACTTCTAAGGAGGCGTTTGACGCATGGAAATGGAAGGGATTAAGTAGGATTGAATTGAAAATATTATTGACAAACATCTAAAGTCTGTCTAAACAGAGTTTGTCAATGCTATCGATAGACTGCTCGATGCCATCAAGAATATACGAAAAAAAAATTTAGTTGCTCGCTGGACAGTTTTAGAGATACCACTCGATGTCATTGAAAGTGGCTTTGATGTCATCGATTGGTCTTCAATGGTTATCGATGCCATCGAAGGTTCCATCTATGGCAAGCGCGGAACTGCGTAAGTGCGCATTTTGTTTCCTATTATAGTTGTGACAGTATATATATCGGATGTAATCGAGATTAGGGTAATCGAAAGAGTTTTCTAAGACGTTCTGAAGAGTTCCAAAGTAAAATTAGGGTTTTTCAACTAGATTTCTAGGGTCGTTTGGATTAGTAAGTTCATTCACTTCTTGTAATATCATTTTATAGTGGATTGCCTGTCACTTTGGGTCGAAGTTTTTTCCTATGGGTGCCTTTCCACGTACAACTCATGTGTTCTCTGTGTTTAATTTTCGTTTGGTTTTTTCTTATTTGATTGAATTTGAGTATGCTTTTACACGATTCCTAACAAATACCACTATTTAAATCCCACACCACATTTTTTTTCTTCAACAATTGCTTAGTTTATATGCTTTGGAAAATGAGTCGTGTATTGAGAAGGGGATTGATGAACTTTTTTATTTTAACTTTATTCTTATATTTTACCAAACTAACTTTTTTCAGCATAAGTAGTTAATTCAGTATTATTAGCAAAAAATGCTTAGTTTATATGCTTAGGAAAATGCGTAGTGTATTGAGAAGGGGATTGATCAACTTTTTTATTTTTAACTTTATTTTTATATTTTACCAAATTAACTTTTTGTAGTGTATATAAGTAGTTAATTCAATATTATTAGCAAAAAAAAAAAAAAAGTAGTTTACACTTTTGTATCCCAACAAAACTTAAAATTATTGACTTTATGAAATGATACTTTTGTCTTTAACTTCATAAAAGTAAATTACTATTTTATCCCTATACAAATTGGGAAAGTTTTAATAGTTTTCCTTGGGATCTCACCACTTCTAATGTGAGCCCTAGCATGCAAAAATTATCCAAATAATCCAATGGTGGGCATATGCAAACTAAATCATTGATCCTTTTTGTGCTTATTGGGATCAAAATGAAATTTTCCCTATTTACAAAATAGGAGCAAATGTGTTATTTTATATGTTCATAAGTCAATTTTGGCTATCTGACTATTAAGGGCCGTTTGGCACCATGGATTTGGGGGGATTTCAAATCCTGTGGTTGTTTGGCAGTATAAAGTAATCGGGGTTTCAAATCTCCTCATTGAGGGGTTTTGAAATCCACAGTGAGAGCCTGGATTACACCCAAACTCCTGTTGGAGATTTCGACATGCGGAATCACACAGATCTAGGTCTAGGATAGCAATTCAATGGCACTAAGCACACAAGAGAAGATAGAGAATACCCAGATTTAACATAGAAAACCCTTGCGGGAAAAAACCACGGCACAAAGCGACAAATCTCCACTATGAAAACAGAAATTACAAAGAGAGAAGACTTACCTGATTCAAACAACCTCGAATCTTACCCTTGCTACACCCTTTAATTTTTCTGGAACCCCTTTAGAAAACTTTCCCATACCCTAGAAAAGCCCTAGGAACACCTATTTATAGTTTAGGCAATTTTCCTTTCACATCCTAGTTGTGAAAGGATTCAAATCCGCAGTTTCGTACAAAATCGTGGAACAAACTGTGTAACCTACGACTAGTTTTAGAAATTCTAGAACTGGTCTTACCCTCCTTCGACTAGTCGAAACTCACCTTCAACTGGTCGAAGCTCACCTTCGCCCGGTCGAAGCTCACTTACGACTGGTCGAAGACCGCGGAGAAAAACAGCAAAAACTCGCTGGACTTTGAGTCGTGCTAGGGCTCGAACCTACGACCGATCGAGCGCCTCTCACGACAGTCGAAGCTATCCCACGACCGGTCGAACGACCTCAAAAACTTTAGATTTTAGACTTTTCTCAACACTCTCCACCAAGTCTTCAATCTTCAACCGTGTAGCTCCTTGACCTCTTCTTTTATCTCTGCATCACATCATAGCTTCTCGTGCACACTCCGTCTTCCTTTTACGCCATCGCCAAGCCCAGAGAAGTTTCACAGAACTTGAACTTCTCTACAGGAACGACCTAGGTGAGCATGTCTGCTAGATCAAAATCCACGTGCTCAACCACCTTTGCTTCTGTCTTCTCAAAAAGAAAAATGTAGACTTCTTACCATCTCACCACTACCCAATATTGTTTATCGGGGTACTTGCTCATAACACTGATAGCCTGTGAAATAATCAGTCTAATCCAGACCATGGCATACACTGCCCAACACATTCGAATAAGGCTCATGAGATATCCTGCTTTTCCTCATCTATTTTGGGACAAATTCAGAGGAAAACTTGAGGAGAGAAACGTAGGGAACACTCTCCAGCTTTAACTGTCCCATCACATCCTGGATCAATACCTACACACAAGGTATTCCTCTTATGATTACCAAAGCCTACTCCTCATTTAGTCTCAATGCCAAGAACCATCTTTGCAGCCCCCCGATCCTTCATCCTGAATGTTCGAATTGACCGAGTCTTCAGTACATTGATTTCAGACATGTCATAATTGGCGATCTACACGTCATCAACATACAATACCTAAACCACCATGAAGGAATCAAACTACTGCCTAGGCGATAGGCCGAACAACGACCTCCTGCAAAGTCTTTTCTTAGCCCCTTTCACTTCGAACCACTCTTGTTGCTCTATGTAGATCTGCTCTTCACTTTCCCTTGCAGAAGTGCAGACTCCACATCCTTCCTTCCATCTCAAAATCACATTGGCCAACTAGCGCTAATCACTGATCTAATAGACACCTGCTATACCGTCGGTGCGAATATCTCTGAGAAGCCGATCCCTTCTCCCTGAACATAACCCATCGCCACCAACCTCTCTCTGTATATATGTTGTATCCTCCTGAAGATCCACTTGCATCCAACTGCTTTTCGACCCACTGGAAGCTCCACCCGCTCCCATATATCGGTCTGGCATAATGAATCCATCACATCGCCAATAGTCACTTTTCACTTCTCAGCACCAGGCTCACCTAGAGCCATCTGAATCGAAGATGAATACTCCTGTGATATTGGAGTCGTCCATGTACCTCGCCGATATCCTGCGATCATGCCGTGTGATTCTTCTCACAGGTGTCTGCTTCACCTGCTCTGTATCCCTGTCCGCGCATCTCAGCCTTCCTACCCTGCCCGCTCATGTGGCCATGCCCAACATGCCACACACGTGTAGAGGTGGAATCTGCTACATCCACCATAGCTCCACCTTTTGAAGTGCTCCCAATCAACTTGTACAAGTTACCGAGTCGTTGCGCTTTCATGATTACCCGTGCTCCCTTGGATACATTAAGAGCACCATCAATACCTGTGCACTTACATCCTTTTGCCTCAAGCACACCAAGAGAAATCAGATTCCACTTCAAATCAGGAACGTGCCTCACATCTGTCAAGGTACGCTCCACCCCATCAAACATCTTGATGCGCACAGAACCAACAACTACAACATTATAGGTAATGTCATTGCCCATAAATATCTGTCCACCATTGCACTCCCTGTAGCTGGTGAACCAACTTCGATGAGGAGCCATGTGAAAAGATGCCCCTGTGTCTAGCATCCACTCATTCTTACGATCATCGTATGACCGTCTGAGCGAAAACACAGATAAAATATCACCATCACATCCACTAAATCCATCTGACGTGGCAACATTGGCCTCCCTGCATGAAGCCTCAGAATCTTCCCTCTTCAATTTAAGATTTTCACAATCCCTCTTCACATATCTTTCTTTTCCACAATTCCAGCACTTTACCTTTCCTTTGCCCTTGCCCCTGGATTTGGATCTAGAACCAGAAGAATCTGTACCTTGTCTAAAATTTCTACCCACTGTAAACAGTGTATCAGAAGACGTTCCCATGTCGCTGTTTAGTTGTCTTATAGCCTTTCCTTGAAGGGCTGAGATAACTGTGTCGACACTCAGGCTTTTATTCATGTTGCACATAGTGTCCTTAAATGCCTCATAGGACGCCGAGAGAGAATTCATTAACATACATACTTGTTCTTCATCTTTCATCACTTCCTCCATATCTAACAATTTGCAAACCAATTTATTAAAGTTGCTGATGTGAGCCTCCAGATCTCCACCCTCTGCCATCTTGAAGTTATACCACTGCCGCTTCAAGTGTAGGCGATTTTTCGAGAATTTCTTCGCATAGACATCCTCTAACTTAGCCCACAAACCAGCCACAGTTTTCTCCCTCATGACGTTGTAGAGAACCTCATCCGTGAGACATAAACGGATCGATGATAAAACTTTCTTATCAAGAGTATTCCAATCAGCATCAGTCATAGTAGACTTCCGCTCCTCAATAGCACCATCCTCGCCGTACTTGGTTAACAGGCTAATCATCTTAACCTTCCATAACTCAAAATTATTTTTCCTTGAGTACTTCTCAAACTCATACTTAGTGCTCGCACTATTACTAATCCCTCAGATTCAGATCTGTGCCCCAACGATCACTCTGATATCACTTGTTGGGGATTTTGACCTGCGAAATCACACAGATCTAGATCTAGGATAGCAATTCAATGGCACCAAGCACACAAGAGAACACAGAGAACACCCAGATTTAACGTGGAAAACCCTTGCGGGAAAAAACCACGGCACAAAGCGATAGATCTCCACTATGAAAACAGAAATTACAAAGAGAGAGGACTTACCCGATTCGAACAACCTCGAATCTCACCCTTGCTAAACCCTTTAATTTTTCTGAAACCCCTTTAAAAAACTTTCCCATACCCTAGAAAAGCCCTAGCAACACCTATTTATAGTTTAGGCAACTTCCCTTTCGCATCACAGTTGCGAAAGGACTCAAATCTGCAGTTTCGCGCAAAATCGAGGAACAAACTGCGTAACCTACGAATAGTCCTGAAAATTCTAGGACTGGTCTTAGCCTCCTTTTACTGGTCGAAGCTCACCTTCGACTGGTTGAAGCCCACCTTCGCCCGGTCAAAGCTCACCTATGACTGATTGAAGACCGCAGAGAAAAATAACAAAAACTCGCTGGACTTTGAGTCGTGACAGGGCTCGAACCCACGACCGGTTGAGCGCCTCCCATGACCAGTCAAAGCTGTCCCACGACTGGTCGAACGACTTCAAAAACTTCTGATTTAAGACTCTTCTCAACAACTCCTTTCAATAGTTGCATGTGTAACATGTGTCTTATCATAATATTATTCTATTAGGCACATGGCCCACTAATGATATCCAAAAACAATTAGATTATCAATTGCATCACTATTAATTACTTTAGTATGATGATCAACACCGTCTAAACTTTGTCCATGTAAATCAACGGTTAAAAGTCATTGGTTACGAGACTTTCGGTAACATTTTTGAGCAAGTAAGGCATGCCATAAGTAACCTTGGAGCAATCCGATTGCCAACATGGGGCAGGATAGCAGAGTACTTCATACGGAGTTGACCGCAGCTTCTTCCAATCTTCACCGGTTAGAGATCATGCAGGAGGCATTTTGGAAGCAAAAATACAAATATCAACTTCATTTATGACTCATAAATTGTTAATGGAATCTCCATGATTTCTGATGGCATGGTCCACCTGAGACTTGGATCTAATTCTTTTTTGAGATCATGCTCTAAAAGATATGGAAAAAATGGATGGAGGGCATGGATACAGAATCTATATACAAGGTGGGCCCCACAATGAGGGTGTGACCGTCTTGGGTGAGACAGGGCTGTACCCGCTCCTTACTTTTTTTGAAATGCATAAGAAATTGAAAAAAAAGAAGAAAATAGTAATAATAAACTAAATAAAGTCAAATGGTAAGAAGAATTTGTTAAAACCTAATGATAAGAAAATGTACCATTGTACATAAAATTAAAAAAGCCGCATGGGGGCAAAATGGTCTAAAATAATGGACTAATCGCAAGTGTAGAAAAAGTAATGCTTTGAAAAGTGATGCTAGTTAAGCACTCCCAAAATTCAACGTGTGTATATTAGCTAAAAACCCTAAATCATATTATATTTATACATTTGGTTGTCCACAGGAGTTGGCCAATGGGTAAAAACAACACGTACTGACCATTGATTTCGTGGGCTCCACCAAAGAATGGGGATAGTCAAAAGAAACCCCTGTAGAGAGTCATAAACATTCGTCTAGAAATTTATGCGGAGGAGGGTGCATTTGCAATATAGTGTATAAAGCAACGACAATTGGATGCCTGTGAACAGTAACTAGTACGAGAGACTGCACCATCCATTCAGACATCTGATTTACATTGTAAACAAGGAATGGAAACAAACTCATGTCTCATGATATCTCTTTACTCTAGCCGTTGGATTCTAATACACGTCAGATACATCGGGCAGTCAATGGGCCGGGTAGTCCTGACGGGCCTTCGGGCTTAGCTGGTATTGGGCCAGGTTTGGGGTGGTGCATTAGGCTTAGTGGTTGGGCTCAGGCTTAAATCAGGAGCTCAATTGTAAATCAAGCTAGACTTACCCAAAAGCTCATAAATCTGGCCCTGTCCGATAGGTCTTTTCAAAACCTAATTTTCTCCCGTTTCTTTCATTCTCTCAATCTCTCACACATGAGGCACATCAAAATAGCTTTTATCCATAGAGATATTTAGGGCTTCGGCTTGGGCGGACTCTGGTTGGGCTTTGTGTAAATGTCTCGCGCCAGACCTAGGCTTGACTATTTCAACGAGTCCGAGGCTCGATCTAGATTTGGGCTTAGGTTTAGAATTGCAGGTTATGCTTGAGCAGAACTCGGCTTGGCCCTAACACAGCCCATTGACTGCCCTACAGATATACCTCACGTGGAGGGGGGCGGATTTGGTGAGACCCCGGAGTTACCCAAAATGGTGTGGCTCTTACATTGGAGCCCATTGTGATGTAAGTATCCTACATCTACTCCATCCATTCAGGTCTTTTTTTTTTTTTTTTTAGTTTTTTTTTTTTTTTTTTTTTCAGATTAAATTAAGACATTGTTCCAAAAATGAAGCAAATCTAATTACCGGGAGAACCATGCCATAGGAAACAGTGGAGATTAGCTATAAATGTGGATCAAGCTTTATATATATATATATATATATATATATATATATATTGATCCAAAACTATTGTGGCCCATTAATAGTCAATCACCACTTTTTCTTATTGAATGGTCTACCTGATAATTGGATCTGCTTCATTTTTGAGATAATGCCCTAAAATGATCTGAAAATACGGATGGAGGGCGTTGATGCAGAATATAAACATCAAGGTGGCCCCATGGTAAGGACCACACCGTCTTGGGTGAGTCCGGGTCTCACCTAATCCACTCCCTATGTACAATTGATCATGTCCAACCAACCTTCAATGGTAATCACGTAGAATTGATCATATCTAATCAACCTTCAACGGTCATGATCACCACAGTACTAGTGAATGCTAGCTGTAGGTACGCTGATTTCGAGTCTTTCCTAATTTTGAAGTGGTCAAGCTATCCCTATAGCCATAGAGAAAATTCAACGCGAGAAGATTGACTAAGGTGGCTAGCCATTGTTTTTTAGAGCGATTTTGACTAAAAGCTTTTTGAAACTTTAAGAGGCAGAAAATATCCTTTGGGTTAATCCCAACTCCAATCAGGTACCATGGCTAGAGGAATTTCGAATAGGATAAATATGGTAGGGTCTATTAGGATGTTTAAGAGAAATCTACACTGTTCATATGTTTTGCCAAATCATTTTATAATATTATTTTAAAAATAGGATACATCCAAAGCTCAAATAGACCACACAACATAAATCAATGAAGATTATATGCTCACAGTTAAAACATCCACGAGATTGCAGAAGCTTTGAATTAGGCTAATATTTTTATTCTTACAATTTATTTTTATGGTAAAGACCTTATGTGCATTTGAACCACTTTATAAATAGTTTGGATTGCATATAAAACCACAGTGGAGCTCAGAAAGGTTTGAACAGTAAATAATCCATTTTCACTGTTTTTAGTTGTGTGGCCACTTGAGTTTCAGATTTGTCTAACTTTTTTATCTTATGTCTAAACATGATTTTCTAAAATGTATGAATAGAGTGGATTTCCCACAAACATCACGGTAGGCACAACATAGCTAATTTCCTAAGTAGAGATGGATGGTCCCACATGCCACTGTATATTTTGTCCGTGCGGTCCATCCATTTTTAAAGATTATTTCTGGGCATGAGCCCAAAAAGGAAGCATATCAAAGGTTCAAGTACGCCACATTATAGAAATCAAAATGGTGAAATTGAAAACCTACTATCCAAAATTTCTTGGAGGTCATAGATCTTTTGGATGTAATTAATTCAATCTTTAGCTCCCCGTGTTAAATTAAATTCAAGATCAAATGAAGTGGATTCGACACATATCCCACCCACATGGCTTGATTGTGAGTTGGCGCAGCTAATTAGTGGTGTTCCCCGTTAGGACACGTCCAGTACTCTAGTAGTAGACTCGGTGCGGCTGGTTCATCCGTTTTTAGAGATCACCTTGAGGCACATGAACCCAAAAACAAAACAAATCAACTTTTTAGTGCCAATCGTAATATTTTCATAATTTTTATTTTCCATCCAACTTGATGATAAGGTAACACAAACTTAGCCATTTGAAGGGAAAAAGCAGATATTAGCATTATCCAAAACTTTTGTACCCTGGCCACAAGAGTTTTAATGGTCAATCACTACTATTTCCTACAACGTGGTTTACTTAAGATTCAGATCTACTTCATTTTTTTTTGCTCATTTACAAAAATAATGGATGCATGTATATAGAATACATAGATCAAAGTGGGGCCCATGGTAAGGGCCTCACTGGCTGCAGAGAAGGCCGGGGTGGACCCGGATTGGGTATTGATGCTCTGTGAGCCCCACCATGAGGTAGGTGTTTCATCCACTGCGTCCATCCATTTTTCTAGATCATATTAGGGTACCAGCCCAAATATACAGGGGATCAAAATCTCAGGTGAACCAAAGGAAAGAGTGGTGATTAAACACCTATCGTTAAAAACTCATCGGGTACCATAAAAGTTTTGAATTAAGATCCTTGTGACCTAATGAACAGAATAAAAAATAAATACATATATATTCCAGTGGGCCTTGGGATGTTTTTAACGGTGGGCATTCAATCACTACTGTTTTAGAGCGGACGTGGACAGCTCATGCACTAAAATAATGATTCGGAATGGATGGACAACATGGATAAGGCACATATCATTTTTGGGCCCACAAAGCACCCCCTTCAGTACATTCAGGAAAACAGTGGTGATTGACCCATCAGTACTAAAGTCTTAAGACTTTGACGCCTACCACGGTAGAACCATAGGTACTAAAGTATAAGTCTTCGCCCGGCTACTCTCGTCTGCTCCATGGTGGAAAAGTCTAGGTGCCGCGTGTGCTGTGTAGATTGGCCCCACATCAACCTTTTTCTTTTCAACCGTCCGATGGCCACTGATCAGATGGGCCTTCTTGATCTGTGGTTCCTTTTAATCTCTACCATCCATCATATCTATCATACCGTTCTCCCTTATCTAGAGGGTACAATGAAAGTGATCCATTCTCTACGTTCACCAATTACAGCATCTGCAGTTGCTTGTGGACTGTCCGGATCCACGTAACATATATATCAGGACCGTCCACTATTATTTCTGCTAAGCGTTCGTCACAGAACCTACCTTCTAGAATGTCTTGTCCATCCGTCTCTTGCATGCCACTGGATGGTTTTGATCATCTGTTCAATAGGATTTTTATTCAAGCAGCCAATGAAGAATGAGTTGCATTAAATAGACAGTCCAGATTGATGGTATGGATTGCCTACATGCCCATGAGCAACTAGGTGCATGGGAAAGTTCCCATGTAATATCGTCAAAAAAATAACGCGAATTGGTCGTGCCACTCTTATCTATGGCCTCACTCAACATGGGGTGCACATCAGTGGTGATAGTTATGGGGCCCACAAGATGAATGAATGCGATCCAACCATCCATCAGATGCCTAACCCCATATTACTTTCATGTGACAAAAATCAGGCTATTCCAAAGCTCAGGTGGGTCACATTACAAAGAATAATTTGACAGGGGACTTCCACTGTTGATATACCGTGAGGGATTCACAGTGTTTCTTATAAATCCAGGCCATTCATACTATTAATCTAGCTTGGATGAGTGGTCGGGATAAAAAATTAAGCAGTTTTGAAATTTAGGCATGCCCTCTACAAATGAAGAGCGTGCGTCCCCTTCTAATCGAATCACTGTTCTGTGACCAGATAATTTACTAATTGGGCTGATGTTTGGTTCCTGACATTATCATGAGATGATGCATCACATTGACGGCATGGATTTAGTTCTTCAGTCACTTGGGCCCCATAATACGCTAATACCACCATAAGCTTATGGTGCCAATGGTGGTACCGAAACCACTGAACTCTCTCTCTCTCTCTCTCTCTCTCTCTCTCTCTCTCTCTCTCTCTCTCTCTCTCTCTCATCTCATCGCTCTTTCTCTGTATATAGTCGTACGAGTATACTACCCTTCTCATCTCTCTCTCTTGTTGGGGACTTAGTCATTTGTAAGAAAATGACTTCCAAGTCTTTTCTTATTTTGGGTGTGATTTTAGTTCTTCTTCTATCCACCTCTTCAGAGGTAGTAGCTAGAGAACTAACTGACACTTCCAAGCAAGAAACCACACGTGAGTTTTGCCATGCTCTATACGCCTCTCTTGATTTCATTCTCTTTTGTTTATTTGCTTTTGTCACCCATGCAATATGAAAAAAAGAAAAGAAAAAAGAATTGATACTCAGGAAGAGAGTGATGATATATAATGCGTAGGTACTTGGGAAATTATCTACAGATGCATATGTGGATATAATCAAGTCAAATTAATCTGTCAAAATTATTTTTGTCCATTTGTATGTTGTTGTATTTCTCTTCTTAGCCATCTGTATGTAGGCCACAAATTGAAAGGAGAATGGAGAGCCTTGGTCCAACTGTGGTTGGATCAATAGATCAATGGTCTTGATTGATCGAGAACGCGTGCAAAGAAGCTGTCCACGTATCGAATAATTTCTTTGGAAGATAATAGAATTCTTTGCAGTAGTATCCATACAGTGATCATGCCCATCATCTGGACGGTTGGACTAGTGGGCCACCTCTTGGAGGAGTCAAACACATAAGATGATCCCAGCCTTCAAATCAATAGCCAGTTACTGGATGGTTGGTGAAAGCCACTGGCTCTGATTCTCTAGGTCAGATGTTTGGACAGTTAGAAAAAATTCCAGGCCCATAGACTGACGGCCTATATTTGTGGCCATGACCACTATTTGGATGCTAGATGTGGTCTATAACCTTTCTACCATTTCACAAGTGGGTATAAGCATCGTGATTGGGTGATCTACACCGTTCATTGAGTTGGTCATGTATATCTGACTGTTGATAATTTCCATGACCCCTTACGTAAGCAGAGAAGAAGGCCACCACGACAGGAGTCAACGACAGTCCCCGAATTCCTGCGTACCCCGGTATCGACTTCCCCCCTCGCTAGGGAGGTCGGTTCCAATACGGTTGCTTCAGCTGCCACAACAGCTACTATGGTGTAGGAGGCCGTCGAAGCCCAAACTCAAGCCAAGCCTCACAACTAAAACAGTGGCCAATGACATGCATGCAGATGCTTATACTATAGACAAACCATATATATAATTTTTGTACGGTAGAAATACTATATTGTGTACGTGTGAATAAAGCATGCATGTAAGGTGCGCCTATGTTCCTCATATGTATGCACTTGGTTTTGCTTTTTACTAGTTGGTTTTTTGTTAATGAAATAATAATAAAAGAAATAAAAAGGTTGTGGCTTTGGGTGATTCTTGGTGGTCTATTAATTATGAGATATGGTGATTTTTTATAAATGAATTGATTTTTTTCAATTCGAAATCTTAGTGAAGAATTGATAAAGAGACGCTGTCAAAATACACCAAGAAAGGTCAGCTTATTTTCATGAAAAAGACTTGTTTCTTTTCATGAAAGAGACTTCCATTCTTGTTCTATGAAAACCCCTCTTTGGGTCATTTGGAGAAACAATCATCCCTTGCAATCTCCTTTCCATGTTCTTCTTAAGATGTTAGTGTTGTGGAGTCCTAATGAGTCTAATTGAATTTTCTTTATTTGATAGTTTTTTTTTGAAGTTTTTCTAAGTTGTTTCCTTTTCTCGGAATACTTTGCGGAGTGATAATTTATATACTTTTTATAAATTATTTAAAAAGTGCATACATGGAATACAAGCAACTCAACTTAATCTATACAAAATAAAATAACAAATTGGCGGACATGTAGGCAATGGGCTGGTAATTGGGTTTTTTGTGAAAATTGCAATGGAATGAAACTTTTCTCCACACCATATGAATCAAAACTCATCTAGGTAGAACATCCCAAGATCGCTAAGGAGGCGTTTGACGCATGGAAATGGATGGGATTAAGTAGGATTGAATTGAAAATACTAATGACAAATGTCTAAAGTTTGTCTAAACAGAGTCTGTCAATGCTATCGATAGACCGCTGCCATCGAGAATATCCGAAAAAAATTTAGTTGCTCGCTGGACAGTTTTGGAGATACTACTCGACGCCATTGAAAGTGGCTTTGATGTCATCGATTGGTCTTCAATGGTTATCGATGCCATCGAAAGTTCCATTGACGGCACACGCGGAACTCCGTAAGTGCGCATTTTGTTTCCTATTACAATTGTGAAAGTATATATATCAGATGTAATCAAGATTATAGGGTTATCGAAAGAGTTTTCTAAGACGTTCCGAAGAGTTCCAAAGTAAAATTAGGGTTTTCAACCCGGTTTCTTGGGCGCTGTTTGGAATAGTAAGTTCCTTCCCTTCTTGTAATATCATTTTATAGTGGATTGCTCATTGCTTTATGCCAAAGTTTTTTCCCACGGGTGCTTTTCCATGTAAAACTCACGTGTTCTCCATGTGTTTAATTTGTGTTTGATTTTTTCTTATTTGATTGAATTTGAGTATGCTTCTGCGAATAAGATTGAATTTGAGTATGCTTCTGCTCGATCCCTAACAAATACCACGATTTAAATCCCACACCACATTTTTTTTTTCAACAATTGCTTAGTTTATATGCTTTGGAAAATGAGTTGTGTATTGAGAAGGGGATTGATCAACTTTTTTATTTTTAACTTTATTTTTATATTTTACCAAACTAACTTTTTGCAGTATAAGCAATTAATTCAATAGTATTAGCAAAAAAAAAGAAAGTAATTTACGCTTTTGTATCCAAACAAAACCTAAAATTGTTGACTTTAGGAAATGATACTTTTGTCTTTTACTTTATAGAAGTAAATTACTATTTTATCCCTATAAAAATTGGAAAAGTTTTAAAAATTTTCCATGTGATCTCACCACTTCTAATGTGAGCTCTAGCATGCAAAAATTATCCAAATGATCCAATGGTGGGCATATGCAAACTAAATCATTGATCCTTTTTGTGCTTACAGGGATCAAAATGAAAATTTCCCTATTTACAAAATAGGAGCAAATGTGTTATTTTGTATGTTCATTGGTCAATTTTGGCTATCTGACTATTAGGGGCCATTTGGCACCATGGATTTGGGGGGATTTCAAATCCCCTGGTTGTTTGGCAACATAAAGTAACTGAGGGCTTCAAATCTCCTCATAGAGGGGTTTTGAAATCCACGGTGAAAGTTTGGATTACATCCAAACTCCTTTCAATATTTGCATGTGTAACATATGTGTCACCATACTATTGTTCTATTGGGCACATGGCCCACTAATGATATACAAAAACAATTAAATTATCAATTGCATCACTATTAATTACTTTAGTATGATGATCAACACCGTCTAAACTTTGTCCATGTAAATCAACGGTTAAAAATCATTGGTTACAAGACCTTCGGTAACATTTTTTAGCAAGGCAGGCCACGAGTACCCTTCTGGAGCCAGAGCTTCAGATGTAAAATCCAATTGCCAACATAGGGCAGGACAACAGACTTCACAGGGAGTTCACCACAGCCTCCTCCAATCTTCACCGGTTAGAGCTCATGCAGGAGGTATTCTGGAAGCAAAAATACAAATATCAACTTCATTTACGACTCATAAATTGTTAATGGAATCTCCATGATTTCTTATGGCTTGGTCCACTTGAGAGTTGGATCTAATTCTTTTTTGAGCTCATGCCCTAAAAGATATGGAAAAAATGGATGGACGCAGTGGATATAGAATCTACACACAAAGTGGGCCCCACAATGAGGGTGTGACCGTCTTGGGTGAGACAGGGCTGTACCTACTCCTTACTTTTTTTGAGATGCACAAGAAATTGAAAAAAAAAATAGTAATAATTGTTGAGGGTCAAATATTGCATATTAGACCCCAAATATTATCTGGATTTATGAATATAATACTATCTAATGGCTTGTTTTCTCATTCTTGTGTTGCAAGGTGATTTTATGAGCATGGATGGAAAAAGGACGTTAAAAGTTGAGATTTAACGATCTGATGACGCCAGAGGCAAGGGACACACTCCAGGGGACCAAGATTGACAAATATACATGGTCAGAAATCCGAGAAAAGTAAGAAATTGAAGCTCAAGTGGCCTGAAGGACATCCAGAATGCAAGATCACGAGGTTCCCACCTTCCGTTCGGCTCGAAACTTCATACGTCGCCTGAGGACCATAAATTAACCGTACACGTCAAATTTCAGCCGTTAGATCTCTCTAGAAATTACCCAACAGTCAAATCAACCCATAAATTCTCAATTTTGGGGCCCACCTGCTATTCGGATATGCTTTAAAATCGGTCTGGATGACTTAAATGAGATGAGAAAAGAGATGGACGGAGCAGATTTCTCATATACATCACTGTTGGATCCACCTATGCATTGCACGTGTACAGCGAGGGTACTCTAGCCGTGCATGGCAAGTGTCATTGACCATCTCTGACCGAAAGAAAAAAAAAAAAAAAAAAAAATTACGCATCGTCAGCGCACGGACGGCCTGTGTCCGTTTTGCGAATGGTTGTGGGCCCCACACGTGCCCCATAAGCTCAATCCAAACCGTCCACCGTGTAGACAGCCGCGAGCAGTACAAAATCATGTTGTCACTTTTCACCCATGCATGCACACGTGTGAGATACAAAGGCCACAAAAGGGCTGCCCGATAGCGTTCAAATCTGATCTTTTTGTGATTTCTTCTCTGGGCCACGTCAATGGACGTTCAAAACTACCCATTCCTGACTGAAATTTCGTTCTGAATCCAATGGACGGGGTGGATTTTCCAGAAAATGCTTCTGTGGGGCCCACCGACCACAACAGCGAAATGGTGCGAAAGGTTTCGCACATCCGCGAAAATTGACTTTTTCAGGCGATTTTGGCTCACCATTTTTGATCATATGGCAGATCTGAACCGTCTATCATGTAGAGAACCTAAGAAAGTACTAAGGGACGGTGTTTCTTTGGAATTTAAGCGAGGAAAGTGGCGTGTTTCGAGGTACCGAACTTGGCTTCGAAAATTGCACTCCGTGTCCTGCTACAACTCTGTCACTGACTTCAGCCTTCCAGTAGCTATAAAAGGAGGTTTTTGACGTGGAAAGCATTCATTCAGGTATAGGAAGGAAGAAAAAGAGAGACATGGAGGCTTAGGTTTGGACGTGGATTAGAGAGAAGAGAGAGAAACAGAGATTTTTGGTTTTCTTTCTTATTTATTATTTTTTCTTTTTCTTCTTCTTTCTTTTGTTTTCATTTAGGAGATCCAGCCATCCATGTCTGGCTAAACCTCTTAGCTAGGGCTAGGAGGTGAAGCTTGTAGTGAGATGGGAGATTTGATTTTATTTTAATTTTAATGCATGAATTGACATTGATTTTAGTTAATTATTATGAGAATGTTTTAGGTTTTTAATGGTCTGTTGTGACTGAAATTACAATGGGTCTGCAATGGCTTTGAATATTTCCGTTCTCTTTAATGTTTATGATGTCAGGAAGTCCTGTTGTTCACCATAGTCTCCTGGGCATGGTTGGATGTCGGTACCCTTCCTAACTTGCATACATGTGATTGGGTGGTAATTAGTTTGATTCTGTTGTTTGCCATAATCTTTGGGCATGGTTTGGTGATGGAATCCATTCTAATTCATACACCTTTCATCTCTTTGAAAACTAGATCAACGGCAGTTCAGTACTTTCTATAATTTTTGATGCAAGCATAAGTTCTCCCTGATCTCTACAAGTGGATCCTCTGAATCCCTAGTTTCCTTACCTCTGATTTCTCCTATAAGTTTTAGATTAATAGTTTACAATTATTCCTCAATTTATAATTCAATTCAGATTTCATCTCATTCTAGTTCTATTTCCAGTTAATTTTAGATAAGGTACAAGTTTCAGTCCCTTGGGATTCGACCTCGGTCTTACTGAGTTATTACTACATCACAACCCTGCACTTGGAGAGTGAACAATAATAAACTAAATAAAGTCAACTGGTAAGAAGAATTTGTAAAAACCTAATGATAAGAAAATGTACCATTGTACATAAGGCACACCAAAATAGCTTTTATCCCTTTTCTTTCATTCTCTCAGTCTCACACATGAGGCACACCAAAATAGCTTTTATCCATAGAGATATTCAGGGCTCCAGCTTGGGCGGACTTTTGGTTGGGCGGTGTAAATGTCCCGCGCCAGACCTAGGCTTGACTATTTCAACAAGTCCTAGGCTCGATCTAGATTTGGGCTTAGGTTTAGAATTGCAGGTTATGCTTGGCTAGAACTCGGCTTGGCCCTAACCTAGCCCATTGACAGCCCTACAGATATACCTCACGTGGAGGGAAGCGGATTTGGTGAGACCCCGGAGTTACCCAAAATGGTGTGGCTCTTACATTGGAGCCCATTTTGATGTAAGTATCCTACATCTACTCCATCCATTCAGGTTTTTTTTTTTTTTTTTTTTTTTTTTTTTTTTTTTTTTTTTTTTCAGATTATATTAAGACATTGTTCCAAAAATGAAGCAAATCTAATTACCGGGAGAACCATGCCATAGGAAACAGTGGAGATTGACTATTAATGTGGATCAAGCTTTTATATATATATATATATATATATATATATATATATATATATATATATATATATACACATTGATCCAAAACTGTTGTGGCCCATTAATAGTCAATCACCACTTTTTCTTATTGAATGGTCTACCTGATAATTGGATCTGCTTCATTTTTGGGATAATGCCTTAAAATGATCTGAAAATACGGATGGAGGGCGTTGATGCAGAATATAAACATCAAGGTGGCCCCATGGTAAGGACCACACCGTCTTGGGTGAGTCCGGGTCTCACCTAATCCACTCCCTATGTACAATTGATCATGTCCAACCGACCTTCAATGGTAATCATGTAGAATTGATCATATCCAATCAACCTTCAACGGTCATGATCACCATGCAGTACTAGTGAATGCTAGCTGTAGGTACACTGATTTCGAGTCTTTGCTAATTTTGAAGTGGTCAAGCTATCCCTATAGTCATAGAGAAAATTCAACACGAGAAGATTGACTAAGGTGGCTAGCTATTGTTTTTTAGAGCGATTTTGACTAAAAGCTTTTTGAAACTTTAAGAGGCAGAAAATACCCTCTGTGTTAATCCCAACTCCAATCAGGTACCATGGCTAGAGGAATTTCGAATAGGATAAATATTGTGGGGTCTATTATGATGTTTAAGAGAAATCTATTATTCATATGTTTTGTCAAATCATTTTATGATATTATTTCAAAAATAGGATAAATCCAAAGCTCAAAAAGACCACACAACATAAATCAATGAAGATTATATGCTCACGGTTAAGGCATACACGAGATTGCAAAAGCTTTGAATTAGGCTGATATTTTTATTCTTACAATTTATTATTATGGTAAGGACCTTACGTGCATTTGAGCCACTTTATGAATAGTTTGGATTGCATATAAACACCATGGTAGAGCTTAGAAAGGTTTAAACAGTAAATAATCCATTTCCGCTGTTTTCAGTCGTATGGCCACTTGAGTTTCAGATTTGTCTAATTTTTTATCTTATGTCTTAACATGATCTTCTAAAATGAATGAATAGAGTGAATTTTCCACACACATCACAGTAGGCACAACATAGCTAATTTCCTAAGTAGAGACGAATGGTCCCACAGGGCCACTATATATTTTGTCCATGCGGTCCATCCATTTTTAAAGATTATTTCCGGCCATGAGCCCAAAAGTGAGGCATATCAAAGGTTCAAGTACGCCACATCATAGAAATCAAAATGGTGAAATTGAAAACCTACTATCCAAAATTTCTTGAAGGTCATATCTTTTGGATGTTATTAATTCAATCTTTAGCTCGCAGTATTAAATTAAATTCAGGATCAAATGAAGTGGATTCGACACATATCCCACCCACATGGCCTGATTATGAGCTGGTGCAGCTAATCAGTGGTGTTCCCCGTTAGGACACGTCCACTCTAATAGTAGATTCGGTGCGGCCTGGTTCATCCATTTTTAGAGATCACCTTGAGGCACATGATCCCAAAAACAAAACAGATCAACTTTTTAGTGCCAATCGTAATACTTTCATAATTTTTATGTTCCATCCAACCTGATGATAAAGTAACACAAACTTAGCTATATGAAGGGAAAAAGCAGATATCAGCATTAACCAAAACATTTGTACCCCGGCCACAAGAGTTTTAATGGTCAATCACTACTGTTTCCTATAATGTGTTCTATCTAAGATTTAGATCTACTTCATTTTTTTGCTCATTTACAAAAATAATCTAACAAAAATAATGGATGCATGCATATAAAATACATGGATCAAAGTGGGGCCCACGGTAAGGGCTGCACCGGCTGCAGAGAAGCCCAGGGTGGACCCGGAGTGGGTACTGATGCTCTGCAAGCCCCACCATGAGGAAGGTGTTTCATCTACTGCGTCCATCCATTTTTCTAGATCATATTAGGTAACCAGCCCAAATATAATGGGGATTAAAATCTTAGGTGAACCATAGGAAAGAGGGTGATTAAACACCTACCGTTAAAAACTTATCGAGTGCCATGAAAGTTTTGAATTAAGATCCTTGTGACCTAATCAACGGAATGGAAAATAAATATATATATTCCAGTGGGGCCTGGGATATTTTTAACTGTGGGCATTCAATCACCTCTGTTTTAAAGTGGACGTGGACAGCTCATGCACTAAAATAATGATTCAGAATGGATGGACAACATGAATAAGGCACATATCCTTTTTTGGCCCACAAAGCACCCCCTTCAGTACACTCAGGAAAGCTGTGGTGATTGACCCATCAGTACTGAAGTCTAAGACTTTGCCACCTAACACGGTTGACCATCGGAAGTAAAGTCTAAGTCTTTGCCGGCTACTCTCGTCTGCTCTATGGTTTAAAAGTCTAGGTGCCGCGTGTGCTGTGTAGATTGGCCCCACAGCAACCTTTTTTCTTTTCAACCGTCCGATGGCAACTGATCAGATGGGCCTTCTTGATCTGTTGTTCCTTTTAATCTTTACCATCCATCATATCTGTCATATCGTTCTCCCTGATCTAGAGGGTACAATGAAAGTGATCCATTCTCTACGTTCACCAATTACAGCATCTGTAGTTGCTTGTGGACCGTCAGGATCCATGTAACATATATATCAGGACCGTCCACTATTATTTCCTATCTTCTAGAATGTCTTGTCCATCCGTCTCTTGCATGCCACTGGATGGTTTTGATCATCTGTTCAATAGGATTTTTATTCAAGCAGCCAATGAAGAATGAGTTACGTTAAATGGACAGTCCAGATTGATGGTATGGATTGCCTACATGCCCATGAGCAAGTAGGTGCATGGGAAAGTTCCCATGTAATATCGACAAAAAAATAAGAGAAATTTGCGATTGTACGACCCATTTATGGACCTTTTACGAGACGAAGCCCACCTTATTTTCCCCAGCAAAAATCAGCCCAGCTGTACGGACGCCTTTCCAAAGGTCGAAAATGCCCCCTGCTTTTTCCTCCAAGCGGATCGGTTGCTGCTCGAAGACGAGCGTCGAGCGCTGACGCTCCTTGAACTCCGAGTTTTATGAACGGTTCAAAAGAGATCAACGTTACATGGGCCCCACAGTTATGTATTTATCATATCCACAACGTTCATCCATATTTAGAGATCATTTCGGACCGTTATCCAAAAAAAAAAAAAATCATATCCAAAGATCAACTGGACCACACCACAAAGAGCAGCAGAAAATTGATTTTCACCGTTCAAACTTTTGTAGGGCCCACCATAACATTTATTTTCCATCCAATCTATTCATAAGGTTACAAAGACCTGGATGAAGAGGAAAAACAAATTTCATAATGATCCAAAACTTCCGTGGCCCTAAAAGGGTTTCAACGGTAGACGTTCAATCCTCCACTGCCTTTTACAGTGTGGTCCACTTGATAGCTAAATTTGTCTTATTTTTCTTCTCAAGACTTATAACGAGTTCACCAAATAAATGGACGGTTTGGATATAACACATACCTCATAAAAGGACCCACAAAGGTGGTGGAGATTACAACAGGAAAAAAAAGAAGCCTGGAATCTATGGCTACGGATATAATCCGTAGCCATAACTACAGCCCATGTTTCTTCGATATGTCCTTTTCTATGTATCGAAGGTCTTTCGATAAATCGAAAAAGGTCTAGAACTGTCCAGCGACTTTGCATAAAAAATCCTGCAATTTTCGATACATATTGAAGTGTACTTGATATTATCGAAGATATAGCTACGAATTATAGCCGTAACCATAACTGCTGTCTGTAAAAGTCTATGTAATTTTTTTTAATTTTTTAATTTTTAATATTTTAATATTTATTTTTTAGATGGAGAACTTTATTCTACCTACAATTTTTTCTAATACATATTTATATAAATATGTATATATAAGCATATAAATTTTTTTCTCTCTTTTTTTCATTTCTTTCTTTATTCATTTAACAAGAATATCTTCTAAACCAAAATTAGTTACTTGATGTACCCTATATCATTTTGGGGTAGGAGAAGCTACTTTAGCCATCTAACCTAGTTATTTTCCAAGATTCCATCAGGTTGATGGTCGAAAATCCATTTCATATTCACTTTGCGGTCAATTTCAATCAGTTTACGGTCAATTTCATTCATTTCATTTACTTCACAATCATTTTCATGCATATCATGGTCATTCCCACTTATTCCGTGTTGATACACGGTCCTTTCAGCGCATTTCACGGTCATGCCCCTTCACTTCACGGTCATTTGCATGCTTTTCACAGGCAATTCTCAGCATTTCATGATCACTTCCATGCATTTCACAGTCATCCGAAACAATTCCGTGTTGATTAACGGTCATTTCGAGGCATTTCACGGTCAAACCCCTTCACTTCACGGTCATTTGCATGCATTTCACGGTCAATTCACTTCAATTCATGATCACTTCCATGCATTTCACGGTTATCCCAAACAATTCCGTGTTGATTCACGGTCATTTCGAGGCATTTCACGGTCAAACTCCTTCACTTCACGGTCATTTGCATGCATTTCACGGTCAATTCGCTGCAATTCATGATCACTTTTATGCATTTCACAGTCATCCGAAACAATTTCGTGTTGATTCACGGTCATTTCGAGGCATTTCACGGTCAAACTCCTTCACTTCATGGTCATTTGCATGCATTTCACGGTTATTTCGTGACAATTCATAATCACTTCCATGCATTTCACGGTCATTCGAAACAATTCCGTGTTGATTCACGGTCATTTCGTGGCATTTCACCGTCAAACTCCTTCACTTCATGGTCATTTGCATGCATTTCATGGTCAATTCGCGGCAATTCATGATCACTTCCATGCATTTCATGATCATTCAAAACAATTCCGTGTTGATTCACGGTCATTTCGATGCATTTCACAGTCAAACTCCTTCACTTCACGATCATTTGCATGCATTTCACAGTCATTTCGTTTCAATTCATCATCACTTCCATCCATTTCACGGTCATCCGAAACAATTCTGTGTTGATTCACGGTCATTTCGAGGCATTTCACGGTTAAACTCCTTCATTTCATGGTCAATTCGCGGCAATTCATGATCACTTCCATGCATTTCATGGTCATCCGAAACAATTCTGTGTTGATTCACGGTCATTTCGAGGCATTTCACGGTCAAACTCCTTCACTTTAGGGTCATTTGCATACATTTCACAGTCATTTCGCTTCAATTCATAATCACTTCCATGCATTTCACGGTCAATCCGAAACAATTCTGTGTTGATTCATGGTCATTTCGAGGTATTTCATCAAACTCCTTCACTTCACGGTCATTTGCATGCATTTCACGGTCAATTCGCTGCAATTCATGATCACTTCCATGCATTTCACGGTCATCCTAAACAATTCCGTATTGATTCACAGTCATTTCGATGCATTTCACAGTCAAAATCCTTCACTTCACGGTCATTTGCATGCATTTCACAGTCATTTCGCTTCAATTCATCATCACTTCCATGCATTTCACGGTCATCCGAAACAATTTCGTGTTAATTCACGGTCATTTCGAGGCATTTCACGGTCAAACTCCTTCACTTCACGGTCCTTCACATGCATTTCACGGGCATTTTGCGGCAATTCATGATCACTTCCATGCATTGAGGTAAATGACTCCAGTTCAGAATCTCAGAATTTCAACGAATAGATTAATGAGAATTGTCCACCAATGTAAGACCCGTAACCTAACCCGTACCGTTCTGTTTGCCTTCGCGGTACTCTTGGTCGAATTTCGGTGACCCGTGATTTATTATCGGTGTTTGCCCGCGATCTTGAGTCGTGTTCCTTATATTAGAATCGGCTCGACCTGAGACTTGTACCAGTGCGATCGCGCTGTCACCGCGGTTCCGATGCCGCGTCTCGCGCGCCGAGGCGATACCCAAGACAGGAGATGTGGGCCTGGGTGCAGTTCGAGGAAAACGCCGCGCGTTGCAAGTATCAAAGGAATCTATACGATATGTCCCATCAATCACATCAATCATAAGTCACGTACATCCCATCACAAGCCATCACTCATCCTTACCTCTCCCTACCCAAAGTCAATGCAACCCATGCTTAGCCCATTCTTTTCTTATAAAAAGTCAAAAGAACCCATCCCTTTCTACTCCATCACCACTCCTCTCTCTCTCTCTCATTTTCTCCCAAGCACCATGAGAGCTTGGACTTCCATGGCTTTCATGGAGAGAAAATGTGGCCCACTTTCCTATCTCCCATCTCCACCATCCTAAGTCGATCTCAACCGTTGAAGTGCCTCCATTGGATCTCTGGCATACATTGATGGGAGAAAAAGTCCAAAAAGATCAAAGGTGGGTGCTTCTCTCTCTCTCTTTTTTTTTTGTGGCCCATCTTGATGTTGATCCACACCGTCCACATTGATGTGGACCCATCCTGATGCATTTATTATACCTGCAGCATCTGGCAGATTTGAACGGTGAAGATTCACCCACACCATGATGAATGTATTTTTCCCATGACCGTCCGCTAAGTGGGTCCACCTGGCTGCCCGTCTGTACAGGCCCAGATGAAGGTGAAATGCAAATATCAGCTTGATATCACAAGCTGGTGGGTCCCACACGTGTGGACCCACCCTTATGTACGTAGTATACCCACACCGTCCACCCAGACGGTGAGTCCCACGCAGCACGGCTAGTGCTGCTATGCCGACGACAGCAGGTCCTGTGGGCCACCATGATGCACGTGTGGGCCACCAAGTCTTCTCCAGACTGTCCATTTTTTTTTTAAAGATGTGGAGATGGGCCCCACATGGATGTATGCATTCTGATATCCACAACGGCTATGTATGGACGGTGCAGAAAGGACCACCGTAATGTGTTACATACACCGCCCATCTATTTTAAACATGGGACCTGTCCCACACGTGTGACACATGTGGGCAGGTGGGACCCACATTAATGCACGTGTTAGGTATCCCCACCGTCCTGGACGGTGCGGTGGATTCCAGTATGATGTATGTGCTTCATATCCACACCTTCCGGACCCCTGGACGGTGGGTCTGGACCTTGAAATATGATTTGTATTCACACTGTCCACACGCGTGGACCCTACCATGAGGTATGGATTCATCCAGACCATCCGTCCGGTCCTGGGGTATGATAATGAGGTATGTGTTAAACACCAACCGTCCATCTGTTGCATCTAGCTGGGTCGTGGATGGATGGTGTATGTGACTTCTTTGTATATATATTATATATTATATAATATTATATAATATAAATTTGTGAGAGAGGGCTGTAGTGGGTGGCCTACCACGTGGGACCCACACGTATGTGTTGTATCCTCACCATCCAAATGGCTGGATGGTGGGACCGATGTGTTCCATCCAACCGTCCATAAATTTGACAAGCTCGTCTTAGGTGGGCCACTTACGTGGACCCCACCCTGGTGTCTATGCTCTATTCACGTCGTTCATTTATAAGGGCCACACCAACTGACGACGTCATCGAGTTCTGTGGACCTCACATTGATGTGTGTGTCTGACATTCACACCGTCCACACCTTAAGATCGTGGGACCCTTGACGTACAACTGCTGTACATGCAACAGCAGGGCCATGGGTCTGATTTTAATCCGGACCATCCATTCGAGGATGCTGATGGACTGTTGTCCAGCAGTTGTGGTGACACCATGATGTATCTGCTTTACTTGTGGACGGTGAGCGCCACCGAGATGTGCATGCGTAATCTGCATCACCCATTTATCCACCTGGCCGTAGTTATTTCATATTCTCACCATCCATTTTCGGACAGTGCAAGGGGGGGGGGGGGGTCGACATTGATGCATGTGTTTTATGAAATCCGTCCATCTATTTTGGACATGGGACGTGTGGGACCCACGTGCCATAAGGTTTACATCCACACTATCCGTCTAGATGGTCCCACCTTGATGATGCGTTGATCCAGCGTCCAACCCTTGGACGGTGGGTCCCAACCTTAATGTATGTATGATATTCTCGCCATCCACCTGGACTCGTCGGTGATATGAAGGGGCTCACCATGATGAAGTTGTTTTAGACATGACGTCTGTCCATCTGGTGGGACCCATTTCTACTGTCTAGACCGTCCATTTGGACAGTGGGCCTGGCCACCTCACCAGCTAAATGGCTATGTTTTGACATGAGTAGGTCCGTGGGACCCCTGACCATGTGTATGTGTTTTATATACGCCGACCATCTGTTTTTGTTAAGTCATGAGCAGTCCCATTAGGCCCATGTAATGTATTTATGACCTTTGAATCAGGCCCATTTGGTATATTTGAGGCCCATATGATGGGGCCCACCTACTTGAATTTGAGACCCATGGGAGAGGCCCAATGTGATGTATTCAAGGCCCATGGTCGAGCTCATGGGGATGTATTCAAGGCCCATATGATATATTTGAGGCCTAAGTGTGAGGCCCACCCATTATGTATTCGAGGCCCGATGTGATATATGTTGGCCCATATGATGAGGTCTATGTGACGTAAATGAGGCCCATCATGATTGTACGTGAGGTCATAGGCCCACTATATGTTTGGCCCTATGTAGGCCACTCCTTGGGAGCAATGTTGGTTAAATGGTCACATTTATGGGTAATGATGGTTGAATGTCCACGTTGTGACCTTTCCTTAGGCCTTATTAGGCCCATTCTCATCATTCCCTTAGTGGGTTAACCCAAATAAGTGGGTCCCATTTGTCGTAGACGGATGGCTCCATATTATCGAATTTAATATAACTATGGCCGAGTGTTGATCTTTATACTATAGTTGATCGGTTGATCATCTATGGACCCCTTTTTGCTTACGTGGCTGATTGCCGACTCTGCGTATCGTGACCGATTACCGATCGTGGCAGATTATCGATTGACGTGGCCGATTGCCGACTCTGCGTGTCGTGGCCGATTAACCGATTACCGATCGAGGCCGATTATCGTGATCGGTTACCAATCATGGCTGATTATTGATTGACGTGGCCGATTACCGACTCTATGTATCATGGCCGATTGACCGATTACCCATCGAGGCCGATTATCGTGACCGATTACCGATCATGGCTGATTATCGATTAACGTGACCGATTGTCGACTCTGCGTATCGTGGCCGATTGACCGATTACGGATCGAGGCCGATTATCGTGACCGATTACCGATCGTGGCCGATTATCGATTGACGTGGCCGATTGCCTACTCTACGTATCGTGGCCGATTGACTGATTACCGATCGAGGCCGATTATCGTGACCGATTACCGATCGTGGCCGATTATCGATTAACGTGGCCGATTATCGACTCTGCGTATCGTGGCCGATTGACCGATTACCGATCGAAGCTGATTATTGTGACCGATTACCGATCATGGCCAATTATCGATTGACGTGGCCGATTGTCGACTCTACGTATCGTGGTCGATTGACCGATTACCGATCGAGGCCGATTATCGTGACCGATTACCGATCATGGCCGATTATCGATTGACGTGGCCGATTGCCGACTCTACGTATCGTGGTCGATTGACCGATTACCGATCAAGGCCGATTATCGTGACCGATTACCGATCGTGGCCGATTATCGATTGACGTGGCCGATTGCCAACTCTACGTATCGTGGCCGATTGACTGATTACCGATCGAGGCCGATTATCGTGACCGATTACCGATCGTGGCCGATTATCGATTGACGTGGCTGATTATCGACTCTGCGTATCGTGGCCGATTGACTGATTACCGATCGAAGCCGATTATCGTGACCGATTACCGACCATGGCCGATTATCGATTGACGTGGCCGATTGTCGACTCTACGTATCGTGGTCGATTGACCGATTACCGATCGAGGCCGATTATTGTGACCGATTATTGATCATGGCCGATTATCGATTAACGTGCCGATTGCCGACTCTACATGTCGTGGCCGATTGATCGATTACCGATCGAGGCCAATTATCGTGACCGATTATCGATCGTGGCCGATTATCGATTGACGTGGCCGATTGCCGACTCTGTGTATCGTGGCCGATTAACCGATTACCGATCAAGGCCGATTATCGTGACTGATTACCGATCGTGGCCGATTATCGATTGACGTGGCCGATTGTCGACTTTGCGTATCATGGCCGATTGACCGATTACCGATCGAGGCCGATTATCGTTACCGATTACCGATCATGGCCGATTATCGATTGACGTGGCCGATTGTCGACTCTGCGTATCGTGGCCGATTGACCGATTACCGATCGAGGCCGATTATCGTGACCGATTACCGATCATGGCCGATTATCGATTGACGTGGCCGATTGCCGACTCTGCGTGTCGTGGCCGATTAACCGATTACCGATCGATGCCGATTATCAAGACCGATTACCGATCGTGGCCGATTGTCGATTAACGTGACCGATTGTCGATTCTGTTTGTCATGGCCGATTGATCGATTCTGATTATCGAGGCCGATTACTGATCGAGGGCAATTATCGTGACCGATTGACGATTCCGATTGTCGTGGCTGATCGTCGATTCCGATTGTCAAGGCCCATGGGTAAGGCCCATTGTGATGTGTTCATGGCCTATGGGCAAGGCCCATTGTGATATATGCTAGGCCCATGTAAAAGGCCCATCGCGATGTGTATTAAACCCATGAATAAGGCCCATCGTGTTGTATATTAGGCCTTTGTATGTGGCCGTGGGCCCATTATATGTTTGGCTCTATATGGGCCATCCCTTGGGGACAATGTTGGATAAATGTCCACATTGTCGAAGCCGATTGCTGATACCGATTATGAGTATATGACCGCATATCATCATGATACATGCCCATGCGCATCATCTGTATGTTTGTTATGAGATATGATTGCCCATTGCATATGTCATAATGCTGGTTGTTATGAGACTCCCTGATAGGCGAATATTGTCTCACATGAGCGCACGATTTGCACAGGATTGATGCATGACTGCATTGTATAACTCATGCATCTTGCATTATGTGCTGTGATTATTGTATGCCCTAGCGAAATCAGGGTCATAGTCTCCACAGGCATATCGTGGATGGCCAGATAGGACACTGAAAATCTATTCTACATGGAGTGCTATAGATATCCCTGGGTGAAAGTCCCTAAACCCTCTTGATTCCAGAGGTTGCTCTAACGTCTACACCGAGTGGGTAGATGAGTGCCGAGTGCCGATTACCAGATGGTTGCGCTCTCCACTGTGTCGTGGTCGGTTGAAAGGGGGTGCGGCCTTACCTGCCCGAGAGGAGGGGCAAAGATAGGCTGAGTTTGACCAGCTCGAGGAATGGGTCCGCTATCGATGAGTCGGGCCCGATATTGGCAGGTGGATAGTGAGGTCTCTTCCACTCGCCTTGTTGCGCGCGATGGGGCGGCAATCTGGTTTGGAGTGTAATAGACCCCGGTGATTTCCTAGAGACGAACCGTACTAGTATGTGGACTTATTAAGTAGGAAATGCATGCTCATTCATTCATCCATTCACTATCCACTCGGGCCGGTGGTGCACAACTAACCTAAGATCAGGAGTTTACCACGATGAGTCTGACTATCCAAATTTAGGTATGGGACTGGTTTGGATAGAAGTCCCTTGTGGTGGACCCCAGAGCCTGCGATACTACGTACTATCATCCCGACTTCACACTCCAGCATGGTCATTTCATTCGCATCGCATGTCACATTGCATCCGCAGGTATATGACATCTTGGGTTGCTATGTTTCTGCACTTATATGGCCTAGACAGACTTTACAGGATTTGTATATTGTATTGCATCCTCGTCATTTGATATTTAGCCCTTTATGACTCCTTATCGCATAAATATTCTATATTGCGTATTCTGATGTTGATTGACTCATAGACTTGTCCATACTTCCGCTTACTCTGTTATCGTATGAATTATATCTTATCAGTATTTCTTCTTACTCTGATAATTCCTGCTCTTGTTAGTATTTCTGTTTATTTAGATATTGTATGGTTTATGGATTACCAATGTTTCCGGTATTGTATGATTATAGCATTGTATTGAATACTTGGCACTTACCTTGTGCACACGCTTACACCACCCTCTAAGCTTTCTACAAGCTTATGCACGAAAGATGCGTGCAGGTGATGTTAGGTTGCAGCAGTGTTGAGCTTGAAGCGTGCAGTGGTCTTCTGGAGCTTGATTTTTATTTATGTATTTTCCTTTCAGTATTGTACTCAAACGATTATATTAGTGGATACGTGATGATGATGTTGCCTTTGTGAATTGGGTAATCTTGTGGTTATGCTTATTACTACTTATATGTAAAAAAAAAAAAAAAAAAAAATCCTCCTTGTAGGATCCCAGGATCGGAATCTGGCATATGAATGCTAGGAGCTGAGAATGGAGTACTACGGAGGCTGTCAGCACCAGATTCGGTAATCGGGATTCTTATGAATCCGATTCCCGAGTTTGGGGCGTGACAACCAACTTTCTAGTTGTGATGAAACGTCCACTGTAAATGTTGCCTATATGCACTGCGATTCAATCTAACCAAATTGTAGCTCCCTTTGTAGGTGTTTCATGGTCTAAAAGCCACACTAACCAGGTAATCTTATACATCTGATTGTGATGAGTGAATTTCGAGTCTAACTAACCATTTTGTTTTGACGACAGACATCAATTGGGCACCCTTCAGAAAAGAAGCGTTCATCGATTCGGCATTTAGGTTCGTTAAGTGAATGTGATCTCTAAGTAATGATCCATTTGGAAAGGCTTTACTGTTTGGGCATGTAACTTTACTAATCCTAGTAACCATTCTCTTTAGTATTTGACATGCAACTTTATTAGAAATACGAACAGTTACAGAGACGAGGCATATGTTAAATCAGTGGCCAAGAGATCCTTCAAAGTGATATGTATTGTTACCTTTACTCCATAATTTAAGACGATAAGGATATTTTTGAAGATGTTTCCAACAAAACTAGAGCTGGTGGATGAAGTGGAGATATGCCTCATGGGATTTGGATTGAGGTAAGCATGGACTTTGGTTCCAAGTTGTTCACCAATGGCATGCCCTAAGCCACAAATATCACACCCTCCACATCAATGTCATCCAGGAGAATCCAACAAAATGGTCATTTTGAGGTTTGGAGTTTGTCTACCACTTAAATTAAATCAAGCTTTACAAGGTTTTGTTGCTAGGCAATTCATGTTTATTCTTTTCTATGTTTGTCAACATGGCATTCATTATTTTCTTAGTGCATCTTATATCCAATCAACCTCCTCTTTGATTCATTGTTTAAATCTAAGGATTTTTGTGGCATGTCAAGATCTGTACAGTTACGAAAAAGCCCTTTTGATATTCTTTGTTGGTGATGATGGCCAATCTAAGAAAGATTCCGATGCTATAATATTGATGTTTGCTAACATGAGATTCTTGGCGGGGTTGTGATAGGAAGGAAAGCTGCACATGAATAATCAATAGCTTCACGGTCAAACTCCTTCACTTCACGGTCATTCGCATGCATTTCACGATCATTTCGCTTCAATTCATGATCACTTCCATGCATTTCACGGTCATCTGAAACAATTTCGTGTTGATTCACAGTCATTTCGAGGCATTTCACGGTCAAACTCCTTCACTTCACGGTCATTCGCATGCATTTCACGGTCATTTCGCTTCAATTCATGATCACTTCCATTCATTTCACGGTCATCCGAAACAATTCTGTGTTGATTCACAGTCATTTCGAGGCATTTCACGTTCAAAATCCTTCACACGGTCATTTGCATGCATTTCACGGTCATTTCGCGGCAATTCATAATGACTTCCATGCATTTCACGGTCATTCGAAACAATTCCATGTTGATTCACGGTCATTTCGAGGCATTTCACGGTCAAACTCCTTCACTTCACGGTCACTTCGCTTCAATTCATGATCACTTCCATGCATTTCACGGTCATCCAAAACAATTCCGTGTTGATTCACGGTCATTTTGAGGCACTTCACGGTCAAACTCCTTCACTTCACGGTCATTCACATGCATTTCACGGTCATTTCGCTTCAATTCATGAGCTAAACAGGGGCAGAAGAAGTTGAGAAATATTCCCAGTGAGAAGATCAAGGAATTGAAATCAGCCTTGGTAGATCTGAAGCAGAACATAGATTCAGTACGTTGCAGCGCAAACATTTTGGTTATTAAATCTAATAGGTGCTAGAGAGAAAATGGGGCCGAGGTCATGTTGGAATACTCAGGTTCCAAGGAATGGATGCTTGCTGTGAAAATTCAAGGCTTGACAAGGTACTTGCACAAGGCTCAAGAAATGAGACCTAGCACAGTCAATCGTTACACACATGCCATGATGTGGACTGGTGAGAATGGCTGAAAGCTAGAGTTTTGTGACAGAATAGGTTAGCTCGTATTCAAGGAGCTTCACAGGGAATGCTGTGAGAGGAACATGCAGGCTGCTTCTGTTAGGATAATCCCAGTACCTGGAGAGGATGTGTCACAGAGGAAGGAGAAAATGGAAGGAATGAAATGGAATGCAGGCGGTGTATTTTAAATACACGCACACGTTTGATATATCGAATATCAATCGATATATCTAAAGAAAAGCGCAACGGTCGAGCAAAGGGTTTATGGCTTTTTAAATTTTTTCTCAATCGAGACCACTTTGATACATATCGACAAGCTACTCGATATATCAAAGGAGTATCAATATTATCGATAAATCGTTTCAGAAGAGCTATGCGTCTCTGGACTAACGAGGAACATTATCGATATATCGAACTGTTGTCGATATGATTGATAAATCCATTTAAAAGGAATTGTCTCTAGACATTTTCTGCCCATTTTCGATATATTGAAATGGCATCGATATATCGTTCCATATATCGAAATTTAATTGATATTATCGATAATTCTTTTAAAAAGGCATTTTTTCTCTGGACATTTGCAAACCATTTTTTATTATCGAAATGCCGTTGATATATCGTGTTATAGTTATATCGAAATTTGGTTGATATTATCGATAATTCCTTTAAAAAACCATTTTGTATCTGGACATTTGGTGACCGTTTTCGATATATCGATATTTAGTCGATATATCGTGCTTTAGATATATCGAAATGTGGTTGATATTATCGATAATTCCTTTAAAAAAGTATTTTGTCTCTGGACATTTTCTGATCATTTTCGATATATCGAACTTGAGTCGATATATCGGGCCTGACTTAGGACGATTATATCGACTAACATTCGATATAATCGACAACTTATGACAGATCTAATCGATTAGATTTCGATAATATCGAAAAGTAGTTATGTTTTTCCTTAAAATTTCAGTGCGTTTTTTTTTTATTTTTCTTTTTTAGGTTAGCTTATTAGTACACACCCATGTCGGTACATACTCCATGTTATCCAAGTTGAGTTCATAGTGTGCTTCTTCTAGTCTCTTAAGTTGCAATTGCATTCAATGCTTTTGAGTAGGGACTAAAAATAAATGAAACTAGTTTTAGAAGATCATATTCATGCTGCAACTCAAGCTAAAGCAACAAACTAATACCGGTGTGAGGTATCAATGCAATAAAACTCCTTCACTTCACGATCATTTGGATGCATTTCACGATCAATTCACTCCAATTCATGATCACTTCCATGCATTTCACGGTCATCTGAAACAATTCCATGTTGATTCACGGTCATTTCGAGGCATTTCATGGTCAAACTCCTTCACTTCACGGTCATTTGCATGCATTTCGCGGTGAATTCACTCTAATTCATGATCACTTCCATGCTTTTCGCGGTCATCCGAAACAATTCCGCGTTGATTCACGGTCATTTTGAGGCATTTCATGGTCAAACTCCTTCACTTCACGGTCATTTGCATGCATTTCATGGTCAATTCACTCCAATTCATGATCACTTCCATGTTTTTCACGGTCATTCCAAACAATTCCATGTTGATTCACGGTCATTTCGAGGCATTTTACGGTCAAACTCCTTCACTTCACGGTCATTTGCATGTATTTCATGGTCAATTCACTCCAATTCATGATCACTTCTATGCTTTTCACGGTCATTCCAAACAATTCTGTGTTGATTCACGATCATTTCGAGGCATTTCATGGTCAAACTCCTTCACTTCACGGTCATTTGCATGCATTTCACGGTCATTTCACTTCAATTCATGATCATTTTCATGCTTTTCACGGTCATTCCAAACAATTCCGTGTTGAATGAGGCAGCAAAAGTAAATGAATCTCTAAGATGAGACAAGTATAACTGAAAGCAATGCAATAGGAAAGATTCAAATCTGTGAAAGATTGTTTCTGAATTTGGTACAACCTGATATTCACGTATCCATGGTTCAGAAATTTGTAAACCAATTGCCTTTTTCGTAGTCTATAAGTTGTGCATGCATGTTGCAAGAGGCTGCATAGTTTGAACGGAAGAGTTTGAATCGGCTATTGCTTGCTCTTGATGGGCATTCATAAATAGTGCATGGCTCTTGTTGCATTTTGATTGATATTTATCTTTAGTGATAGATGTTCTGCTGTGTTAGGTGTTTGACAATGTCTCTAAATTTTGAAATTGCTAGGAATAATATGGCAATAACCTTGACAGATTTAGAAACAAAGGTGGGTTTCATTTCAAGGTTCCACTCAGTAAGTTACCGGAATATCTCCGTATAGCAAGCTGTTTAAGCGTAGATGTCAAGGACGGAATATCTCCATATAGCAAGTTACTGGATAAATCCCTATAAAAAACAAATCAATAAAAATTTCAGTTAAATCCTCCATTATATTCTCAATTGCATTAGTCCCTTATTTTTAGTAGACGAATTTAGTAGACAAATTGTGTTTATCTGTCACTACAATGCAGTGGATGCCTTCTCCTAAGACAATCATTTTTTCATGATGACGTGAGGAACTTCACCGGATTGGGAGATGGTGTCGCTGGTTGTTGAGGGTTTCAGTCTAGTTTCTGCACCACCCTGGTGGAGGATCTAAAGTGGACGAGGTTGGCCACTATCTTCCAACTGAGAATCTGTATTTGCATGAAGGGAGAGGAGACGGTAGTGATTTAGAATCAGAAGAGAACTCAATTGAAACCTCTGTCAATTTAAAGTTTGGGATTGTGGATTAGAGGATGGAGAAATGTTGGGGACTTTGCAATAATATGGTGTCACAGTTTGAGAGGTTTAAGGTTAGGGTTTTTGGGGGAGACAGGGTTTAGCAACATCAGGGGTTTAGACAACATTCCAATTGTCCTTCATTACATAGACAACGTTTCAATGGCTTGATTGATTTGGTTGGTTGACAATTAGGTGATAAAAAGGAGTTGGGATTAGTTTCTTGGTCTAACTTGAGTTGCAATATGAATATGATCTTCTAGAACTAATTGCCCGTGGAAGTGACATCATTATTCAGCATGACTACTAGCTGTGGTCATTATAAAGTTCTAGGACCTGTTCCTTTTAGTAGGTTATTTAATTCTAGTTCTGCTCATTCTCCAAATTTGTAGAATAATGTTCTGAACCAAGCAACCTTCAACTAATGACCTCAAATCTTACATTTAGAGCATCTTTGTATGATCCTTCATCCCATAACATGTAGAGCATCTTATGGCTTGAGTTAGTATGAGGGAATTGTTTCGGATGGCTGTGAAATGCATGGAAGTTATCATGAATTGCTGCGAAATGACCGTGAAATGCATGAAAATGACCATGAAGTGAAGGAGTTTAACCGTGAAATGCCTCGAAATGACCGTGAATCAACACAGAATTATTTTGGATGACCGTGAAATGCATGGAAGTGATCATGAATTGTCACGAATTGACAGTGAAATGCATGCAAATGACTGTGAAGTGAAGGAGTTTGACCGTGAAATGCCTTGAAATGACCGTGAATTTAATGGTCAACTGTGATGCATTCAATCTCCACTATTTTCTATCATGTGGTACACTTGAGCTTCTTATTTCCATGCCAATTTGGAGACATCATTTTCATAAATAGAGAATGGCCAGTTTCATCATCTGGTGGAGGAGCTGAAGTGTTGGAATGGGCTGATCCAAAACACATCTCCCTCTAAAGGTGACCACTGCAGTGCACCTCTATTATGAAACCAATTTTTGGTTACATACCCGATTGTCAGCATGTTTGACCCCTGATGCATCTCCAACATGTACATATATATATTATGTTAAGCCATAATCTCTTTTTTCTCAAATATTGGTGTAAACATTTCAAAATCTTTAGCAGTTAATCAGGAGCGCTCATTGCAAGGCTGTAGAGACGCCCATACTTCTTCCCTCTTTTGATCTCCCTCCCTGTCTTGAAATCCTTCACAATACAGTCTACATGATGAAACTCCAATGCCCATAGCTTATCTCCAGCAAGTTGAGCTACAAATATCATCTTTTTTGCCACCCATACATAACATTCTGAGAAAAGTCTGATGGATCAAGAGCTACATAACAAGATATGGTCATTTTATTTTTCAAGCAGCAATCTTGGCGCTAAGTAACAAGATTCGTAAAGCCGACCCAAATATTTAATGATTGAGCCAACAGAGAAGGATATCTTCAGGGCCGAATTCCGCAGGCAAGCAAAATGCCTAACCAACCCTCACCATGGTAACTTAAGTACTTATTATAAATATTCACACCATTGTAGAGAGCATTCAACTTAGAAGTTTTATAAGCCTCCTCATTCACTTCTCCAGGGATAAGAGCAACTGAGATGGAGTGATGATTGCACAGGTCAGTGACCTCGTCAGTTGTATCTGCAATCCTCCATGGAAATGGATCACCCTTGGCCTTTTGCTATTGCACTATTTGAAGGGGCATGACCGTGAAATGCTTGGAAATGACCGTGAATCAACACAGAATTGTTTGGAATGATCGTGAAATGCATGCAAATGATCATGAATTGAAGCGAATTGACCGTGAAATGCCTCGAAATGACCGTGAATCAACATGGAATTGTTTCAGATGACCGTGAAATGCATGGAAGTGATCATGAATTGAAGCGAATTGACCGTGAAATGCATGCAAATGACTGTGAAGTGAAGGATTTTGACCGTGAAATGCCTCGAAATGACCGTGATGTTGAGAATATGGAGCCACATTGGGGCCGCCTTCGACTGGTCGTAGGACGGCTACGACCGGTCGTGGGGCGTGTTCGACCGGTCGTGGGGGAGCCACGACCGGTTGTGGGAGGTGCTCGACCGGTCGTGGGTTCGAGCCCTGGCACGACTCAAAGTCCAGTGAGTTGTGCTGTTTTTTTTCAGGGCCTAGGACTGGTTGTAGGAGAGCTACGACTGGTCGTAGGGGCCTACGACCGGTCGTAGCGGAGCCAGGACCGGTCGTAGGTTACGCAGTTTGTTCCACGAAACTGCGGATTTGAGTCCTTTCGCAACCGGGATGCGGAAGGGAAGTTGCCTAAACTATAAATAGGGGTTCCTAGGATTTTTTTAGGGCATTCTAAGGAATGAGAAATATTGAGAAATATTTCTAAAGGTGTGGGCTCAGGGATTTCTATTCTTCCAAGGGAGAGGTTAGTATTTTACCTTGTAATCTTTGTTTCTTCATAGTGAAAGTTTGCATCCGTGGTTTTTACCCTAGTTTGAGATTTTTCTTCATATATCTAATCTTGTAGTTTGTTTGGATTGCTTTGATCTGTTTCTAGTTTATATTTCTTTCCCTTTATCGTTTGTGGGTGAGGCCTGAGATTGTATCTCGGCCCACTGCGTTATTGGCGTGCTGCGCAACACGTGAATCAACATGGAATTGTTTGGGATGACCGTGAAATGCATGGAAGTGATGATGAATTGAAGGGAAATGACCATGAAATGCATGCAAATGACCGTGAAGTGAAGGAGTTTGACCGTGTAATGCATCGAAATGACCGTGAATCAACACGGAATTGTTTCAGATGACCGTGAAATGCATGGAAGTGATCATGAATTGCCGTGAATTGACCGTGAAATGCATGGAAGTGATCATGAATTGCCGTGAATTGACCGTGAAATGCATGCAAATGACCTTGAAGTGAAGGAGTTTGACTGTGAAATGCCTCGAAATGACCGTGAATCAACACGAAATTATTTCGGATGACCGTGAAATGCATGGAAGTGATGATGAATTGAAGCGAAATGACCGTGAAATGCATGTAAATGACCGTGAAGTGAAGGAGTTTGACCGTGAAATGCATCGAAATGACCGTGAATCAACACGAAATTATTTTGGATAACCATGAAATGCATGGAAGTGATCATGAATTGTCCCGAATTGACCGTGAAATGTATACAAATGACCATGAAGTGAAGGAGTTTGACTGTGAAATGCCTCGAAATGACCCTGAATCAACACAGAATTGTTTCAGATGACTGTGAAATGCATGGAAGTGATGATGAATTGAAGCAAAATGACCGTGAAATGTATGCAAATGACCGTGAAGTGAAGGAGTTTGACCGTAAAATGCATCGAAATGACTGTGAATCAACACGAAATTGTTTCGAATAACCGTGAAATGCATGGAAGTGATCATAAATTGCTGCAAATTGATCGTGCAATGCATGCAAATGACCGTGAAGTGAAGGAGTTTGACCGTGAAATGCCTCGAACTGACCGTGAATCAACACAAAATTGTTTCAGATGACCGTGAAATGAATGGAAGTGATGATGAATTGAAGTGAAATGACCGTGAAATGCATGCAAATGACCATGAAGTGAAGGAGTTTGACCGTGAAATGCATCGAAATGACCGTGAATCAACACAGAATTGTTTCGGATGACTGTAAAATGCATGGAAGTGATCATGAATTTCCGTGAATTGACCGTGAAATGCATGCAAATGACCGTGAAGTGAAGGAGTTTGATCGTTAAATGCCTTGAAATGACCGTGAATCAACACGAAATTGTTTCGAATGACTGTGAAATGCATGGAAGTGATCATGAATTGCAGCGAATTGACCGTGAAATGCATGCAAATGACCGTGAAGCGAAGGAGTTTAACCATGAAATGCCTTGAAATGACCATGAATCAACACGGAATTGTTTCGAATGACCGTGAAATGCATGGAAGTGATGATGAATTGCAGCGAATTGACTGTGAAATGCATGCAAATGACCGTGAAGTGAAGGAGTTTGACCGTGAAATGCCTCGAAATAACCGTGAATCAACACGAAATTGTTTGGGATGACCGTGAAATGCATGGAAGTGATCATGAATTGACCGTGAAATGCATGCAAATGACCGTGAAGTGAAGGGGTTTGACCGTGAAATGCCTCAAAATGACCGTGAATCAACACGGAATTGTTTCGGATGACCATGAAATGCATGGAAGTGATCATGAATTGCTGCAAATTGCCTTTGAAATGCATGCAAATGACCATGAAGTGAAGGGGCATGACCGTGAAATGCACCGAAAGGAGCGTGAATCAACACGGAATAGGCAAGAATGACTGTGATATGCATGAAAATGATCGTGAAGTAAATGAAATGATTGAAATTGACCGCAAACTGATTGAAATTGATCGCAAAGTGAATATGAAATGGATTTTTAACCATCGACCTGATGGAATCTTGGAAAATAACTACATTAGTTGGCTAAAGTAGCTTCTCCTACCCCAAAATCATATAGTATACATCAAGTAACTAATTTTGGTTTAGAAGAAATTCTTGTTAAATGAATAAAGAAAGAAACGAAAAAAAGAGAGAAATTTTTTTTATATATGCTTATATATACATATTTATATAAATATGTATTATAGAAAATTGTAAGTAGAATAAAGTTCTCCATGTAAAAAGTAAAAATGAAAATATTAAAAATTAAAAAATTATAAAAAATTGTATAGACTTTTACGGACTGCAGTTATGGCTATGACTATAATCCGTAACTATATCTTCGATAATATCAAGTACACTTCGATATGTATCGAAAATTGCAGGATTTTTTATGCAAAGTTATTGGAGAGTTCTAGATCTTTTTCGATTAATTGAAAGACTTTTGATACATAGCAAAGGACATATTGAAAAAGCATGGGCTGCAGTTATGGTTACGGATTATATCCGTAGCCATAGATTCCAGGCATTTTTTTTTTTCCTGTTGTAATCCACATTGCCTTTGTGGGTCCTTTTATGAGGTGGTATGTGTTATATCCAAACCGTCCATCTATTTGGTGAACTCGTTATAAGTCTCGAGAAGAAAAATAAGACAGATTTAGCTATCAAGTGGACTACGCTGTAAAAGGCAGTGAGGGATTGAATGTCTACCACTGAAACCCTTTTAGGGTTATGGAAGTTTTGGATCATTACGAAATTTATTTTTCTCTCCATCCTGGTCTTTGTGACCTTATGGATAGATTGGATGGAAAATAAATGTTATGGTGGGCCTTACAAAAGTTTCAACGGTGAAAATCAATTTTCTGCTGCTCTTTGTGGTGTGATCCAGTTGATCTTTGGATATGATTTATTTTTTGGATAACGGTCCGAAATGATCTCGAAATATGGATGAACGTTGTGCATATAATAAATACATAACTGTGGGGCCCATGTAACGTTGATCTCTTTGAACCGTTCGTAAAACTCAGTTCGAGGAGCGTCAGCGCTCGACCCTTCGAGCAGCGGCCGATCCGCTTGAAGGAAAATAGCAGGGGCATTTTCGTCCTTTGGGACGGCTTCCGTTATGCTCGGGCTTATTTTTCCAGGGGAAAATAAGGTGGGCTTCGTCTCGTAAATGAGCCATAAATGGGTCGTACAGTCGCAAATTTCACAAAAAAATAACGCGAATCGCTCGTGCCACTCTTATCTACGGCCTCACTCAACATGGGGTGCACATCAGTGGTGACAGTTATGTGGCCCACAAGATGAATGAATGCGATCCAACCATCCATCAGATGCCTAACCCCATATTACTTCCATGTGCTAAAAATCAGGCTATTCCAAAGCTCAGGTGGGTCACATTACAAAGAATAATTTGACAGGGGACTTCCACTGTTGATATACGGTGAGGGATTCACAGTGTTTCTTATAAATCCAGGCCATTCATACTCTTAATCTAGGTTGGATGAATGGTAAGCATAAAAAATTAAGCAGTTTTGCAATTTAGGTATGCCCTCTACAAATGAAGAGCGTGCGTCCCCTTCTAATCGAATCACTGTTCTGTGACCAGATAATTTACTAATTGGGCTGATGTTTGGGTCCTGACATTATCATGAGATGATGCATCAGATTGACGGTATGGATTTAGTTCTTCAGTCACTTGGGCCCCATAATAGGCTAATACCACCATAAGCTTATTGTGCTAATGTGGTACCGATACCACTTATCTCTCTCTCTCTCTCTCTCTCTCTCTCTCTCTCAGACACTTCCCTTCTCATCTCATCGCTCTTTCTCGATATATAGTGGTACAGAGTATACTACCCTTCTCATCTCTCTCTCTTGTTGGGGACTTAGTCATTTGTAAGAAAATGGCTTCCAAGTCTTTTCTTATTTTGTGTGTGATTTTAGTTCTTCTTCTATCCACCTCTTCAGAGGTAGTAGCTAGAGAACTAACTGACACTTCCAAGCAAGAAACCACACGTGAGTTTTGCCATGCTCTATACTCCTCTCTGGATTTCATTCTCTTTTGTTTATTTGTTTTTGTCACCCATGCAATATGAAAAAAAGAAAAGAAAAAAGAATTGATACTCAGGAAGAGAGTGATGATATATAATGCGCAGGTACTTGGGAAATTATCTACAGATGCATTTGTCGATATAATCAAGTCAAATTAATCTGTCCAAATTATTTTTTTCCATTTGTATGTTGTTGTATTTCTCTTCTTAGCCATCTGCATGTAGGCCACAAATTGAAAGGAGAATAGAGAGCCTTGGTCCAACTGTGGTTGGATCAATAGATCAATGGTCTCGATTGATCGAGAACGCGTGCAAAGAAGCTGTCCACTTATCGAATAATTTCTTTGGAAGATAATAGAATTCTTTGCAGTAGTATCCATAAAGTGATCATGCCCATCATCTGGACGGTTGGACTAGTGGGCCACCTCTTGGAGGAGTCAAACACATAAGATGATCCCAACCTTCAAATCAATAGCCAGTTACTGGATGGTTGGTGAAAGTCACTGGCTCTGATTCTCTAGGTCAGATGTTTGGACAGTTAGAAAAAATTCCAGGCACATAGACTGACGGCCTATATTTGTGGCCATGAGCACTATTTGGATGCTAGATGTGGTTTATAACCTTTCTACCATTTCACAAGTGGGTATAAGCATCGTGATTGGGTGATCTACACCGTTCATTGAGTTGGTCATGTATATCTGACTGTTGATAATTTCTATGACCCCTTATGTATACAGAGAAGAAGGCCACCACGACAGGAGTCAACGACAGTCCCCGAATTCCTGCGTACCCCGGTATCGACTTCCCCCCTCGCTAGGGAGGTCGGTTCCAATACGGTTGCTTCAGCTGCCACAACAGCTACTATGGTGTAGGAGGCCGTCGAAGCCCAAACTCAAGCCAAGCCTCACAACTAAAACAGTGGTCTATGACATGCATACGGATGCTTATACTATAGACAAACCATATATATAATTTTTGTATGGTAGAAATACTATATTGTGTACGTGTGAATAAAGCATGCATGTAAGGTGTGCCTACGTTCCTCATATGTATGCACTTGGTTTTGCTTTTTACTAGTTGGTTTTTTGTTAATGGAATAATAATAAAAGAAATAAAAAGGTTGTGGCTTTGGGTGATTCTTGATGGTCTATTAATTATGAGATATGGTGATTTTTTATAAATGAATTGATTTTTTTCAATTCGAAATCTTAGTGAAGAATTGATAAAGAGATGCTGTCAAAATACACCAAGAAAGGTCAGCTTATTTTCATGAAAAAGACTTGTTTCTTTTCATGAAAGAGACTTCCATTGTTGTTCTATGAAAACCCCACTTTGGTTCATTTGGAGAAACAATCATCCCTTGCAATCTCCTTTCCATGTTCTTCTTAATATGTTAGTGCTGTGGAGTCCTAATGAGTCCAATTGAATTTTCTTTATTTGATAGTCTTTTTTTTTGGAGTTTTTCTAAGTTGTTTCCTTTTCTCGGAATACTTTGCGGAGTGATAATTTATATACTTTTTATAAATTATTTAAAAAGTGCATACATGGAATATAAGCAACTCAACTTAATCTATACAAAATAAAATAACAAATTGGCGGACATGTAGGCAATGGGCTGGTAATTGGGTTTTTTGTGAAAATTGCAATGGAATGAAACTTTTCTCCACACCATATGAATCAAAACTCATCTAGGTAGAACATCCCAAGATCGCTAAGGAGGCATTTGACGCATGGAAATGGATGGGATTAAGTAGGATTGAATTGAAAATACTATTGACAAATGTCTAAAGTTTGTCTAAACAGAGTCTGTCAATGCTATCGATAGACCGCTGCCATCGAGAATATCCGAAAAAAATTTAGTTGCTCGCTGGACAGTTTTGGAGATACTACTCGATGCGATTGAAAGTGGCTTTGATGTCATCGATTGGTCTTCGATGGTTATCGATGCCATCGAAAGTTTCATTGACGGCACACGCGGAACTCCGTAAGTGCCCATTTTGTTTCCTATTACTATTGTGATAGTATATATATCAGATGTAATCGAGATTATAGGTTTATCGAAAGAGTTTTCTAAGACGTTCCGAAGAGTTCCAAAGTAAAATTAGGGTTTTCAACCAGGTGTCTTGGGCTGTTTGGATTAATAAGTACATTCACTTCTTGTAATATCATTTTATAGTGGATTGCTTGTTGCTTTGTGTCGAAGTTTTTTTCCGCGGGTGCTTTTCCATGTAAAACTCACGTGTTCTCTGTGTGTTTAATTTGCATTTGGTTTTTTCTTATTTGATTGAATTTGAGTATGCTTCTGCGCGATCCTTAACAAATACCACCATTTAAATCACACACCACATTTGTTTTCTTCAACAATTGCTTAGTTTATATGCTTTGGAAAATGAGTCGTGTATTGAGAAGGGGATTGATCAACTTTTTTATTTTTAACTTTATTTTTATATTTTACCAAACTAACTTTTTGCAGTATAAGCAATTAATTCAATAATACTAGTAAAAAAAAAAAAAAGTAATTTACGCTTTTCTATCCAAACAAAATCCAAAATTGTTGACTTTATGAAATAATGCTTTTGTCTTTAACTTTATAGAAGTAAATTACTATTTTATCCCTATACAAATTGGGAAAGTTTTAAAAATTTTCCATGTGATCTCACCACTTCTAATGTGAGCCCTAGCATGCAAAAATTATCCAAATGATCCAATGGTGGGCATATGCAAACTAAATCATTGATCCTTTTTGTGCTTACTGGGATCAAAATGAAAATTTTCCTATTAACAAAATATGAGCAAATATGTTATTTTATATGTTCATTGGTCAATTTTGGTTATCTGACTATTAGGGGCCGTTTGGCACCATGGATTTGGGGGGATTTCAAATCCCTTAATTGTTTGGCAACATAAAGTAACTGGGGGTTTCAAATCTCCTCATAGAGGGGTTTTGAAATCCACAGTGAGAGCTTGGATTACGTCCAAACTCCTTTCAATAGTTGCATGTGTAACATGTGTGTCACCATACTATTGTTCTATTGGGCACATGGCCCACTAATGATATCCAAAAACAATTAAATTATCAATTGCATCATTATTAATTACTTTAGTATGCTGATCAACACCGTCTAAACTTTGTCCATGTAAATCAACGGTTAAAAATCATTGGTTACAAGACCTTCGGTAACATTTTTTAGCAAGTAAGGCAGGTGACGAGTACCCTTGTGGAGCCAGAGCTTCAGATGTAAAATCCAATTGCCAACATGGGGCAGGACAGCACACTTCACATGGAGTTCACCGCAGCTTCCTCCAATCTTCACCAGTTAGATCTCATGCAGGAAGTACTCTGGAAGCAAAATTACAAATATCAACTTCATTTACGACTCAAAAATTGTTAATGGAATCTCCATGATTCCTTATGGCTTGGTCCACCTGAGAGTTGGATCTAATTCTTTTTTGAGCTCATGCCCTTAAAGAAATTCAAAAAATGGATGATATAGAATTTACACACAAAGTGGGCCCCACAATGAGGGTGTGACAGTCTTGGGTGAGACAGGGCTGTACCTACTCCTTACTTTTTTTGAGATGCACAAGAAATTGAAAAAAAAATAAAATAGCAATAATAAACTAAATAAAGTCAAATGGTAAGAAGAATTTGTAAAAACCTAATGATAAGAAAATGTACCATTGTACATAAAATTTAAAAAAGGTGCATAGGGGTAAAATGGTCTAAAATACATAAAAGAAGTAATGCTTTGAAAGTGATGCCAGTTAAGCACTCTCAAAATTCAGTGTATATATTAGCTAAAAACCCTAAATCATATTATATTTATACATTTGGTGTCCACAGGAGTTGACCAATGGGCAAAAACAACACGTACTGGCCATTCATTTCGTGGGCCCCACCAAAGAATGGAGATAGTCAAAAGAAACCCCTGTAGAGAGTCATAAACATTCATCTAGGAATTTCCGCGGACGAGGGTGCATTTGCAATATAGTGGATAATGCACAGACAATTGGATGCCAGTGAACAGTCTGTTTGGCTGGGCAAATCCCATGGGATTAGGAGAGATGGGATGGATTTTAACGTAATGATGGTGGTGTCAGTGGATTGGTTTAAGATCCATGGGATTGCTAAGTTCATGGCTCTGCTTGGCACGCCTGACATATATCGGGATTTTACCTTCCAATCCATCCAACCAAGGGATGGGATCAATTTTAAGATAATGGTGGTGACGTCAGTGGATTGTTTTAAGATCCATGGGATTGCTTATATCTCGGGACAAGTTCACCGGGTCTGTTTGGCTCGTCATGCATATCTCAGGATATCGTGATCCCATCCCTCCTAACACCGTGGGATTGGTCTGGCCAAACAGGCCCTAACTGGTACGAGAGACTGCACCATCCGTTAAATCATCTGATTTACATTGTAAACGAGGAATGGAACAAACTCATGTCTCATGGCATCTCATTACTCTAGCCGTTGGATTCCAATATACATAAGATACATCGGGCTGTCAATGGGCTTGGTAGTCCTTACGGGCCATCAGACTAGCTGGTATTGGGCTGGGTTTGGGGTGATGCATTAGGCCCGGTGGTCGGGCTCAAGCTTAAATCAGGAGTTCGATTGTTAATCAGGCTAGACCTGAGCTTGGCTACCTAGAAGCTCTTAAATTCAGCCCACCCTATAGGTCTTTTCGAAACCTAATTTTCTCCCTTTTCTATCATTTTCTCTGTCTCTCATACATCAGGCACACCAAAATAGCTTTTATCCACAGAGATATTCAGGGCTCTAGCTTGGGCGGACTCAGGTCAGGCTTTGTGTAAATGTCCCGGGCCGGATCTGGGCTTGACTCTTTCAACACGTCCTATGCTCGGTCTGGATTTGGGCTTAGGTTTAGAAGTGCAGGTTATGCCTGGGCAGAACTCGGCTCAGCCCTAACCCAGCCCACTGACAGCCTTACAGATACACCGTACGTGGAAGGAAGCGGATTTGGTGAGATCCCGGAGTCACCCAAAACGGTGCGGCCCTTACATTGGGGCCCATTGATGTATGTATCCTGCATCTACACCATCCATCCATTTTTTTTTTTTCTAGATTTTATTAGGGCATTGTTCCAAAAATGAAGCAAATTGAATTATCAGGTGGACCATTCCATAGGAAACAGTCGAAATTGTATGTCTTACCATTAAAAACTTCTTAGGGTGCACCTTAACTTTCTGTAATGTTTATTTTCCATACTATATGTTGATCAGGTCACATAAGCATGGATGAATATATATATATATATATATATATATATATATATATATATATATATATATATATATATATATATATATATAGACGCACGCACACGGAAACGCTCACTTGAAACCAATTCGTATGAACTACCTACAAACTTTTTTGAGAACTCATCATATTTGATGATTTTTGAAAATCTGAATGGTCCACATGAAGCAGAACCTCATGAAACCTAGTGTTACGAAATTTTACTTTGATCCAAAACTTCAGTGGGCCATGAAAAATGCAAACAGTTTCTTCCCTTTATTTGAATTTCTCTTTTTTGTGGCCCATCAGAATCTTATATCAAGGTGAAAATAGAGCCCAAACGGTTCATGGGATTCCTCGTCTTATGGAGCATTCAGGTTTGACACCCATGACACGTGTGCAGAGGTGCGCATGTGCATAGGTGAGCATGCCTCTCTCTCTCTCTCTCTCTCTCTCTCTCTCCCTATATATATATATATATATATATATATATATATATATATATATATATATATATATATATATATATATATATATATATATATATATATATCAGCTTGGTGCAAAACTTTTGTTGCCCATTAATAGTCAATCACCACTCTTTCTTATCGTATGGTCCACCTGATACCTCATTTTTGGGGTAATGCCCTAAAATGATCTGAAAATACGGATGGATGGCGTTGATGCAGAATACATACATCTAGGTGGCCCCATGGTAAGGACCACACACCGTCTTGGGTGAGGCCAGGTCTCACCTAATCCACTCCCTACATACAATTGATCATGTCCAACCAACCTTCAAGGGTAATCACGTAGAATTGATCATATCCAATCAACCTTCAACAGTCATGATCACGATGCAGTACTAGTGAATGCTAGCTGTAGGTACGCTGATTTTGAGTCTTTCCTAATTTTGAAGTGGTCAAGGTACCCTGCAGTCATAGAGAAAATTCAACACATGGAAGATTTGGACCAGGGTGGCTAGCTGTTGTTTAGAAAATTCAACATGGAATAGATTGCTAGCTGAAGGGCGTCTTCATATGATCTTCCAAAATGGATGGACTGAGTGGATTTCCCACAAACATTACGGTGGGCACAACATAGCTTTCTTAGGTAGAGACAGATGGTCTTATGGGCCACTATATTTTGTCCATGCAGTCCATCCATTTTTAAAGATCATTTCAGGATATGAGCCAAAAAATGAGGTATATCAAAGGATCAAGTGGACCACATTATAGAAAGTAAAACATTGAGATTGGCTACCATCCAAAACTTCTCGAAGCTCATGGAGCTTTTGGATGTAATTAACTCATTCTTTAGCCCATGGTATTAAATTAAACTTAGAATCAAATGGAGTGGATTCCACGCATATGCTACTCACATGGCCTCATCGTCAGCTGCAGCTAATTAGTGGTGTTCCCCTTAGGACAAGTCCACTCTGGTAGTGAATTAGGTGTGGCCCGGCCTTACCCAAGATATTATGGCTCTTACAATGGGGCTCACCATGATGTATGTATTCTATATCTATGCCGTTCATCCATTTTCGAGATCACTTTAGGGCACACATGAACCCAAAAAATGAAACAGATACAAATCTTAGGTAGACCATACTATAGGAAATAGTGGTGACTGAACGGTGCACCATTAAAAACTTCCTGGGGCCAATTGTAATATTTTTGTAATTTTTATTTTACATCCAACTTGTTCATGAGGTCATACGAAACTAGATGAAGGGTAAAAACAGATATTAGCCAGATCCAAAACTTTTGTGCCCCACAGGAGTTTTAATGGCCAATCACTGCTGTTTCCTATAGTATGCATGGTCCACCTGAGATTTAGATCTACTTCATTTTTGCGCTCATTTATAAAAATGATCTAGCAAAAATAATAGATGTCATTGATATAGAATACATGGATCAAAGTGGGCCCCACGGTAAGGGCCACACTCCCAGTCAAGTGGACACGGATTGCCTACTGTTGCTCCGTGAGCCCTACCATGAAGTAGGTGTTTCATCCACTGCGTCCATCCATTTTTCCAAATCATTTTAGATTAAAAGCCCAAAAATGATGGGGCTCAAAATACCAGGTGAACCATATTATATGGGAAAGAGTGGTAATTGAACACATATCATTAAAAACTCATCGAGGCTCATAAAAGTTTTGAATTAAGAACTTTATGACCTAATCAACAGCGTCTCCAAATACCAAGTGAACCATACTAGGGGAAAAAGTGGTGATTGAACACGTACCATTAAAAACTCATTGAGGGCCACAAAAGTTTTGAATTAAGATCTTTGTGACCTACTATTCAATCGGTTGAATAGCAAATAAATATTCTAGTGACCGCTAGGATGTTTTTAATGGCAGGCATTCAATCACCCCTGCATTCGTGCGGACGTAGACAGCTCATGCCATAAAATAATTATTCAAAATAGATTGGCAAAGGTTGATAAAACACATACATCATTTTTGTGCCCACAAAGCACCATGCAGTGCACGACAGGAAAACAGGGGTGATTGATCCATCAGTACTAAAGTCTAGTCTTCGCCACCTAATTACACGGTTGAACCATCGGCACTAAAGTCTTTAATTCTTCGCCGGCTACTCTTATCTGCTCCATGGTGGAAAAGTCTACATGCCGCGTGTGCTGGGGAGGTTAGCCCCACACCAACCTTCTTTCTTTTCAACCGTCCGATGGCTACTGATCAGATGGGCCTTCTTGATCTGTGGTCCCTTTTAATCTCTACCATCCATTATATCTATCATATCGTTCTCCCTGGTCTAAAGGGTACAATTAAAGTGATCCATTCTCTACGTTCGCCAATTACAGCATATGTAATTGCTTGTGGACTGTCGGGATCCACGTAACATATCAGGACCGTCCACTATTCTTTCTGCTAGTCATTTGACGCAGGGAAGGACGTGAGGTCGAGCACCGTCTTCCTCAAGATGATAAATATTCCGAATCCACGGAACTTCTCTGGACTCCTCACAGAGACTCCTCGAATCCACGAGGAAAGAAAGCAGAAAATAGAAAAAAATTTCTAATAATTTGAAATTGATTAATGAATCCATAAAATCGAGTTCACAGGGCTTTAAATAAGGGAACCAAGCAATAAGAAAGAAATCAGACTCAAACTACAACTAAAACTCGTAGAATTCGCAACTTACTGTAAATAGTAAACTTACTATTTATAGACGGTCGTGATGTCTACTAGTGCGCAAGGTTTTTGGCCAAAAATAGTATATGTCCTATTTGGCTTCACCAAACCGTTCTCCTAATTATTCTAAGCACTTTTTATGTTGGACACAACTCTTAAAGCCAAACGGATGAAGAGCTATAAGCAAACTAAAACTCACTATAAATAGTAAAAACGAAATTAAAAAGGGAAAACGACCGTCGATCGAGGGGTTTCTCGCAAATCCGGGCTGTGCAACCCGGCATAGCCGGGTTGGTTGGCTAAAGTAGCTCGTTCTATCGCAAATTCATATATTTTACATCGAATAACTCATTCCGGATTGTGAGATAGGCCCGATCTAAGGTCCAATGGTCCGGATCACTTATGTCGCTGACTATGCCTTTTCTGATCCATCTTGGCCATGAAATTGTCTGCGACCCGCTCTACATCATCATTCGTCACTGGACCTATCTTATATAATGTCTTGTCCATCCGTCTCTTGCATGCCACTGGATGGTTTTGATCATCTGCTCAATAGGATTTTTCTTCAAGCAGCTAATGAAGAATGAGTTGCATGAAATGAACAGTCCAGATTGATGGTATGGATTGCCTACATTCCCATGAGCAACTCGTGCATGGAAAAGTTCCCTTGCAATGTCGACAAAAAAGAACGTTGTAATGAATGGACGTGCAACGCGAATAGCTCGCGCCACTTTTATCTACTGCCTAACTCAACATGGGGTGCACATCAGTGGTGACAGTTGTGAGGCCCACACGATGAATGAATGCGATCCAACCATCCATCAGATGCCTAACCCCATATTACTTCCATTTGCCAAAAATCAGGCTATTCCAAAGCTCAGGTGGGTCACATTACAAAGAATAATTTGACAGGGGACTTCCACTGTTGACATACTGTGGGGGGTTCACAGTGTTTCTTATATGAAATCTAGGCCATTCATACTCTTAATCCATATTGGATGAATGGTCAAGATAAAAAATTAAGAAGTTTTGCAATTTAGGTATGCCCTCTACAAATGAAGAGCATGCGTCCCCTTCCAATCGAATAACTGGTCTGTGACCACCTAATTTACTAATTGGGCTGATGTTTGGGTCCTGACATTACCATGAGATGATGCATCAGATTGACGGTATGGATATAGTTCTTGAATCGCGTGGGCCCTATAACACAGTAATACCACCATAAGCTTATGGTGGCAATGGTGTTACCGATACCACTGAAGTCTCTCTCTCTCTCTCTCTCAGACACTTCCCTTGTCATCTCGTGGCTCTCTCCCTATATATAGCCATTCTAGGAAACTACCCTTCTCATCTCTCTATCTTGTTGGGTACTTAGTCATTTGTAAGAAAATGGCTTCCAAGTCTTTTCTTCTTTTGGGTGTGATTTTAGTTCTTCTTCTATCCACCTCTTCAGGTAGTAGCTAGAGAACTAGCTGACACTTCCAAGCAAGAGAGCACACGTGAGTTTTGCCATGCTTTCTACTCCTCTCTTGATTTCATTCTCTTTTGTTTTTTGCTTTTGTCACCTATGCATGCGATATGAAAAAATAAAAATAAAAATTGATAATCTGGTAGAGTCTGATAGATAATGCACAGGTACTTAATTAGAAATTAACCATAGATGTATATATGGATATAATCAAGTCAAATTGAACTGTCCAAATTATTTTTTCCATTGGTATGTTGTTGTATTTCTCTTCTTAGCCATCTGTATGTAGGCCACAAATTGAAAGGAGAATGGAGAGCCTTGGTCCAACTGTGGTTGGATCAATAGATCAATGGTCATGATTAATCGAGAACGCGAGTATCGTATAATTCCTTTGGAAGATTATAGAATATATATACAGTAATCAAGCCCATCAGCTAGACGGTTGGACTAGTGGGCCACCTCTTGGAGGAGTCGCACACATAAGATGATCCCAACCTTCAACTCAATAGCCAGTTTCTGGATGGTTGTTGATGTTGGGTCTAAAACCCACCTTCCGTTCTGACGTGTGGCTGCAGCCACTATAAAAACAAAAAAAACTGAAACTTTGAAAAGATGAAGAGAGAAAACTGCTGCTGTATTTTTTCATACTAAGAAACGATTACACTGGTGTCATTTATAGGCTTTTCTCCTTACATGAAAAGACAAAAAAATTCCTATCTAGATGCTTCCTAAGGGCAGCTAAAGAAAGAAAATAATCCAGAAAAAATCTACTGTATATCTTCACCCAATTAATATTCTAAACTTAGAAAAAACTCATAGCTAGAAAAATCTCACAGCTAGCATACATGGTATGCACAGCTGGCTCAAACGATACTCACACGGTTTTGGATTTGTACAAATCCATCATCGTTTCCAACACTCCCCTTCAAACCAAAACCGGCTTCATTCCGAGCACCGTTCTTAGTCGTTTGAATGCATCTGTCGGTAATGCCTTCGTGAAAATATCCGCAACCTGTTCCGTGGTATTACAATACTCTAATTTCATCATTTTTTGTTTCACATGATCCCTCAGAAAATAGTATCGGGTATCAATGTGTTTGTTTCTTCCATACTGCACTGGATTTTTGGTTAGCTCGATTGCCGACTTGTTATCCACATATATGACTATGGATTCTTCTTGCGGATGCTTCGGCTCTTTTAGCAGGTTTCTCGACCAAATTCCCTCACAGACGGTGGATGATGCTGCCATGTACTCTGCTTCACATGTGGACAGAGCGACCACACTCTGCTTCTTTGAATTCCATGTGAAAGCAGTCGTTTCGAGATAGAATACGTAGCCAGTAGTGATCTTTCTCTCATCTTGATCAACTCCCCAATCACTGTCTGAGTATTCATATAGCATTGCTTCATCATCGTATGGATAGAAAAGATCGAATTCCATTGTTCCTTTGATGTACCTGAGGATTCTTTTTGCAACTAGCCAGTGTAATTCTTTTGGTACTTCCATATAACGGCTTAGAAGCCCAACACTTTAGACTATATCTGGCCTAGTGATTGTGAGGTACCTTAAGCTTTCGATTAGGCTCTTGGATAGGGCTGAGTCGACGTTTCTTCCTTCTCCATCCCTTGTGAGCTTCAAGCCTGTTGCAACAGGTGTATTTACGGCTTTACAATCATCCATCTTGAACTTTTCAAGTAATTCCTTAGCATACTTTTTCTGTGATATATAGATACTACCATGTTGTTGCTTCACTTCAATGCCCAGAAAAAAGGACATCAGACTTCCGTCTGTCATCTCGAACTCCTTAAACATGGCCTTCTTGAATTCTTCAAACATTGCCTGGCTGTTCCCAGTGAACAGAAGAACATCAACATATAAGCAAGCGATAAACATATCACCATGGACATTCTTCTTTGTGTAGACGACATGCTCACATGGACATTTGACAAAACCATTCTCTTGAAGATAATCATCGATTTGTGCATTCCAAGCATGAGGAGCTTGCTTCAACCCATACAGGGCTTTCTTCAGCCGATACACCTTGTGTTCCTCCCCTTGCATGACAAAACCTTCAGGCTGGTCAACAAATACTTCTATTTCGAGTACCCCATTTAGGAATGCAGATTTCACATCCAGTTGGTAAAGCATCCAACTGTGATGAGCTGCAAGGGAGATAATCATTCTTACAGTATTAAGGCGAGCAATTGGGGCAAAAGTTTCTTCATAGTCTACCCCATATTTTTGTTTATAACATTTTGTTACGAGCCTTGCTTTATATCGTTCGATCTTACCATCGGCATTCCGCTTGATTTTGTACACGCATTTGAGACCAATCGTCTTCTGGCTTTTAGGGAGTGAGGTCAACTCCCATGTTCGATTCTTCTCGATGGCATGAATCTCTTCTTCCATTTCCTTTCTCCAACATTCTTCATTCACAGCTTCCTCGAATGTGAGAGGCTCGTGGTCCTCATACAGGCAGAGTAAATTCACTTCTTCAGTTTCTGCATAGATGTCGTTCAGGCTTCTCATTTTAACAGGAGTCAAGGGTGAAGGAGAATCGGATGAAGATGTGCTGGATGAATTCTTATTTGATGAAGTACTTCCAGGAGATATGGAGCGTACTCTTGGACTTCTGTGATTCGAAGGGGGTGATGTGGGTGTTTGATCTGGCTTCTCATGTCTCTCTTCTTCATATTCTTCGACCTCAACCTGTTTTTCTTTGGCCGAGTTTCCCTCGTTCCACTTCCATGCTTTTTCCTCACAGAATACAACATCTCTACTCACCACCAGCTTATTGGTTAGTGGGTTGTAGAGCTTGTATGCCTTTGACTCTTCGCTGTAGCCGATGAAGATGTACTTCTCGCCACGATCATCAAGCTTTTTCCTTTTCGCTTCTGGAACTTGAGCGTAGGCGACACACCCAAAGATCTTAAGATGCACCACTCTCGGCTTGTATCCACTCCATGCTTCTTGCAGCGTCTGGAATCTGACACTCTTGGTTGGACACATATTTAGCAGATAGGTAGTACATGCAACTGCTTCTGTCCAGAAATTCTTTGGCAGATTTTTCTCCTTCAGCATGGTCCTCGTCATGTCGAGGAAGGTATGGTTCTTCCGTTCTGCAATTCTATTTTGTTGTGGCATGTACGCTTCAGTGTGTTATTTCTTAATACCATGCTCCCTACAATATTCTCGAAAAACATTTGAGGTGTACTTCCCACCTCTGTCAGATCTGAGGGTTTTAATTTTAAGACCACTTTCTTTTTCAACCAGGGCCTTAAAATTTTTAAAAATAGTAAAAGCAACAGACTTCTCTTTGATTACATACACCCACAATTTTCTACTGAAATCGTCAATGAAGGTAATAAAGTATTTATTACCTCCTACAGAGATTGGCTCTAATGGTCCACAGATGTCAGTGTGAACCAACTGCAACGGTCCTCTTGCTCTTCGGGATACTCCACTCGGAAAGGAGTTCCTTTATTATTTTTCAAGTGTGCATGCCTCACACACATGTTCTAGAGCTTCAATAGCAGGCAAGCCATGCACCAATGTTGATGAGAACAGAAGTTTTAGGCCATTAAAGTTTAGATGGCCAAAGTGAAGATGCCACATCTAGGAATCAGTCTTTGCTTTTCCATAAAAACACTTCTCAAGCATTGTGTTTATATGGAGAGGAAACATACGATTCTTCGCCATCTGGACTTTTACATTAAACGTCCATGCATATCTCTTATGGAAAGAGAATACTTATCCATGTGTATAACATAACTTTTTTCGAGGAGTTGTTCGAGACTCAGTATGTTACTTTTCATATTGGGCACGTAGTACACATTTGAGATATAGTTTGGAACACCATTCTTCTGAATGATTTTGATTTTACCTTTACCTTTCACTGGTATTTTTGATGAGTCTCCAAACGTTACATCGCCATGAACTCCTTCTGTGAGTTCCACAAAGAGTTTCTTGTCGCCGCACATGTGATTACTTGCACCTATGTCGAGATACCATACATCTTGTTGATCACTGCCTTTCTCTTGTGCAAGGAGAATTGTGGGGCTTTCTTATTCATGTCCTGATACTTCGGCATAGTTGGATCGCTCATCTTAATTCATCGCCTTGCTCCAACAATCAGATACATAGTGGCCAAGCTTGTTGCAATTATAGCATTGGATGTTCTTTGTACTTTCTCGTCCACGCATCGATCTGCCTCTACCATTTCCTTTTCCACGGAAATTGATATTTTTCTGCTGATTTTGGTTATGGCTTTGTTGGCTTCTGCGCCCTCTGCCTCTTGCGCGATTGTTAGCAAAACGTCCACCATGTTGTGAACTTCCACGTGCACCATTGTTATCATTCAGAGTCAATCTTGACTCCAAAGCTTGTTCCATTGGCATGGAATTAACATTCTTCTGCATTCGTTGCTCATGAACTTGAAACGATCTCATCAACTCCTCAATAGAAAGTTTCTCAATATCTTTTAATTCTTCGATCGCCACAACCGCATGCTCAAACTCGATTGTGACGGATCGAAGTATCTTTTCAATAACTCGGACATCTTCAATTTTCTCACCATTTCTTTTTAGATTATTAACATTTACAAGCAATCGCGAAAAATAATCAGCAATATTCTCACCTTCCTTCATGTGAGTCGCTTCGAACTCTGCTCTAAGGGTTTGGATCCGAACCCTTTTGACACGATCAACACCCTTAAAGATGGTGCTAAGGGTCTCCCATGCTTGCTTACATGATGTTGCTTCAGTGATCCGTTCAAAGGTGGAATCATCCAACCCTTGATAGATGAGGAAAAGAGCTTTCTTATCTTTCTTTCTTTGATCCTTGATATTGGTTTTTTGTTCGGCGGTGTAGGCTGCTTCTTGTTCCGTTGTGGGTTCTTCGTACCTGTCAGTGATGATCTCCCAAAGATCTTGAGATCCAAACAAGGCTTTCATTTGAATGCACCAATTTTTGTAGTTGTCCTTAGACAACTTGAGTATTTGAGGTTGTATTGTGCTTGCCATCTTTTCTATTTTTAAAACGGAATGGCTGATTTTTTTTAAAGGGAGATAGATGAAAAAAAAAATCTGAATATTTTTTAAATAGATTTTTTTTTTTTTTTGGCTAAAATCTGATTTTTTTTAAACAGATTTTTTTGCTGCAATCTGATTTCTGAAAACAGATTTTTTTTTTTTGAGATCTGATTTTTTAAACAGATTGTTGCTGCAATCTGACTTTTTTTTCAAACAGATTTTTTTTTGCAATCTGATTTTTTTTAAAACAGATACAAAAAATTGCTAGAAACTTTTTTGAAAAAACAGATATGTTATACCAGTTTGTGAAAACAGATATTTTACCTTTTTTGAAACTTTTGCTGGAAAACTTTGTTGTTGGGTATTTGTAGACCCAAAACAGGTAGAGGTGCAAGACCTCCTTCTCATGGCTGATGTGGCCCAAGGATCAAAAGGCTCTGATACCACTTTGTTGGGTTTAAAACCCACCTTCCTTGTTGACGTGTGGCTGCAGCCACTATAAAAACAAAAAAAAACTGAAACTTTAAAAAGATGAAGAGAGAAAACTGCTGCTGTATTTTTTCATACTAAGAAACGATTACACTGGTGCCATTTATAAGCTTTTCTCCTTACATGAAAAGACAAAAAAATTCCTATCTAGATGCTTCCTAAGGGCAGCTAAAGAAAGAAAATAATTCAGAAAAAATTTACTGTTTATCTTCACCCAACTAATATTCTAAACTTAGAAAAAACTCACAGCTAGAAAAATCTCACAGCTAGCATACACGGTATGCACAGCTGGCTCAAACGATACTCACACGGTTTTGGATTTGCACAAATCCATCACCGTTTCCAACAGTTGAAAGCCATTGGCTCTGATTCTCCAAGTCAGAAGTTTGGACAGTTAGAAAAAATTCCAGGCCCATAGATTGACAGCTTATATTTGTGGCCATGAGCACTATTTGGATGCTAGATGTGGTTTATAACTTTCTACCATTTCACAAGTGGGTACAATTTTGTTTGTTCAGTGAAGATTTTTTAAAACTATAGAGCATCGTGATTGGATGATCTATACCGATCATTGAGTGGGCCATATATATCTGACTGTTGATAATTTCCATGATCCCTTATGCACGCAGAGAAGAAGGCCACCACGACAGCATACAACGACAGCCCCCCAAATTACGGGTACGGCGGTGTCGACTTCCCCCTCCCTAGGGAGGACGGTTCCAATACGGTTGCTGCAGCTGCCACAACAGCTACTACGGTGTGGGAGGCCGTCGATGCCCAAACTCAAGCCAAGCCTCACAATTAAAACAGTGGTGTATGACATGCTTACGGATGCTTATACTATAGACAAACCATATATATTTTGTACGGTAGAAATACTATATTGTGTACGTGTGAATAAAGCATGTAAGGTGTGCCTACGTTCCTCATATGTATGCACTTGGTTTTGCTTTTTACTAGTTGGTTTTTTGTTAATGAAATAATAATAAAAGAAATAAAATGTTTGTGGCTTTGGGTGATTCTTGGTGGTCTATTAATTATGAGTTATGGTGATTTTTTATAAATGAATTGATTTTTTTTAATTCGAAATCTTAGTGAAGAATTGATAAAGAGATGCCGTCAAAATACACCACCGCGAAGAAAGGTCAGCTTATTTTCATGTAAAAGACCTGTTTCTTTTCATGAAAGAGACTCTTCTGTTGTTGTTTTATGAAAACCCCTCTTAGGGTCATTTGGAGAAACAATCATCCCTTGCAATCTCCTCTCCATGTTCTTCTCCACTAATATGCTAGTGTTGTGGAGTCCTACTGAGTCCAATTGATTTTCTTTATTTTTATAGATTTTTTTGGAAAACATTGATACTTTTTAGAGTGATAATTTATATATATATATATATATATATATATATATATATATATATATATATATATATATATATATAATTATTTAAAAAGTGCATACATGGAATACAAGCAACTCAACTTAATCTATACAAAATAAATTAACAAATTGGTGGACATGCGGGCAATGGGATGGTAATTGGGTTTTTTGTGAAAATCAATGGAATGAAACTTTTCTCCACACCATATGAATCAAAACTCATCTAGTTAGGACATCCCAAGACTGCTAAGGAGGCGTTTGACGCATGGAAATGGATGGGATTAAGTAGGATTGAATTGAAAATATTATTGACAAACATCTAAAGTCTGTCTAAACAGAGTCTGTCAATGCTTTCGATAGACTGCTCGAAGCCATCAAGAATATTCGAAAAAAAATTAGTTGCTCGCTGGACAGTTTTGGAGATACCACTCGATGTCATTGAAAGTGGCTTTGATGTCATCGATTGGTCTTCAATGGTTATCGATGCCATCAAAGGTTCCATCAACGGCAAGCGCGGAACTGCGTAAGTGAGCATTTTGTTTCCTATTACAGTTGTGACAGTATATTTATTGGATGTAATCGAGATTAGGGTAATCTAAAGAGTTTTCTAAGACGTTCTAAAGAGTTCCAAAGTAAAATTAGGGTTTTTCAACCAGATTTCTAGGGTTGTTTGGATTAGTAAGTTCATTCACTTCTTGTAATATCATTTTATAGTGGATTGCTTGTCACTTTGAGCCGAAGTTTTTTCCTGTGGGTGCTTTTCCACGTACAACTCACGTGTTCTCTGTGTTTAATTTGCGTTTGGTTTTTTCTTATTTAATTGAATTTGAGTATGCTTTTACGTGATCCCTAACAAATACCACCATTTAAATCCCACACCACATTTGTTTTCTTCAACAATTGCTTAATTTATATGCTTTGGAAAATGAATCATGTATTGAGAAGGGGATTGATTAACTTTTTTATTTTAACTTTATTCTTATATTTTACCAAACTAACTTTTTTTAGTATAAGTAGTTAATTTAGTATTATTAGCAAAAATTGCTTAGTTTATATGCTTAGGAAAATGAGTAGTGTATTGAGAAGGGGATTGATCAACGTTTTTATTTTTAACTTTATTTTTATATTTTACCAAACTAACTTTTTGTAGTATATATAAGTAGTTAATTTAGTATTATTAGCAAAAAAAAAAAAAGAAAAGAAAGTAGTTTACGCTTTTGTATCCAAACAAAACTTAAAATTGTTGACTTTATGAAAAAATACTTTTGTCTTTAACTTCATAAAAGCAAATTACTATTTTATCCCTATACAAATTGGGAAAGTTTTAACAGTTTTCCTTGGGATCTCACCACTTCTAATGTGAGCCCTAGCATGCAAAAATTATCCAAATAATCCAATGGTGGGCATATGCAAACTAAATTATTGATCCTTTTTGTGCTTATTGGGATCAAAATGAAATTTTTCCTATTTGTAAAATAGGAGTAAATGTGTTATTTTATATGTTCATTGGTCAATTTTGGTTATCTGACTATTAGGGGCCATTTGGCGCCATGGATTTGGGGGGATTTCAAATCCCCAGGTTGTTTGGTAGCATAAATAAAGTAACTGGGGCTTTCAAATCTCTTCATAGAGGGGTTTTGAAATCCATCGTGAGAGCTTGGATTACACTCCAACTCCTTCCAGTAGTTGCATGTGTAACATGTGTGTCACCATATTATTATTCTATTGGGCACATGGTGTTGAATTATGTAACAAAGTGGTATCAGAGCAAAGTTCATTGAACGGGTATGATCGGTTTTGAATTATGGAAGGTGGCTCATCAAGGATGATCCACCTCAATGGTTTTAACTGGACCATATGGAAGGCTAAGATGGAGGACTTGCTTTATTGCAAGGACGTATATTCTCCAATTTTATGTATATCAGCAAAATCCAAGGATATGTCTGATGATGATTGGAAGAAGTTAGACCAGAAGGCGGTGGAGTTTATTAGACAATGGTTGGATGATTCTGTGTTCCACCATGTGTCTACGGAAACCTCAACTGCTAGCCTATGGCTGAAATTGGAAGGGTTGTATGAGAGGAAGACAACCGGTAATAAAATATTTATAATAAGGCGACTTGTGAATCTCAAGTTCAAGGATAGTGGTTCTGTGGCCGAGCACATGAATGAGGTCAGCAATATAATGAACCAACTCTTCGCTATGAAGATGGTCCTAGATGATGAATTATAGGTTTCCTATTGCTTAGTTCATTGCCTGACAGTTGGGAGACATTGGTGGTGTCTCTAAGTAACTCCACGCCAGACGAAAAGATATCCATGGTACAGGTAACTAGCTATCTCTTTAATGAGGAGACAAGGAGGAAGTCTCAGGAGTCTACTCATCAAGAGGCCCTTGTGACACAGGAACGGGGGAGAGAAAAGAACAAGAAGGGCAGGAAGGCCCGAGATAAATCAAGAGGTAAGTCGAGTAACAGAAAAGATGTTGATTGCTAGAATTGTGGTAAGAAGGGCCACTACAAGCATGAATGTCGTGGTAAGAAGAACGACAAGAAAGGAAAAGGAAAGGAGAAGGTAGATGAATCAGATTCCACTGCGGTCGCTTCAGATGGTGATGTTGTAGTTATTCTTTCCACAGATCATGATGTATGTCTCACGGCTACGAGTCAGGACACCGACTGAGTGATTGACTCAGCAGCTTCTTTTCATGTGACTCCACACAGAGACTTTTTCACAAGCTACAAGTCAGGTGATTATGAGACCATGAAGATGGGGAATTCTGGCTTATCGAAGATCGTAGGGGTCGGTGATATTTGTGTGAAAACTGATGTGGGCTGCACATTGGTTCTCAGGGATGTGAGGCATATCTCAGACCTTCGCCTGAACTTGATGTCGACGGGAAGGTTCGATGATGATGGCTATGAAAGCCGGTTTGCTGGTGGGAGCTGGAAGCTCATCAAGAGTTCGTTGATCGCAGCCAGAGGAAAGAAGTGTTGCACCATGTACAAGGTGAGTGTCAGTGTGTGTAAGGGTGGATTGAACGCATGGGAAGATTCAGCTATTGACATGTGGCACAGGCGTGTAGGCCACATGAGTGAAAAGAGACTTTATCTACTAGCGAGGAAGTAGCTCCTTCCAGATGTGACAGGTACACCTCTCAAAATCTGTCTTGATTATTTATTAGGGAAACAACATAGAGTTTTATTCGTTAAAACTGTTTCTCATGTTAATAAAGTGCATGCATTAGATTTGGTTTATTCTGATGTTTGTGGTCCTATGAGGACAAAAAGCTTGGGTGGGGCATTGTATTTTGTTACTTTTATAGATGATGCATCTAATGCATCTAGGAGGGTTTGGGTGTATGCTTTGAAATCCAAGGACAAGGTCTTTGGTGTATTTAAATTGTTTCATGGTATGGTCGAGAGAGAGACAGGTAGATCATTGAAGTGCATCCGCACTGATAATGGTGGTGAATATATTGGCGACTTTCATGAGTACTGCTAGTCCCTGGGTATACAGCATGAACAAACAGTTTCCAAGACCCCCTCAGCATAATGGTGTAGCTGAGCGAATGAATTGCACCATTGTAGAGAGAATCAGATGCATGTTATCCCATGCGAAGTTGCCCAAGACATTCTAGGGAGAAGCAATGCACACAGCGATGTATTTGATAAATAGGTCTCCATCAATCCCATTGAATGGAGTACCTGAGAAGGTGTGGACTGAACAGGATCCATCGTACAGTTATCTCAGGGTGTTTGGATGCAAGACATCCATTCACGCACCAAAGGACGAGAGGTCCAAGCTCGATATGAAGACTAGACAGTGTGTGTTCTTGGGATACGGTGATGAAAAATTTGGTTACAGATTGTGGGATCCGATTGAGAGGAAGCTCGTCAGGAGTAGAGATGTGGTATTCTTTAAAGATTAGTGTATAAAAGACATTGGTAAGCCAGAGAAGAACTAGCCTAGTTCAAGTGAGCTAGAGGACATGAATCCGGTTATTCCTCCCGTGGTGCCTGATGACGGGGGAGTATAATAAGGTGCAGAGGACGAGAGAGTTCCTACAGAAGATGGACCGGGGAAGCAGCCCCCACTTGATCAACCTGTTGAGCCACAGGTGAGGAGGTCATATAGGGACAGATAGCCGTCCAAGAGGTACTCGCTGAATGAGTACATTATGTTGACTAACAAGGGAGAGCCAAAAGATTATTCTGAGGCCCTAGCCGACGAGCATAAGGAGGAGTGGTTGAAAGTTATGCAAGAGGAGATGAAATCCCTGCATAAGAACCACACCTATAACATAATAAAACTGTCTAAGGGCAAGAAAGCTTTGAGCAACAAGTAGGTGTTCAAAAAGAAGGTTGAGCAGAAGAATTCATAGACGAGGTTCAAGGCCAGACTTGTGGTAAAAGGGTTTGGTCAGAGGAAAGGCATAAACTTCTAAAAGATATTCTCACCAGTGGTAAAGATGACATCCATACGGGTATTGCTTGGGTTGACGGATAGCATGGATCTGGAGATAGAGCAGTTAGATGTTAAAACTACCTTTCTCCATGGTGACTTGGAAGAAGAGATCTACATGCACCAACCAGAAGGGTTCGAAGTCAAAGGCAAAGAACATATGGTGTGTAGGCTGAGAAAAAGCTTGTATGGGTTAAAACAAGCTCCACGACAATGGTACAAGAAGTTCGATTCATTTATGTTACAACATGGGTATGACAGAATGGAGTCGGACCACTGTGTGTTCACGCGCAAGTTCTCAGATGATGATTTCTTAGTTCTGTTGTTATACGTTGATGACATGCGCATCATGAGAAAAGACATCAAGAAGATCGACAGGCTGAAACAGGAATTAGGTAAGTCTTTTGGGATGAAAGACTTGGGCCCGGCTAAACAGATCCTAGGAACAGAGATAACCCGTAACAGAAGCAGCAGGATGCTTTGGTTGTCACAAGAGCGATATATCGAGAGAGTCCTAAAGCAGTTCAATATGAATGCAGCAAAGCCGGTCAGTACTCCACTGGATGGTTACTTCAGATTGAGCGACAGACAGTGTCACAAGACGAAGGCAGAGGTGGATGAGATGTAAAAGATACCCTACGCGTCAGCCGTAGGAAGTTTGATGTATGCTATGGTGTGTACACACCCAAACATAGCATATGCAGTTGGTGTTATCAACCGGTATCTTGTCAATCCTGGTAAAGAGCATTGGGCAGCAGTGAAGTGGATATTGCGGTATCTAAGAGGTTCATCCAGGTTGAGCCTATGCTATGGTGACGGGAAACCTGTGTTAGAAGGCTACACAGATGCAGATATGGCAGGTGACATAGACTCCAGAAAGTCTACATCGGGATTTATGTTTATGTTTGCAGGTGGAGAAGTTTCTTGGTAGAGCAAGCTACAGAAGGTCGTAGCATTGTCAACGACAGAGGTCAAGTACATTGCATCACAGAGGTATGTAAAGAGATGTTTTGGATGAAGAGGTTCCTACAGGAACTTAGCCTGAAGTAGGAGCAGCACGTGGTCTATTGCGATAGCCAAAGTGCTATACACTTGAGCAAGAATCCAAGTCAGCACTCCAAGTTGAAGCACATAGAGGTTCGGTATCACTGGATCAAAGATACTTTGGAACAGAAGGTTTTATAGATTGAGAAGGTCCACACGGACGATAATGGGTCAGACATGATGTAACACCCCAAATTTTTGCCAACCTAGGGTTAGACGTCCTTAGGCAATGAGTCAACCATGACGCCTTGGTAACCTCTCAGAACCCAATTCCAAAGTCAAAGAAATCATTTAGAGCCAAATTCTTTAGAACTTTAACGTGAATTAGCCAGAGCTACGTTAGATTAGCTGTGAAATTAACACCAATCACTTTAAATACGATCTGTAAGACCCAAAACCTCTAGAATCATTGACGCTAAGTTACCCTAAAATCCAGGATCAAACGCTAAACCGGTTTGTTCTCAGGAACCCTTTGAAACTTTGTATTGGATCTAGACCGCATGTCGAAAGTCCGATATCTGCAATCTCAGACCGTTATGACCGCTTAGCTGGACTTGACAATCATTTCAAAAATCAAGCCCAATCGATGCTCTGAGGCTATTTCATTGAGCCTGGATCAGGGAGTGTGAGAAAGAGTGAAATTCATTTAAAATTAAATGAGATTTAAATAAATCTGGCACGTTTTGCTTGCAGGATCAGTATAAGCATTCAGACCGTCGGAATCTGACCCAAATACACCCTCGGATCAGGGAACATTTCTCACCCAGGTCAGTGTACTCGGAATCCTCGATCGAGTCTCCGTGACCGCTAAACTGAAACTGATCCGACATGTGTGATATGGGAACTCTACCGGACTGAAAACTTGATATGTACTGGATCCAGTGTCCATGAGCTTAAGTCCGACCGCATTTGGTCAGGGGACCTCCCGAAACACTCTTTTGGATCGAAAAGGACCCAATTTGGTTATAACCCAAGTATACCTTAGTTCTAAGTCTAAATAGGTGAGGTGTTAGCCTATATAAGGGCTTTAAACCCTCTCATATCTCTCCCATCCGATTTTGCAAGAAACCCTAGAAAGTGGTGAGAGAGAAAGCGAAAGTTAGTGAGAGAATTTGGGAGAGAACTTCCTGCCATTTGCTCCAGCCTTTGCACGTACCAAAGCACCTCCTTCGAATCACTTTCCCGGTGATTTCAACTCACTTCTAGGTAAGAAAACCCTAACCTAAAGCTATTTTAAGGATTCTTTTGATACAAGTAGCGAAGTAGCTTATGTATCTTGTGCATTAGGTCGCCATAACGCCGTTGACGATGTGTAAACGTTCTATTCGAATCGATACACGTCTACGGCAAAAGGTGAGGATTTTAGACGCTTAGATTAACTGATTTCAAAGCTTTTAATGTCGTTTAATAGTAGATTATCGACGAGATTTCCATTTGACGTGTAAAACATGCTGTCCGTTTTCCATTTCGTATACGTACGGTGAATTTGAGATTTAGGGTATTTTAGTCATTTATAGAAAATATTGTGTGCATCTGTATTTTACTGAAATGATTGCCATGTGATTTTGTCGTATTATGATATTAGATATGTGTGTATAATCTGTTTGGTAAAGAGATTCGCCCTAATGCGCACTTTGGGTCGACATACGCTATGTAGACTAAAGTGTGTAGATTAAGTGTTTGTATTAGTATGTATTGAGTAAGTGGTGTTGTGAATTAGTTTTGAGATTGAATTCTCAATTAATAGGCTGATGTATATGATTTCCTCCATGTTTGCTATATGAATTGATTTCCTCATATATATGGAATATATGTGTTGGTTGATTTGTTTACGTTGTATGTTATAACATGTGTCAACATACTTGTATTGTTAGAACTTCAATTCTAGTACTCTCATATGATCATTAATGTTGATTTACAAATGTTTGGGGCTATATCCTAGTCCTAACAGTTAGTAATGGATTGAATTCGTGGTTGGCTTTTATTTGCCACGAAGGACGCGTTGATGAACGCGAGTCGTGTTTTGGGCAGGCGGCAGTGGTAGGCCACACGAAGTGTTTCATGCACTTCATGTCGCTCAGCTTGAGATGTGCTCGTACTAGTCGAGCCCGTCAAGTAACCCGACTGGTCATTGTATGTTCACCTTGTATGAGTCATAACTGCTTGAACCTAGGGTACTGAACTTACCATTGAAAATCCTGTTAACCATGGTACCTTAATCCATAAAGACTCATGAGCCGGGCACGGTGGTATGGGACACCGTGGTTGAGTTGTTGGCCTACGCTGGGGCCACAAACCTCCCCGTAGTGACTAGTGAGCACCCTAATCTGAGCAAATTATAGTGGTATGGGACACTATATTCTTGCTGTCGGCCTACACTGATTGGTGACGAGCCCTTTGTAGTGACCTTGAGTTTATCCTAACACCGCATGGGGGCGACGAGTCCTGATGCAGTCTTAAGGATATAAATAGGCCTGTATTGATAAGGTGATGGGGGAGAGGAGCAACGAGTGCGTGCAAAAGCCCTGGCAGCCCTTGCAGCGACCTATAAATATAACATCGTATGAGATTACTAGGAGTGACGACCCTAGACAGGATCTGTGTTGGGATTGATATAAGGAAGGTACCTTAGTTTCCCAATACTGCTGTATGAATGGTCTAATAACAACTCGGTAATCATTATCCATATCGCACTGCATGTGCCTGAAAGATGTGGAGCATTGAGGAACGCAAGCATGCTGGGGGCGTAAGATGATGCCGCATGAGGGAGTATGTCGGGGAGGGCATTCATCATGTCATTTCATGCTTGCATTAACAACAGTATCTAAGAATGTTTGATTGCTTGCATTACTATTATCGCGTAATTGATTTGATAACATGCTAATCTTTGCTCTATGATTCCACTGAGTTGATCACTCACTCCCACGTTACGGGACGGTGTCACGCACACGAACCAGTCCCTGTTTTAGTTGCAGATGATGGCGCTGCTTGTGAAGTGGAGTCGGACTTGATGATGATGAGGAGGATTTCTCCTATATGGGTGTTCTGACCGACGGGATTACAGGGAGGTTGTTTAGACGCCATGACACTTGTCATTTTATATTTTTAGAGCACTCATGTATATCCTTTTTATCATTTTTGGAGTATACATGTATATGTCTAACCTGGTAACGTGCTCACACTCTGGAGACTTACAATCAATTATACATTGTTATATATTTATTACAGTCTTCTGCTTGTAAAATTTAACTGTCTCTGGAGTATGATATGTTGTTTTGGCTTAATCCTAATCTTATTTAACGTCATTCTACAGACGACATGCATTTATTATTATCTATGTTGCATAAGTGACATTTTGGAACTCGAGAGTTGGGATTCTACCTGACCCCCGATTTTTAAGATGTTACACATGATGACCAAGGCTTTGGTCAAGGGCAAGTTTGATGTTTGTAGAAATCAGGCTGACTTGAAGAAGGTGAACTCCTCCTGAGTCAAAAAGGGAGAGATTTGATTGGAATTTTCTCCTCATTCGTGGAATTGATGAAATCGAACAAGTTTCGATATCATCGATAATTGTAGGATTTTTCAGCGTTGGTCGTTAGAAAGTTTTTGTCGTGTTCCAATATCATCGAGAGATCTTCAAATGATATCGAGGCTATCATCGAGAGTGAATCGATGACACTGATAATTGTTAGAATTTTCACCCCTGGTTGCTGGACAGTTTTTGGTCCTGTTTCGATATCATCGAAGGACCGTCGATGATATCGAAGCTACTATCGAGAGACCTTCGATATCATCGAAGAGTTCCGCAGATGAGATTATGAAAACGCAGATTATACGGATTTTGTTTCCTATTTGGGTTCTACCTCTTTCTATTCTTTTTTAAAGGGGTGTATACGGGATTGGGGTGTATTTCAGGGTATTATAGGGTTTCCTAAAACTTTGCAAGGGTTTGATAAAGGGTTTAGGGCTGTCAAAGGTATGAGAGAGAGAGAGAAAGAGAGAGAGGAAGCTTATGGAAGGGAGGCTATGCTCGTAGAGGTGATCTACCATATCTCAGCACTTCCACGTCCTCGTAATCGGTGAGATCTCTCTATTTTCTTTGTTTCTCTTACTGTTTATCCGCTCCTACGTGAGTGATGAAGGTTTGATTCAATCGATGTGTGCTTGTGATCAGTTGTAACATTTTTCTTTATAGTGAATTGTTGATCTGGACAAGGTCCCATGATTTTTACCTCTTTGAGGGTTTTCCACGTAAAAATCTCTGGTGTCGTATGGTTTATACTTTGATTTGTTTCATTGCTTTGTTATTTCATAATTCTGGTTTGTTCTGGAGGGCTAGATCCTGAGGTTTTGTGTAAGACCCGTATCTTAATCCATACTATTCCGTCAACCCTCGTGATCCTTCCCGTCAAAGTCCGGCAATTCACGACCTGTAATCGATGTTTGCACACGACCGTAAGTCGTATCCTATACATTTGAGTCGGGTTAATCCGAGACTTGTACCATTGCGACTGCACAGTCGCCGCGGTTCCAACACCGCGACTCATGTACCGATTCGATACCCTAACTAAGAGATGTGAACCGACATTTATTTCGAGAAAACGCCGCGCATTTGCAATCCTAAGAGAATCTCTACAACATGTCCTATCAATCCCATCAATCTATCCCATCAATCACCTCTCATGTCAAGTACAAAGCACCCATGCTTTCTTTCTCCACAAGTCAAGCAAACCCAAAGTCAACCAATCCATCACCTCACCCATCACTCACCTCACCCATCACTCACCTCACATCCATCACTCACATCTCTCCTTATATCTCACCTCTCTCTCTCTCTCATTTCTCATCACAATTCCAAGCAACCAAGAGAGGCTCTCACGTCCATGCATTCTATGTGAGAGAGTGTATGTTGGTGGCCCACCTTCCCATCCTAAAAGCTCTAATCCTAGTCATTCATTTCTCATCTCTACCATCAAAGTAAAGCTCTAGGAGAGTAGCTTTCCAACGGACCAAGAAGATCAAGTGGTGGGTGCCTCTATAGCCTAATTTTTTTTTATGTTTTTAAGATGGGCCAAGTGAGGCCTACCAATCAATGGTATGGATCTCACTTTAGACCCTAAGATGTGGCCGATGGCCCATCTTGATCATTAATATAATTCCATGATAGGGCCATTCTCCATAGACCTCATCATGATGTTTACTTTCCTTGCATTAAAGAGGTCATCTAGATCGTCCATTTTTAGTGGAGAAAGATCTCCACCGTTGATCTTTGAATTAGTGGGCCCACTTGTATTATGGTCCACTCTATGTACGATTGAATGCAAGGGAGGGCTCATAGTGGCGGAGCCCTCCATTACACGTGTCCCACTCTATCTCTCTCTCCCTCTCTTTTCATTTATTTCATTTCTTTGTGTGTGATGTAATGACCGTGTGGCCCACTTGGATGGACCCCACCACTAGATTTGTATTGACCCAAGCTGTCTAAAAGTGGGGCCCATCTTATAAGCATTGTACTCACACCATCCATCATATGGTGGCCCACCTAAATAGGGCCCACCTAGAATAAATTGTAAAGCTCAAAACATCCAGCGCCTGAACGTTACTGGACAAAAAAGCACAAATATGAGCTTGATTTCAAGTCTAGGGGATGAGCCACTTGTATAGGCCTCACCTTGATGTATGTTTCTAATTCATGCCGTCCATCCTCTTTCCCGACTCATTTTAGGCGTTGAACCGAAAAATGAGGTTGATCGGAGTATCCGGTGGGCCATAGCATTGAAAACAGTACTACTACCATTGAAATACTCTTTGGTCATTTTATACGCCAAAAAAAAATCAAATATGAGACTCATTCAGACTATTTCGAGCTGTAAAAGCCAATGGCTGGGATGGATTTCACTAATATGGGCCCCACGTTCAGAAAACCTTGGAAAAACAGGTTTTTTTTAAAAAAAATTTATATGCAGCAGCAAACTGCTGCTGTGTCAAAGAGCTGGCCGCACCAGCAGTTGGCGAGTGGGCGGATGAGGCAGACCCATGGCTCCAGCCGTGGACCTCACCTTGATGTTTATATTCCATCTAAACAGTTCACAGGGTGGGCCACCCTCTGAAGTAGACCCACCCCAAAAATTGGCTTGATCCAGATCTCAGGTGGCCCACATCACACGAAACAGCAGTGTTTGAACTCTACCTTTGAAATTTTCTTTTGGGCCCACAGAAGTTTTGAATCAAGCTGAAATTTATATTTTCTCTTCAACCAGGTCTGTGTGACCTTATCAACGGGTTGGATGGCATGAAAACATTATGGTGGGCCCCACATGGGACCCACAGTGATGTATGTGTTTCTCTCCCATCGTCGAGGCGGACAGTGGAGCCCACCTCGATGTATGTGTTCTCTTCACACTGGAAGTCCACCATGGTGTATGTGTTTTATTCACGCCATCCAGGTATGGATGGTGGGACCCACCATGATGCATGGGCTGCATCCCATCCGTCCGACCATTTTGGAAAGCTCATTTCATGGCATGAGCTAAGAAATAAGATAGATCTATTTATTAAGCGGACCACAGCGCATGGTGAGGATTGAACGCCTACCATTAAAATCCCTTGGGAGTGTACAAGTTTTTGGGTCAGTAGGAAGATTGTTTTTCCCTTAATTTAGGTCTCTGTGACTTTATGGGCAGGTTGGATGGGAAACATATGTTACAGTGGGCCTCGAGAAATTTAATGGTGGAAATTATTATCACCCTTGCTTTGGGGTGTGACCCATTTGATGCACATATGGGCCCGTTGGCATGGCCCATCTGATATACACAAGGCCCAATTAGTATGACCCATTTAATATACACAAGGCCCATGTGATTAGGCCCATTTTCATGTATCCTAAGTCCCATGGGTTGGGGCCCATTTGATGTACACATGGGGCCCATTAGTATGGCCCAATTGAAGTATATGTAGGGCCGATTGGTGTGGTCCATTGATTTATATAAGGCCCATGTGATGGTGCCCACATGGATGTACTTGTGGCCATCCGTGGAGGCCCATCTTGATGCATTTATAGCCCATATTTATAGCCCATTGTTGAGGTCCACCTTGAGGTGTATGAGGTCGTTGTTGAGGCCCACTTTTCTATGAATGTAAGGCCCATACTATGAGGCCCATTGTGATGTATTTGGAGCCTATGGATTAGTCCCATTTTGATGTATTCAAAGGCCCATGGGATATGACCCATTGTAATGTACATAAGGCCCCTTTAATGCGGCCCACTTGATTTACCCAAAGGCCCATATGATGAGGCCCATTTGATGTATTTAAGGACCATGGGTCGAGGCCCAACGGGTTGTCCTTAGAGTCCATTGCAATGTGCAATTTCTTCATGGGTTGTGTAATAATATTTATGGCGGGCCGAGCCTTGGGAGCAATGTTGGTTTGACGTCCACATTGTAAGTATAATGTTGGTTAAATGTCCGCATTACGACTCTCCCTAGGGCCCATTGATAGGATCATACTTGTTGATAGTTCATCACTTTATAACATGCTTAGTATAACTCCATGATTCATGTTCATACGCATCATATGCATGTTTGATATGAAAATTGTATGATCATAGCATAAGCCATTGGGCTGAGTCATTTACGGGACTCCTTATGAGATGGAGTGCCCCACATTATCGCGTTGTACGCGCAGGATTGCTGCATGACTATACGGTGTGACTCATGCATCTCGCATATGTGTGACTTGATCACTGCACGCCCTAGTGACATCAGGGTCGTGGCTCCACAGGTACATCGTGGATGGCCATATCGGATACCAGAAATGCTTGGTTCTAGCACTGTGGGCACTTAGGATGTCCTTGGATGAAAGTCCTAAAACCATTTTAGTACCAGGAGATGCTCCAACGTCTAGACCGAGTGGATACATGAGCACCCGAGTGCCAAATACCAGTAAGCCGTGTCTCCCACTGTGTCGTGGTCGGTCGGTTGGAAGGGGGTATGGTCTTATCAGCCTGAGTGAGGGGGCTATAAGCTAGGCTGAGTTTGACCAACTCGCAAATGAGTCCGCTATCGATGAGCCGGGTAGGTATTGACAGACTACTGGTCAGGCGGATTGTGAGGTCTATTCCACTTGCTTGGCTTTGGAGCTAGGGAGGAGGCAGTCAGTGTGAGTGTATTAGACCCCGGTGATATCCAGAGAGGAATTGTACTGGTATGTGTACTTGATGAGTACCGACTTACTTGGATTACATTTCGCATATGACATTCAGCTATGTAAGTCTCGTATTGCATGGCCTTGGTATGGCCGGTAGCATTCATGTCTTGCATCACATAGCATTGGCACGGTTGATTTTATTCATGGACTTACCACACACTTCCGCATTACTCTAATACTATATACTTGGCACTTGCCTTACGCACACACTTACACCACCCTCTAAGCTTTTGTAAGCTTATGCACGATAGTTGCATGCAGGTAGCGTTGGATAGTAGCAGTACTGAGGCAAGAGTGCGTATCAGGACCCTTTGGAGCTTTTTGACCACCTTGTATTTTCCTTTTCCACATTGTACTTAAAGTTTTTGATATAGTAGATATGTGGTGATGTTGTTTTGTGACTTGGTTATGCTTGTGATTATGCTCCATTTTTTTTAAAAAAAAATCATTCTGAAAATCCTCTTTATAGGATCCCAGGATCGGAATTTGGCATATGATTACCAGGAGCCAAGAATGGGGCACTACGGAGGCTGTCGGTACCGGATTCGGCGATCGGAATTCCTGTAAATACGATTTTCGGGTTTGGGACGTGACATTTTGTGCAAGGCCACCAACACATGACCCACTAATGATATCAAAAAATAATTAGATTATCAATTGCATCATTATTAATTATTTTAGTATGATGATCAACACCATCTAAACTTTGTCCATGTAAATCAACGGTTAAAAATCATTGGTTACGAGACGTTCGGTAACTATTTTGAGCAAGTAAGTCAGGCCACGAGTACCCTTGTGGAGCAATCCAATTGCCAACATGGGGCAGGATAGCAGACTTCAAAGGGAGTTCACCACAACTTCCTCCAATCTTCACCAGTTAGAGCTCATGCAGGAGGTATTTACAAATATCAACTTCATTTATGACTCATAAATTGTTAGTGGAATCTCCATGATTTCTTATGGCTTGGTCCACCTGAGAGTTGGGTCTAATTCTTTTTTGAGCTCATGCCCTAAAAAGAAAAGGAAAAATGGATGGACGCAGTGGATATAGAATCTACACACAAAGTGGGCCCCACAATGAGGGTGTGATTGTCTTGGGTGAGACAGGGCTGTACCTACTCCTAACTTCTTTTGAGATGCACAAGAAATTGAAAAAAAAAAAAAAAAAATAGTAATAATAAACTAAATACAGTCAAATGGTAAGAAGAATTTGTAAAAACCTAATGATAAGAAAATGTAACATTGTACATAAAATTTAAAAAAGGTGCATAGGGGTAAAATGGTCTAAAATCATGGAGTAATTGGAAGCGTAAAAAGAGCAATGCTTTAAAAAGTGATGCCAGTTAAGCACTCCCAAAATTCAGTGTGTGTATATTAACTAAAAACCCTAAATCATATTATATTTATACATTTGGTTGTCCACAGGAGTTGACCAATGGACAAAAATAACACGTACTGACCATTCATTTCGTGGGCCCCACCAAAGAATGGGGATAGTCCAAAGAAATGCCTGTAGAGAGTCATAAACATTCATCTAGGAATTTCCGCGGAGGAGGGTGCATTTGCAGTATAGTATATAAAGCAACGACAATTGGATGCCCGTGAACAGTAACTAGTACGAGAGACTGCACCAATCATTCAAACATCTGATTTACATTGTAAACAAGTAATGGAAACAAACTCATGTCTCGTGATATCTCTTTACTCTAGCCGTTGGATTCTAATACACGTCAGATACATCGGGCTGTCAATGGGCCGGGTAGTTCTGACCGGCCTTTGGGCTTAGCTGGTATTGGGCCAGGTTTGAGGTGGTGCATTAGGCTTAGTGGTTGGGCTCAGGCTTATAACAGGAGCTCAATTGTAAACCGGGCTTGACTTGGGCTTGGCTACCCAAAAGCTCATATATCTAGCCCTGCCCGATAGATCTTTTCGAAACCTAATTTTCTCCCTTTTCTTTCATTCTCTCCGTCTCTCACACATGAGGCACACCAAAATAGCTTTTATCCACGGAGATATTCAGGGCTCCGGCTTGGGTGGACTCAGGTCAGTCTTTGTGTTAATGTCCCGCGCCGGACCTGGGCTTGACCATTTCAACATGTCCTAGGCTCGATCTAGATTTGGGCTTAGGTTTAGAATTGCAGGTTATGCTTGGGCAGAACTCGGCTAGGCCCTAACCCAGCCCATTGACAGCCCTACGGATATACCTCACGTGGAGGGGAGCGGATTTGGTGAGACCCCGGAGTCACCCAAAATGGTGCGGCTCTTACATTGGAGCCCATTGTGATGTATGTATCCTGCATCTACACCATCCATCTATTTGTTTGTTTTTTTTTTTTTTCCAGATTATATTAAGGCATTGTTCCAAAAATGAAGCAAATCTAATTATCAGGTGGACCATGCCATAGGAAACAGTGGAGATTGACTATTAATGGGCCACAAAAGTTTTGGATGAATGGATCTCTCTCTCTCTCTCTCTCTCTCTATATATATATATATATATATATATATATATATATATAAAAGCTTGATCCAAAACTGTTGCAGCCCATTAATAGCCAATCACCACTTTTTCTTATTGAATGGTCTACCTGATAACTGGATCTGCTTCATTTTTGGGATAATGCCCTAAAATGATATGAAAAAACGGATGGAGGGCATTGACGCACAATATAAACATTAAGGTGGTCCCATGGTAAGGACCACACCATCTTAGGTGAGTCCGGGTCTCACCTAATCCACTCCCTACGTACAATTGATCATGTCCAACCAACCTTCAACGGTAATCGCGTAGAATTAATTGATCATATCCAATCAACCTTCAACGGTCATGATCACCATGCAGTACTAGTGAATGCTAGCTGTAGGTACGCTGATTTCGAGTCTTTCCTAATTTTGAAGTGGTCAAGCTATCCCTGCAGTCATAGAGAAAATTCAACGTGAGAAGATTGACTAAGGTGGCTCGCTATTGTTTTTTAGGGCGATTATGACTAAAAGCTTTTTAAAACTTTAAGAGGCAGAAAATACCCTTTGGGTTAATCCCAGCTCCAAACAGGTACCATGGCTAGAGGAATTTCGAATAGGATAAATATTGTGAGGTTTACTATGATGTTTAGGAGAAATACACACCGTTCACGTGTTTTGCCAAATCATTTTATGATATTATTCAAAAAATAGTATAGATCCAAAGCTTAAATAGACCACACAGCATAAATCAATGAAGATTATATGCTCACAGTTAAAACATTCACGAGACTGTAGAAGCTTTGAATTAGGCTAATATTTTTATTCTTACAATTTATTATTATTGGAAGGATCTTATGTGCATTTGAGCTACTTTATGAATAGTTTGAATTGCATATAAACACCACTGTGGAGCTTAAAAAGGTTTGAACGACAAATAATCCATTTTTACCATTTTCAGTCATTTGGTCACTTGAGTTTCAAATTTACTTAATTTTTTATCTTATGTCTTAACATGATCTTCTAAAATGAATAAACAAAATGAATTTCTCACAAACATCATGGTAAGCACAACATAACTAATTTCATAAGTAGAGACGGATGGTCCCATGGGGACACTATATATTTTGTCCATGCGATCCATCTATTTTTTAAGATCATTTCTGCCCATGAGCCCAAAAACAAGGCATATCAAAGGTTCAAGTACACCACATCATAGAAAGCAAAACGGTGAAATTGAAAACCTACTATCCAAAATTTTTTGGAGGTCATAGAACTTTTGGATGTAATTAACTCATTCTTTAGCTCTTAGTGTTAAATTAAATTTAGGATCAAATGAAGTGGATTTGACACATATCCCACCCACATGGCCTGATCGTGAGCTGGCGCAGCTAATTAGTGGCGTTCCGTTAGGACACGTCTAGTAGTGGATTAGGTGCAGCCTGGTTCTTCCGTTTTTAGAGATCACCTTGAGGCACTGGCACATGAACCCAAAAACAAAACAGATCAACCTTTTAGTGCCAATCATAATATTTTCATAATTTTTATTTTCCATCGAGCCTGATGATAAGGCAACACAATCTTAGCTATATGAAGGGAAAAAGCTGAAAGAAATCAGCATTATCCAAAACTTTTGTCCCCCGTCCACAGGAGTTTTAATGGTCAATCACTACGGTTTCTTATAGTATGGTCTACCTAGGATTTAGATCTACTTTTTTTACTCATTTACAAAAATATTTTAACAAAAATAATGGATGCCCTGTATATAAAATACATGGATCAAAGTGGGTCTACCTAAGATTTAGATCTACTTCATTTTTTTACTCATTTACAAAAATAATTTAACAAAAATAATGGATGCCATGTATATAGAATACATGGATCAAAGTGGGGCCATGGTAAGGGCCGCACCCGCTGCAGAGAAGCCCGGGGTAGACACGGATTGGTACTGATGCTCTGTGAACCCCACCACGAGGTAGGTGTTTCATCCACAGCATCCATCCATTTTTCTAGATCATATTAGGGTACCAGCCCGAATATAATGGGGATCAAAATCTCAGGTGAACAATAGGAAAGAGTGGTGATTAAACACCTATCGTTAAAAACTCATTGAGTGCCATAAAAGTTTTGAATTAAGATCCTTGTGACCTAATCAACGGGATGGAAAATAAATATATATTCCAGTGGGCCCTGGGATGTTTTTAACAGTGGGCATTCAATCACCACTGTTTTAGAGCGGACGTGTACAGCTCATGCACTAAAATAATGATTCAGAATGGATGGACAACATGGATAAGGCACATATCATTTTTCGGCCCACAAAGCACCCCCTTCAGTACACTCAGGAAAACTGTGGGGATTGACCCATCTGTACTAAAGTCTAAGACTTTGCCGCCTAACACGGTTGAACCATCGGTACTAAAGTCTTAAGTCTTCGCCGGCTACTCTCGTCTGCTCCATGGTGGAAAAGTCTAGGTGCCGCGTGTGCTATGTAGATTGGCCCCACAACAACCTTTTTTCTTTTCAACCGTTGATGGCAACTGATCAGATGGCCTTCTTGATCTGTGGTTCCTTTTAATCTCTACCATCCATCATATCTATCATATCGTTCTCCCTGATCTAGAGGGTACAATGAAAGTGATCCATTCTCTACGTTCACCAATTACAGCATCTGTAGTTGCTTGTGGACCATCAGGATCCACGTAACATATATATCAGGACCGTCCACTATTATTTCTGCTAAGCATTCGTCACATAACCTATCTTCTAGAATGTCTTGTCCATCCGTCTCTTGCATGCCACCGGATGGTTTTGATCATCTGTTCAATAGGATTTTTCTTCAAGCAGCCAATGAAGAATGAGTTGCATTAAATGGACATTCCAGATTGATGGTATGGATTGCCAACATGCCCATGAGCAACTAGGTGCATGGGAAAGTTCCCATGCAATATCGACAAAAAAAATAACGCGAATTGCTCGTGCCCACTCTTATCTACTGCCTCACTAAATGACATTTGGGGGGCCCACACGATGAATGAATGTGATCCAACCATCCATCAGATGCCTTACCCCATATTACTTCCATGTGCCAAAATTCAGGCTATTCCAAAGCTCAGGTGGATCACATTACAAAGAATAATTTGACAGGGGACTTCCACTGTTGATATACCGTGAGGGATTCACAGTGTTTCTTATATGGAATCCAGGTCATTCATACTCTTAATCTAGCTTGGATGAATGGTTAGGAAAAAAATTAAGCAGTTTTGCAATTTAGGTGTGCCCTCTACAAATGAAGAGCGTGCGTCCCCTTCTAATCGAATCACTGTTCTGTGACCAGATAATTTACTAATTGGGCTGATGTTTGGATCCTGATATTATCATGAGATGATGCATCAGATTGACAGTATGGATTTAGTTCTCCAATCGCTTGGGCCCCATAATATGCTAATACCGCTATAAGCTTATGGTGCTAATGGTGGTACCGATACCACTGAAGTCTCTCTCTCTCTCATCTCTCGAATACACTTCCCTTCTCATCTCATTGCTCTTTCTCTCTATATATATATAGTGGTATGAGTATACTACCCTTCTCATCTCTCTCTTTTGTTGGGGACTTAGTCATTTGTAAGAAAATGGCTTCCAAGTCTTTTCTTATTTTGGGTGTGATTTTAGTTCTTCTTCTATCCACCTCTTCAGAGGTAGTAGCTAGAGAACTAACTGACACTTCCAAGCAAGAAACCACACGTGAGTTTCGCCATGCTCTATACTCCTCTCTTGATTTCACTCTCTTTTGTTTATTTGCTTTTGTCACCCATGCAATATGAAAAGAAGAAAAGAAAAAAGAATTGATACTCAGGAAGAGAGTGATGATATATAATGCGCAGGTACTTGGGAAATTATCTACAGATGCATATGTGGATATAATCAAGTCAAATTATACTGTCCAAATTATTTTTTTCTATTTGTATGTTGTTGTATTTCTCTTCTTAGCCATCTGTATGTAGGCCACAAATTGAAAGGAGAATGGAGAGCCTTGGTCCAACTGTGGTTGGATCAATAGATCAATGGTCTCGATTGATCAAGAACGCGTGCAAAGAAGCTGTCCACTTATCGAATAATTTCTTTGGAAGATAATAGAATTCTTTGCAGTAGTATCCATACAGTGATCATGCCCATCATCTGGACGGTTGGACTAGTGGGCCACCTCTTGGAGGAGTCAAACACATAAGATGATCCCAACCTTCAAATCAATAGCCAGTTACTGGATGGTTGGTGAAAGCCACTGGCTCTGATTCTCTAGGTCAGATGTTTGGACAGTTAGAAAAAATTCCAGGCCCATATACTGACGGCCTATATTTGTGGCCATGAGCACTATTTGGATGCTAGATGTGGTTTATAACCTTTCTACCATTTCACAAGTGGGTATAAGCATCGTGATTGGGTGATCTACACCGTTCATTGAGTGGGCCATATATATCTGACTGTTGATAATTTCCATGACCCCTTATGCATGCAGAGAAGAAGGCCACCACGACAGGAGTCAACGACAGTCCCCCAATTCCCACGTACCCCGGTATCGACTTCCCCCCTCGCTAGGGAGGGCGGTTCCAATACGGTTGCTTCAGCTGCCACAACAGCAACTATATATGGTGTGGTAGGCCGTCGAAGCCCAAACTCAAGCCAAGCCTCACAACTAAAACAGTGGTCTATGACATGCATACGGATGCTTATGCTATAGACAAAACATATATACATTTTTTGTATGGTAGAAATACTATATTGTGTACGTGTGAATAAAGCATGCATGTGAGGTGTGCCTACGTTCCTCATATGTATGCACTTGGTTTTGCTTTTTAATTACTAGTTGGTTTTTTGTTAATGAAATAATAATAAAAGAAATAAAAAGGTTGTGGCGTTGGGCGATTCTTGGTGGTCTATTAATTATGATTTATGGTGATTTTTAATAAATGAATTGATTTTTTTCAATTCAAAATCTTAGCGAAGAATTGATAAAGAGATGCTGTCAAAATACACCACCAAGAACAAAGGTTAGCTTATTTTCATGAAAAAGACTTGTTTCTTTTTAAGAAAGAGACTTCCATTGTTGTTCTATGAAAACCCCTCTTTGGGTCATTTGGAGAAACAATCATCCCTTGCAATCTCCTCTCCATGTTCTTCTTAATATGTTTTTTCGAATTGAATTTTCTAAGTTTTTTAAAGTTGTTTCCTTTTCTCAGAAAACATTGATACTTTGCAGAGTGATAATTTATGTACTTTTTTATAAATTATTTAAAAAGTGCATATATGGAATACAAGTAAATCAACTTAATCTATACAAATTAAAATAACAAATTGGTGGACATGAGGAGGGCAATGGGCTGGTAATTGGGCTTCTTTTGTGAAAATTGCAATGGAATGAAACCTTTCTCCACACCATATGAATCAAAACTCATCTAGTTAGGACATCCCATAAATGATAATGTTAGACTTCCAAAAGAGTCTAATGTACTTGAGAGGTTTATATCATACAAAGAAGATGATTTGACAGTGCATAATATTTTGGAGTTGATGCAGCAGGTCCTCCAATCCAATAGGGTCTCTCCCTAATCCATCTTAAAATCGAAGAGTTGAGGTAACCCAACCTTTGATTCTCTAGTAGGTACCAAGGAAGGCATACACCATCCATGAAAGTGGACCACACGTGAGGATGTAGGTGGAGACGGAATAGATCTCCTTTTCCTTCTCTCAAACTCTCTCTTTTTCTCTTCTCCTCGCAAGTTCTGAGGGATGAGGACTTCCAGGGGCTAGCTCTGTCTCCTTTCCTCTACTATATATAGGACCGTATAAATGAAAGGAGTTCACATAAAAAGTAGTGGAATTTTGTGATTCCAGTTGCAAAGGATGATTGAAATGTTGATAGCAATAGAGAGTTGTGTGACCGGACCTGCTACACACATGACATGTGGGATGATGTGAGGCAGGGGATAACAATATATTATGATGGTACTGACCACGTCCAGAACTTTTATTAGATCCTCGTCCATGACCTCAATTTGTGTGCGACTACGACCTCACCTTCAATAATTAGAGGAAACCACGACTAGCTTGGTTCTTTGAACCTTGTTTTGCGGTAACATTACCCATAACATTGGCTAAATCAGAATGAGAGGTATTCATCCGAATCTCCTCGCTTATGAGGATATTGTGTAAGTTCTGGAATCTAATCTAACTGTCACATGTGGTAAGGGGTGTTACAAAGAGATTGGAACCCAGTCCAAGGCCACTAAGGAGGTGTTTGGCCCATGGAAATGGATGGGATTAATTGGGATTGAATTGAAAATATTATTGACAAATGTCTAAAATCTACCTAAAACAAAGTCTGTCAATGCTATTGATAGACCGCTCGATGCCATTGAGAATATTCAAAAAAAAATTCAGTTGCTCGCTGGACAGTTTTGGAGATATTACTCGATGCCATCGAAAGTGGCTTTGATATCATCAATTGGTCTTTGATGGTTGTCGATGCCATCAAAGGTTCCATCAACAGCACGCACGGAACCGCGTAAGTGCACATTTCGTTTCCTATTCTAGTTGTGATAGTATATGTATCAAGTGTAATTGAGATTATGGTAATTGAAAAAGTTTTCTAAGATATTCCTAAGAGTTCCAAGGTAAAATTAGGCCTTTTCAATCTAGGGTTATTTAGATTAGTAGGTTCATTCATTTTTTGTAATATCATTTTATAATATATGATTTGTCGCTTTGTGCCATAATTTTTTTTTCGTAAACTTTTTCACGTAAAACTCATGTGTTCTCTGTGTTTTATTTACGTTTGATTTTTTCTTATTCGATTGACTTCAAGTATGTTTCTGTGCGATCCCTAACAAATACCACCATTTAAATCCCACACTACATTTGTTTTCTTCAACAATTGTTAAGGTTATATATGCTTTGAAAAATGAGTCATATATATTGAGAAGGGGATTGATCAACTTTATTTTTTATTTAACCAAACTAACTTTTGCAGTATAAGCCGCTAATTCACTATTATTAGCAAGAATAAAGTAGTATACCCTTTTGTATCCAAACAAAACCTAAAATTGTTGACTTACTGAAATGTTACTTTTGTCTTTAACTTTATAAAAGTAAATTACTATTTTATCCCTATATAAATTGGAAAAGTTTTAACAGTTTTCCATTAGATCTCATCACTTCTAACGTGGGCCCTAGCATGCAAAAATTATCCAAATCATCCAATGGTGGGTATATGCAAACAAAATCAAATTATCCAAATCATCCAATGGTGGGTATATGCAAACTAAATCATTGATCCTTTTTGTGCTCGCTGGATCCAAATTAAAATTTCCCTCTTTACCAAATTAGAGCAAAAGTATTATTTTATATGTTCACTGGTAAAATTTAGTTACCTGATTATTAGCTAGATTGGTGGACATTTACTGAATGGTTAAAATGAAAACTAACTAATTGTTTGTTTTTTATAAACAATTATACACAAATAAATGGTTATAATTTCCCAACCCATCTAACTTTCAATGGGCCCTAGAGATAGTGTGTCTGTTTAGTTTGAGTTAGTACATGCTATGTGTGCAATTTTTTAAGTGCCAGTGTATGAAGTGTGATACTCCGCTAGAGTATCAAAACAACCGGTACAATAATGCCAACTGCACCTAGGGCCCGTTTGGAGGGGGGGATTGAAAGGGAGTAGGGTGTAATGGGGTGGATTGCAGAGAAACCGATACTTTTAAAAGCCAGTCAGTGGATTTTCTCCAATACCACTGAATTGGATGATCCAACGTCTAATGGATGGGTCTATTGTGAAGGAGGAGAGAGATGGGTGTTGTGAGAAATGCTGTTGAAGAAGGAGAAGGAGAAGGAGGTGAAAGAGGGAAGAAGATGGAGTGGGAGCAGCAGCAGCAGCAGCAGCAGCAGCAAAAAACAGGGTCTATGTAATGGCTTTTGCGCTACGACGTTGGTGGGGCCATGATCATTGACGGTTTGAGAAATCCACACCATCCATCAGCTCCGTGATAAAATTTCAGCTGGAGAAAACCAGTTTTGGATTGCTTGTGACACGGCCTACTTGATTTTCCATTTTGCCGTCCATCTTACGTTTTGATGGTCAAAACCCGATACATGCTGCTTCTTGAAAAATTTTCACTTAGGTCATGGTTAACGGGCCCGTAGGATTCTAATGGACGGTCCGGATCGGACCTTTGAATGGATGCAAAGGTCCTTCAAAAAAGTTCTTACACGCCCAGTTCTCTCTCTCACATGATTACCTCCCGCCACCACTCCCTCCGAATCCAGCAATGAATCCTCTGGACTGCCATCTGCGTTATCTCCTCGCCCTACCAAACACGTAGTCGCCCGTACACCTTTAGATTAGATAAGCTAATCCCATTTACTACCACCTACTCCCTTCCCATCCCCCGTCCAAATGGGCCCTGGTGAAGACAAGAGAGTAGACTTTCACTGCCCGAAGTTAAAATTGCACCATGGATGTAAGATCTAATCCTATCAGCTGACGGTATCTAATACAAATGTAAACGCTCCTAAAAATAAGTTTAATGGTATAAATCAACATGTGGGGCCTACAAGATGTTCCATGACATCCATTTCGTCCATCATGTGTGCCCTTATGTTGATCAAAAACTCACGTAGAATAATGACTAAAACCTCTAAAGTCACCTATGGTGGACCCATGAGTTTCATGTGCACCCTTTTAGTCTATTGAACCCTAAGACTTATGTAGATTAAAAACTCACGTGAGCGGCATCATGTAGAAGGGTTCGAGTCCTTACCTCGGTAGTAGACTATGAGGAGTTTCAACATGAGGTCTTGGTTTTGATACCCATAGGTGGTGAAATCCCACTGAGGCGTGCATGAGTGGTGTGTGTTGGGTGTCGTGTGTAAAAAATAAAATAATAATAATAATAATAAAAGAACTACATCATGTAGAATAATGACTAAAAACTCTAAAATCACATGTTGTGGATCACCTGAATTTCATGTGGGCCCATTTAGTCTTATGGAGTACTCCAAAACTTATATATGTTGATCGAAAACTCATGTAAGTTATACATTAAAGACTAAAACCTCTAAAATCATGTGTTGTGGACCACTTGCGTTTCATGTGCACCCTTCTAGTATCTTGTACCACAAAACTTATTTTATGAATAACTCAGAATAATGACTAAAACCCCTGAAATCACATGTTGTGGACCACGTGAATTTTATATGCGCCTTTTTAGTCTTTTGGACCCCAAAACTTATGTTGATAAAAAAACATAAGTGTGCTACATCATGTAGAATAATGACAAAGACTTCTAAAATCATGTGTTATTAATCACCTAAGTTTCATGTGTGCCCTTTTAATACCTTGGACACCAAAATTTATGTTGATAAAAAACTCAAGTGAGTTACTTCATGTAGAATAATCTCTCTCTCTCTCTCTCTCTCTCTCTCTCTCTCTCTCTCTCTCTCTCTCTCTCTCTCTCTCTCTCTCTCTCTCTCTCTCTCTCTCTCTCTCTCTCTCTCTCTCTCTCTCTCTCTCTCTCTCTCTATATATATATATATATATAGATATATATAGAAAAGGTACCATGATGTCTTGGCTCCAACCGTGATCTATGTAAGACATCCACCCCATCAATCAAATACACCCTTCCATGGTAGGCCAGGGGTCTAAAATTCAGGCCAATTCATGATTTAGGTGGGTCACACCATAGACAATAGTTGAGAATGGATATCTACTCATTGAAACATTCATGATCATTTATATGGCCAACTGAGATGTGGTTCAGACATCCATCCCATCTATTATGTGTCTCACTTGGATGAGGTGTCACACCAAGTTTCAACTGTGTCCAAAAGTCAAGTAGGCCCGAACAAGTGCTTTTAAAAATTTTAGGCACGATTTCACACAATTTCAGATGATATGGTGTTGCCCAATTGAGCTCCAGATACAACTGATTTTTAGCATATTCCCTAACCTAGAGGAGACCCACCAAATGCATGGTGCGGATACATGATACACATCACGATGGGGCCCTCATAGCTCGACCTCATGGGATGCTCACATGAGATGGACCTCATAACTCATAATACCATTTCAATATATATATATATATATATGAAATGGTACTATGAGGTGGAGCGCATGCAACCTCAACGTAAGGTCAAATCGTGTCTTCACTCGAGCGGGTGGATGATAAAAATAAAAAAATGCGCATGCGACAGGAAGTTATGACAGCTTCTTCCATAAGCTAATATGATAGGAAGCTAGTTAGGCCCACCATCATGCTGCGAGAAATCCACATAATCCATCTGTTTTTCCATGTCATGTCAGGGCATGAGATAAGAAAATGGGGATGATCCAAAACTCAAGTGGGATGCACAATAAGGGCCTGTTTGGCCAGGCAGATCCCACGGTATTAGGAGGGATGGGATTGGCAATATCCCTGGATAGGCATAACGAGCCAAACAGGTCCGGTGAACTTGTCCCGGAATATAAGCCATCCCATGGATCTTAAAACAATCCACTGACATCACCATCATTACCTTAAAATTGATCCTATCTCTGTTGAACATTTGTGGGGTTACAGAATTTTATATCGAGTTAATATTTTTGTATCTACGGTTCATCCCAGTATGAATGACCTTGTGAATAGTACAGATGGCATATAAGAATGACGGTCATACCTTAGAAAGGTTTCAACGATAGACATTTCTCTACTCACATTTTCTTATCGTGTGGCCCACTTGAGTTCTAAATCTACCTCATTATTTTTTCCACATCCTAACATAAATACATAAAATGAACGAAAAGAGTGAATTTCTAACAAACATTATAATGAGCCCACCTATCTTTGTGTAGATAAAAATTCATTCCCACCTAATCCAGGTGATAGGCGGCTGTCTGCGTGGGGAGTATATTAGGTGCGACTTGGACGTCACCCGAGAAGGTGCGGCCCTTCTTGTAGGCCCCACATTAACGTATGAATTTTATACCACGCCACCCATTTATTTTCATAGATCATTTTAAGATATAATTTGGAAACTGAAGCAGATCCAATTCTTAGGTAGACCAATTAAACCATTGGAAAAAGTTGTGATTGACCACTTAAATTTTGGATGAAGCCAATATTTGTTTTTTGACTTCATCAGGTTGATGTAACTTAAAAGTTTTTAATGGCATAGTATTCAATAACCACTGTTTCCGATAATATATATGGACCATAACACAGAAAGTAATCGGGATTAAACACCTACCTGGAAAAACATCCCGGGGCTACAAAAGTTTTGGATCAAGATGATATTTGTTTGGTCCCTTCATCCAGTTCCGTGTGACATTACAAGTAGGTTGGAAGGAAAATAAACATAATGATAGGCCATGGAAAGGTTTCAACGGTGAGCACCATTGTCCCCTTTACTTTCTGTGTTGTGGTCCACTTGAACTTTGTATCTGCCTCAGTTTTGTCTTCATGCCATGAAATGATCTCTCAAAATGGATAGACGGTGTGGATATAACAAATATATCATGGAGGGTCCCACAAAATTGGGGACGTCAAAACACCCTCGAGATTGTATAACGCCGATTTAGCCGGTTAAGCCCCTTTTTTTCAGAACAGCATATCCACGGGATATTTTGAAATTTTATCAGCCAACGGCTCAAGTGAAGACACAACTCGACTTCATGTTAAGGTTCATGCACTCGACCTCATAATACCATTTCCATATATATATATATAGAGAGAGAGAGAGAGAGATGCATGCTCACCTACGCACCTATGCACGTGCGCACCTTTGCACACATGTCATGGGTGTTAAATCCGAACGGTCCATAAGATGTAGAATCCCATGAAACCTTAGGAGGTAAATTTTTACTCTGATCTAAGATTCTGGTGAGCCATATCAAAGAGAAATTCAAATCAAGGGAAGAAACTATTTACATTTTTTATGGCCTACCGAAGTATTGGATCAAAGTAAAAATTTGTACTAAGGGATTTTATGAGGTTCTGCTTCATGTGAACCGTTCAGATTTTCAAGACTCATCAAATATGATGAGTTTTAAAAAAAAATTTTATATCGTAGGCAAGAACTGACTCCCAGGTGAGCGTTTCAGTGGGTATATATATATATATATATATATATATATATATATATATATATATATATATAGATATATATATATATATATATATGTGAGCAATGCTCACACACAGCTAGTTGGACATTGCATTTTCGCCCAACTAGCTTTGCATTTAATGGGAAAATTACTCTTTTATATAATACATATGCTTACATTTGAGAGGTTTTAGAATGCATGTCATAGTTATGTAAAGTACATATGTGTCAAAGATCTAGGCCATTCATCAGTTAAGACCCACTAAGAAAAGTTATGTAACAAAAACTAAGAAACAACACTTGTAAGAAAAGTAAGTATGCATGTTAAATCTGGATTGTTGGACAGTTTTATTAACAACCAACACTTTCCATAAGTATTTGAGATCGTCAAAAAAAAATAAAAATTATTCTTGACATGTTGACATGTAATTTATCTAATGTACGGATTTGATTTTGAGTTGGATGGGCCAAATCTATAGTAAGTGTGTAGCCCATCATATATTTACTCTCCCTTCGGATGTATCCTCTTTCCAAATATTTAGCATAAAGTTTGCCTGGCCTTCCTTAGGGCAACGAGGCATTGCTTTCCTATATGTAGAAGGAAAGAGTTCATGTGGAGTAGATCTACCCCGTCTATCTTATGGGCCACCTTGCGTTTGTACATGGACTTACAATTAATTATCGAACTATTTAGCTATCCAATCATGTTTTTCACTTTATTCCAAAATGTGTTATTTTTCATGATTTATACGACACGTGGCCTGAATTCTTTCAAAGAACAGGTTCTCAATTTTGCAAGCGGGGCCATGGTTCGGTGATCCAGACCACGTTACAGGCCCAAAAATGGCTAGCTAAACCGATTTAACTAGCCCACATGCGTTGCTCCAACTTATGGTACGTAGTCGCCATAACGTGTATGTAGAATCCACGTTGGAGTTTTGTTGGGCAATCTCTCTCTCTCTCTCTCTCTCTCTCTCTCTCTCTCTCTCTCTCTCTCTCTCTCTCTCTCTCTCTCTCTCTCTCTCTCTCTCTCTCTCTCTCTCTCTCTCTCCAGGTTTTGAACAGTTTGAGCAGGTCTATTCAAAATTTTGATTACAACTCTACAATTTTATTTTATTTTATTTTTACTATTAACCACATGAAATGATATTTTTGTCTCTAACTCTATAAAGATTAGGCAAATTGTTATTTTACTCCTGGGAAATTTTGAAAAGTTTATACAGTTTTATATTTTAGATCTCACCACTTCCTATGTGGGTCCCAGCGTCCCAAAATGATTTAGATTGCCCAATGGGCCGTACACAACGTGTATACAATCTAAATCATTAATCGTTTTTGTGCCTAAACAAGAATAGAAATTTCCTTCTTCTTTATAAAATCATGAGTAATGGTGTCATTTTCATATGGTCAGTGGCCAATTTAATTACCTTGCTATTAGATTGGTAGATATTTATTGGATGGTTACAATGAAAACTAATCAATTGTTCATTTTTTACAAACAATTGTTCACGAAATAGTGGATATAGTTTCCCAACCCATCTGGCAAGATGAGTCAACTCTAGCCCTAGAGCCGTTGCAGAATCCTCATGACCCTACTCGGCCAGCCCCCCTTTTCCATGGCAGGTGGAAGATGGTATCCAAACGTCGCCACCGGTAGAACCCCACCACCAACCTTGTCATTGGCAATATATCCCTTTGGATGTGGCAAGGAGGAGATCGGGAAAAAATCGGCAAATACATAGAAATACGTGACATCTTCATCCCCTGTTTTCCAAACTCAAGTTGGTCGAGGGGTTTCTCATTTATAAGATTTAGATGAAAAGATATATGGTCGGTCATGGACAAGCTCAACGGCCGAAAGCAAGGCGGAAGAAAATTTTTTGTTCAAGAGAAGCTCAACTTTCTTTTCTTTTCTTTGGTTGTTTGATCATATCTGGGCTCATTTGATCTAACATGTCCAAACCTCAGACCCGTAATAAAGGCAAATTAGTTCAACTTGGTCAATTTCATGATAATGCCCCGAACGTCAAAAGTCAGGTCATCAATATGCCTCTACATGAGATAGTAGATTATTTGACTATGGGTCTTCCACCTACTCGTTGGGAAATCTAATAGATGTTCAAAACAACTCTTATTAAATATTTGTTTTCAATTACGAGTGTTGTCAAAATCCTCTAACATATATTTCTTCAAAAACTAAATTGAACACTTCGAAGAGATTATTGTCTTCTTGTAATCAAAGCAAGTGGTCTTTTTTAGTTGTTTTCGACTTGCATTATAATAAGAGTCGAGATTATCATCCACTAAGGGTAGATGGTCATCCACTAAGTTATGGGTTAAGGTTGTCATCCACTCATTGTCGAGATTATTATCCAATAAAGGTCGAGATAGATAATATTCTGTTAAGGGTCAAGGTTGTCATACTGATAACATCAACCCTTATTATATGCCAACTTAGACCGTGCCTAATATTGGCAACCTCGATCCTTATTATATGCCAACCTTGACCGTCTCAAATATTGACAACCTCAATCCTGCTTGTATGCTGACCTCAATCGTACCAAATATTGATAATCTCGATCATTATTGTATGACAACTTCGACCGTGCTAACTATTGACAACCTCAATCCATACTGGATGACGACCATGACCCCTACACTATGTACTGAAACAAGAGTGCAAAATGAGTCGGGCTTAGTATTATGAAGTGATCTAGGTTGTCATCATTCCTTAAGCACATCATTTTCATATTCACAACCCACAATAACAACCACAACCATTATAACTCACAATAACAATCACAACCATTACAACCCACAATGGTCCCTTTTAACAATAGAAAAAATTAATATAAAAAAATTCAAATATTGTCCACATACCCAAGTTTGTCATTTTATAGTTTTCAGTTGTGAAAGAATGTATTTTACTGGAGTACAAGAAGCCAAAGCCGTAAAAGATGATGTTAAAGACAATCATGGTGAAATAACAGTGTCGGAGGGGGTGGACGTGGTTCCTAAAGAAAAAACTTTGAAAGGGAGAGTTGGGGTCTAAGGTCGAGATTCGAAATAGGGTTGTGTGGTCATTTTTGGCATTATAAATTCATTTCCATACAATGTCTTTGGGTTCCATCTTCAACTTTTGGTAAAATTTGTGTTGTCCATTCTCTCTAGATTTTTGAGGAAGGTAAATGTCCAGATAATGACTGACATCTTCAAATCTAGTGGTCCACAACTCAAAAAAATAATTTGAATTGTTCCAACAAGCTGTTGAGCATTTTTTCTTGTTACAAGTCACTAATAACTTGGAACAGTGTAAAATTAACTAACACATTCTCAAAAAAAAAAAAAAAAAAAAAAATATCATAAGCCATAAATATTATCAATGAATTGGATCTACCTTTTGATAGGCCCCATGATTAAATGGATTGGTTCTACGTTTTGATGGCCATCGAGAAGTGTAATTGCCAAAGCTTCTCATGGCTTAAGTTTTTACCAACTTGCAACTAACTAAGAATGGTATACACTAAGCTCTGTGGGAACCCACAATAATGTTTATATGTCATCTAACCTATTCATAATATCACATATACATAGATAAATGGAAAACACAAATATCATATTTATCCAAAAGTTTTGTGGCTTACCTGACAGCTTTCAATGGTAACGTGTAACTCACACTATTTCTTACGGTGTGGTGTAATTCATTAATAAATAAGCTTCATTTTTTAGGTAATACATTTCAATGAGCTCATAGAATAGATGGATCATGTAGATCAAGAACTTGAATCACAATGGCCCCGTACCCAAGTGCATTAACATACTTCACAAGATTTGGATCCCCCTCTCTCCCATCGGCATTACCTTTGGCGTGTAGGAGTAATTTAATTTGAAATATTTTAAAAAACCTATCCTCCGATTATTCTAAACTTGCCTTACTTTTGGGAAATTTGTCCGTGCCACAGGCTAGTACGGTCAAATCCCGAGAGGGAATGCCAACTGCTCCAACTCATGAGGTCAAGCGAGTAGAGTACCACAGCACCAAGTGAAAACCTGTAACACGCGTGTAAGATCTAACCCTGTCATCTGACGGTATCAAACGTAAACGTGTCGACATGTGGGGCCTATCTGTTGTTCAGTGAAATCCATTCCGTTCATCATATGCGCCCTCCTCTTCTCCATGGACTCCAAAATCAGGTGTGCTATGCCATGTATATAATGACTAAAACCTCTAAAATACGTGTGTTGTGGGCCAACTGAGTTTCACAACTGCCCGATGTTTTGGGTGTCCATTCATCCTGTTTGATTGAATCTTCGGAATGGATTAGATGGAAGTTTTTTTTTTTTAAAAACAGTGGGCCCCACCATTTATAAATAAATAAATAAAAACAGAGAGAGATGCTTTAGCATCCCAACATTTTCCTTTGGTGTCGCCCACCTAAGTTTTTAATAGGCTGAAATTTTGGGCCATGGAGGGAAAATTAAGGGGCACACATGATGGACGGATTGGATGTCATGAAAACATCACAGTGGTGCCCACTGGTAGATTTGTAGTTTTTGATCAATGTAAAAACGTTTGCATTGGATCCCGCCACAAGCCTGCCATCGAACGGCATCCAATGTGAAGATGACTTATGAAATAAAAAAAAGTCAGGGAAGTATAGTCAATGGGTGGGCCACACAGAATAGTGTAGAGATTGACCGATCGTCTTTTAATGTAGGAGCCCATCTCAAATCAGATGAGCACATTTTCTTAGACTGTGTATCTAACATGTGGAACCATTAGCTGATGAGGGGAATGGATCTTGCACACGTGTGAGTATCTTGTGACAAGAGTGTGTATGAATGAGAGTAATTGATATCCCTTGCCTTACCCCTTCACAGAAACGCCTCTCTTGAGTCTTGCATTTTGCTTGTTTATTTATTTTTCTTAAACATAGATAGCTTCACCTATTATATCTCTTTTCCATGAAAACATCAGGACCCTTTTCTTCTCTTTTTTATATTCTCTTTCCTTGCCGGAAAACTCTCTCTCTCTCTCTTTCTCTCTATCTCTCTCTAACATGATGTAGAGTAGGTCGCAGACAGTTTCATGAAAAGGATGGACAATCGGAGAAAAAAAATGATGTGGACCACCAGAACTTTAAAACATTCGTATCTTGTAAATTGGGGCGAGTTTTTCGACATATCATATATGATTTTGGGTAGGAGAAGCTACTTTAGCCAACCAGCCCTGCTATACGGGGTTGTCCATGCCGGATTTGCGAGATTCCATCGAATTAATGGTTAAAAATCCATAAACAATATGTTTTAGTTCGATTATAACTTTTGATCCTTTGAGTTGTAAGAGTCGTGCCCAACATGAAAATGGCTTATAAAAATTAAGAGAATAATGTGGTTAGGCCAAATTGAACACTAATTATTTTTTACTGAAAAACCATGAAGTATAGCATGAATGATGTCCATTCATAAATAATAAGTGGCATTTTTAGGGTGTTTGAGTTGGAGTTGAGTCTAAAACTTCATCATAAGTTTGAGCTCATTATTTAAAAGATTGTAATTTCATTTTTTTTTATCATTAATCAATGCCATTCTCATTTATTCACTCAGACTACTCTTTATGCAAAACATTGAGACCATTTTTTCCCATCCCTTCTGATGTAGAGCGGATCACGGACAATTTCATGGCCAAGATGGATCAGAAAAGGCACGGTCGACAACATAAGTGATTCGGATCATCAGACCTTAGATCGGGCGTATCTCGCAATCCGGAATGAGTTATCCGAAGCAAAATATATGTTTTTGGGGTAGAACGAGCTACTTTAGCCAAATAGGAATGAGCTATGCTGGGTTGCGCAGCCCGGATTTACGAGAAACCCCCTGATCGACGGTCGTTTTCCCATTTTAATTTCATTTTTACTATTTATAGAAAGTTTTAGTTTGCCTATAGCTCTTCATCCGTTGGGCTTTAGAAGTTGTGTCCAACATGAAAAGTTCTTAGAATAATTAGAAGAACGGTTTGATGATGCCAAATAGGACACTTACTATTTTTGGCCAAAAACCTTGCGCACTAGTAGACATCACGACCGTCTATAAATAGTAAGTTTACTATTTATAGTAAGTTGCGAATTTTAAGAGTTTTAGTTGTAGTTTGAGTCTGATTTCTTTCCTATTGCTTGGTTCCCTTATTTAAAGGGGTGTAAACTCGTTTTTAGTCATTCAGTAATCAATTTTGAATTTTATTAGAGTTTATTTCTATTTTCTTGCTTTCTTTCCTCGTGGATTCGAGAAGTCTCTGTGAGGAGTCCAGAGAAGCTCCGTGGATTCGGAGTAGTTATCCTTGAGGAAGACGGTGATCGACCTCATCACGTTCATCCCTACGTCACCTTCTCTCTCTCTCTCTCTCTCTCTCTCTCTCTCTCTCTCTCTCTCTCTCTTTTCTATTTTCTTTTTTAAAATTTTTATTTTTAAAGAGAGATTTCATTTCAAAGGACCAGAAAAGGCCCTAATCTTTACAATGTATGATTCAGGCAAGCCCCTCGATTTGGGCCCACCTATCGTAAAAGTCAGAAAAACTGGAAAAGGAAACAGGGCATGCAGAATAGTTAGCCAATACCGCAGGTTTCCCAGACCTACTTTGTCCAAGAACAGCAGGCCCCGAATCTTCAGGGGAAGATCATTCCTCGACCTGAACAGACAGTTAGCTTGGTCCTCAATACCCAGGCGAGCCAGCCCATCTGCCGGTAAGTTAGCCTCCCTAAGAGTGTGGGCCAACTGGACTTCCATACTAAGCGTGAGCGACTTGATTCTAGCTTTCCAATACCACAAAGGCCAAGAGACTGGAGATTGGGTAGAGAGGGCTATCATGAACGACTTTGAGTCACTCTCAACTTCCACTTTGGAGAAACCGAACCTCGCACAAAGAAAGAGGCCATCTAGAATAGCCCTGATTTCTGCTCACGTGTTGGTGCCAAAGCCGTAGCTAGAAACGAAGGCAAATAGGAGGTTTTCCTCGCTAGTACGTTCTACCCAGTCCACCTCCCCCTGACGACCCCAGGTTACCTAAGGCCGAACCATCGAGATTTAGCTTGATTCAACCCCGTTGAGGCATTATCCAATTCACAACTTGAATTTTGGGCAGCCCAGCTGCAGGAATGCTTATCCCCAAGGCATTGAGAGTGATAGACATTGACAGGGTAACACATTTTAGAGGAGGCAGGAGGGGGCCAATGAGTGTAAGCCAGCGAGTGATGTTGTTAATAACAACCTTGGCGCCAGGGGTCTCTACATCTTTGAAGTGGGTGGCGTTCCTAGCCCTCCATAGCTCCCAGAAAATACTTGGCGCCAGGAGTCTCTACATCCCTTTTATTTACTTCTCTCTTGTTGATATACAAAGAGGCACTGGACACTCACATTCAACAAAAATAAAGAGAGACAAGAAAAGATTTGCAAAACTATGATCGATGAAGCTCATTTTTATTTAGAATTTTTATTTGATACATCACAAGTAGATTTCTACATGCATAAATAGGCATTTGAGGAATTATGGACACATTTTCTTTTCACTTAATAAATTTTTATCTAGAATAATTACCTACGGGTAATTTGAAATGGGAGATGTGGATTACACGCAGGAAGGACTACATGACTATTCTTGCATCCCTAATCTCTGTGGGGCTTATTGTGATTTATGTGTTATATCTACACAATCCATATATTCGCCAAGTCATTTTAGGGCATAAACTTAAGCATGAGATAGATCCAAGTCTGAAGTGGACCACACCATAGGAAACTGTGGGGAAATGTCGCCCACGGTTAAAACTTTCCAATGCTCACTAAAATGTTTATTTTCCATCCAACCCATTCAAAAGGTGAATTGAACCTATTCGAAGGGAAACAAAAAATATGAGCTTGACTTATCAAGGCCCTGAAAAGTTTCTAATGGTAGGATTTATTACCCATCATTTAAAGTGGTGTGGTTCACTTGAGCTTTGCATATACCTCATGTTTCAGCAGCTCATGCCCTAATATGAGTTGGCAAAATGTATAATCGGAGTGGATATGGTGCATACATCGTGGTGGACCCAAACAAAAAATATCAGCTTGAATACAGTTATAAAATTAGGTTTTCTTCTCAACATTTCTATCTTTCTTGCCGTCTCGCACACGCACAAGCATTGATGCCCTTTTATTCTCTTTTATTCGCTTGCATCTCTCTCCCCAGAACCTTAACCCCATTCTCTTCCCACCGCCCCTCTCTTAAAAACATCAGGACATCCCCCCCCCCCCTCCCCCCCGTCTCTCTCTCTCTTCCCACCCTGTCGGTCTCTCTTTAAACAAATCAAGACTCTTTTATTCACTTACATCTCTATCTCAGAAATATCAAGACCCTTCTCTTCTCTTTCTTCATTTCCCTAATTCTGTTGCACCAACAAGCAACAACATGAACAAGAAGCAGAACCTTTTCCACAAGAAACTTCTACTTGAATTTTCATGGGAGCTTCAACGTTCGCCCATCCTGTTAGACCTATCTGTTGAGAACTCAGGTTGACATAATGGGGTTTCGATGAGGACTTCATCGAATGCAAGGTGGCGTACATGGGAAAGCCAGGCATCTCTCTCTCTCTCTCTCTCTCTCTCTCTCTCTCTCTCTCTCTCTCCGTATACTATCCTCTTCCTCTCTTATGTCTTTCTAAATATGTGTTCTTTTGTTTGTGCTTCTTAATTTTAATTTGAGTTTTGTTGGGGTATTGGAATTAGAAATACTATTAGAAATATATGTAAACTGCCCTTTTAATTTTAAGGCAGATTGAAACCAAAAGCAATAAGATTTGGTTGGTTTTCCTGGTCTCTCTTTGCTCGTGTTTTACTCTCTCTCTCTCTCTCTCTCTCTCTCTCTCTCTCTCTCTCTCTCTCAGCTTCATACATTCTGGTTTTCAATCTCAATTAGCTCATGTGCTATATAGTTTTATCACAAGAGAGATGATCCATTAAGAATTCTTTATATACTGTGTTTTATCAATTAGCTAAATAATTAACCCTGTATAGGGACTACAGTTCAAGCATCTCGCCCCAAACCTATTTGCCCCATACCTATTTGCAATCATCTTAGTGTAGCAGGGCCCATTGAATCACTTCATCTAAATAATTCAATGGTTAGATCTAAACCCATGATCATGTATAACCCACTTAATAGTCTTATATGTGGTCCACTGAAGGTTGGGCATTGTCCAACATCTCAATAGTTGCATGATCAAAGCAATCCCAACTCAAGGATCTCTCGAATAGTCTGTGAGATTATAAATTTTCTTACAGTCGGATTTGCACCCCCATTCACAGGATAATGACGGTGCTGATCATCCGATCATGTTGATTTTGGGGCCACCGCGAAATTGGTAACGCTCCTTCATGTCTACTTGTTCTCTTTAATCGGACGTGATTTGAAATCCATAATAACCTTTCACGTCTTGTGGTCCACTCTGATGGAAAATCCATTTTGATCCCTCACATTTAGTGGTCCACTGCAATCACAGAATTTTACTGGACCATTGATCTTGATTGAAATTTTCAGGAATTAAAAGGACAATGCAATTAACCAATCTAGTCAACTCAACCGAGTCGATTTTTTTATTTTTTATTTTTTTTGAGTTTTAGTCTATGATCTATACACTGGGCCACTATTTCTGGACGGTGATAGCCTGACTGCGTGTAGCCATTGGTAGAGCATACCTACGACAAGCTGACCACTAGATCCACCCCGTCCATCTGGTGCATTGCCACATTTTTCACCATGCATCTTAAATACCAGTCTAATCCAGTATTTAAGTGGGCCACACCATAGGGAACGGTGTAAAATCATGCCTAAAACCCACAGTTTCCTTGGTGTGGCCCAATTGAGTCTTGGAATGTTTTAATTTTTTGTAGAATTCATTGGTCGTGATGTAGCGTGAAAGATTAATAGATTGGCTGTCATGTACATAATAATATTGAACCAGCACACAATCTGGAATATTTAACCGTGCATACTACCATCTCAACTGTTCCCCATGGTGTAGCCAACCTGAGTTTTGAATCAACCTAATTTTTGGGTCCCAGGCAAAACACAAGGTGGAGAACCTGATGGACGGGGTAGATCTCATTCACATGAAGTCCTCCATCAGCATCAGCGAATAGTCACACCCCCACGTGACTACCCGGATTCACGCAAGCTTTTCGACGATACATGGGCCACACACCAGAAGATTTCGCATTTATAGCTGACCATCATCAATAGTAATATATAATTTTATAGGCCATTGGCTTCTTGGGTTCTGAAATTAGGTGTGAAAGAGGTGGACTTTTATGGCCAAGAGATGGTCAGGTGCCTTGAAAAATGATATCTTAGACCGTAGAAAGTGGGGGCCTTTTTCTTAGGGTTTTGTCTTCCTTTTGTTTTGTAGACTGCGTCAGATGCTCTTTGTTTTTTCAAAAATATACGGCTGGCATTGCGCCCGAGATAGAAGGAGATGATCAGAGGTCAGTTGTTGACTTTGCATGCATCTGCCTTTTCCTACCCTTCTTAAAGGAAAACGCTTGCATGGCATAAAAGACTCAACGTGCTTGAAATCTACCCGTCCATCAGGTGACTCGCCCCTTGTTTAGCTTTGATCACAAAAATCAGACTCATTTAATACTCAGGTGCGCCACCCCATTAGATTATACCTAAACACCTTCATATTAAAGCTGTATGGCCCACCTGGGTCATACAATTCTGTGATTTTTGGTAATTCTTTCATCCTATGAGGAAAACCAGATATGATGGATTGGATTCCATATAAACAACATGTTGGGTCCTACACAACTAATCATGGGCGTCCATATCCCAATTTTTTCTAGGGTATGGCCTACCTGAGTTCTAGATGGTCATGATATTTGGGTTCCAAGATGAACGGGTGGCAGCGTACATGATGGACGAGGTGGATCTCATGAAAGTTCCACCCACGTGGCTCTCGGCTCTTTTTTAAACGAGGGGATGTTCTGATCCTGGGCCTAGTCGTTATCGATGGTGTCCTCGGGTCACTACTTTGTTAAAGTAGGCCCTATTTTTTTGTGATCCAGACCGTTGAAGTCATGGATCCCACCCTGGATGGACGGGCCATCTCCTAAAAAGTCTGAGGACTACTGTATCTTTACTCATTAGAGGCGTTTTTGGGGCGCAGTCCTTCCGCTTAGATCCTATAATATGATCTGAATCATTGAATCATGGGCCTGAGGATCATACAGTAGCTCTTTAAATGACAACCATGGATTCTCGATGACGTAAATGCAAATGTACTCACCGTTGTATGTGTGGCCATGGCTCAGTGAGGCAGATCATTGGTCTGTGGGTCCACCATGTGGATGGATCACTTCCACCGAAATCTTCTTGATAGGACAATTCTGGGTTTTCACTTTAATGCTGCCAATGGACGGTCAGGAGAAAACATTCAACTGGAAAAGGCCCTTAATCTTTGGCTGGGATTTTCCATCCAGGGATGATTGCATGCATCACATCATCAATGGCCTGGATAAGTCAACCATAAGGTGTGAAATCCCATTGTAGCGGTTGTAGGTAGATGAGCAGAATTTACAATTAATTGCGTGTGGGGCCCACCTTGATGTGTGTGTGTTCTATCCAACCTGTCTAGAAATAGGCCGTGAGAAAAATCAGCGTATCCAATATTAGCTAGGCCGCCATCTGATTTTGGATGTTTCTGGGTGGTCATCCAGTTTTTTATATGGTGTGGTCTATCTGATGATTGGATTGTCCTGATTATTCATGTTTTCCCCTTTTAATGATGCAAATATTCTGTCAGATGGTTTGGATGCCATATACACACCACAGTGGCCCCACGCACTGGTTGTAGATGACTCTCATTTAAAAACAGTTCCAAAGAAACCTTCCTTGTGGTTTGCTTCCTAAGCTTCGGTACAGTACGTCCACATACATCTGGTGTCACCTTGCGATGATCTAAACCGTTTATAATTTGATGGACCTCACCATAAGTGTGAGAGTAAAAAGTAAAATAAAATCACAGAATTAGGAGTGTACACGAACTGAGCTAGCTCAATTAACTCGCCCAACCCAACTTGAAAAAGCTCGATTCAACTTGGCTCAAACTAGCTGAATTTTTTAGCTTGAAAATGAATTCGAGCTGACACTACCTCAACTCGACTTGAATTGAACCTAACTCGAATCGAGTTCAATCGAATCAATTTGGTGACTCGGTTACTTTGATATTGATATTGCTCACCAAGTGTTTGATGAAATGACTCAACAAAGTGTGGTTGGTGGCAAAAAAGGTATGTATATAAAACAAATACCATTTACTTTTTTAATTTTTATGTTGCTTAGAAGGTGTTTGATAAAATACATGTAAAACCACTGCTGTTGTATGTAAAACAGTGAGATTTTGAAGGATTTTGAAGGTGCAGTCCCTATATTTGTGACTTGAACTAGCTCAAGCTGCTGATTGAGCCAAGCCGAGCTGACCAGTCAAGCTGAGCCAAGCTGAGTTTGAGTTGGGGTCAGCTAGTGGCCGAGCTGAGCTGAGGCCGGACTCAGTTCAACTTGGTGTGCACCCCTACGGAGAGCTCTCATATTGAAAATTTTGGACCAATGGACCATTTCAACCTTTTCCTTTTGGACACTAACCAACTCTTTAGCCCTTGCTTTTTTAGGTAATATTTTGAAGGGTTAAGATATATGGGTATTAACAGCTTAAAAATGATTTAGGGGTGTTTGATTTTTCCTTTTTCCTTTATATATATATATATATATATATAGAGAGAGAGAGAGAGAGAGAGAGAGAGAGAGAGAGAGAGATTATTAATCCTTACCTAGCTTTGAAAGAAATAGAGTATTTTCTTTTGAAAAAGTGATCCCAAAGGTATCAACTTAAATTTGTAGGCCCACCGTATGTACGTGACATATCCAAGCTGTTCACCTGTTTTACCAGAAGGATTAATGGCATGAGGTTAAAAATGAGGGCAGATCCAAAGCTCAAGTCACATCACAGAAACTGTGGTTGTAAAACACCCATGGTTGAAAAGTTCTAATAGATTGTTTATTTATCAACTAGCCCATTTATAAGATCACACCGGAATAGATTAGAGGAAAACACAAATACCAAATTGACCCAAAACTTCTGGAGCCCCAAAAAGTTCTTAATGGCAGGCGTTTAATTTCCACGAGATAGTATACTTGAACTTTGGATCTACCTCGATATTTTTTACCTCATATCCTAAAATTAGACCGCAAAACATATAAATGATGTGATACGCTCACACGAAATTCGAACCCTCCTCGATCTTAGTGTTCAAAAAATATCTAGTCATCAACATTGAAAAGGGTGTATGAATTACACTGATAATTAAATTATTACCTAATTAATTAGTGTAGAAAAATGCGCGTTGCTAGAGCACCTTTAAGTTATAATGCTCCTAATTGCATCAGTTCATATGGATGATCCAATCGATTGATCTAAACGGTCCATCATGTCAAACACACAATATCAATTAATCTAAACGGTCCATCATGTCAAACACACAATATTCATGCTACCACGTAAATATTGCACAGATAAAATGGTCCAATCCTTCCTTGTTTTGGCCATATTTTTTATAGACATACTTTTTCCTAGCCACCACCAATAGGATGGCTACGATTGCCTACAAAAGGAATTCTTTAAAATCATAAGCAATCTATGATGGCCCCTAACAAATAGATGGATCAGATTGTTTACAGTGACTTATTTTGTGTAAACGATCTTGAACATTCATATTAAAGGCCATTGATAAAATGATGTGGTGTGATTTTTCCACGGTAGATCAGAAAATATGGATCTAATGAACAGTCTTGATCAGCGGAATAGACTTAGTATATAGGGCTTACTATGTTTTAAATATAAATCCACTCCATCCATCAGGTTTTGAACTTGACCTTAGGTACTGAGGCTAAAACTCATTTACATCTACTGCTCAAATGGCTCATACCACATGAAGTAAGAATGCGATGGTGATCATAGGTTTGTGTGTGGGTCACCATGGACTATATGTTTCATCAAATCCTTTAATCAGATCTATCTCACCAGGATAAAGAGAAAATCCCAAAATCTGCCTGATAAAAAGCTCAAATGACAAAATATCGTAACTTAAGAGTTTTTGGGAGCAATTTTAAGTACTTTGGTTGGATGGCTTGGGCTGTACACAAACCGAGTTAGCTTGGTTAGCACGTTAGACTCAACTCAAAAAAGCTCGATTCAACTTGGTTCGAAACTGAGTTCAAGACGAGTCAAGCTGATTTTTTGAGCTCAAAAAATTTTTAAACCTATTCAAGCTTGCCCTAGCTCGACTCGACTTGGATCGAACCCAGCTCGACTCGACTTGGATCGAACCCAACTCGAATCGAACTCGGATCAAACCAGTTCAGTGACTTGGTTACTTTGATATTGATGTTGCTCACCAAGTGTTTACTGAAATGACTTAATGAAGTGTGGGTTGGTGGCAAGGAAGGTATGTATATGAAACAAATACATTTTTTTTTTAAATTTTGATGTTGTCTATAAGTTGTTTAACGAAATACCCGTAAAATCGTTGCTGCCGTTTTACATACAATGAGAATTTAAAGGTGTAGTTCATGTGTTTGTGAAAATGCTACACAAGTGAACTCAGCTCGATCTTAGCTTAAACTCGACTCGATCTAGCCCGAGCTGATGACCAAACCGAAATGAGTTGGCCAGTCAAGCTCAAGGACCAAGCCAAGCGGAGTTCAAGCTAGGGTCAGCTAGTGGCCGAGCTAAGTCTAGCTATGCCAAGCTTGACTCAGTTCAACTCGTGTACTCCTCTAGGCATGGCTCATGCAAGTTTCAATAGGATTTATCTTTTATATAATTCAAAAAATGGTTTTCACTGATGGACTGAGTGGACTTTACATGTATAGTATGGTGGACCCCATGGAGTATCACATGGTCCTCTTTGCACCAGATACATGTAGAGAAGAAAAGTTATGCAAGCTACACTCATTAAAAGAAGTAAAATAAGTGGGTTGATTCTAATCTTCTTCTACGATAAAATCTCAACCATTTCATGCTAAGCAGTAGGAGTGTACACGAATCAAGCTAGCTCAGTTAGCTCGCTCGACTCAACTCGAAAAAGCTCGATTCGACTCGGTTCGAAGCTGAGTTCAAGCCAAGTCGAGCCGATTATTTGAGCTCATAAATGAGTTCGAGCTAACCCCAGCTCGACTCGACTTGGATCGAACCCAACTTGAATCGAACTTGGATTGAACCAGTTTAGTGACTAGGTTACTTTGATATTGATGTTGCTCACCAAGTATTTGATGAAATGACTCAACGAAGTGTGGCCGATGGAAAGGAAGGTATGTATATGAAACAAATACTATTTTTTTTCTTGATTTTTATATTGCTTAGAAAGTGTTTGATAAAATATCTGTAAAACCACACTGTTGATGTTTTACATACGATGAGATTTTAAAGGTGTAATCCATGTGTTTGTGAAAATGTTGCACAGGCGAACTCGGCTCGATCTTGGCTCGAACTAGCTCGAGCTGGCCAGTTAGGCTCGAAGACCGAGCCAAGTTCGAGACGAGGTCAGCTAGTGGCTGAGCCACGCTCGGTTCCACTCGGTGTACACCCACACTAAGCAGCCATATAAGCCCATTGCATCTGCCTGCTTATTAATATAAGAAGCGCTCTATGAGACCCACCATAACGTATTGGTTTTCTCCACGCCGTCCATCCATATTTTCGGATCTTTTTAGGATATGAACCCAAAAATGATGCAGATCTAAGGCTCAAGTAGACCACATTCGGGATTGAACATCCACCATTAAAACTTTCTTAGGAGTTGCATAAATTTTGGATCAAGCTGATATTTGTGCTTTCCCTTCATCCAGATCCACATGACCTTTGAATGGTTTAGATGGCAAATAAACATCCTTGTATGCCCTAGGAAGGTTACCATGGTGGGTATCATTATCACTACCGCACATTGGTCCACTTGAGCTTTAGATCTGCCTCATAATTGGGTTCATACCCTAAAACGATAAGAAGAAATGGATGGACAGCGTGAATAATATCCATGAATCATGGTGGGCCCCAATCTCCTTCTTAATCAATGTTGTGTGAACATTACTTGTGAGAGAAAATATTCATAAATATCAGAGGGGACATACCATAGCTAAACAGGGCCCGAAGCAATCGTTTTGGATAACCTAACATGACTAGAAATTATTTGAATGCAGAGGGGACATGGTCTAGCTATCTACTGTAGGTAACGTACTACTATCGTACCCAACTCTCTTCCTTCTGCTTTGTTTTTTTTTTTTTTTCCTGTCAACTTTTTCTTCTCATTTCTTCCTCCTTTTTTTTCCCACCTTCTCTCGTCTTTTGAGAATACTTACAATGTTAGGACATATTTGGGTGCATCTGACATTGAATTGTACCATATATTTTTATCCTGATATGAGCTAACCAAACTAGGGTTGTTGATGGTGTCAGTGCGTGTTGGAAATATACCAATGGCTAGATTGTGGTGCACTCAGGTGTCCAACAAGCTTGAAATTTCAACATTATGGGTTTCCTATATATGATACTGAATTTTGAGAAACTTTTGGATTTTAAAACACATAGAACATATGAACATGTGTGTCTGACAAATGATCATTCCCTCCTCACTAATTTCACGTACACACATATACACATACACATACAAAGGGGTCTGTTTGGATGAATGTTAACAGTCGTCAATTCACCAAAACTATTCTAATTGGCTTTTACTGAAATAAAATTCATCATGGGTCCCAAATGGTAATCTGGGAGTGTGATGTAAACATGCTGCAAAAGAGGATTTTAGATCAATACAAGGGTTTTATCTCCAAATGCTTCCAACTCCATATTTAGGGCTGTTTGGATGAATGTCAGTTGTCGACCCCAGAAGGTACCTACCAACAATCATCAATTCACCAAAAACCAATCTGACTGGCTTGTAGTGATCAAACAAAAATTCATTGTGGATCCCAAACAGTGATTTTGGAATACAATCTAAACAGAATGCAAAAGATGGTTTTAGATCAAAATAAGGCTTTCATCTCTAAGGGGTTGTTTGGATGCCAGTAAATGAAGCTAACTAATGATGTTATAGGTAAATGGTTTATAGCCTGTGCTTGGATGTTGAAAAATGCATATAAATGATTTACAGGTGGTTCATCATTTACAATTTTTAGCCCCATTTAATTTACAAAAAGGTTGTGATTTCATTTACAGACTCTATTTATAGCCTAATAACTATAAATGAAAAGATTTGTTCTTCAATCACAGGACTCAAATAATTTATACGCTATCCAAACATAAACAATCTTTTACATGTAAATCATTTACAACTTACAGCCAAACGAAACTGGCTTTTTAATCATTTATAGGCATCCAAACAAGCCCTAAAGACTTCTTAACTCCATATTTAGGGCTCATTTGGATGAATGTCAATCGTTAACCCTAAAAGGGTACCCACAGACGTAACTTCAGCAAAACCAATCCACATATGCTGCAAAAGAAAGTTTCGATCAAAACAAGGGTTTCATTTCCAAATGCTTCTGATTACTGCATATTTAGGGCTCATTTGGACAAAAGTGATCAATTATCACCGAAAACCAATCTAACTTGCTTTTAGTGAAACAAAAACACTTCACAGGTCCAGATAGAAATTCCAAGGTGCATCTAAACATACAGCAAAAGAGGGGTTTAGATGGAAATATATAGGTTCCAACCCTAGTTTTGTTAGTTGGTCCAATCGAGCCCTTTATGAGAAATGAAAAATAGATGACATCCGGACCAAAGTAATGTTGATCGGTGGAGCCCAACAGAGTGCTTTCATACCATTTTAAAAATTAATCCAAATACAACTCCTCTGCATTTTCTTTCCTGACTTTAATTTCATTTGTTAAAAGCTAGACTCGAATCCTCTCCAACCCCATTGTAAGCAAGGGTTGTGTGACATCTAGATCATCCATCATGTGTAACCATCAAGCAAAAATCAGTCCAATCCACAACTTGGTAGGCTACACCACATGGGAACAATGGGGAGGCCACACCAATGGCACATGTTTTGTCCATGTCACGTGGGTTTCACCATGATATATGTGTTTTATCTATGCCATTCATCCATTTTTTCGGATCATTTTAAAACATGAACCCAAAAATTAAGTAGATCCAACTCTAAGAAATAGTGAGGATTCAACTCTGACTTTTGAAAACTTTTCAAGGGCCACAGAAGTTTTGCATCAAGCTGATATTTGTGTTGTTCATACATCCAGCTCTTCGTGACCTTGTCAACCCGCTGGATGGCAAATAAACATTACAGTGGGCCTTAGGAAGTTTTTAATGGTGGGTGTTCAATCAACACTGTTTTTCAGCGGTGTAGTCTACCTATGATTTGGATCTGCCTCATTTTTAGGCCCATGCCCTAAATGAGCCGGCAAAATGAGTGAACGGGTTGGATAAAACACATATATCATAGTGGGTCCCGCAGATCATTGACACCAGCTAACCGGCTGGTGTTGCGGTCACTAGCCAAACCGTGTCCATGCCAACCATAGTTTTATGTGTTAGGCTACCAAATTAAGGTGGGTCTCACTACAAGCAGGTGTTGCAGAGAATTCTGGTCACTCTGACGCCTTTGGATTTGGAACATCCAAAGACAAGAATTCCTTTTAACTTTGAATAGGACACGATGTGGGTCCCATTGGATGAACGAACTTTTTTTAGGATTTGCATGATACTCAGGCTGTGTGTGACGCTTGATACGCGGCCACTAAAATATTGTACACGTGGCTTATATTAAGCCAAATAATATCGACTTTATTGTGTAGCCCAATGTCTCCAAATCACAAACCCTAGATCAGGTTGGTTGAACGATCCCAATCTCAGATTGTTGGGAACTTGTTTGTGGAAATAGGACCATTGGATATTTTTCCTTTTTAACCGTCCATTAAATGTCCACTAATCCAACAGTCAGATAATCAAATATGCTTAATTCTCGGTTCATGATACACATACATTGGGTATCATAATTTGACGGTTTAATTAGACCACTTGTATGCCACGTGTACAATTTCTAAATGCCTGAGTATCATTCATCACACTCCGCCAGAGTATCGAAGTTTTTCTCTTTTTTTGGGCACTCTTATGATCACGTTTTGTTAGTGCTAACACGTGTGACTTAATATGTGTGGCATGGATATGTCCTCTAAGTGTAGGTCCAACGTGTACAAACCAAATACCCGAACAAGCTTTGCATGTCCTCGGCCGAGGATCCTATAGTTCCTCTATTAGAGCCTCCACCCTCTCCATACACGTATACACTCAACACACGTGTCAACCTTGCAATTTTGTAGGACATCTAGATAAGGTGGTGTTCACTCAAAAGATAACTACATGCAAATATCAGGCTGGTATACTCATCACGTGGGCCACCACTAAACCAAAAAAAAATAAAATAATGGACGGTTTTAAAAACTAGCCAGTGGTCGACGGTCAAAACACACGGTCCACCTAGTGAATGGATCTGCGGGTTTTTTTTGTATGGTCATCTTCACGGTGGAGCAACCTTATCAACAGCTCAGATGTCCCATGCACATGTCAAGTTCGTACGTGTGGTGAGTGCAAACGTGCCTATTGGGCTTGCAAACCTCTTGCCAAAATGATATTGAAAAGCGACTCAATTAGTAGTCAGCTATCTTTATTCAATGCATTTGTATTTTATATTAGCTCTATATTTCATAATTTAGAAAACCAAAAAAAAAAAAAAAAAAAAAGAAGATTACAATATAGGGTCGTGATTCAATGAGGGGCCACCATGTGCGTGACAGAACACGGGTCAGAAATCTGGGCAGACATCAAACAAGCATAGTTTTAAGACTCGGAACAGTCGACTGGCCTTTGTCAGACCTGATTGGTTCAATGCAACAAGTCACCCTTGGGTGAGCCGGCCGATTCAACCCCAATTCAGGTGAATCCAGGTAAGTCGCAAAGCCGGATAAGTCAGGTCAAGTCATCAAGTTATGCAGGGAAGGATGTGAGGTCAAGTACCGTCTTCTTCAAAGGATAATTATTCCGAATACATGGAACTTTTCTAAATTCTTTAGGGAGACTTTTCCACTTCACAAGAAAAAAAAAAAGAAGCAAAATAGAAATAAATTCTATAAAATTCATAACTTGATTGTGAATAAAAACGAGATCGCACCCCTCTAAATAAGGACACTAAGTCATGAAAGTAGTTCCGGAATTAAACTACAACTAAAACTCTAAAAATTTGCAACTTGCTATTTATAGACAGTCGTTGCTCCTATTAGTGCGCATGGTTTTTGGTCTAAAATAATGTCCTAATTGGCCGAATCAAGACATTTCCCTAATTATTCTAAGTACTTTTCATGTTGGATGCAACTCCTAAAGCTCAAGGATAAAGAGTTATACTTAAACTAAAACTTACCATAAATAGTAAAAATGAAAATAAAACTTGTCGAGTTGATGCTATTTCACAAATTCGGTGTGGGCAGCCTGGCATAGCGGAGTTGGGTGGCTAAAGTAGCTCATCATACCCCAAAATCATATATAGTATGTTCGATAGCTTTTATGAGATATGTCTATTTTAAGTTTTGACAGTCGGGATCACTTTTGTTGTCGACCAGGCCTTTTTTGATCCATCTTAGCCATAAAATTGTCGACAAACCACTCTACATCACTGAATCTTTAAACCATGCACACAAATCAGAGAACACCATCATTTTGCACATAAAAATTCATATTCTTGACAATGTCTTTCGCAAGGAGAAATCTTTTTTCTCTCTCTACAAAATGGAGAATCTAAAATTACTAGGCTTACATAGTATGTGTTAAACATCCAACCCATTTAAGTACACCAATATAATTATTAGGCAAACCAAAAATATTAGGGATCAAATTATAAGGTGGGCCAATTCATAGAAAATAATGTACACCACTCAAAACATCCAAATTCAAGTGTAGCCCATCTAACCATTTGATTGGCCTGATTTTTGGTTTGTATGATCACTATGGCAGGATTCATATGTTCGATGGCTTGGATTTCATACACATACCATGTGTACCATGTGGGCCCCATAAATCTTAATTTTCACTACTTTTTAAAGAAAAACTTGGATGAAGCATTTTTATAATTTCCTTCTTCAAAAAGTACATCATTATGACTTCTAATCATTGAGTCATTATTTAATAAAATATTGATTCCTAAGGAAATTTTGCAGTGTAATCCCCGCAGGCCGATTTGGATTTATAAAAACGAAACACCATTTCTCATAAGATTAATTTCCTGTTGTTTGGGGAAGATTTTTTTTGTGAGAATTGGTGAGGAACACAATTGCTCACTTTCTATTTGTCCTGGAAAATCGACAAGTATACTTTCCCACCTCACCTCCTAGGCATTTTACTGCAATAGAAGGAAAATGAATTTCTTAATGATCTCCAATCGCCTCACATATATCACATATGAAATGTTCCATTATATACCAATGCACCACATGTGTCACTATTCATCTTTACTTGGGCCCCACATGTACAAAGCACCTCGAATGAGCTGTTCATGTCAACTTTCTAATGTCCATCTAATGTTGTGTGACATGTGCCACCATCCACCTTCACTTGGGCCCAACATGTAGAGAGTGCCTCTCATGTGCCAACTTTCCATTATCCATCTTCATTTGTGTCATACATATACCACCATCCATCTTTTGCTTGTGTCTCACGTGTGCAAAGCACCCACATATGCTGTTGTCCATCTTCAATCACTTCATATGTGTTGCATGTGACAACATGCCACATATGCCAATGTGCCTATATATACATGTGCCACCACCTACCTTCAAGTGTATGTATCAAATGAGTTAATGCGTGGCTTGTGTCACATGTGCATCATACATCTTCAAGCACCTCTCATGCATCATATGCAACACCGTTAAGCTTGAGTACCCATAGGTGCCATAGACTATCTTTGAGTGTTTCATGTGCGTTGCATGTTAATTGGCATATATGAATAACTATGGGGCAATTTTTTTTATTTGACCAAACAATAAATTGAAAAACATATAATAAAAAAATAAAAAATAAAAAAATCTAAGAAACTTTTATTTAAAAACAAACTCGAAAAATAAATTTTCATTTCTCACAATTTTCTGAAAATAAAATTTTCGAGAAATAATATTTCCCTTCCCATGCTTTCCACGGATCCAAACAAACCCTAATATTATACACAAATAAAAAGGTCTCAAGTACAGTCCACCCAATGCATAACATCCAATTAGGGCTGTCAACAGGCCGAGACTGGTGTAGGTCTCAGCCCAAATTTTGAACTGTTTTGGGCCCTACTATTCAAAATTCTGATTTTTTGAGCCCAAGCCCAGCCCATTGACACCTCTACTTCTAACCTTTCATTTTTGTGTGACATCTATCCATCTAATAGGTAGGTGATCCTATCAAGTTGTGAGAAAATTATCCATATCCACTAATTCAGTAGACCACACTTATATTTTGTTATTTAGCATTTCTCATGTGGCTAGCCTCTTATAAGGATTTCACATTCACTTAATAGGTTGGAAGTTATCCATTGGGTAGACCATACATTGTAGGCTGACCAATTAGACTTAAAACCTCCTCTAAATGAGGTCTCAAGTCCAACTCCAACTGCTCGGACTCTTTAATTACTTTCAAAAGGGCACACAGCTTAAAAATTACAAAGTATTATTTGCCTGATTTATTAGCTCCATTCAATCAGTATTATTCACCTTTCTTAAGTAAGTCAATTTGTTTTTAGATCCTTGCTCTTGCTCGGGTGGTAGACTCTTGGGAGTTTCAACACCCGGCCAAGGGTTCGAGTATCCATAGGTGGTGAAAGCCCACTACGTCGTGAGTGTGTGGGGGTGTTTAATAATAAAAAAAAAGTCAATTTGTTATTGACAAAGACATGTAATTTCAAAACATATAGAGTTTTAAACCTTTTTTAATCAATTACAGGAGACTTGAAGAGAAAGCTATCTAAGACCTACGAAACAACCGATTAGAAATAAGAAACATAGGGGATCACAAATACCCACCAACACCCAAGTAGATCTAAGCCAATAAAACAAAAACTTCAGCCAATCTAGGCCTTTCCAGCATCCTTGTGATTCATGCACCTGGCTGAAAGCTTCATGCTATAACTGTAACAAGGTCAATGGTTTGAATGCAGGGACACCTTACTACAGTGAAGGCAAGAGAGCAACAGCAACAGGGAGAGCTGCTGAAAGATGATTATTATTATTATTATTTTGTGTGTGTGTGTAGATCAGGTGTTGTAGAGGATTCTTTTTAAAAAATTAGATGATTTCATTTCACAAAAATCAAGCTTTACAAGAACTGGACAACTCATTCGGTCACCCTACCAAAAAAGAAAGCCTATCATATGTCTATGCAACGGAAATGAAAATTAAGACCGCTTCCTAATCGACCCAAACCCGGTTTTATCTGAAAAGATAAGGTTGTTACACGGCACGCCAACAACGCAGTGGGCTAAGATCCAATCTCAGGCCTCACCCACAAACGATAAACGGAAAAAAATATAAACTAGAAACAAATCAAAGCAATTCAAACAAACCATAAAACAAGATATACGTGGAAAAATCCCAAACTAGGGTAAAAAACCACGGATGCAAACTTCCACTATGAAGAAACAAAGATTATAGGGCAAAATACTAACATCTCCCTTGGAAGAATATAGAAAACCCTTAGCCCACACCTTTAGAAATATTTTTCAATATTCCTCATCTCATGCATACCCAAGAAAAATCCTAGGAACCCCTATTTATAGTTTAGGCAACTTCCCTTACGCATCCCGGTTGCGAAAGGACTCAAATCCGCAGTTTCGCGGAACAAACTGCGTAACCTACGACCAGTCCTGGCTCCGCTACGACCGGTCCTAGGCCCCTACGACCAGTCGTAGCTCTCATACGACCAGTCCTAGGCCCCGGAAAAAAAACAGCACAACTCGCTGGACTTTGAGTCGTGCTAGGGCTCGAACCCACGACCGGTCGAGCGCCTCTCACGACCGGCCGTGGCTCCCCCACGACTGGTCAAACACGCCCCACGACCGGTCGTAGACGTCCTACGACCGGTCGAATGCGGCCCAATTGTGGCTCCACATTCTCAACAATCTTCCACTTGGAGACACATTGCCATAAACTTTCGTCTTCTTCATCCGGAGTGCACCACCTCCCCGTCTTCAAACTTGAAGACCAATCAAAGCTGAACAGAGTTTCAACTTCTCCCTTGTGACCACGTTGGTCAACATATCTGCAGCATTCTCACTTGTATGAATCTTCTCTAGAATAATCGATCCATCTTCCAGTAACAAACGTATGAAGTGATATCTAATGGCAATATGCTTGGTCCTTGAATGAAAGACTGAATTCTTAGCCAAGTCTATTGCACTCTGACTGTCACTATACAGCTTGCAATCTACTTGCTTCTTACCCAACTCTTCCATAAAACCTTGCATCCACACCATCTCCTTTCATGCTTCTGTAGATATTCTGCTTCTATCGTACTGACAGACACTATCTTCTGTAACTAAGAGACCCAACTGACTACAACACTGCCCAGAGTAAAGACATAACCTGTAGTGCTTCTTTTGCTGTCGATATCTCCTGCCAAATCTAAATCCACGTAGCCTTGCAGCTTGATTTTCGATCCACCATAACACAACCTTACATCCTTAGTACCCACAAGGTATCTGAGGATCTACTTTACAGCTTTCCAATGTTCCTTCCCTGGGTTGTTCATGAACCTGCTAACAACTCTCACTGCTTGAGCAATGTCTGGCCTCGTGCTCACCATAGCATACATGAGACTCCCAATCACTGACGCATATGAGACTTTGGCCATTTAGTCCCGTTTCTCCTACGTCTTTGCACCTTGCTCCTTAGATAGCTTGAAGTGGTTGGCTAATGGAGTGCTAACCGGCTTAGCACCTCCCATATTGAATCGATCAAGTACCTTGGCTATGTACTCCGCTTGTGACAAAACCAGTTTCTTGTTTTCCCTGTCACGCTTTATCCTCATGCCTAGGATTTATTTTGAAGCTCCTAAATCCTTCATAGTAAATTCTCTAGACAGTTGTCTTTTGAGATCTGAGATGTCCTTCATGCTTGAACCAGCCACAAGCATATCATCAACATATAGAAGAAGAATGATGTACGACGTATCCAACTTCTTCAAGTAACAACAGTGGTCTGCATGACATCTCCTAAAACCATTTCCCGATATGAAACTATTAAACTTCTTGTACCACTGCCTCGGGGCCTACTTCAGGCCATATAGACTTTTCTTCAGTTTGCACACCTTGTTCTCATTACCTGGTGCCACGTATCCTGTCGGCTGATGCATATATATTTCTTCTTCAAGATCCCCATGAAGAAAGGCTGTCTTAACATCTAACTGCTCTAGATGTAAGTTCTCTGTAGCCACTATACTCAAGACCATGCGAATCGTAGACATTTTCACTACCAGTGAAAATATTTCAGTGAAATCGATACTTGACTTCTGTTGAAAACCTTTTACAACCAGTCTCACCTTGTACCGTTTCGAACCATCATGCTCCTCCTTCAGTCTGTAAACTCACTTGTTATGAAGAGCTTTCTTACCCTTAGGTAAAGTGACTAGCTCCCATGTACGATTAGACTCAAGAGAGTCCATCTCCTCATCCATGGCTTGCTCCCACTTAACCCGTGTATCTGAATGTAATGCCTCTTCAAAACATTCTAGATCACCATTATCTGTCAGCAGTAGATAATGTAAGGAGGGTGAGTATCAGACCGTGGGTCTTCTCTCCCGAGTAGACCTCCTTACAACCGGTGTCTGTGGCTCTGCCTCATGATGCTCCTGTGCATGATCATCCCGTGGCGCTGTAACATCCATGTCCGGTAACTCTTCCAACTCTACGAATTCCTTTTTCTCGGCCTTATTTTCTTGCACACTGTCCTTATGCATCACTTTTTCGTTGAAGACTACGTCCTTACTTTTGATGATTTTTCTATTTTTTGCATCCCAAAACCTGTAGCCAAAATTATCCTGCCCGTATCCTATAAACGTGCACCTCCTGGACTTCGTATCCAGCTTGTTTCTGTGCTCTGCATCAATGTGAACATATGAAGTGCAACCGAACACTCTGAGATGTGTAAGGTTCACTTCTTTCCCAGTCCACGTTTCTTCTGGTAGCCCACCATCCAATGGTGCTGAAGGACTTCTATTTATAAGATATACGGCAGTATTTACAGCATTTGTCCAAAAGGTCTTGGACAACCCTGCATGTAACCTCATGCTCCTGGCGCGCTCAAGGATGGTCCTGTTAATGCGCTCAGCCACACCATTCTGTTGTGGTGTCCCTGGAATCATTTTCTGATGTTTGATTCCACTTGCTGCACAATACTCTTCAAACCTCTTATCACAATATTCTTCCCCATTATCAGATCTGAGACACTTTACTGTTTTACCTGTCTCGTTTTCTACCATAACTTTCCACTTCTTAAACGCATCAAATACATCAGATTTATGCTTTAAGAAATAAATCCACAGTTTTCTACTAGCATCATCAATAAAGGAAACAAAATAACGTGAGCCACCAGGGGATGATACCTGTGCCGGTCCCCACACGTCAATGTGTACAAGCTCCAATAGATGCGTCTTTGGAGCACGTCCTGTCTTCTTTAAGCTTACCCTCTTCTGCTTGCCATATATGTGTTGAGGGTCAAATATTGCATATTAGACCCCAGATATTATCTAGATTTACGAATATAATGCTATCTAATGGCTTGTTTTCTTATTCTTGTGTTGCAAGGTGATTTTATGAGCATGGATGGAAAAAGGACGTTAAAAGTTGAGATTTAACGATCTGATGACGCCAAAGGCAAGGGACACACTCCAGGGGACCAAGATTGACAAATATACATGGTCAGAAATCCGAGAAAAGTAAGAAATTGAAGCTCAAGTGGCCTGAAGGACGTCCAGAATGCAAGATCACAAGGTTCCCACCATCCGTTCGGCTCGAAACTTCATATGTCGACTGAGGACCATAAATTAACCGTACACGTCAAATTTTAACCGTTAGATCTCTCTAGAAGTTGCCCAACAGTCAAATCAGCCCATAAATTCTCAATTTTGGGGCCCACTTGATATCTGGATCTGGTTTACTTTTGGTCTCAACGTCTAAAAGGATATTACAAAGTGGATGGACGGACTGGATTTCACATATACATCAATATAAGGACCACCTTGCATGTCAGAGTGCACCACCGATCGTGCACACGCGATGCACCAGAAACCAAAAAACGGGTCAGCGTCGCTGACCCGTCTCCTTTCGCAATGGCAGCGGACGCATGGCCGCTGGCCGTTTTTGCAGACGGCTGTGGGCCCTACCCATTGCCTGTACGGAAGATCTGATCCGTCCATCGTGTAGAGGGGCCTGAAAACTACAAAACCTTGCTGAAAGTTTACTTCCATACGTGCACACGTGTGCGTTACAGAGGCCACAAAAGGGCTGTCATGGGACGTTCAAAATTAATTTTATTACGATTTATTCTCTGGGTCACGTCAATGGACGTTCAAAACCACCTATTTTTGACTGAAATTTCATTCTGAATCCAATGGACGGGGTGGATTTTCCAGAAAATGCTTCTATGGGGCCCACCGATCACAAAAGCGAAATGGTGCAAAAGGTTTCGCACATCCGCGAAAATTGACTTTTCCAAGCGGTTTTGGCCCACCATCTTTGATCATATGGCAGATCTGAACCGTCTATCATGTAGAGGGCCCAATAAAATCTTAAGGGACAGTGTTTATTTGGAATTTGAGCAAGAAAAGTGGCGTGTTTCGAGGCACCAAACTTGGCTGCGAAAAAGCTTTTACTAGGCATGCATAGCTTTTCAAATCCGATTCAAATCCGATTTTCACCACTCCAGCAGCTATATGAGGAGGTTTTGGACGTGGGGAGCATTCATTCAGGTCTTGGGAGGAAGAACAGAGGGCTCGAGCTTAGGTTTCAACGTGGGCAGAAGAGAGAGAGAGGAGCTTGATTTTTTTCTTTCCCTTTTCTTTTTCTTTTCTTTTTCTCTTTATTTATTTGGATTGAGCCCATCCATGGCAGGCTAAATCCTCCTAGCTAGGGCTAAGAGGTGAAGCTTGTAGTGAGATGGGAGATTTGATTTTATTTTAATTTTAATTCATGAATTGACGTTGATTTTAGTAATTATTATGGGAATGTTTTAGGTTTTTAATGGTCTATTGTGACTGAAATTACAATGGGTCTGCAATGGCTTTGAATATTCCCGTTCTCTTTAATGTTTATGATATCAGGAAGCCCTGTTGTTCACCATAGTCTCCTGGGCATGGTCGGATGACGGTACCCTTCCTAACTTACATACATGTGATTGGGTGGTAATTAGTTTGATTCTGTTGTTTGCCATAGTCTTTGGGCATGGTTTGGTGATGGAATCCATTCTAATTTATCTTCCTTTCATCTCTTTGAAAACTAGATCAACGGCAGTTCAGTAATTTTCATGATTTTTGATGCAAGCATAAGTTCTCCCTGATCTTTACAAGTGGATCCTCTGAATCCCTAGTTCCTATCTCTGATTTTTTTTCTAAGATTTAGATTAATTATTCTACAAGTATTCCACCATTGCTAATTGATTTAGAATTCATCTTAGCCTAGTTCTAGTTCTATTTAATTTTAGATAACGTACAAGTTTCAGTCCCTTGCGATTCGACCTCGGTCTTACCGAGTTATTACTGCATCACAACCCTGCACTTGGGGAGTGAACAAGTTTTTGGCGCCGTTGCTGGGGACTGTCGGCTACGTTTTTCTGAAATTAATTAGTTTTAGGATTAGTTTAGGATTAGATTTTCTTTTTAGAAATTTTTAATTCTAGGTTTAGAAGCTTAATTATTTTCCTTATTAGAAAATTTTCCTGACTTTAGAAATTTGTTATTCTTCCTTCTATCTGATTTTTAGAACTAACTCAATTTTTCTGTTTTGTAGGAAACTTCTAATTTAGTAAGCTCTTTCTAATTTTTTTTTTTTTTTTCCTTTCTCTAGAAATTAGTTTACTTTTAATTAGAACTTTCTATTCTTAGAAACTAACTTATTTTGTTTTGTTTTGCAGATTCTTAACCTAGGACTCCAACTTTGGTAACCTCTTTCCATCTTTCCCTTTTATTTTCTAGATTTCTTCTTCCTTTTTTTTAGGTTTAAGTTAGAATTTGAGGGCTGAGTGTGTTTTATGCCCCATTGGGCACGCGACAACACTCGACGTCTCGTGACTGAAGGAGGATTAGTTGAGGGGTTGACTGTCCATCGCAGGACTAGACACCACTTGAATTCTCCTGAGTTAGAAGACGTTATGGTTGAAAATCAACCTCAAGCACTACCCCAACCAAGGGTTGAGGAAGTACATGATGAGAATGAGGTGCATCAGGCACCCACGCCTCGTACTTTACGAGATTATTTACAACCGGCGGGGGTGAGTACGCCCTCATGCATGATTTTTCCTGAGAATACAGGACATATGGACATCAAGCCAGGGGTTATCCAACTCCTTCCTAAGTTCCATGGGCTTGAGTCTGAAGAACCATATTTACATCTGAAAGAGTTCGATGAAATCATAGGCACCTTATACTTTCCTAATGTATTTGAGGATACTATTAGGCGGAAACTCTTTCCATTTTCCTTGAAAGAAAAAGCCAAGACGTGGTTACATTCACTGCGTCCTAAATCCATTGGCACATGGAATGATATGCAGAGGAAATTTATAAAGAAATTTTTCCCACATCATAAGACAATTACCTTCAGGAGAGCAATCATGAACTTTGCCCAAAAGGAAGATGAAACATTCTTCCAATGTTGGAAAAGGTTCAAGGATCTAGTTAATGCATGCCCACAACATCGCTTTGAAATATGGCGCATTACGAATTTTTTCTATGATGGGCTAACATCTTCCATGCGCCAAATGGTCGAGACAATGTGTAACGGAGATTTTATTAATAAAAATGTTGACGAGGTATGGGATTACCTCGATAGTCTTGCAGAAAAAACACAATCATGGGACTATTATCCAAGGACGAACACTACGTCTAGGCCGACTCATTCAAGGGAAAAAGGAGGAATATATCTCCTGAAAGAGGATAATGATCTTAACGCTAAGGTGGCCAATCTCACCAGAAAATTTGAGGCCATGGAAGGAAGGAAGGAAAAGGTTAATGAAAGTGTTTGCGGCATCTGTGATTGCAACATTCATACTACTGAAAATTGTCCTTCAATACCTGCCTTTCGAGAAGTATTGAATGAACAATCTAATGCCGTAAATAACTATCAAAGACCTTTCAATGGACCACCCTCTAATACGTACAATCCTGGCTGGAAAAATCATTCGAATTTTAGTTGGAGGAACGGACAAACTGCTACCCCTCAAGGTTTCTTCAATCAAAATCCAAATCAGGGGAAACCTCAAGAAGAATCGGTTCAAATTTTCATATAAGAGCTGGCTCGGACAATGCAAAGAATTTCAGATTTTATGCAAAAAATAGATTCACGTATGACGGCTATGGAAAAAGGGATGCTTCCTGCACAAACAATCCCTAATCCGAAACCGCAATACGAGACATGTGATCCCAGCTCTTCAAATCAAATGGGACACGCTAAATCCATCACCACTCTTAGGAGTGGGAAGGTTATTGATAAAACCCTTCCGGTGAGGCCCGAAAAGCCTCAAGAACCAGAAGAAGACAACAATGATGGATCTAGTGGCGCCCTACAAAAATTTGAACCGGAACCTCTAGAAAAGCCAGTTGCTCCGTTTCCCCAACGGTTGGTTGAACCAAAACGTTTATCTAACTCTCAGGATATCCTAGAGGTGTTGAAACAAGTGAAAGTCAACATTTCTCTGCTTGACGTTGTAAAACAGATTCCTTCATATGCTAAATTTCTAAAGGACTTATGTACTACCAAACGACGGAAAAGTATTCAAAAAAAGATCTCCTTGACTGAGAAAGTGAGTGCCATCCTGAAACAAGATGTGCCGCAAAAATTTAAAGATCTCGGTTGCCCAACCATATCATGTGTAATCAGGAACTATCAAATTGATCACACACTTCTTGACTTAGGAGTGAGCGTCAATCTGATTCCCTATTCGGTATACCAACAGTTAGGTTTAGGTGAATTAAAACCCACTCGAACCACACTATAACTTGCTGATCGTTCTGTTCGTATACCAAGAGGGATCATCGAGGATGTGTTGGTCCAGGTGGATAGATTCTACTACCCTGTTGATTTTATCATCTTGGACACTGAACCCATCAATGACACAAGCACTCAGATTCCCGTCATTCTTGGTCGCCCATTTCTGTCCACTTCAAATGCAATTATCAATTGCAGGAATGGTGTCATGACTATGTCCTTTGAAAATTTGATATTGGAATCGAATATCTTTTTCAATAACGGCAGCAACTCAAAGGATGATGATGATTTTCACGATGTTAACATGATTGATTCTTTTGTGAAAGATAGAACGCCTCTCACCTTATCCTCTGATCTTCTAGAGACGTGCCTGTCCCACTCCCATGATCTTGATGATGATATAATTAGGGAGACGTGTGTCATGCTTGATACTGCACCGGTACTTGAAGTTAACCGGTGGAGGCCACACATTGAAGAATTGCCCCAAACCTATGTAGTGCCTCTACCGTCTAACCTCAAGCCACCGAAGCTTGACCTAAAACCTTTGCCCTCTGATTTAAAATATGTCTATTTAGGTCAAGATGAGACATATCCGGTGATCTCTGCCCACCTGAAGAAAGAACAGGAGAGTATGCTGATATTTACTCTCATTGAGCATAGGGGAGCCCTTGGATGGACGATAGCGGACCTCAAGGGAATTAACCCATCGATTTGTACTCACCGTATATATCTTGAGGACAATGCAAAGGCTGTTCGGCAATCACAACGTAGATTAAATCCAAACATGAAGGAAGTGGTTAAGGTCGAGGTTCTCAAACTATTGGATGTGGGGATCATATACCCCATATCCGATAGTCAATGGGTGAGTCCAACTCAGGTAGTTCCTAAGAAGTCCGGGATCACCATCGTAGCCAATGCCAATAATGAACTCGTGCCGACCAGAGTTACTACTGGTTGGAGAATGTGCATCGACTATAGAAAGCTGAATACCATCACAAGGAAAGACCACTTTCCTTTGCCCTTCATTGATCAAATCCTGGAAAAGCTAGTTGGTCATTCCTATTATTGTTTCCTTGACGGGTATTCAGGTTATAATCAGATTGAAATCGCCCCTAAGGATCAGGAAAAGACCACATTTTCATGTCCCTATGGCACCTTTGCTTACAGAAGGATGCCATTCGGGTTATGTAATGCCCCTGCCACCTTTCAGCGATGCATGACGAGTATCTTTTCTGACATGGTGGGAAAATATTTAGAGGTCTTTATGGACGATTTCTCTGTTTTTGGTTCGTCTTTCAGCGAATGCTTAGCAAGTCTTAAATGTGTGCTGAAAAGATGTGAAGAAAAGAATTTGGTACTTAACTGGGAGAAGTGTCATTTTATGGTTCAAAAAGGAATTGTCCTTAGGCATATCATCTCGTCCAAAGGAATCGAGGTAGATAAGGCAAAAATCGATCTTATCTCTAACCTACCTCCACCCAAGAACATCAGAGATGTGCGATCCTTCTTAGGACACGCAGGCTTTTACAGACGATTCATAAAGGACTTTAGTCTCCTCTCTCGTCCTTTATGTAATCTTCTTCAAAAGGATACACCATACGAGTGGACTGAGCAGTGCCAAGAAGCTTTCACTAAGCTTAAGGGCATGTTAACCACTGCACCTATCATGCAGCCACCCGACTGGAGTCTTCCTTTTGAACTTATGTGCGACGCCTCTGATTATGCTCTTGGAGCGGTTCTAGGCCAGAGAAAAGATAAGCGGCCTTATGTTATTCACTACGTAAGTAGGACTCTAAATCCTGCCCAAGTGAACTACTCGACTATGGAAAAGGAACTCTTAGCCGTAGTGTTCGCTTTGGACAAATTTAGATCTTACCTGATCGGATCTAAGATCATCATTTACACAGACCATGCGGCACTTAAGTATCTTCTTTCTAAGAATGATTCTAAGCCCCGCTTGATACGATGGATCCTTTTACTCCAAGAATTTGATTTGAAAATCAAAGATAAAAAGGGAGTAGAGAACGTAGTGGCCGATCATCTTTCTCTCCTTAATACCTCTGATTCCCTTGAGGCGACCCATATCAATGAAATGTTCCCTGATGAACAACTGTTTAGAGTCTCTCATTCACCTTGGTTCGCTGATATTGCTAATTATCTTGCTACAGGTGCCATACCGACACACTGGACGTCACAAGATAAGAAGAAATTTTTTACCAAGGTGCGTAACTTTTTCTGGGACGATCCATATTTGTTTAAATATTGCCCAGACCAAATCTTAAGGAAATGCGTACCAGACGATGAGCATCAGAGTGTCATCTCCTTCTGTCACTCACAGGCCTGTGGTGGTCACTTTTCTGCTAAAAAGATCACGACCAAGATTTTACAGTGTGACTTCTACTGGCCCACTATGTTCAGGGACACTCATGAGTTTTGCAAGGCTTGTGAGCGTTGTCAGAAATTGGGAGCATTGTCCCGTCGAAATATGATGCCCTTGAATCTCATCCTTATTATAGAAGCATTTGATTGTTGGGGCATTGATTTCATGGGACCAGTCCCCCAATCATTTGGAAATCTGTATATTTTTCTCGCCGTAGATTATGTCACTAAATAGGTCGAAGCAATTTCGTGCCGCAAAAATGACCATCGCACGGTCATTAAATTTTTGAAAGAAAATATCCTGTCGCGGTTCGGAACACCTCGAGCCATCATTAGTGACGGGGGCTCACACTTCTGCAATAGACCATTCGAGAGTTTAATGAAGAAATACGGTATCTCGCATAAGGTGAGCACCCCATACCATCCACAAACAAGTGGACAAGCTGTGATTTCCAATAGAGAGATCAAACATATCCTAGAGAAAACGGTTAACCCTGATCGTAAGGACTGGTCAATCCGATTGACCGATGCCTTATGGGCGTACCGTACTGCTTTCAAAACTCCTATTGGAACATCTCCCTTTAGACTTGTCTATGGGAAAGCCTATCACTTGCCTGTGGAATTGGAACATAAAGCATACTGGGCGATCAAAAATCTGAATTTCAATCTGGACAACACTGGCTCGCTACACAAACTTCAGTTGAATGAACTTGAAGAAATCCGGAACGATGCATATGAGAACTCGAGAATTTACAAGGACAGGATGAAGGCGTTTTATGGTCAACATATTCTACGAAAATCATTCACGCCTGGTCAGAAAGTCCTCTTGTATGACTCTCGACTACATCTCCTTCCGGGTAAGCTTCGATCTCGTTGGAACGGCCCTTACATTGTTGTCACTGCTTATCCTCATGGGGCCGTCGAGATAAGAGATCCCGACAATGGCAAGGAGTTTAAAGTAAATGGACATCGATTAAAGCCATTTATTGAGACATTTGATTCAGAGGACATGTCCATGCCTCTGATTGCTCCTGTTTACCAGGACTGATCTCCTAGTCCGATGGAGGTATAGGTAGGTTTATCGCTTTCATAGGTTTAGGATAGTCGCTTTCATAGGTTAGTTAGTTCAATGTTTGTGGGTAACATTACTACAAACCCTCACGAGACTACAACTCGTCCACTAGGGGTAACCTAGGGGTTTAAAGGCTTGTTGCATACGCTAAATGTAATCGAGAGCACCTGCGAAAGTGGTATAGGTAGGATTTTATTTTTATTATTTTTGTTCTGCTTTCTCTCTCATGCTGACAAGCTTCCATGCCGTGATCTATTGGAAACTCTCTTGATTCGTTATTCAGGTACTATCTTCCCATCACTTCTCATTTACTTTCGTTGTCCCATGTGCATTGCATGCTCATATCTTTTACATTGAGGATAATGTAGATTTTAGGTTGGGGGTGGGAGATTAGGTTTCCTAATCAGTATTTTCTTGGTCTTGAGCAAAAATTGTGAAATTTTTTTTAAAAAAAAATTTCTGAAAATTTCTACAAATTCGAAGTGATTTTGACAGATATCCCTAATTTAGATTTTCAAGGTACATAATGGTGGATTTATGACTCTTGGATTCCGTATCTGTTAGATTTCATAGTTAAGTGAATTATTAATCTATGATTAGAAGTTGTAAACATTAATGGAATCATGATTTCAGGACACGTCTTGCTTACACATTAAGATTTCAGTTCCATATCGAAGGATTAACTTGGTAATCACTAAGCACGAAAGGAACCAGTCTGAAATATCTTGCCATCATGGTATAAAAATTGAAAAGGTTGGATAATTAATCTTCACCATAGGTTTGCTCCCTATAGGTGTAGAGTTAATTCCTCATGAATGATATGTGAAAAAGAGTCAGGTGTACGATCTTCACCATAGGTTTGCTCCCTATAGGTAAGAATTTGATTCTCCTTCCTTGGCATTACTTTGAATAGAAAAATCACAAGTTAATAGGTTAATCTATGAGGCAAGTTTTGGATTAGGTTTTGGTTGTTATGAATTTTCTTGTTGGTTACCAATGATATCATGAAATTGACGATTGGATCTCTTAATGATGATAAGCCGAGATTAAACTATACATCCATGGATCTCAATGTTTAAAATTTTTCTAATTGATGGATTAATACTTTACACTTGATTATGAAGTCTATCGTGCGCTTGAGCTCAGGAGAAAACAATTTCTAACGTTCATGGATATTAAATTTCTCGTATTTTGTTCAAAATCTCACTCGATTTCATAGAAAGTTCTCCTATAATTCTCAACTTATTTTTCGCATATTTTGCTCGGGACTAGTAAAATGCTGGTTGGGGGTTGTGTTGAGGGTCAAATATTGCATATTAGACCCCAGATATTATCTGGATTTACGAATATAATGCTATCTAATGGCTTGTTTTCTCATTCTTGTGTTGCAAGGTGATTTTATGAGCATGGATGGAAAAAGGACGTTAAAAGTTGAGATTTAACGATCTGATGACGCCAAAGGCAAGGGACACACTCTAGGGGACCAAGATTGACAAATATACATGGTCAGAAATCCGAGAAAAGTAAGAAATTGAAGCTCAAGTGGCCTGAAGGACGTCCAAAATGCAAGATCACGAGGTTCCCACCATCCTTTCGGCTCGAAACTTCATACGTCGCCTGAGGACCATAAATTAAGCGTACACGTCAAATTTTAGCCGTTAGATCTCTCTAGAAGTTGCCCAACAGTCAAATCAGCCCATAAATTCTCAATTTTGGGGCCCACCTAATATCTGGATCTGCTTCACTTTTGGTCTCAACGTCTAAAAGGATATTACAAAGTGGATGGACGGACTGGATTTCACATATACATCAATATAAGGACCACCTTGCATGTCAGAGTGCACCACCGATCGTGCACACGCGATGCACCAGAAACCAAAAAACGGGTCAGCGTCGCTGACCCGTCTCCTTTCGCAATGGCAGCGGACGCACGGCCGCTGGCCCTTTTTGCGGACGGTTGTGGGCCCTACCCATTGCCTGTACGGAAGATCTGATCCGTCCATCATGTAGAGGGGCCTGAAAACTACAAAACCTTGCTGAAAGTTCACTTCCATACGTGCACACGTGTGCGTTACAGAGGCCACAAAAGGGCTGTCGTGGGACGTTCAAAATTAATTTTATTACGATTTATTCTCCGGGCCACGTCAATGGACGTTCAAAACTACCTATTCTTAACTGAAATTTCGTTCTGAATCCAATGGACGAGGTGGATTTTCCAGAAAATGCTTCTATGGGGCCCACCGATCATAAAAGCGAAATGGTGCGAAAGGTTTCGCACATCCGCGAAAACTGACTTTTCCAAGCGGTTTTGGCCCACCATGTTTGATCATATGGCAGATCTGAACCGTCTATCATGTAGAGGACCCAATAAAATCTTAAGGGACAGTGTTTATTTCGAATTTGAGCGAGAAAAGTGGCGTGTTTCGAGGCACCAAACTTGGCTGCGAAAAAGCTTTCACTAGGCATGCATAGCTTTCCAAATCCGATTCAAATTCGATTTTCACCACTCCAGCAACTATATGAGGAGGTTTTGGACGTGGGGAGCATTCATTCAGGTCTTGGGAGGAAGAACAGAGGGCTCGAGCTTAGGTTTCAACGTGGGCAGAGGAGAGAGAGAGGAGCTTGGTTTTTTTCTTTCCCTTTTCTTTTCCTTTTCTTTTTCTCTTTATTTATTTGGATTGAGCCCATCCATGGCAGGCTAAATCCTCCTAGCTAGGGCTAAGAGGTGAAGCTTGTAGTGAGATGGGAGATTTGATTTTATTTTAATTTTAATTCATGAATTGACGTTGATTTTAGTAATTATTATGGGAATGTTTTAGGTTTTTAATGGTCTATTGTGACTGAAATTACAATGGGTCTGCAATGGCTTTGAATATTCCCGTTCTCTTTAATGTTTATGATATCAGGAAGCCCTGTTGTTCACCATAGTCTCCTGGGCATGGTCGGATGATGGTACCCTTTCTAACTTACATACATGTGATTGGGTGGTAATTAGTTTGATTCTGTTGTTTGCCATAGTCTTTGGGCATGGTTTGGTGATGGAATCCATTCTAATTTATCTTCCTTTCATCTCTTTGAAAACTAGATCAACGGCAGTTCAGTAATTTTCATGATTTTTGATGCAAGCATAAGTTCTCCCTGATCTTTACAAGTGGATCCTCTGAATCCCTAGTTCCTATCTCTGATTTTTTTTCTAAGATTTAGATTAATTATTCTACAAGTATTCCACCATTACTAATTGATTTAGAATTCATCTTAGCCTAGTTCTAGTTCTATTTAATTTTAGATAACGTACAAGTTTCAGTCCCTTGGGATTCGACCTCGGTCTTACCGAGTTATTACTGCATCACAACCCTGCACTTGGGGAGTGAACAATATGCAGTCCTCGCAGAATTCCAAGCCAAGAGACTTCAGCCCTGGTAGCTTCTCTTTTGACAACAGTACTTTCATCCATTTCTCACTCATATGTCCCAACCTCTAATGCCATAACTGCCCATTCACTTCAGTTGATGCGACTGAGAGTGAACCATACGATCCTGAAGTCACGTACAAGGTGCCTTCCTTTTTGCCTCGAGATACCACCAAGGCACCTTTTGTGATCTTCTAGGAATCACTGGTAAATGTCGTCATATAACCAGTATCGGCCAACTGCCCTACTGAGATCAGATTCCTTCTCAAACTCGGTACATGTCTGACATCCTTCAGTTTTAAAACCGTTCCGTCTTTCTAATTGACCTGAACGTCCCCCTTTCCAACAATATTGTACGGCTCATCATCACCCAGGTAGACTCTCCCAAAGTCACCTGACACATAATCATGCAGAACTTCCTTACATGAAGTGGCATGAAACGAAGCACCCAAGTTTATAACCCATGACTCATTCCTTGTATCAAGAGATAAGATCAACGCCTCTGTGTCGATCTCCTCAGACAGATTCACTGAATCCTTCCCGCCTTAAGAGCTTCCTTCTTGTTTCTTAAGTGCCCTGCAATCACGTTTCATGAACCCCTTCTTGCCGTAATGCCAACACCCGTCTTTGTCTTTTGGTCCCTTAGACTTCTTGCTTGACTTAGAACGCCCGTGTTTATTGCCTCCTCTGTTCTGCGATCTTCCTCTTCCTTCAACGTTTAGAGCATTCCCTGAATCCCCTAAAACTCCTGATGCCTTCCTTCTAGATTCTTCGCTAAGAATTAGACCAGCCACATCATCAAATTTCAGCTTTGTCGACCCTGAAGAATTACTCATAGCAATCACCAAACCATCTCAACTGTCTGGCAGACTGGATAAGATCAATAGCACCCTAACCTCATCGTCAAAAACGATGCCAACGGATTCCAACTGGCTCGTGACTGTATTGAACTCGTTTAGATGTTCAGTCATGCTCCCACCATTTAACATCTTCATGTTGAATAGATGTTTCATAAGATGAACCTTGTTAGATGCTGAGGGTTTTTCATATATGGTGGCTAGAGCTTCCATTAATTCTTTTGTTGTTTTCATCTTGAATATGTTGAAGGCAACGCTCTTAGACAAAGAGAGTCGGATCGTTCCTAAAGCCTTCCTATCCAGTAAAAACCATTCATCATCTGTCATCTTTTCTGGTTTCTTCTCTTTTCCTTATAGAGGAATGTAGAGGTCCTTCTGATACAGATAATATTTCATCTACATCTTCCAGAAGGCAAAGTTTGAACCATCAAACTTCTCAATTCTAGTTTTTCCATCTTCCGCCATCGCTCCCAATAAAACTAAACCAATAGCTCTGATACCAGTTGTTGCACAGCACGCCAACAACACAGTGGGCCGAGATCCAATCTCAGGCCTCACCCACAAACGATAAACGAAAAGAAATATAAACTAGAAACAGATCAAAGTAATCCGAACGAACCACAAGACAAGATATACGTGGAAAAACTCCAAACTAGGGTAAAAAACTACGGATGAAAACTTCCGCTATGAAGAAACAAAGATTACAAGGCAAAATACTAACCTCTCCCTTGGAAGAATATAGAAAACCCTTAGCCCACACCTTTAGAAATATTTTTTAAAATTTCCCATCTCATGCATACCCTAGAAAAATCCTAAGAACCCCTATTTATAGTTTAGGCAACTTCCCTTCCGCATTCCGGTTGCGAAAGGACTCAAATCCGTAGTTTTACGGAATAAACTGCGTAACCTACGACCGGTCCTGGCTCCGCTACGACCGGTCCTAGGCCCCTACGAACAGTCCTAGGCCCCGAAAAAAAAACAGCACAACTCGCTGGACTTTGAGTCGTGCCAGGGCTCGAACCCACGTCGGGTCGAGCGCCTCCCACGACCAGTCAAACACGCCCCACGACCGGTCGTAGACGTCCTACGACCGATCGAAGATGGCCCAATTGTGGCTCCACATTCTCAACAAAGACCTTTCTAAAGGAGTTGGGCACTAGCATTCTCAATAGCTTACTTCCACAGCACTCTTTCTAAAAGAGTGGATGCAAAAACAAAGAAAATACTTACTTTAAGATAGGCTTAAAGTATGTTATAATGTCGCTATCATTGTTCACACTATATTTGTGGTTAAACCAGTTTGTAAGAGGAACATAACAAATTCGCTTCAAAAATACAAAAGTCACTTCTCGTAAACTGGAGAATTGGGCTTTAGCCTGCAAAATTGAAGAACCATACTTCAAATACACTTTTTCAATGTACACCTCTGACTTCTTCAATGTTACAAATTACCTCATGTTTCTCCCGTTCGTAATTTGCTTCCTAAAAAAATTAGAATTAATTTTTGCAACTATTTAAAAAGACCTAAAAAATGAGAGTTGGAGAAGAAGATGTAGAAGATGAAGAAGAGGGATTATTGGAATTCCGGTGACTTCGAAATGACCCAAAGATGAGTTTTTAAAACCTTCAAAGGACGGTGAGGAATACCTTTCATGAAAAGCCACATGCTTTTTCTTTTTTTCTTTTTTTAAATGTTTTTGTGACTTTTTTAACTGGTTGCTCTTCATTAATAGTACCATTCCACCATTAATGGCATCCCTTCACCACTATTTCGAAATCAAATAATGCTCAATTCACCAAAAGGCAATATCACCATTTATAAATAAATGGTTATCAACAATAATCAAAATTTACAAAACTTTCTCATTATATATATATATGAAAAATTCAATAAAAAAATTATTTAAAAAAAAAAAATCAAACAATTTTCCATTATTTTTTAAAATAAAGAGATCAAGCATATAAGAAAGATACGTATATACAAGAATATGTTTCATGGACTTCAACCTTTACTTAGCATAAGACAATCAAAATTCTATCAATATCCTTGGTCACCATGACCTTGAATTAAGTATCTAACCCTAGCTCGGATGGTAGACTCTCAGGAGTTTCAACACCCCGTCAAGGGTTCAAGCATCCATAGGTGGTGAAATCCCACTATGGTGTGAGTGTGTGGGAGTGTGTGTGCGTGTGTAAAAAAAAAAAAAAAAAAGATAAATAAATAAAATAAAATCTGCATTTAACCCTGCTTTATCCAAAAGAAAACGGCATCGGACCAAGCAGGGGAGGTTGGAAACGTAAAGGAAAATTCTGCTATCTTGTGCCAAACTGCCCACCTTGGCCAAACCATCTGCCAGCCCGTTAGCGTCTGAGCGGGCAATGGAAGGAGCCTCTTAGAGAAAGTCTATGAATCCTAAAAAATCCAATACTTCCACTTTCATGCACTAGAGGACCAACCATTTATGCAGTCCACAACCCATTTTGAGTCGAATTTGATGAGGACTTTGAGCAACCCACGGTTAATGCAAAGTTCCAAGCCATCATGCAGGCCCGCAACTCAGCCATATTGTCGGTGGACCATATCCTATAGCAAAAGCAAATATGAGAGGCCTTTACTATCTCTGCATTTGCCACCACTACCCGCAGGCCCGGAATTAGACAGGGCAGATGCCGTACACACTTATAACAAGTTACTGAACTGCTCTTGTTACTGATTTTTGTAAAGGTCCCAGTAGAAGGAACAACAGGAGAGGATGCCATCCAACTTGCGCATCAAGATTCAAGTGCATATCCCACCATTATGATTAGATGCTTTCAAGGAATTATGCCAATCCAATCATCATGTGGGCCATATGATCATATGATATAAGAAGTTTTTGTGCAGTTTTCTATTGCGTTGTGGCCCACCTGGTGAAATAGGTATGACTTTTGAGATAATGATTATTTGTAATCAAGGTTATAATAATTTCAGCAACTTTTAATGCGTCCTAATGAAAAAACGTCTCATGTGTTAGATATGAAATTTTTAATAAATAAAAAATAAAAATATTCATCAAAATATATATACTTTTCCGGCCACATGGAAATTCTGGGGATCTACCACAGCCTTTAATGGGATCTTATTTATTGAGAATTGTTACAGTAGGTCATAACGTAGGGTACTTTACTAGACATCCAATCAAGGTGCAGGTGGAGCAACTACTTTTCAAAAAAAAATAAAAAATCTCCTACCTTTTACTTAAAATTTCACGTTCGAGATTAGGTGTGAACCCTATTTTGGTAGGCCATGATTTACTGTATCATCTCTCTTGAAAGCATGGTGTATCTCCTTAAATAACGCGTTGCATGACATCCATACAGCTTTTATACGACCAAGTGATTTATGCATCCAAAGCCCCGTCTGATGCGGTCCCCTTCCATTTTAACACATGGGAACAGAAATCAGTTTGAACAGAAAATCAGGTGGGCCACACCATTTGAGACAGTTGGGAGGGGATATGCCAAACAAATAAAGCATCTGTCAATGTCTGTGCGGCCTGCTGTGTCATCCAGTTCATTCATTAGACACAACTCACCAGGATGAAGGGTTGTAGCAGGAATTAGGCACCTCTAAAGCTCAGTTGGGGCCATGTTCCAGCTACATTGGGCGTCTGGTCGGTCCAGATTGCAGCATATGTACTTTGTTTACCCCGGATGAGAGGCCAGCGTTCTGAAAATGGCAACTATCACTCACTGAATGTTATGGGAACTCGCCGTCTGTATCAGCCAGCCAACTATACACATGGCAACCAAATAAGGCTGTAGGAACTAATTCTAGTACACATGTAACAATGACAAGCCATATATATATATATATATATATATATATATATATAGGGAAAAGGTACTATGCGCTCGGCCTCACGATAAGCTCCCGTGAGGTCGAGCTGTGTGGGCCCCACCGTCATGCGTGTCGACCATCAACACCGTGCATTTGATGGGTACCTTTTAAATTATGGGATATCCCAAAAATCAGCCGTATACGGAACTCAGGTGGGCCATACCATCTAAAATCATCTGAAGACACCGTTAAAACATATAAAAGTACTTGGTGGGGCCCACTTGAGTTTTGAATGCTGCTGAAACTTGGTATGACCCCTCATCCTAGTGGGACACACATAATGGATGGGCTGGATTTGCAAACCACATCTCGGTGGGCCATTAAAATGATTATGAATGTTTTAATGGTGCACGGCCCCTCTCCACTTCTGTATGTGGTGTGGCCCACACAAGTCACAGATTGACTTGATTTTTGAGACCTAGGCCCACGATGGAATGGTGCATCTGACTAATGGGGTAGATGTTCGAAACGTATCACGGTGGGGGCCCACACAGCTCGACCTCATGAGACAGACTCGTGAGGTCGAGCGCATAGTACCTTTTCTCATATATATATATATATATATATATATATATATATATATATATATATATATATATATATATATATATATATATGTATGTATTCACATGCGAACTCCTATTAACTCTTTTGAGAACTCATCATATATGATGATTCTCAAAAATCTGAACCGTACACATGAAGCAGAACTTCATGAAACCCCCTAGTACCAATTTTTACTTTGAACCAAAACTTTGGTGGGCCATAAAAATGTAAACAGTTTCTTCCCTTGATTTAAATTTCTCTTTACTGTGGCCCACCAGAATCTTAGATCAGGGTGAAAATTCACCTTTTAAGGTCATGGGATTCCGCATCTTATGGACCGTTCGGATTCAACACCCATGACACGTGTGGAAAGGTGCCCACGTGCGTAGGTGCGTAGGAGAGCATGCCTCATATATATATATATATATATATATATATATATATATATATATATATATATATATATATATATATATATATATATATGTGTGTGTGTGTGTGTGTGTGTGTGTGTGTGTGTGTGTGTGTGTGTGTGTGTGTGTGTGTCGGCACTAGCTATGGGTACATCCAAGGGATAAAGTTCGACTTGTGCCTCGATAATATCTTTCACCACGTATCCTTTGGAGACATGCCACTTGCTAGAACCATAACAGCTCATAGCAATACACACACCTGTAAATAAGAGACTACAACGAGTGACACATAACTCTTCACACAAGTGGCAACTGTGGCGAAAGCTACATGCTCGACAAGCATATAAAAACCTGCTAAGGTAAGAATTTGATCACAATCCATATATGCTTGACAAGATTGTCTCACACAATCCTTCCAAAATGGGAGAATTCCTTAAAGACAATTAGCACTTTCATAGTGATTACAAAGGTCCAAGAAGCTTGTTCTTCTCAAAATGAAATGAAATCAATGGGTACCGTAAGAAATTCGAGTCTAGCGAGACTGATCTCATAACATCTAAGGATCTCTACAACCATGTCAGGGAGAAGATTTGAAAATAGTTTCATACTGTAACCTTCAGGTATCCCTTAATCGTCAGGGATTCCGTAATTGTTAAGGATCCCGAACCTACTACGAAACCCAGCAAGGGTTTGTCACCTTCCAAGCTATATAAGGAGTATGCGATAAAGACCTCAAGACCTACTCCAAACACAATTTTTATACAAAGCGCAATGTGATTTAAATAAATCTGGCACGTTTCGCTTGCGGGTTAAGTATAAGCATTCAGACCGTCGGATTCTGACCCAAATACACCCTCGGATCAGGGAACATTTTCTACTCAGGTCAGTGTACTTGGAATCCTCGATCGAGTCTCAGTGACCGCTGAACTGAAACTGGTCCGCCACGTGCGATCTGGGAACCCTATCGAACTAAAAACTTAATGTGATCAGGATCCAACATCCATAAGCTTAAGTCTGACTGCATTCAGTCAGGGGACCTCCAGAAATACTCTTTTGGATTGAAAAAGACCCGATTTGGCTATAACCCAAGTATACCTTGGTCTTAAGTCTGTATAGGTGAGTTTTTAGCCTATATAAGGAGCTTTAACCCTCTCTCATTCAGCCCATACGAATTTGCAAGAAACCTTAGGAGAGAGAAGAGAGAAAAGAGAGAGAAAGTGTAAGAGAAGTGAGAGAATCTTCCTACTATTCTTCCTTGTTGCTCCATGTGTCAAAGCCATCCACCCGCATCGTTATTCTGGCGATTCTGGTTTCGTTCTAGGGAAGAAAACCCTAACCTTAACCTGTTTTAGGAATTCCATAGCGAAGTAGCTGACTCACCTTGTGTTGTAGGTTGTCAATCAGTCGTTGACGACGACGTAGAATTCCTAATCGATTCGTTACGCTTCTACGACGTAATGTGTGGATTTTAGACACCTAGATTACCTGTTTTCAAAGATTTCAATGTCGTTTAATGGTAAATTACTGATAAGGATGTTGTTTGACATGTAGAACATGCTGTCTATTTTTCATTTCGAATATGTACGAAGAATATGAGATTTAGGGTATTTTAGGTATTTGTAGGAAATATCGTATACGTATAAAATTCAGATTCGTGCTTAACATGATTAATTGCCATGAATATATGATTGTTACGTGTGTGACATCTCCTTAGCGAAAGGACTTGCCCTAAATCACGCCACGGCCAATATACACTACATATGTGCAAGTGTGTAGCTCAAATGTTTGTGAAAATGTTTAAATGAATACGGAACCTGGATTCAAGCATGCTATGATTATCTGTCGTGGGTATATGCAAGTGATCTATGGGGCAACTCCCTAGTGAAAGGATTTGGTCAAATACATGATATATCAACTTATGATATGTATTTAGTATGTGTAGCCTAAGTGTTTGTGAAAATGATGGAATGAGTATGGAATTTGTTTTCATGCTCGCCATGACTAATTGTCATGGATATATGATCATTGTATGGGTAATACCCCTTTGATGAAAAGATTTGCCCTAATACGTATGCTAATGAATGTAAAATATATATAATATAATGTGTAATCTACGTGGTTGAATAAATGCCCAAGTGAATTAGTAGTTAGTAAAGTATGATTGTTAAGCCGGTTGACATATGGATCTCCATCACAATACGTAAGTCTATGAACTCCTCCATGAATAGTGTAACTTAGATTATCCATGCTAAGTGAGTATATGATTTCCTCCATGGATTGTTTACGTAGTTGAAGCATGTTAAATGTATGGATGAATTTCTGCATGTACTGCTTACATTCAAGTTATACTTCACGAATATTCATATGGATACAGGATATGAATCATATGCTAGTTGTTAGATTTGTTTGTGATTGGAGCTATACTCTAGTCCAGGCAGTCGGTAACAGTTTAGAATTCGTGGTTGAATTCTATTCACCACGAAGGATGTGTATGACGAACCCGAGTCGTACTAGAGTCGTCGGCAGTGGTTAGGCCACACGAAGTGCTCGTGCACTTCATGTCGGTCGATTCAACGTGCACTCGTGCTAGTCGGACTCATCAAGTAATCCGACTAACCATTGTATGTTCACCTTGTATTCGTCATAACTGCTTAAACCTAGGGTACCGAACTTACCAGTGATAACCCTGATAATCGTGGTACCTTGATCCACTAAGACTCATGAGCCGGGCATGGTGGTATGGGACACCGTGGTCGAGCTGTCGGCCTACGCTGGGGCTACAAACTTCTCCGTAGTGACCAGTGAGCAACCCAAACTCGTGAGAAGATTATGGTGGTATGGGACACTATATTCTTGCCGTCTGCGTACACTGATAAGGTGATAGCGGAGCGGTGCAACGAGTGCGAGCAACAATCCTGACAGCCCTTTGTAGTGACCTCAAGCGTACTCTGAGTCTATGTGAGGTGACGACCCTTCCGTAGCAACAAGAGTACAACTAGGCCTATATTGATAAGGTGAAGGGGGAGCAGAGTAAGGAGTACGTACAACAGCCCTTGCAGCGACCTAGAAATATATCATCGTATGAGAATACTATGAATGACGACCTTAGACAGGATCCTTGTTGGGAATGATATAAGGGAAGTACCCTAGTTTCCCAATCCTGCTGTATGAAAAGAACTAATAACAACTCGGTAATAATATTCATATCGCACTGCATGTGCTTGGAAGATGTGGAGCACTGAGGGAAGAAAGCATGTCGCGGACGTAAGATGGTGTTGCATGAGGGGAGTATGTCGGTGAGGGCATCCATCATGTCATTTCATCCTTGCATTAATCACAGTATTTAGGAATGTTTGAATTGCTTGCTTTATCATTATCGCATGATTGATTTGATAACATGCTAATCTTTGTTCTATGATTCCATTAAGTTAGCTACTCACTCTCACGTTACGGGACGGTGTTGCTCACACCAACCAGTCCCTATTTTAGTTTCAGATGATAGCGATGCTTGCGAAGCAGAGCTGCACTTAATGATGATGAGGAGGATCCCTCCTATATGCAGGTTCTGATCGACAGGTTTACAGAGTTACTGATTAGATGTCAATACACTTGGTATTTTTTCGTTTATTTCCACACTCATGTATATTCTTTTCTTTCTATTTTGGAGTATACATGTATTTAGTTAACTTGGTAACATGTTCACACTCTGGAGACTTACAATCATTTATATATTTTATATATATATCACATTCTTTCGCTTACTAATTTAACTGTCTCTGGAGTATGATATGCTGTTTTGGCTTAATCCACTTCATGTTTTATGCACTATTACAGCCGACATTCATCCATCATTGAAAATGTTGCATAAGTGATGTTCTGGAACTCGGGAGTGGAGTTTATGCTCGACCCTCGATTTTCGGGATGTTACAGAAAGAAATCTCGATATATTAAATTATTGAAGGACAATGCGACATACCAAGACTACAGGTGCCCAAAGCAAGATAATTGCACCAATATTGAACCTAGCTACATTGACGGAACAAAAAAATTATACGAATGAATTGACAAAAAGTCAGGATATCAATACAAACTTGAGCTTGAGTCTGTTTTCTGTTACAATTAGCGAAATCAATACGAACTTACAATAATAGGTACCAGATCTTTGGTCCAGGGGTGATCTACAATAAAAGGTACTATTTACCATGAACTAAAATCATATATTATCCATACCTTAATTGGACTCACTACAAGGGTAATCTTTCAATGATAATAAAACCATCATAGTTCAACTCAATTTTTTGCATTTTTGAATTTCGGACTTGATCACTTAATGATTGGGTATGATCAATGATTGGCATGCATAGCCTCTCAAGAGGGTTACCATCTAAGAAGGCCAGCATGCATAGCCTCTCAAGAGGGCTGATAAAGTCCTTCAAAGTTCCATGCCTTGCTTCAACTACAAACAACTACTAACACAGCTACATACAATTACTAACACAGCCACCAGCCAAGTTCCAATCACGCCTTTAACCATATGATAACTACTTATTACTTTAATCACACCTTCAACCATAAGAGAGTGGATTTACATATACAGCTTGGTGGGCTCTGGAGAGCTCAAGTGTTCGATGCAGCTGCATAAAAGAGGTGTTGTAGACGATTCTTGTCTGGAGTAAAGCATAAATGTGTTATTCTTGCCATGGATTTAGGACAAAAGTACTAAAAACCCGTTGTCAACAGGATACCACATATAGAATATAGCTGTACACAGTTTTAGACATATCCTATTGTTTTTTAATTATTTAGCATATAAGATAAGCATACCAAATGGATACATAATTATGTATGTACTATTCCATGTAGGTGATACAAAAGTGCGAGGACTAATGCATAACGATCTAGTTCTTGTCATGGCCCTAAATGCCCCCCTCTCCTTTAAAAAAAAAAAAAAAACATTGATGATTGTATTACAAAAAGGCCAAAGCCATAAATTTACTATTATAAAAATAAAAAGATTTGCAACTCTCGCCAGCACCTCGAAAAAACGAGGAATGATTTTGATGGTAGTGCCCACTCAATCACATGAGATTTTGTCCTATGGCGCTAAATGTCCATACCTCATCTAAAGTGGGTCCCACTATTTGGGAAGTTTGGATTTTACTCCCATGCATGCCTCGATTGCATGACTATTCTCTGTATCAATCATATCTCGACAACATATTTGTAAATGATTCAGCAAATCTTTTGATTTTTGAAATAATTTCAGTCACTTCATGAAATATAGAAAGGTCAGAAAATTCTTGTATATATATGTGCATGTAAAATTGCATTTTTGCACAAATAGCACTACCCCATTTCAGAATACTTACTCCTATATACAAGCTCTGTAAGGTAACAATGACCCTTCCTTATAATATGCCTTCTTTAAATCCAAAATCATGTCGTAATTTCATAACATGTTTCAAACCAGCCCGAAAACAAAGTGGAATAAAATAATAACATCTTTTAGAAGCCTATAAATGTGTAGAAGGTTGAGTAATACCTTTCCTTGGGAACTATAATCTACCTCAGAAGAATCAGCCACTAGAATCACATGCTCATTAATAAAATGGTCCATTTGCAAAAACCTCGCTCTTGCCATCTATGATCCGTGACAACCTTTAGGAGATTATCTATATAAACCATCATTTCTTTTATAAAAGAAGTTACTAAAAGAGTTATGGTGGACCTAATGAGAAAACAAAGTTAGAACACATATTTGCTGAACCATGGACCCCATTTGTACAGAAATCCATCATTGTACAAATTTCAGCTTGTGCATTGTACAAACAGTTTGGACCACTGAACCATGGACCCCATTTGTACAGAAAACCCCATTTGACCAAACTGCTCACAAAAATGGGTCCAGATTGCGTCCAGATTTTAAAACACCAGTTACTTGCACCCAATGGAAATATAAGCCACATGAATATGACATTTTAAAAAATGGGTCCAAAATCTCCAGATTGCATCCACATTCTCACAAGTGCCCAAAACTAATGGAATGTCTCATCCAACCTTTATGCATTTTGAGAGAGAGAGAGAGAGAGAGAGAGAGAGAGAGAGAGAGAGAGCTTACTTTTAGAGGAACTGAAAGGAAATTTAAACAGTCCAGTGGATAAATTTGGAGAAAAAAATTGATGAGAACTAAAAAAAAGGAAATTCAGATAGTCCCTTGGATAAAATTGCAAATATGCAGATTTTTTATTATTATGATAGTTAGCTAGCAGTGGCACCCATTACAAAGTAAAGAAGTGTTGGGCAATATGCTCACGATATGATGCATGACTGGAAGGAAACTGAAAACAAAGGCAATAGAGAATCCATACGTTTAACTTCCTGATTCCTCTAGCACATCCAATGGTTCACAGCTTCATAGTACAACACCTTATCTTGCAGCTGTGAAATTTCACGGTTCTTGGACTCAATGACGGCCTCTGCAGCTGCTTCAGTTTCAGCCCTTGCCTAACTCCTTCCAATAGCTTCAGATACAAAGCTTACAACCACAACTTCTTGACAGAATCGCTCTGTTAAATCTACCTCAAACTGCACATTTCCAACATAAGATGTCAAAGGGAATGATAACCCAAACTCAGACAAATGATAGACAATTCTCTGGAGTTTAGGGCTGGTGCAACATGATGAGTGGGCAAGCCTAATTTTAGGACTGGTGCATCTACACAGTGGAGCCACCTGATGAATTACACTTGTGTGCGCCATGCTAGCAGATGTGGCGACATTAGATGGCTGCCTATGCGCATGAACAGTAAACTTGCAGAAATTAAAAACTTCATGAGGTTATCATTTTCATGAATGATGATCAAGTTCATGGAAATTCATAACTGTACCTCCATAATAATAATCCATTCAGGATAGTTGGCACCAAAAATACCACAATGTCCTCCCTGTAAATGAACAATTTTAAAAGGAAATCTGTAAGTTAGATGGAATTTGCATGCATCACAAGACTCAAACCTAAATGGTAATAACAAAGGATATGCACATTCCTAATCAAGCCAAAATAAATACAATGACTAGAAATCAAATTTAATTTAATTTGAACCAAAATAAAGAAAACAACTAGAAATCAAATTTAATTTGAACTTAAAAAAGAATCTAACCTAAAGATCACACCGAAATCAACCTAAAGAAAATCGCCCGCCACTGTGATAGGTTAATAAAATATTTGTAGGATGCAACTGAAAATAAATACTAACCTGTAACGCCCGTGAAAAATCCGTACTTGGGTTCGAGTACCGATTTGACCCGAAATCGCGTAGGAATAATTTCCATGGAAATTAAACGTAAGTTAGCTAGCGCAACGCTAGAGTAGCTGGGAAATAGTCCCTGATCACTTTAAATACGTTCTGCAAGACCCAAATCGAGTAGAACAAACAACTCTACAATACTCTATAACCTCGGATCAAACTCTAAGCAGGTTTGTTCTCTGGACCATATTGAAATTTTGTATTGGATTTAGACCGCGCGTCGAAGGTCCGATACCTCCTATCTTAGACCGTTAGAACCGCCCAGCTGAACTTGACAATCAACTCGAAAATCAAGTCAAACCGATAATCACAGACGATTTCGTTGAACCCGGACTGAAGCGACCGCGAATAGGGACGGATTTGGAATTTCAAATTCAAATCTGGCACACGACTTGACGCGTCAGTATTAAGCGTTCTGACCGTCAGAATTCATCCAGATTACACCCTCGGATCAGGAAAAATTTCTATTTATTATCATGAGACTTTCAGCCCTGATCTACGTGCGGTGACCGCTGAACTGAAACTGGTCCGTTACGTGCGATCTGCGAACCCTGCCAGATTGAAAACTTAATACGAGGTACATCTGGTACCCATGAGCTTAAGTCTGATCGCAATCGACCAGGGGACCACCAGAAAGCCGTTTTTGGACCGAAACAGCTCCGAAATGGATAGGCACCAAGTAAACTTCGTCCCGGAGCCTATTTCCGGCAATTTCAAGCTTATAAAAGGGGTTGAAACCCTCATTTCTTCCTTCCATCCGAAAATCACCAAACCCTAGAAAAAGGAGAGAGAGTTTGAGAGAAAGAGAAGAAGGGATTTTTCCCGCTTCCGAGCCCTGACAGTTGCTGCTTCAGCACTTCCTTCCAAATCACCTGGCTGGTGATTTCTCCACCTTTTCAGGTATAGAATAACCCTAAAAACTTGCTGATTTAGGGTTTACGTAGATGTATAACATGTTAGCTAACATAATCCATAAATCAGGCTTTCCTACCGCCGTAGACGAAGCGTACACGCTCCGTTCAAAATCCCGCGACTGTAAGAGACTAGGTGAAGATTTTAGACGCTTTGATTGACGGTTTACAACGCTTTCAATGTCGTTTAATAGTAGATTATCGACGGCATCGCCGTTTGACATGTACAACATGCTCTCCGTTTCCTGTTTCGTAAATTAACGAAGAATATGAGATTTAGGGCATTTTAGTCATTTGTAGGAAGTACGGTCTACGTGCATATTTTGCTGACGTGATTGACATGGTTTGTCACCGTATTAGAGAGTTAGGAATGCTTGCATAATCAGTTTGGCGAAGAGATTCGCCAAGTTGCGCACTTTGGGTCGACATACTATATGTGGACTTAAGTGTGTAGTGTATGTGTTTGTATAAATGCTTGTATTAGTATGTATTGAATTGAATGATGTTATGTAGTAGTTTGAGATTGATTTCATGATTAATATGCTGACCTAAATGATTTCCTACATGTTGACCTTATGCATGATTGCATTACATGCATAGAAAGTATGCCTTGAAGATTTGCTTAAGTTGAATATGCATGGAAAGTATGCCTTGAAGATTTGCTTAAGTTGAATGTTATAACATGTGCTAACATGCTCACATGATGTATTTCAATTCCAATACCTTGGTATATAGTGTTAATGAAATTCCATAGATGTGTGGGACTTGACTTAGTCCAGGCAGTCGGTAACCGAGCGAATTCGTGGCTGACTGGTCATAGCCACGAACGACGCGTCGATGAACGTGATTCGTGTTGAGAGTTGGCGGCAGTGGTTAGGCCACGTGAAGTGTTTTACGCACTTCATGTCGTTTAACTTGAGATGCGATCGCGCTAGTCGAGCCCGTCAAGTAACCCGACTGGCCGATGTTTGTTTACCTTGTATGCGTCATAACTGCTTGAACCTAGGGTACTGAACTTACCATTGTAAACCCTGTTAACCATGGTACCTTGATCCACGAAGACTCATGAGCCGGGCATGGTGGTATGGGACACCGTGGTCGAGCTGTCGGCCTACGCTAGGGCCACAAACCTCCCCGTAGTGACCAGTGAGCACCTTTACTCGTGAGCAGATTATGGTGGTATGGGACACTATATTCTAGCTGTCGGCCTACACTGATCAGGCGACGAGCCCTTTGTAGTGACCGCGAGCGTATTCTGAGTCCACGGGAGGCGACGACCCTTCCGTTGCAGTAGAGTACGGTAGGCCTGTATTGATAAGGTGATGGGGGAGCGGTGCAACGAGTGCGAGCAACAGCCCTGGCAGCCCTTGCAGTGACCTACGAAATACACATCGTATGAGATTTACTAGGAGTGACGACCCTAGACAGGATCTGTGTTGGGATTGATACAAGGGAAGTACCTTAGTTTCCCAATCCTGCTGTTTGAACGGACTAATAACAACTTGGAAATCATATCACCATAGCATTACATGTGCCTGGAAGATGTGGAGCACTCTAGGGAGTGTGGCACGCCGCGGTCGTAAGATGTTGCCGCATGAGGGTGATCGTCGGTGAGGGCATACATCACGTCATATCATCTTGCATTAATAACAGTATTAGGACTGTCTGATTTACTGCTTTACTATTATCGCGTGATTGAATTGTGAACATGCTAATCTTTGCTCTATGATTCCACTGAGTTGATCACTCATTCCCACGTTATGGGATGGTGTTTGCAATACCCACCAGACCCTGTTGTAGCTGCAGGTGAGGACGAGGTCCAGGAGGTGGAGCCAGAGATTGACGAGGACCAGGATGAGTTCTCGTATATGCAGTATCATGACGGCTTCCCGTAGGCGACCTGGATCGAGGGGACATCAGTGGGACTTTCCTTTTTGAACATTATTCTTTTGTTATGTATATGTACATGAAACTCAGAGATGTAGTCATACTTTGGAGACAGATGAGATTACTTTATTTTTCCATACAGTGATATATACATTGTTTAGTCTTCCGCTTGCTTTTATCACTGGATCTGAAGTATGAATTGCAGTTTTGGTATACTTTTACTCATGTGAATGCTTTAAATCAGACAACATTGAATCATAACCATTTTTATTGTATATGTGACGGTCTGAAACTCGGGAGTTGAGTTTATACACGACCCCCGATTTTCAGGGTGTTACAAGTTGGTATCAGAGCGTGAATAAGAGTATACTGGGCCTGGGTTATGGTCTTGCGACGTACGCTGTCGCTTCCTTTGACTTAGGTGGGTGCGAGAAGGGTCTAGAAACACTTCTAGGATCGCAGATTCGCCGATAGGCGAAGTCTATAAGGATCGATCGCAAGATCGAGTCTGTAACGCATCTCGGGTCGCGTAAAGCAACCCGAATCACTTCTAAGCTTTAAGAAGTCAGGTGGAGACGTCCTATGAGCGGTTTTAAACCACAAAAGTGAATCCTTGGGCCGTGGGATGACCACGACTCCAGTAATCAATCGCCAGGGCTTAAAAACCCCGTTTCGCCAAAAAATCTTCAAAATTCCTCCTCTAAACACTCCGACCTTCAGTTCTTTTTTATCCATTTCATATTAGGCATCAAAAATAATGTGAAAATAACACAAATTAGTACATTCACCAAATTTTACAGTGAATAGTAAAATTTCATGAAAAATGGCCATAAGGCCATTCTAACTTCACTTTCTTTAGCAACTAAGGATCTAGATAGGTGTACTGGCTCCTTCTACCCCAAATTCATATGCTGCATCATATATTTTGGTATTCGAGATTGCAATGTGGACCCAGAAATCCCCGAACACATGTTTGGGCTCATACAGACCAAAATATTGTAAACTAAGGGGTGGGACTTAACTTTTTAGGACCCTGGGACCATGGGGGACCAGACCCATGGGGTCCCACCGGCCAACGTGGAGGTTGGCCGGCGATGCCATCGCCGGTCGGGCGATGCATCGCCGACCGGCGGGGCCCATTTGAGTCGTCCTTCGGGTGCACCCCCTTAAATGGGATACACATCATCCCTATACACCTCCCACCTCACGAAAACTCCCAAATCCCACCTCTCCTTCACAAACAGCCCTCTACATAGCCCTAGTTTCGATTTTCAGCAACCCATTCCAAACCCCAGCGTCCCAAACCACTTCTAGAACCCTCCTTGGCCAAAACCGACCACCACCCATCACTTATTGGGTGTTGGCAGCCTCTTTCCTTGAAGATATCACCATTTGGAGCTCCAAAATCTCCCAAATATAGCTGAAATCGTGATGTGCTCCATTCTATCTTTTTGTTTGTATTTTTTCCTGAAAGTACAGCCTTGGGAAGCTTGAAGAATCCCTCTACGATGCCTAGATTTCCTTTTCTCAGATTGGGCATCCATTTCTCCGCATTTTTGGCGTTTTCCATGGCTTTTGTGGAAGCCATTTTGGGTCTTTTGTCACTCTCATCCATCATATCCTTGATGGGTAAGAGGAAAACCGCGACAGACGACGCTGGGCCGAGCCGCCCTGCTCGATCGAGAAGACCGCGGGGTGGTGCCAGAAGTTCAAGCGCCGCCGCAGGTCCAGCTGCAGTCCTGGAGTGTCGTACAAAGCGGGATTTGGATCTCCATGCACACCTTGGACGAACCATTCTATCAGAGATGCCTCATGGCGAATACACTGATCGTAGAGTGTTATTTGAGGCGGACGTAGATGGACGATTGTTCGGCGAATATCTGTTGTTCGAACGCATTGAAGCTGCGCACTGGGGACCGATCTTTGAAGCTCGCGCTCGTGCTAATGTGAGCACCGTTCGTGCCTTCTATGCTAGCATCCAGAATCCTACCTTGGAGCCTTTGCAGTTCAAAATCCCTTTTGGTAGAGATCGGATGACTACGATCGACGTTCGGTTGATTGCGCGACTTCTCAACGTGCCTTTAGGTGATGTGCATCCTAGTGAGAAGAATTTGAGGACTAGACGTGAACGAGATCGCCGCACCAGGTTTCTGTGCGGTAAGTTGGTTCCATGGCAGCCTAATAATAGCCTCAAGGCGACGTATATGTCTGAGGATTTGCGCCTGCTGCACCATATCTGCACGTTCAATGTCTATCCCAGGTCGACGAACCGCATTGAATGTACACGTCTTATAGTCGATTTCTTATTTCTGGTGGCCCAGGGAGAGAACGTATGTATGGCCACTTTCATCTTACGGCAGATAGTTCTCATAGCCAGGTCGAGGAGAACATCCGAATCGCTTCCCTTTAGCCGACTTATTTGTAAGATTGCACTTGAGTTTGCCTATAGACTTGGGCCGGAATTGCCGGTATCGATTCACACCATCGATGAGTCGACAATGGTCAAGATGAAGATTGGGTCGCAATATCGTAAAAATCAACTTGAAAGGGATAGTGGGGATGACTTTGATGAAGAGGAAGATCAAAGCGAAGAAGAACCTAGAGTAGAGGTTCAAGAAGAGGTTCAGGAAGAAGCAGAAGAGGAGGCTCAGGATACTGATGAGAGCCCTCCTCCCTCTGCGCAGACTACTATCGACGATAGCATTGCTCGGATGGAGGAGAGTCAGACCGCTTTGCGTAGGGAAGTCCAAGAACTTCGAGCAGAAGTCGCTGATGCCAAGGCCGTTACAAAGAAGAAGTTTGGCAAGGTGACTCGTACCTTGAAGGCAATCCTGTGTTGCTTACAGGATAAGGGTGCTCCTCCTCCGACACCAGACTCCGACTAGCGATGCGATCTTTGACGTTATTATTAGTAGTTAGCCATTTCCTGTTTTATGTGTGTAAAGCCTGTTAGGGCTAGTGCTTTGCTTATGTTGTTGTTGCTTAACTGTCTTAATTTCCATGTAATTCTAGTCATGATGCTTGTAAGGATATATCCCTTGTATTGTGACAATTTTGATTAATTGAAATGCATGGAATGCCTTTGACTCTTTAAGTGAATGATTGTGGTGTATTGGTGCAATTGAGACTGACAAGGTTGCGCCCTATTTTGAATATAGGGAATGCCACCTAAGACTACGAGGAGCGCGGTTCGGCTTTCATTGTCAGAGCAGATGGATCAGACTCCCTCTCAGTCTGGCACTCGTCCGGACCCTGCTATGGGCCCGATTCCTGAGACGGTTCGATCGTCTCAGCCTGCTGTTGGTCCTACAGATGGACCACCACCATTTACACCATCTGTTAGAGAGCCACATCGCGCGTCTACTTCCACACCGCATCCGCCACAGCCTGCTCCACCCCCGGACAGATTCGAGCAGATGATGGCTATGATGCTACAGCAGCAGCAGCTTCTGACCACCATAGTTGGGACTTTAGCCCAGGGTGGGGGTGCGACTACATCTACTCTACCTGCGCCACCTGCGCATCCAGCTGAGGATGCCTATACTTACGCCCAGGATGAGGGCATGGCCCATCCTGCGTAGCCTGCTTTCCCTGCGGGGAATCCTGCCGACACACGGGGCCTTCTGGAGCGATTTCAGCGCTTGCGGCCTCCTACTTTCACGGGTTCTCACAGACCCGAGGAGGCTGAGTTCTGGCTCTACCGAGTGTCGAAGATTCTACGGATGTTGCACTGTACCGAGGCTGAGCAGGTAGAGCTGGCTACCTTCCTGTTTGAGAGAGAGGCCAGTATGTGGTGGGATAGTATATTGCGGACTGTTGCCGCAGATTTCATATGGACGTGGGCAGCATTTGAGTTCCGCTTCCATGAGAAGTATTATCCCCAGACCTACAGGCACGAGAGGGAGAATGAGTTTCTCCGTCTCAGGCAGGCAGCGATGACAGTTACCGAGTATGAGCATCGGTTCACAGAGTTGGGCAGGTACGTCCCGACGATTCTAGCTGATGAGCAGATGCGCATACGGCGCTTTTTGGAGGGCTTGCAACCGGATATTCGGTCGAAGATGTGCTGTGTCAGCTTTCCTTCCTATGCGGAGTTGGTTCACATGTCCATGCGGGCAGAGCAGGACGTGGATCGACTTGCGCGATCTCGAGGCCCGACTACTTCTAGGCCGCGACCGGATTTGCCAGACAGGCCCTTCGCGGGCAAGAGGCCTCGCTTTGATCCTCCTACCAGGACCACGGCGCCTGTACCACCGTTTCGGGGCCCTGATTTGTCATGCACATACTGTGGGAGGACGGGCCACTTAGCGCAGAGTTGCTTTTCGAGGATGCGGGACAGTGGGTTCTCGCCGCCGCAGAAGATTGATCGTGTATGTCCACAGGCGATATCAGCACCGCCTATACGGTCAGCTCCTGCGCATCCTTCTTTCAGACCTACGGTATCGCAGATTCGACAACCTCCACGGCCCTTGACACAGCGGCCGAACCGGCCACAGCAGGCTCGAGTTCATGCACTGACCGCTGAGGCAGCTACGACGCCGACTTTCCAGCATTCAGCCTTCGAGGTCACGGGCCATATCGGAGGTACTCCCGTTCTTGTCATGGTGGACACTGGTTCCACGATTTCTTTGATATCGCGTGCCGTAGTCAGACGTCTTGGGTTGCAGACTATCACTATGGATAGCGTGCGAGTCTTTGCAGCTCATGGAGATTTTTCGGATGTCACCCAGATGTGTGAGGGTTGTTTGGTTGATCTGGGAGGCAGGACGATGACTCTTGATCTGGTCGTCGATCCCTCGCTCGTTTATCTCGACGTCATTCTTGGCATGGATTAGTTGACTGCAGCAAGAGCCGAGATTGAGGGTGCATCCTTCACATTTTCAGTGCGGGTAAATCTTCCTTTCCGCATTCTTAGCTACGCCACTCTATTGCGAGACGCTGGTGCCCAGGTACTTGATCAGACGCCAGTTGTTTCTGAGTTCGGGGATCTGTTCAGGAAGATCCCTGGTTTGCCGCCCCGACGTGAGATCGATTTCACTATCGATCTGGTTCCTGGTTCTACACCCGTCTCACTGCCGACGTATCGTATGGCACCATGTGAGATGGAGGAGTTGAGGACGCAGATTGATGGGCTGCTAGAGCTTGGCTTTATACGGCCTAGTGTGTCTCCTTGGGGAGCACCGGTCTTGTTCGTGAAGAAGAAGGATGGTTCGCTGCGATTGTGTATTGATTATCGCAGGCTGAACCAGCTCACGGTAAAGAACAAGTACCATTTGCCCAGGATCGATGACTTGTTTGATCAGTTGAGAGGAGCGTAGTACTTCTCGAAGATTGATCTTCAGTCAGGATATCATCAGCTGCGCGTCAGGGATGAGGACGTGCAGAAGACAGCATTCAGGACCAGTTTTGGCCACTACGAGTTCCTCGTGATGTCGTTCGGTCTCACGAACGCACCGGCCGTGTTCATGGATCTGATGAACCGGGTATTTCGGCCTTTCCTCTATCGATTCGTCGTTGTCTTCATCGACGACATTTTGGTGTACTCTAGGAGTCGAGAGGAGCATGAGGAGCACTTGCGTTTGGTCCTTGATACGCTCAGACGGCATCAGTTGTTCGCACAGTACAAGAAGTGCGACTTCTGGAAGCAGGAGGTGAAGTTTCTGGGACACGTGGTGTCCAAGGATGGCATAGCAGTTGACCTGTCTAAGGTAGCTGCGGTGCAGGACTGGGAGCAGCCTGGTTCTGTCACTGAGGTGAGGAGTTTCTTGGGACTCGCTGGCTACTATCGGCGCTTCATTCAGGACTTCTCGAAGATCGCGAGACCCTTATCTCAGTTGACACGGAAGGACGTGAAGTTCTCCTGGAATGATAAGGCGGAGTCAGCTTTTCAGGAGCTGAAGGACAGACTTACGTCTTCCCCTGTGCTAGTATTGCCAGAGCAAGAGGTTAGATACACTATATACACTGACACGTCTAGCGTTGGTTTGGGTTGTGTCCTTATGCAGAGGGACAGGGTAATTTCGTATGCCTCGAGACAATTAAGGAAGCACGAGGAGAATTACCCTACACACGACCTAGAGTTGGCAGCCGTTATATTCGCACTGAGACTCTGGAGACATTACCTCTACGAAGAGGAGTTCGAGCTCTTTTGCGACCACAAGAGCCTCAAATACATATTCACGCAGCGAGACTTGAATATGAGGCAGCGGCGATGGATGGAGACGCTGAAGGACTTCAAGTTTGAAGTCTCTTACCATCCTGGGAAGGCGAACCTTGTGGCTGATGCGTTGAGCCGCAAGAAGGCGATAGAGTTTGCGGCTCCGCTGATGGTTGCCGAGTGGGATATGGTTGAGTTTTTGCGAGACTTTGAGCAGAAACTCACCGTAGAAGAGCCATTTGAGTTCATCGCACATGTACAGGTACGATCTCAGATCGATGACCGAGTCATCGAGGCGCAGAGGGACGACGCGCATCTTACTGAGCTTCGAGAGCAGGCCAGTGATGATGCTGACGTCGACTGGCTAGTTGGTATGGATGGGGGCTTACGTTACCGTGGCCGCCTATGCGTCCCAGATGTCCCTGACTTGAGACGAGAGATTCTCGAGGCTGCGCATTCTACTAGACTCGCAATGCATCCAGGCAGTACGAAGATGTATCGTGACGTGAAGAGGACGTATTGGTAGGAAGGTATGAAGACCCACATAGCTGAGTTCGTGTCCCGTTATCTCACTTGTCAGCAGGTGAAGGCAGAGCATCGCCGACCACCTGGACTTTTGCAGCCTATGCCGATTGCAGAGTGGAAGTGGGATTTCATTTCCATGGACTTCATTTCTGGGTTGCCGAAGACGAGGAAGGGGATGATTCCATTTGGGTGATCGTCGACCGATTGACGAAGTCGGCGCACTTCCTACCGATCAGAGTTACGAACTCTGCAGAAGAGCTGGCTAGATTGTATATCAGAGAGATCGTACGTCTGCATGGAGTTCCGTTGGAGATCGTGTCGGACAAAGACACGCGGTTCACTTCTATTTTCTGGACTCGCATTCAGGAGGCTATGGGTGTGAAGTTGAAGTTCAGCACTGCCTTCCACCCACAGACGGACGGACAGACGGAGCGAGTGAACCAGATCCTGGAGGACATGTTGAGAGCTTGCGCATTGGACTTCAAGGACAGTTGGGATGACTGTCTTGCATATGCGGAGTTTGCGTACAATAATAGCTTCCAGGCGAGTATCGGCATGGCACCTTATGAGGCGCTGTATGGGCGACCTTGTCGCGCACCGCATTGCTGGTTAGAGGTCGGTGAGCGTAGCTTGATTGGCCCAGAGTTGGTGCAGGCGACGTCAGAGAAGATTGATATTATTCGACGTCGGCTTCTTACAGCGCAGAGCAGACAGAAGAGTTACGCCGATACGAGACGGAAACCACTTGAGTTCACAGTCGGGGATCACGTGTTTTTGCAAGTTTTCCCTATGAAGGGAGTCCTTCGGTTCGGGAAAAAGGAGAAGCTGGCACCACGATTCATTGGTCCATTCCAGATCCTCGATCGTGTGGGAACAGTGGCTTACCGATTGGCTTTACCCACGCCCCTCGCGAGCGTCCACAACGTATTTCATGTTTCTATGCTGAAGAAGTACATTGCTGATCCTTCCCATATCATCAGATGGGAGCAGGTGCAGTTAGGAGAGGATGTTACTTATATCCTGCGACCGACACGCATCTTAGACAGGAAGGAGCAGGTACTGCGTAGCAAGGTGATTCCCCTTGTGAAGGTACTATGGACGCATCATACTGAGGAGGAGGCTACTTGGGAGACAGAAGCCGAGATCAGAAAGAACTACCCACAGCTTCTCGAGGAGTACGAACAGGTACAAATTTTGAGGACGAAATTATTTGTTAAGGGGGGTAGATTGTAACGCCCGTGAAAAATCCGTACTTGGGTTCGAGTACCGATTTGACCCGAAATCGCGTAGGAATAATTTCCATGGAAATTAAACGTAAGTTAGCTAGCGCAACGCTAGAGTAGCTGGAAAATAGTCCCTGATCACTTTAAATACGTTCTGCAAGACCCAAATCGAGTAGAACAAACAACTCTACAATACTCTATAACCTCGGATCAAACTCTAAGCAGGTTTGTTCTCTGGACCATATTGAAATTTTGTATTGGATTTAGACCGCGCGTCGAAGGTCCGATACCTCCTATCTTAGACCGTTAGAACCGCCCAGCTGGACTTGACAATCATCTCGAAAATCAAGTCAAACCGATAATCACAGACGATTTCGTTGAACCCGGACTGAAGCGACCGCGAATAGGGACGGATTTGGAATTTCAAATTCAAATCTGGCACACGACTTGACGCGTCAGTATTAAGCGTTCTGACCGTCAGAATTCATCCAGATTACACCCTCGGATCAGGAAAAATTTCTATTTATTATCATGAGACTTTCAGCCCTGATCTACGTGCGGTGACCGCTGAACTGAAATTGGTCCGTTACGTGCGATCTGCGAACCCTGCCAGACTGAAAACTTAATACGAGGTACATCTGGTACCCATGAGCTTAAGTCTGATCGAAATCGACCAGGGGACCACCAGAAAGCCGTTTTTGGACCGAAACAGCCCCGAAATGGATAGGCACCAAGTAAACTTCGTCCCGGAGCCTATTTTCGGCAATTTCAAGCTTATAAAAGGGGTTGAAACCCTCATTTCTTCCTTCCATCCGAAAATCACCAAACCCTAGAAAAAGGAGAGAGAGTTTGAGAGAAAGAGAAGAAGGGATTTTTTCCGCTTCCGAGCCCTGACAGTTGCTGCTTCAGCACTTCCTTCCAAATCACCTGGCTGGTGATTTCTCCACCTTTTCAGGTATAGAATAACCCCAAAAACTTGCTGATTTAGGGTTTACGTAGATGTATAACATGTTAGCTAACATAATCCATAAATCAGGCTTTCCTACCGCCGTAGACGAAGCGTACACGCTCCGTTCAAAATCCCGCGACCGTAAGAGACTAGGTGAAGATTTTAGACGCTTTGATTGACGGTTTACAACGCTTTCAATGTCGTTTAATAGTAGATTATCAACGGCATCGCCGTTTGACATGTACAACATGCTCTCCGTTTCCTGTTTCGTAAATTAACGAAGAATATGAGATTTAGGGCATTTTAGTCATTTGTAGGAAGTACGGTCTACGTGCATATTTTGCTGACGTGATTGACATGGTTTGTCACCGCATTAGAGAGTTAGGAATGCTTGCATAATCAGTTTGGCGAAGAGATTCGCCAAGTTGCGCACTTTGGGTCGACATACTATATGTGGACTTAAGTGTGTAGTATATGTGTTTGTATAAATGCTTGTATTAGTATGTATTGAATTGAATGATGTTTTGTAGTAGTTTGAGATTGATTTCATGATTAATATGCTGACCTAAATGATTTCCTACATGTTGACCTTATGCATGATTGCATTACATGCATAGAAAGTATGCCTTGAAGATTTGCTTAAGTTGAATATGCATGGAAAGTATGCCTTGAAGATTTGCTTAAGTTGAATGTTATAACATGTGCTAACATGCTCACATGATGTATTTCAATTCCAATACCTTGGTATATAGTGTTAATGAAATTCCATAGATGTGTGGGACTTGACTTAGTCCAGGCAGTCGGTAACCGAGCAAATTCGTGGCTGACTGGTCATAGCCACGAACGACGCGTCGATGAACGTGATTCGTGTTGAGAGTTGGCGGCAGTGGTTAGGCCACGCGAAGTGTTTTACGCACTTCATGTCGTTTAACTTGAGATGCGATCGCACTAGTCGAGCCCGTCAAGTAACCCGACTGGCCGATGTTTGTTTACCTTGTATGCGTCATAACTGCTTGAACCTAGGGTACTGAACTTACCATTGTAAACCCTGTTAACCATGGTACCTTGATCCACGAAGACTCATGAGCCGGGCATGGTGGTATGGGACACCGTGGTCGAGCTGTCGGCCTACGCTGGGGCCACAAACCTCCCCGTAGTGACCAGTGAGCACCTTTACTCGTGAGCAGATTATGGTGGTATGGGACACTATATTCTAGCTGTCGGCCTACACTGATCAGGCGACGAGCCCTTTGTAGTGACCGCGAGCGTATTCTGAGTCCACGGGAGGCGACGACCCTTCCGTTGCAGTAGAGTACGGTAGGCCTGTATTGATAAGGTGATGGGGGAGCGGTGCAACGAGTGCGAGCAACAGCCCTGGCAGCCCTTGCAGTGACCTACGAAATACACATCGTATGAGATTTACTAGGATGCGAGAGAGAGGGAAAGTGAGGGTTTGGGTTTTGGGAGGTGGGGCGTGCGCACCGGAGATCAGGGCGGACGAAATTTCAAGGGTGACGGACGGCACTTTAGGTGCCTAGTTTTAGCACTCGTGGGGCCCACCGTGATGTATGTTATTTATCCACTCCGTCCATTCATTTTAATGGATCGTTTTAACAGTTGATCCAAAAAATTAGTCAGATCGAAGCTATAAGCGGACTACATAACATATTAACAATAGAAATTTATTTTTTATTATCTCTTATTGTGTGGTCCACTTGGACCTTTAATCTAAATAATTTTTTAGCTCATCCACTAAAATTATATATTAGAATTTATGGGCTGTTTAGATCAAATGCTTATATTCCAATGGGCCCCATGGAGCCCCTTAAGCACCATCAATATCTAATAAGGTTATGGTAACGAGGTAAGTTTTAGCTACAGATAATTAGGTTTTAGCTACGAATTAAGTCTATAGCAAGTATAGCTAAGGTTTATATCCGTATGAGATTTACTAGGACTGACGACCCTAGAATGGCTCATTGTTGGGAATTAATATAAGGGAGGTACCTTAGCTTCCTAATCTTGTTGTACGAATAAACCTAAGTAAGAACCCGATTAATCACGCACACGCACCGTATTACGTGTGGGTTTGGCATTGCAGGTCAAGCACTGAGGGAGTGTGGTATGCCGCGATCTTAAGATGAAGTCACTGAGAGAGCGTAGGCGAGGGCATGCATCATTAATTCACGTCATTCTTGCATTAACAAGAGTACTTAGGACTTGATTGTTGTACCGCTTTATCATTACTACTTGATTGAATTGATAACATGTTAACCTTTGCTTCATGATTCCACTGAGTTGATCACTCACTCCTACATTTTGGGATAGTGTTCGCAACACCAACCAGACTCTGTTGTAGATGCAGATGAGGGCGATGCTTTCGAGGCAGAGCCGGACTTTCATGATGACGACGAGGCATTCTCCTATATGCAGTTTTCAGGCAAGTTTCTATAGACCGTTCTGATCAACGGGACTTTAGGGCTTATACTTGTAGTGAAACTTGACATTTTATATTTTGAAAATAATACTCGTAATTATTGACTTGTACTTTTGACCTAGCAATGCATAAATACTTCGGGGACCTATTTTACTGTATACATGCTACATTTTCATTTCATCTTCCGCTTGCGTATTACAACTGTCCCTGGATTATATTTGCTGATTTGGCTTGATCTCATTCATATCTTATACACTAACACAGACAACATCAATCATCATCAAATATTTTGCATAAGTGATGTGTTGGAACTTGAGAGTTGGGTTTCTACTCGACCCCTAATTTTCAAGGCGTTACAGAATTGTTACCGATTGCCTAGGCTAGGTTGTAGCCCCAATCTTACTGTAAGACCCGTATCTAACCTGTACAGTTTTGTCGACTCCCACGATCCTTCCCGTCGAATTCTGGTAACCTACGACCTATGATCGACATCTACGCACGATCTTAAGTCGTATCCTGTAGATTTGAGTCAGCTTAATCTGAGACATGTACTATTGTGATCGCACCGTCACCATGGTTCCAACGCCGCAACTCGCGTATGCACCGACCCAATACTCAGGTCAAAAGATATAGACCCACATTTATTTTGAGAAAACACCACGCATTTACAATTTCAAGAGAATCTCTACAACATGTCCCATCAATCTATCACTCAAATCAATTAATCAATCACCTCATGTCAAGTACAAGAGCAACTCATGCTTTCTTTCTCCACAAGTCAAGCAACCACCAAAAGTCAACAAATCTCTCACCTCACCCATTACTCACCTCATATCCATCACCCATCACTCTCTCTCCTTACAACCACCCATTCTCTCTCTTTCTCTTCACAATTTTTCAAGCAACAAAAATCCCAAGCAAAGTGGTGGACGTCCATGGTTTTCCAAGAGAGAAAGTGATATGTGTGTGGCACACTTCCCACCCCAAATTTCTTCATCTTAGCCATTCATTTCTTATCATCCTCCATTAAAGCGAGACATAAGGAGCTCGGCTCTCCATCAAACTAAGAAGATCGAACGGTGGGTGCTTTTATAGGCTTAGATTTCATTCTTTTGATGATGGGCCAAGCGGGGCCTACCAATTGATGGTATGGATCTCACTTTGGACCCTAGGTGTGGCCGATGGCCCATCTTGATTCTCATGATCATTCCATGATGTGGCCATTCTCCATGGACCCCCATCATCATGTTTATTTTTTCATGCATGGATAAGGTCATCTAGACCTTTTATTTTGGTGGAGAAAGGATCTCCACCGTTGATCTTGATCGGTGGGCCCATATGTCATGGGACCCACTTGATGTATATTGTAAATCATGTAAGGGAGGGCCCATAGTGTCGAGGTCCCTCCATCACACGTCTCTCTCTCTCTCTCTCTCTCTCTCTCTCTCTCTCTCTCTCTCTCTCTCTTTGTAATGATATGACCATGTGGCCCACCTGGATGGACCCCACCCTAAAGCATGTATTTGATCCAAGCCATTTGCAGGTGGGGCCCACTTTATAAGTGTTGTATCCACACCATATATCATTTGGTGGCCCACCTGAGCAGGCCCACCTTCTATGCTTGAAATGCTCAAACCTTCCAGCGTCCCTGGACGCTGGACGTTACTTGAAAAATGTAAATATTAACTTTTGTTCAAAGCTATTTGGGTGGGCCACTTGTGTAGGCCCCACCTTGATGTATAAATTCAATCCACATCGTCCATCCCTTTCCCCAGACCATTTTAGGCATTGAGCCAAAAAATGGGGCCAATCCAACTTTCTGGCAGGCCATAGCATAAAAAACAATGGTTTTCACCGTTAAAAAAACCACATGATGTTTCCACACCCAAAATATATTGAATATTGAGCTTGTTTGGCTTGTCTTGAGCTATGGAAAATAGTGGGCGGGGTAGATTCTTCCAATGCAAGCCCCATGCATGAAAAACCGTGAGAAAACATGATTTCAAATATATATATATATATATACAGGCAGTGCCTGCTGCTGCGTTATGCGTTTTGGTGGACGGACAGTAGGGACCCACGGTCCCAGCCATGGGCCCCACCATGATGGGTGTAGAACATTTGCACCATGCATTTTGTAGGCCCCTTCCTAAAGTGGGCCCCCTCCAAAAATCAGCCGCATATGGGACTCAGGTGGCCCACGTCACAGTGAACAATAGGGATTGAACTGCTGCCATTGAACCCAGTTTGGGTTCACAACAGTTTTGGATCATTATTAAATTGTTTTTCCTCTCATCCAGGTCTGTCTGACCTCACCAACAGATTGGGTGGAAATAAACATTATGGTAGGCCCCACGTGGGACCCACTGATGCATGTGTTGTACTCCACCCTGTCCACCAGTGTGGACTCCACAGTGATGTATGGGTTATACCCCACCGTCCAGAGGTATGGATGGTGGGCAGATGTGATGTATGTGTTTTATTCATGCTGTACAGCAGCTGTGGGACCCACGCACGTGTAGACTCCACATAATGCATGTGTTTATCAATGTCATCCATCTGTTTTGCATCCACCGTCCAGATGGCTCAACGGTGGTGCATACTGTGATGTATGTGATTTATATTCTTGTCGTCCATCTCTGGTTGGGACGTGGACCCCACGTGACATATGTGTTGTATCTACTCCATCCATCCATTTAACGTGGTCCACCATGATCTAGACGGTGGGCCATACCATGAGTTATGTGTTGTTCATCCATGTCGTTCATTTAGTGGACCCATTTAGAAGGTGTGGGCCTAGGTGCAGGGCCCACTATTATGTATATTAGGCCCATATGCAGGGCCCACCTGTTATGTATTTGGGGCCCATGGGTTAAGGCCCATTGTGATGTATTAGGGCCCATGGGTTGAGGCCCATTGTGATGTATTAGGGCCCATGGGTGGAGGCCCATTGTGATGTATTTTCAACCCATTTGGCAAAGCCCATTGTGATGTATTTGAAACCCATGGGTTGAGGCCCATTGTGATGTATTTGGGGCGCATGGGTTGAGGCCCATTATGATGTATTCAAGGCCCATTATTGAGGCCCACCTTAATGTGTATGAGGCCCGTTGTTGACTCCCACCTTGACATATATGAAGACCATATGATGAGGCCCATTTGATGTATTTAAGGCTCATGGGTCGAGGTCCAATGGGATGTATACAAGGTCTATTACATGGTGTGATTCCACCATGGGTTATGTAATGACATTTATGGCGGGCCATGCCTTAGGAGCAATATTGGTTTGACGTCCATATTATAAGAATAATATTGGTTAAATTTCCGCATTATAACTCTCCCTAGGGCCCATTATAGGCTCATACTTGCTGTATGTGGGCCATCAAGGCCCATCTTCGTTGTAAGGATAGTTCATTACCATATAAAACGCTTAGTATAACTCCATGATTTATGCCCATACGCATCATATGTATGCCTGATATAAGGATTGTTTAATCATAGCATACGCCATTGGGCAGACTATTTACAGGACTCCTTATAAGACAGAGTGCCCACATTATTGCTCCGTACGTATAGGATTGTTACATGACTAGATAGTGTAACTCATGCATCTCGCATATATACGACTTGATCACTGTATGCCCTAGCGACATCAGGGTCGTGGCCTCCACAAGCACATCGTGGATTGCTAAATGGGACACCAAAAATAATTGATTCTAGCACTGTGGGCACTTAGGATATCCTTAAGTGAAAATTTCAGAATCTTCGAGGCCAAGAGATGCCCCAACGTCTAGACCAAGTGGAACATGACTGCCTAAGTGTCGAATACCAGTAGTTCGCGTCTCCCACTATGTCATGGTCAGTTGGGAGGGGGTGTGGCCTTATCCGCCCAAGTGAGGGGGCTATAAGCTAAGCTGAGTATGAGCAGCTCATAAATGGGTCCGCTATTGAATAGCTGAGTAGGTATTGATAGATTGATGATTAAGAGGATAGTGAGGTCTCTTCCACTACCTGGGCTATGCGGTTAGGGAGGCGGCAGTCGGTGTGGAGTGTAATAGACCCCGGTGATTTCTCCAGAGAGCAACCGTACTGATATGTGGACTTATTGAGCAGAAATTGCATATCCATTCCTTCATTCATTCACTTTCCACTCGGGCTAGTGGTGTGTAACTATTTATTACGTGTACGATATCATGACTAGGATTTCGGTCGGGCGCGCGACTAACCTGAGATCAGGAGTTTATCACATTGAGTCTGACTATCCAAATTTAGTTATGGGTCTGGTTTGGATAGAAGTCCCTTGTAGTGGACCCCATAGCCTGTCATACTACGTATTATCATCCCAACTTCACATTTCAACATGGTCATTTCATTCGCACCGCATATTACATTGCATCAGCGGTACTTAACATTTTAGGTTACTATATTTTTACACTTATATGGCCTAGACGGACTTAGCAGGATTTGCATATTGCATTGCATCATCGGCATCTAATATTTGGCTTCCGCATTTGCATAGTCGATCCGCATTGTGTATTCTGTTATTGAATGATTCATGCACTTACCAGTATATTTTAGCTTACTCTGATATCGTATGAATCATGATCTTGTCAGTATTTTCACTTATCCCGATGATGTATGATTTATGTGCTTTATTGTATATTTAGCACTTACCTTACACACACTTTTACCACCCTCTAAGCTTTCTATAAGCTTTTTCACGATAGATGCGTGCAGGTGGTGTTAGGTTACAGCAGCGTTGAACTTGGAGAGTGCAACGGACTTCTGGAGGTTTGATTTGATACATATGTATTTTCCTTTCGGTATTGTATTCTAATGTTTATATTAGTGGATATGTGATGATGATGTTGCTTTTGTGATTTGGGTAAACTTGTGGTTATGCTCCATTACAAAAAAAAAAAAAAAAAAATCATTCTTAAAATCCTTCTTGTAGCATCCCAGGATCAGAATCTGACATATGATTGCTGGGGCCGAGAATGGGGCACTACGGAGGCTGTCGGCACCGGATTCGGTGATCAAAATTCCTGTGAATCCAATTTTTAGGTTTGGGGCGTGACACTTACTCAAATGCAATAGGTAAACACATGTGATAATCATATCAGCATTTAACAAACAGTCCAAATAAATCTCTCATTTGAGCATTTCATCAAACACAATGAACATGTCACCAAACACTTGTATTTTATCCATAAATCGCATAGCGGCAAATATGGTTACATAAAAGAAACTATGCATATGAACAAGGTAATTAAGAATCATATCTTAATACTATGAATAAATACAAATCATCAACATTTTCTCATTCAGACAATTTATCAAACACTTAAGTTACACTTCGCTAAGTATATAGACTAGGTTAGTTACACCATATGTTTTAGCAAATCCTTATACAAAGAGGTCAGCATGCATATGATAAAAATGAATCCTAGATTAGTAGACATGACAAACACAAATTATAATTTTCATGTTCATTCAAACATTTCAACAAACACATAAGATGCATATTCTATTCAACATAGTTCATATATGTATATTATATCGAAAACGGCGTAACTAAGATCGTATGGCAGTAATCAAGTCAGACATAAATCATTAGCTGACATTAAAAGCATTAAAAACCATAACTTAAACGTTTATAGTCCGCACCTTTCTTTAGAATACTCGATTCGAATTCTACGTTCCCGAAAACAGAACATCGGGCACCTAAACAATAAAATACGTTAGTCATTTCGACGATTAATTAACCTGGATCCCTATACTAAGATTAGGGTTAGGATTTCTTACCCAAATCGAAGCCAAAACAGATTTGGTGGCATAATGGAAAGGTAATTCAGCGCGCGGAGTAGTGAGAGAGAATCACTGCAACAATCTCCTAAACTTTCTCTTCTCTCCTTACTCTTTTATCTTCTTTTCTCTCTTCTCTCTCCTAGGGTTGGAGAAAATCGTATGGGAGAGATATGGGGTGGTTTAAGGGTTATATATAGGCCCAAAAGTGATGCAAATGGCCCTAGGGCAATGGTATACTTAATTTATATCCAAAGGGCGACTGTTTTTAACAAACAGGGCACATAGGGATGCCCATTATTCACTTACGTCATATGGTAAGTCCCCTGACATTGGATCTATGCCAGGATGTGGTTTTGGTGCGATTGGATAGGCTGATCGACCGTGGGGGATCTATGTCAGATCAACGGTCATGCTTACATGATCGGGGCCACAAGTATATATGAGCAGGGAGATTTTCTTTTCCCATGGGTGAAGTTTGGCCAGAAACTAACGGTCCGAAATCCTCTATTTCGTGCGTGAACGAACGGTCCAATTCACTTAAGTTTCAATACATTTTCTAAAGATATTCACATTTCTCACACACTTCACTCAATACTCAAGTTGTACATTTCTGAATACTATCTGGGCTCGACTCTCGCGATGGTTGTCAAGCCCAGTAGGACGAACATAACCCTATAGTTTCGCAGTCATCGGACTCTCGACGTGCTGTCTAGGTCTGATACGGGGTTTCAATGTACTCCTGAGAGCGACAGGCTCTTGAAATTTCACCTAGGTCTTTAAGGGACGTTGAGTCAGTGGTATTAATGGTTTTAGGTCTTCTCATTTGTGAAAATGGTGGCCTGACCTTAATCCACCGATTATTTGGTCATGGTCATCTCAATTAGTCAGTGATAAGTAGGCTAGAATTGGACCCTACATGAACAAATTCCAAGGCTAATCTCAATGTTTAAGTGATTGGACGGATTCATTGGTCTTCTACGGTCGATCAATCCTATTTGTACGGTTCTTTATCGATACCAGCCACGTTTAAGCCCATCTCGAGTGTCAAGGGTCAGTAAGTGATGACGTGGCTAGTAAAAAAAATTAAGGATTTTTAGAAATTTCAAAATAGTAAAAATTCGGGGTGTTACAACATAGCAAAATTGAAAAATAATCTAGACCGTCCAAATCTCTGACCCGATTACAGCTGGAGAATAACCTATAGAGATCAGGGAGATCTATGCTTTATTCAAGAACACATCTGGACTCAGAGTCTTATCTTTATCCTGATGGAAGATATAATATTAAAATCAACTATGAACTTCCTTTGATCCAGTTTTCAAGAGATGAGAGGTATGAGAATTAGACTTGATTCTATCACAAGACCATACCCAGAAGATAAAGTAAACAACAAAATTTAACCAATCCACATCCAATCAGAGAGAGTTATGAACATAGGGAAGGATTTCATCATCCAACTATGCTCATGAGATGATGGTGAACAATAGGGTCCCTACGACCATAACCTCCTTATATGCATAAAAATAACAGAAGATATCACAGATCCATTATAATTTAAGTCATAAAAAATTATTAAAAACTAAAGGTATTCCATATAAACAACTAGAATCAGATAGAGTTCGTAAATCAAATTTAAATCAAAGGTATAAAGGAAAGTCTTCCATCTCATTACAAGCTTCACCTCTTAGTTCTAGCTAAGTGGTTTAGCTAATCATGGTCATAATTAACTAAAAATCCATTAATAAAAACAAAACATCAAAGAAAAAGGGAGGAAGAAATCTTATTTTCCGGCTAGAAGAATGACCAGTTGCCGTCCTTCTTCCTTTCTTCTTCTTATGCTTACATTTTTTCCACGGCCTGGCCCCACACGTCCAACCTTAGATGCCTTTCTCTCTCTCTTTCTCCTCTTTTTATAGAGCAAGAAGGTCGGTTAGGTGTATCCTACGCAAAAAAGGTGGTGCAGACGTTACGCAGCAAAAAAACTCAAATAAATTCGCGTTTGGACTGAGATTTTGGACAATTGACGGCCTGTCCTTGGAGTCTGGCTTAATTGTTGAGGTAGTGGCCCCCTTCTAGACCTTCTAAACGGTCCGGATCATAGATTTGACCATGATTATGATCACACAATGGCCCACCATGTCCGGGTGTCCGGACGTGCATAAGATCAAATAGGAGCTGCGTTGATGTGCTTGGTGGGCCCCACAGTGACATTTTCGATGAAATCCACCCTTTCTATTAAATTTCTGGTGAAAAACTAGTCGAGAAGGGGTGGTTTTGGTCGAGTTTTGGTGCAGTCCACTAATGTTTTGCTTTCACCGTCCATCTTACGTTTGAACAGTGATCTGTCTGTCTGTACGTGTATGGGACCAAAAGGAAAGCTTGGCGAGGGTTTTGGCCACCCCTGAGTGAATGGACGGTTCAAATCATCCATTTGGATGATGGATGGGCCCCACTAGCAAAAAATGGAAGTCGGCGTACGGACGTTGTCCGTTTTCATGAGAAATCCTCGGTCAACGCCTGCTGACCGAGTTCTTGAATTGTGATGCACGACTGGACCACGTGCACTGTGTACACATGCTTTCGACTGAGATGTATTCCGAAAATCTGCTCCATCCAACCTGTTTGCCATAAAAGTTAAAGGGTTGAAACCAAAATTGAAGCATTTGTCTATTTGGCCACTTCCACAAGGATCCAATGGCTAAAATTTGATGTGCACTGTTAATTTATAGTCCTCAGGCCATATATGAAGTTTTGAACTGAACAAATAATGGAAACCCTGTGATCTTGCATTCTAGATGATTTTTGAGCCCATTTAACATGAGTGGCTTGATTTTCTCGAATATCTGCAATGTAATTTCTTCAATCTCGGTCCACTGGGGTCCTTCCCTTCTCTTGGTAATTTCTGAGCGTTAAATCTAGATTTTTAGCACTCTTTTAAGTCCTGGCTCCTAAATTTACCTTGCAACCAAAAACATGATTAAAATAGGACATTAAGCATTATCATGTTCATAAAACCATGTGATAATTGGGGTCTAATATGCAATATTTGACCCTCAACATAGATCATTGAAGTGCATCCGCATTGATAATGATGGTGAATACATCGGTGACTTTCATGAGTATTATAAGTCCCTGGGTATACGGCATGAACAGATGGTTCCCAAGACCTCCCAGCATAATGGTGTGACTGAGCGAATGAATCGCACCATTATAGAGAGAATCAAATGCATGTTATCTCACACAAAGTTGTCCAAGACGTTTTGGGGGTAAGCAATGCACAGGGCAGTGTATTTGTTAAACAGATCTCCATCAGCCCCGTTGAATGAAGAAGTACCTAAGAAGGTGTGGACTGGACAAGATCCATCGTACCGTCATCTGAGGGTGTTTAGATGCAGGGCATCCGTTCACGTACCAAAGAACGAGAGGTCCAAGCTCGATATGAAGATCAAGCAATATATGTTCTTGGGGTACGGTGATGAAAAATTTGGTTACAGATTATGGGATCCGACTGAGAATAAGCTCGTCAAGAGCAGAGATGTGGTTTTCTTTGAAGACCAATGTATTGAAGATATTTATAAGACAGAAAAGATGCAGCCTAGTTCAACAGAGCTAAAAGACATGGATTCGATTATTCCTCCTGTGGTGCCTAATGACGGGGGAGTATAGAAAAGTATAGAGGATGAGGAAGTTCCTATAGAAGATGAACTGGGGGAGCAACCCCCACTTGATCCACCTGTTGAGTCACAGGTGAGGAGGTCATCTAGGGACAAACAGTCGTCCAAGAGGTACTTGCCGCATGAGTACATTATGCTCACTAATGAGGGAAAGCCAGAAGATTATTCTTAAGCCCTAACCGACGAGCATAAGGGGGAGTGGTTGAAAGCTATGCAAGAGGAGATAGAATCCTTGCATAAGAACCACACATATGATATGGTAAAACTGCCTAAGCGCAAGAAAGTTGTGAGCAATAAGTGGGTGTTTAGAAAGAAGATTGAGCAAAAGAATTCACAAACGAGGTTCAAAGCTAGACTTGTAGTGAAAGGGTTCGATCAGAGGAAAAACATAAACTTCGAGGAGATATTCTCACCAGTAGTGAAAATAACATCCATACAGGTGTTGTTGGAGTTGGTGAATAGCATGGATCTAGAGATAGAGTGGTTAGTTGTTAAACTTCTTTTCTCCATGGTGACCTAGAAGAAGAGATCTACATGCGCCAACTAGAGGGGTTCAAAGTCAAGAACAAAGAGCATATGGTGTGTAGGCTAGGGAAGAGCTTGTATAGCCTAAAACAAGCTCCAAGGCAATGGTATAAGAAGTTTGACTCGTTCATGTTAAAGCATGGATATGATAGAATGGAGTCGGACCACTATGAGTTCATGCGCAAGTTCTCAGATGGTGATTTCTTAGTTCTGCTATTATACGTTGATGACATGCTCATCATGGGTAAAGATGTCAAAAAGATCAACAGGTTGAAACAGGAGTTAGGCAAGTCGTTTGTAATGAAAAACTTGGGCCCAGCTAAGCAGATCCTATGAATGGAGATAACCCGTGACAGAAGCAGAAGGAAGCTTTGGCTGTTACAAGAGCGGTATATTGAGAAAGTCCTAGAGTGGTTCAATATGAATACAACGAAGCCGGTCGGTACTCCACTAGATAGTTACTTCACATTGAGCAACAGGCAATGCCCCAAGACGAAGGTAGAGGTGGATGAGATGAAGAAGATATCATACGCGTCAGCAGTAGGAAGTTTAATATATGTTATGGTATGTACGCGCCCAGACATAGCATATGCGGTTGGTATTGTCAACCGGTACCTTATCAATCCTGGTAAAAAATATTGGGAAGCGGTGAAGTGGATATTAAGGTATCTAAGAGACTCATCCAGGTTGAGCCTATGTTATGGTAACGGAAAACTTGTATTAGAGGGCTACACAGATGCAGATATGGCAGGTGATATAAACTCCAGGAAGTTTACATCCGGGTTCATGTTCACGTTTGCAGGGGGAGCTGTCTCTTGATAGAGCAAGCTACGGAAGGTTATAGCATTGTCAACGACAGAGGCCGAATACATTGTGGTCACAGAGGCATGTAAAGAGATGCTTTGGATAAAGAGGTTCCTACAGGAACTTAGCATGAAGCAGGAGCAGCACGTGGTCTATTGCGATAGTCAAAATATTATACACTTGAGCAAGAATCCAAGCTAGCACTCCAAGTCGAAGTACATAGAGATTCGGTATCACTCGATTAGGGATACTTTGGAACAAAAGGTGTTACAGCTTGAGAAGGTCCACACGGATGACAATGGGTCAGACATGATGACCAAGGCATTGCTTAAGGGCAAGTTTGAGGTTTGTAGAAACCTAACTGGCTTAAAGAAGGTGAATTCCTCCTGAGTCGAAAAGGGAAAGATTTTATGGGATTTTTCTCCTCAGTTAAGAGGAGAGATTGGGTAGCATGGTGTAAATCGGATGTGTTTCACCGCGCTACTTGACCGGTGAGTGGGCTGCTCGACCAGTCGAGTGGCGCTCGACTCAAAGTCCAACGAGCATTAGTTTTGGAACTCTGTGATGCTCGACCAGTCGAGTGGGGTGCTCGAACGGTCGAGGACCTACTCAACCGGTCAAGGACCTACTCGACCGGTCGAGGTTACACAAATTTGAGTCTGAATTTTGTGTAGACTGCGTAAATTTGAGGCGGTTTCCCAAGAGGTGCGAAAGGGAGTTGCATAAACTATAAATAGGGGTTCCTAGGGCTTTTCTAGGCAATGCAAGAGAGTTTCCTAAAGCTTTGTAAGAGTTTGCTAAAGGGTTTAGGGCTATCAAAGATGTGAAAGAAAGAGAGAAATAGATAGAGGAAGTTTGTGGAAAGGAGGTTCTGCTCGTAGCGGTGATCTACTATGCACTCGACATCTCAGCGCTTCTACGTCCTCGTAATCGGTGAGATCTCTCTATTTTTCTTTATTCTCTTATTGTTTATCAACTCCTGCGTGAGTGAAGAAGGTTTGATCCAAGTGGTGTGTGCTTGTGATCGGTTGTAACATTTTACTTCATAATGGATTATTGATCTGGACGAGATCCCATGATTTTTACCTCTTTGAGGGTCTTCAACGTAAAAATATTTTGTGTCGTGTGGTTTATACTTTGATTTATTTCATTACTTTATTATCCCATAATTCTGGTGTTTTTGGGAGGCTAGATCCTAAGGTTTTGTGCAACAGCCCCCAACAATTCCTTAAATGTAAAGTGGCATAGGGTATTGTTTACACTTGTTCTGTGCACATTCGTGCAGACCAATGACACAATATCACGTGTCGACACTACATAAAAATGATAGACGAAATCATATTTATGCCTCAAGGATTTCTCTCACCTCCCAGCCTTCGGCGACACATCACGTACTAAAACCAAAACGGCTCAAAGTCATACGCCAGCTTGTAAATAAGACACTACAACAAACGACATGTAACCCTTCACACGAGTAGCACATGTGGTCAACGTAGCATGCTCAACAAGCTTATAAAGAGTCACCGACATAGGGATTTTATCGCAATTTGGGTATGCTCGGTAATGTTGTCCCACACAATCCTGTCAAAATGAGTGATCTCTCAAGAGACGATTGGCACTTTCATAGTGATTATGAAGGTTCGAAAAGCCATTTCTTCTAAAAAAGGAAAGGAATTTAAGGGACCGTAAGGAATCCAAATTTAGCGAGACTGATCTTATAACATCTAAGGATCTTGACAGCGACACTGTAAGGAAATTTGAAAATGATTTTATAGTATAACCTTTGGGGATCCGATAATCGTCAAGGATCCTACACCAGGTAGGAAACTCATCAAGAGTTTTCCACCTCCCGAGCTATATAAGGATCATACGATGAAGAGCTCAGGGTCCACACCAAAGACAATCTCTCTACATAATGCAATGCTATTTATCCTAATTTAGTCTTAGATTCCTCAACTTTTGTCCAGCCATGCTGCAAAATGTCTAGAGCTTAAGATAGATTTAAATCGTTGTTATTTATGCACTTATTTGGGTATATGTTTTATCAATTACATGAGTCTGTATGTCATGTAGTCAGTTGAGCCCTTAGAAACCAAACACTAAGAAACACAAGATGACATGGAGCATCAAGGAGTGAAGAACAAATAAATGAGATTCCTTAGTGGCCTTAACCTTAGACCTAAAACAACCTTAACCTCTACATGATCCTAACATTTAATGGTAAACCTTATTTGATCATCACATACCCTTAAATGCCTTAATGGAACATGATAAATTAGGATATAAGATGTATAAAGTTGTTGTAATCATATATGCCCAAAGCAGCAGTTTTTGAGTGTTCTTCGATCCCATCTCAATGGCATCAAAGGGCTATATCGATGTGATCGAAGAACAGTCTAATAGTCATACAAAAAATTCCTAGATTTTCTCTATGGAATCAAGGAATAGTTCGATACTATCGAATGACATTCGATCCCATCAAAGGCCCTTTCGATCCTATTGACAAAGCTATTAACTAATCATTTTATAGTCGTTGCAACACAAACTCTATAAAATGACATTTAGCTGTTGGGCATTTGTATGGATTTTTTTATGCGATTAGAGGCTAGGTATTTTTTCACTCATATTATACATCGTAGACTCTATTCTAAAGAGTTTCATGTCAATCTTCTTATGATTATTTACTTTAATAAGCATTTCATACTCCAATTTGAAGTATTAGATGAACTCTCGCCTTTTTAGAGATTAGACATTATGCCTATAGTCAAATCATTGTCAAAACTCTCAAGATTACTCATGTACGTGAATCCCCTAAGATTACAACATTCCCATAAGTTGTTGGAGATTCAACTAAGCTCCTATCATCTTGGTCACCTCTTGGAACTTATATACAAGGCAATTGATTGTAGGAGTTGAAGCATCAATGTTAAGAATCGAGGGAGCAATTGAGGAGTGGATTCAAGCACGGAAAAGCTTTAAAGGTGCAACTCAATTAGAGTGTTACAAAATGGACTAAATCTAGCAAGTTGTCAATTATAGGAGTCTACATACTCTTTTCTTGTATAGGATTGATTATATACTTTGTAACCCAAACTCACATAGGTTTTTTTGTAGGACTGTATTGCCATTAACATGGTGAGTACGGGTAAATTCTTATGTAGCCTCCAGTGGGAGTACACTTGATATGTCGTTGTGTAAGCCTCCGACAAGAGTGTACATTTGTAAGTCCTTATGTATGCCTTCGATGGGAGTGTATGCTTGTAAAGGTTAGAAGTGAACCTAATTTAAAACTTCTAATAGTGAATATCAATACACTCGAGGAGAGTGAGTCAGTCGAGAGTGAAGTAGAAAAATTGAACAACTATACATGCTTGTGTTTGAGATTGTCATTTAATCACATCTCTATTTATACTTGTGAACTTAATTCACGATTTGATGAATGCTAGGTGTTGAATAGTTAGCACATCCAACACACAAGATCACTCTCTCTTATATACTGGTTGCTTAATTATTACATCTATTTTAGTCTATGTAATTAGACCCACATTGACTTGGAAGCCTTAATGTTAATTGTCTTATTAGTTTAATTGGTAAATTAGTTTATTAGGCAATGAATTTTTAATTGGTCTTAATCACACACACCCCTCCCCCTCTCTAGGACTTATCAGTAATTCTATGGATCCGCCAAGCTTCTGCACCCATCATGGTAGACAATCCCATGTAATTTCAGTATAAAGCACCATCATTGCAATACACATATAAGTAGTATAAATATACACGATCTACTGTCATTAAATCCCCGATTAACTGAGTTCTCATTTAAAAGATCACACCCTAGTCACATCCTGTTGACCATCTATCTCGATTGTTTGTCCATATAGGCGATCGCAAGTATTTATCTTTTATTTATTTCTCTGCTTACTTTGTTTATTTTCTTATTTAACTAAGTTACAAATACAAATCAATGAAATCAGCATTATTAGCCTGTTAGTTTTAATTTTTTAAATTTATTATTATGTTATTGAGAAGCATAAGACCCACAATCACCATTGAAAAAAAAGTCCTTAGTGCAAGGCAAAAAGTTTCCATTCAAAAAATCTAACCTTCTCTCCTTCTAAACCGCCTGAATACTACAATAATTGTTGACAATGAGACTGATCATCACAAGATCCAGTCTTAATCGTTCCATCTTAGCACTTGGAGTCAAAAAGCATTCAATCGAACTAGAGTCGAGTACAACTCTAACATGCCTGCATTATCCTAATCACACAAATTTGACTAAACACGGGACTTCGTTAACATGTATGGCCTTTTGTTTGATTGAACATCGAACAAGTCCAATGGTTTATCTTAACCATCAATGATGTGGGATCCAACTACCATAAGATGAATCATGTCCATCAAACTAACTACTACCAAAATGTAAGCCCCACTTCAGCTATGCCAAAATAATAAACATAAAAAAATTTCATCACATGTGGGTCCCACATTGGTTTGCCCTTGTCTTTCAAGAATCACTTAAGAGGATGATATTAAAATAGCTAGTCGGTACATAGCTAGGAAGTGGACCGTATATAAATTAAAATAATAAAACATATAGCTAGGAAGTGGACCGTATATAAATTAAAATAATAAAACATATAGTTAGGAAGTGGACCGTATATAAATTAAAATAATAAAATATATAGCTAGGAAGTGGACCGTATATAAATTAAAATAATAAAACCAGTAGCAATTCATCGTTATGTGGAGCCCATCATACAATTATTACTCATTTACCATGAAGTACACAGGTAAATGAAAAATATCATCCCTTCTATCGATTGAACGTAACTTTCAAAATCATTTGATAATTAAGAGAATCCTTAAAGAGAAAATCCTAATCATCTGATAAATAACATTTCCGTACTAAATTTCAACCCTTGGCCATTTTTACTTTTTTCTTCTTTTTTTTCGATCTCTTTTATTGCCTGGGGACATTTATTTGGTATATATCATCAGTTGATGAGAATTTTAACACTTGGATCCCACAATTTGGATGGCTAGGATTGACGTATGAACTTGCCACATTAACACAAACATTTGAATACATATGATGTACCATACTCTTTGAAATTCCTTTGATAGACAACACCACTATCTTAAAAAATGATGGTCCTTTTCAACAATGCTCATAGCATAATTGAAAAAAAATCTAGACCATCTAAATCTCTGACCCGATTACAGATGGAGAATAACCTATAAGATGGTGAGAAGATTATGGTAACCATCTGTTAGACCAATCAACATTCTACTTCAAACCGTCCATTCGTTTAACCATCCTGATTCTATAGATAAGCTCTCCCACAAATCTAGAGGCCTAGATCGGCCTACATGATTGGCACGTGTGAAAAGGATGAGTGACCACCATTTCAAAGTGGCGGTGAACTAACATGTGATTCTTCGCCATCTAGAACCCATTTCGGAGAGGAATCCCTGGTGACTCTGCCACTATGGATATCCCTGATGGCAGACGCTGTGGGGCCTACCTTGATGTATGTTCTTTATATCCACGTCGTCCATGCATTTTTTCTGATCATTTTGTGGAATTATCCCAAAAATGAAGCAGATCTAAATCTCAAGTGGACCACACCACAGGAAACAGTGGGGATAGTGACACTTACCGTTGAAACCTTCCTGGGCCCACCGTTATGTTTATTTTCCATCCGACTGTTTATAAAGTCACACGTACATGTTTGAAGGGAACGTCCAAATATTATATTGATCCAAAACTTCCGTGGTCCCCAAGAAGCTTCTAATGGTAAGCGTTCATTGACCACTGTTTCCTGTGGTGCGGTCTAATTGAGCTTCGGATCAGATTCTTTTTTTTTTTCATTTTACTATAAAATGGTCTGTAAAAACGGATGGACGGCGTGGATAAAATAAATGCATGACTTTGGGCCCCACAGGTCCTGCCACCAGGGATATCGCTTGTGGCAGGGACATCAGCCAATTCGCTTCTCCCCGCTTCTCACGGGAGATCTAAAGACGCGGATTAGGTGGTGGTGACGACAACACCCCCAACGGTGTTGTGTTGATGTGTTGGGCGCTGTCGGGCCTATCTTGATGTGTTTTTTATATCCACGCCGTCCATCTGTTTTTCCATCTCAATTCAGAGGGATAAACCAAAAATTAAGTAGATATGAAGCTCAAGTGGACCACATCACAGGAAAAACCGGGGATAATGACATCCACCGTTGAAACATTTCTGGGGCCCTACGTAATGTGTATTTGTCATCCAACCTGTTTATAAGGTCATTCAGACCTGGATGAAGATCATAAAAAATATCAGCATGATCCAAAACTTTTACGACCCTGCAGAAGTTTTTAATGGCGTGCGTTCAATCCCTGCCGTTTCCTGTCGTGTGGTCGAATTGAGCTTAGGATCTGCTTCATTTTTTTAATTAATGCCTTAAAATGAGGGGGGAAACGGATGGACGGAGTGGATATAAAATAAATACTCAAGTTGGGCCCACAGTATCCAATACAGCGACACACCACCGCTGGGGGGTGGTGTGGGCAAAACATCTAAACGGAGCGGAATTATCCACACCACCTGTTTTACGCACGTGTATAGAAATAAAGCTCTGCAGGCCCACCATTTATTGTCTGTGAAAATTCTACTCCGTCTATCAGGTTCGCCCCTCGATTCTAAGCGTTGGTGAAAAACATCAACCAGATCCAAAACTCAGGTGGGCTACATGGCAGGGAACAATGAGTACGGGATGCCAACCATAGGCTTGTGTGTAGGGCCGCCACCGTATGTAAAATTCATCAAAACCGTTCATCAGATTTCACTAGGATTAATGGAAAATCTAGAAATAAAATATCCTAATCCAAGACAGAGTAGATGTCACACATACACCTTGTTGGGCCCACAGAGCTTGGGTTTTGTACGCGCTGCGAAAAACTGGTGAAATGGACAACTCTGGTCGGATCTCAAAAACGATACATTTTACATTTTACCGCAAACACCAACAAAAAAAAAAAAAAAAAAAAAAAGAAAAACTTTTATACTCCGGCAGAGTGTGATGGATGATACACAGGCACTTAGAAACTACTTAGAAAGTGAATATATAAAATAAATCTAATCTAAATTAAACTGTTCAGATTATGGTCCCAGCTTGGATGTATCATGAACGAAAAATAACTCTTATTTGGTGCTCTGACTATCCAATTAGTGGACATTTATTGGACAGTAAAACTGACAAATATCCAATGGTCCTGCTACAACGAACAATTATCAACAAAATCAGAGATCATGACCGTTCAACCAATCTAATTTTGGAAATATGATTACCAACAGTAATTCTCCACAATCTAGTCAGTTCAAACTGAGTCAATAAATGGTTTATATATCATTTCCTAGTGCCTGTGTATCAACTATCATAGGTAGCCGGAGTATCAAACAACTCTCTGCCACAAAAGGTTAGTCCCCCAAAAGAGAGTGAGAGAGAGAGAGAGAGAGAGGGAGAGAGAGATTTTGCAATGGAGGAAGAGATCAAGAGCATAATCAAGGTATGGATTTCAGTCCTGATCTCTCTAAGCTATTGCTATTTGATAGTGACCAAGATCCCCAAAGGCCTACCAAGGCTCCTTTCTCTTCTCCCCATCTTCTACCTCTTCATTACCCTCCCTTGGTCATTCTCATCCATCCATTTCAGAGGCATCTCAGCCTTCTTTCTCACATGGCTGGGCATCTTCAAGCTCCTCCTCTTCTCATTCAACATGGGCCCACTTCCCCCCCTCCAAAACTCCTACCTCATTTTCATCACCACAGCCTCCCTCCCCATCAAACCCAAAGAAGACCCATCTCCCCAAAACCCCCCAGGTGGGCCCCACATCCCCCATATCCTCAAAAGGTGGCCTACCATCACAGCTATTAGGGGCCTACTGTTAACTGCACTGATACAAGTGTACACATACAAAGAACACTTCAACCACTATGTATTGCTGGCTATTTATTGCATCCATCTGTATCTGGCCTTGGAACTAGTCCTAGCCGTTGGTGCAGCCACAGCTGGAGCCATGGGCCTTGAGATCGAACGGCAGTTCGAGGCGCCGTACCTGTCCAGCTCGTTGCAAGATTTCTGGGGTAGGAGGTGGAATCTCATGGTCACGAGTATTCTACGGCCGACCGTATACATCCCCGTACGGAGTATGTTTAGGCGTACGGTGGGGCCCAGGTGGGCCACACCAGTGGCCGTTGTGGCCTCGTTCGTTGTGTCGGGTATCATGCACGAGCTGATTTTCTATTACATTACTGAGGTGGGACCCACGTGGGAGGTCACGTGGTTCTTCGTGCTCCACGGAGCGTGCACCGCCGCGGAGGTGGGCGTGCGGAGGGCGTTGACCGACAAGTGCCCGTTTCTGCCGCGCGCGGTGTACGGAGCGATGGTGCTGGGGTTCGTTGCGGTGACCGGCTTCTGGCTGTTCTTCCCGCAGATCGTACGGTACGGTACGGACGCGGCGGTGATCGGCGAGTACGCGATACTGGCGGGCTTCTTGGAGGAGAAAGGGCGGGATCTGGCGTCCTGGCTTGCGTTGGTGTCCGGGATGCGCCAGGGTGCGTAGTGCGCACCCATGATGTATTTTTCTTGTATCCAGGCATGGAAATCGAGTAGTTTTTTTTTTTTCTCTTCTTCTTCTTTGACATTTTGAAGCTGGAATAAGATAATTCTTCAAGTCTTGCACGCGGGGCCCACTGTGATATTTCCATGGCATCTAACGGTCCACAGGAAAATCGAGACACCTTTAAAACATGTGCTTTTTCTTACTGTAAGCCTTTCCTTTAACCCCGCAACCTTACCATACCAAACTAAACCCCTAGTGTACGGAAAACTTTTAACTGGACCTAAATACCCCCGCCATTCCTTCCGGAAGCAAATTGGCTGGTCTGCGAAGACGAGCGCTGATGCTCCTGTAAGACCGAGTTGTACAGACGGTTCAAAAGAGATCAAAGTTACATGGCCCCGTAGTTATGTATTTACTATATCCACAACGTTCATCTATATTTTGAGATCATTTCGGAGCTTTATAAAAAAAAAAAAAAAAAATTTCATATCCAAAGATCAACTGGACCACACCACCGGGCAGCGGAAAAATTAATTTTCACCGTTAAAAATTTTGTAGGGCCCACTATAACATTAATTTTCCATCCAATTTATTTATAAGGACATAAAGACCTAGAGGAAGAGGAAAAACAAATTTTATAATGATCCAAAACTTCTGTGACCCTAAAAGGGTTTCAATGGTAGACGTTCAATCCCCCACTACCTTTTACGGTGTGGTCCACTTGATAGCTAGATCCATCTTATTTTTCGCCTCAAGCCTTAATACGAGCTCACCAAATAGATGGACGATTCGTATATAATACATACCTCATGATGGGACCCGCTACATTTTTCTCTAATACATATTTATATAAATATGTATATATAAGCATATAAAAAAAAATCTCTCTTTATCCATTTCTTTCTTTATTTATGTAACAAGTATATCTTCCAAATAAAAATGAGTTATCCAACGTACCATATATAATTTTGAGGTAAGAGAAGCTAATTTAGCCAACCTAGTTATTTTTCAAGATTCCATCAGGTCGATGGTCAAAAATCTATTTCATTCACTTCGCTGTCTATTTCATTCACTTTGCAGTCAATTTAAATCAGTTCATAGTGAATTTCATTCACTTCGTGGTCAATTTCATTCACTTCGCGGTCAATTTCAATCAGTTCGTGTCAATTTTATTAACTTCGTGGTCAATTTTATTCACTTCGCAGTCAATTTCAATCAGTTCATGGTGAATTTCATTCACTTCGCGGTCAATTTCAATCAGTTCATTGTGAATTTCATTTACTTCGCAGTCAATTTCATTTACTTTGCCATCAATTTCAATCAGTTCGCGGTGAATTTCATTCACTTTGCGGTCAATTTCATTCACTTTACGGTCAACTTCAATAAGTTCGCGATGAATTTCATTCACTTCGCAGTCAATTTCATTCACTTCGCGATCAATTTTGATTAGTTCGCGGTCAATTTCATTCGCTTCGCGGTCAATTTTAATTAGTTCACGGTGAATTTCACTCACTTTGCGGTCAATTTCACTCATTTCGCGGTCAATTTCGTTCACTTCTCGGTCAATTTCATTCACTTCGCGATCAATTTCAATCAGTTCGTGGTGAATTTCATTCACCTCCAGGTCAATTTCATTCACTTCGCAATCAATTTCAATAAGTTTGCAGTGAATTTCATTCACTTCATGGTCAATTTTAATCAGTTCACGGTGAATTTCATTCACTTCACGGTCAATCATTCACTTTGCGGTCAATTTCACTCACTTCGCGGTCAATTTCATTCACTTCGTGGTGAATTCTGTTCACTTCGCGGTCAATATCATTCACTTTGCAGTCAATTTCAATTAGTTCGCAGTAAATTTTATTTACTTCATTCACTTTGCAGTCAATTTCAATCATTTTGCAGTGAATTTTATTAACTTCGCGATCAATTTCATTCACTTCATGGTCAATTTCAATTAGTTCGCGATGAATGGAATTAACTGCGAAATGCATGGAATTAACCATGAAGTGAATGAAATTGACCACGAAGTGAAGGAAGTGAATGAAATTTACCACAAAATAAATGGAATTGACCGTGAAGTGAATGTAATTCATAGCGAAATGCATGGAATTGACCGCAAAATGAAGGCAATTCACTGCGAAATGCATGAAATTGACCGTTGTCACCCCCCAGACTCGGTAACCGGACCTCACAAGGAACCCAATGACCGGTTCTGGCCGCAACAGCCTCCGTAGTACCCCATTCTCGGCTCCTGAGACAGGTTCCGATCCTGTGATCCTATAAGTAGGATTTTCACAACAATGTAATCATCTCTAATACGAGCATACCTAAGATCACAATAAGTAAATCTGAGAATAAAAAAGGTACACATCACAAAATTCACTATGAATTTGAACTTTTACAAGCTTACATCAGGTCCAAAAGGACATACATACGATAACAGAAGAAAGAAGGAAGAGAATCTGTAACACTGGGTCCTCAGATCGCACACCTATCCAAGCTTCACTGCTAAGACACCAACTTACGATCTCCCGCACGCATCAATCATGCATAAGCTTACAGAAAGCTTAGAGGGTGGTGAAAGTGTGTGACAATGGTGCTCAGAAGAAGATAAACAATGCAGAAGGGGGTCACTATCAATATTAATACCACGAGCCTTACTAAGGCTATCATGAACACAAAAAGATATACCAAGGCAGAATGTTAATGCAGGAAGCCATACCAAGGCTATATAGTGCAATGCATAATATAATGCAATAAGTACTGGGCTCCATGCGAAGGTGATGCAACATGAGCCTTACACAGCCGATGCAAATACAATAATGCGAAGTAACGCCAGTGCTCATATCCAATCCACATATCAATTACATTTCCATCATAAGGAAATCACCGGGGTCCATTACACTACTGGATGACTGCCGCTGTACAGGCCCCGCACAGTCAAACGAGCGTAAGAGACCTCACTACCCGCCTGTGGACAACCAATCACCAGCAAGGCCTGAAGGTAGCGGACCCATTCACGAGCTGGTCAGACTCAGCCTAGCAATGCCCTCTTACATCAGGCGAGTAAGGCCACACCCCTATCCAACCGACTACACGACAGTGGGAGTCGCGGCCTAACGGTATAAGGCCCTCGTGCGCTCATATATACCACTCGGTCACGGTGCTGGAGCAAATCCTTGGTACCATGGAAGTTTTAGAAATTTCACCCATGGGCATCCTATGCACCCGGTATGCTCAAGTAATATTTTCGGTATCCAATCATGGCCATCCACGATGTATCTGTGGAGGCTACAACCCTGATGAAGCAAGGGCGATAATGTTCATATGTTATGCAATGCTAGATGCATGAATCACGCAATCAACCATGCATCAATCCCAAGCATCCAACATGCTCAAGAGGGGATACTACGTCCCTCGGAGAAAGTATCATGCAATGTCCGAGGACACAATATGACCACACACACATAGTGTCAACCAAGCATACAATGATGTACATGGGCCATGAAGATGGGTCTAGACACATTATGCAGCGATATACAAAGTAGTACACTCCTCATATCCAAGAAGGGACCAAGACTAGGTACTTAGACAATATCCTTAAGGAATTCAACCTTTAGTGGGGGCCCATTTACCTGGGGTAGCCCACGAGACTAAGCATACAAACTATGTGTCTTAGTAATACAGAAGTGAGTCTAGCAAGAGTTTAAGATGATCATCTAATCACATTTAGATATAACCGGGCCTAGAGGGGTCCATAATGGGGATATTTAACCATCATTCCCCAAAAAGGCATATCAACCATGAACTATATGGATAGAAGGCCCAAGGCCTACATTTAGATAAAAACACAGGTAACCACATACATATATATATTCCTCATAATAGGCCATGAGAAAATGATATAATACCACCTTTAACAACATAGGCCCCAAGAGGAAAATTAAGGCACAAGGCTCATTTTTCAATAGCCATAGAATCCATGCATTAAGTTGGACTTGGTGGGCAGCCCGCGTACACAATATACGGCCTGAAAATAAGTTTAAGTTAGGAGGAAATGGGCATAACTACATCAGCCCAAAAACTAACAAATTAAGTGGGAAACCAAGGGCCCAATATTATCCTTATTTTAGCCCACAAGTCCATCAAAATGGTGAAAGTCGGTCCAATATATGGTTGGGCCAAGCTAGGACGTTCCAACCCACTCTGGGCCCATGGGATGCCCTAAAAATCTGATATAAGATGGGGTCCTCATGTGATCACTAAAGGTGACCCAAAAGAATGTATTGATTAAGTCGAAAGATTATAAGAAAACATAAGCATGTAATACGTGCACAAGTTCTCAATATGGTGGGCCCCATAGCCAAACAAAGTTTTAACCATACAATTTTAATTTAAGGCCCTTTGATAAACTTTTAGCTCGTTTGACTTCCTGGGCCTACTAAGGTCCAGGAATTAGTTAAATAATCTCATGAAGGCCAACAATACTTACAGGGGGCCCCACCAAATGGAGGGTGTGCATACATCATGAAAAGGTCAAGTGGGCCTGCTAATGGACTGGGAGTCCAGCAGCAACCCAAGGCAGAGAGTGTCTCCATGATTGGGCAATCCAATGCTTGGACAGCCTGAACCAAACATGTGTTGAGGTAGGCTCCACATGCATCCATATTTAGCCTCAAATAAACAATCAAGGGTCTATGGTAGGCCTTTAACCATCCATAGAGGAACCCATGGGCCTACCCTAGGATCACCCAAGAGGACATACAACCTCAATTGGTTTTCAAGAGATAGCCCACCACTACTCGTATAATATAAGGTCTAAAGCCCAAGCAATGTATGACCTAATGGGCCATACACCAAGCCCAACTCATAGGCCATATAGTGGGCCCTCAAGTAAGGTTTGGGCCCAACCACAAAGGTCATAATTTCATATATTGTGCTGGGCTTCATGGGCAGCCCAGTAATTCATTTACATGGCAAGTTTCACATTTAACACAAGTGAGTTGGGTCTCACTTTTGGCCCAAGTACAGGGTCAGTTTAAAGGGCAGCCAATAGCCCGACTTCTTGTGTATAATTGCCCCTAAGCCCATCACAATAGATAAGAGATTACAGGCCTAAGATCAATGGGCCTATCCAAAAGAATTGAGTCCACAAGGCCTACTTGCTAATACAAACATGCATATATTATATTACATAATGGGCCCTAAAGAAATGGCCCAAAGCAAAAGCCATCAAATTCATACATTATAGTGGACTTGAGGGCAGCTCATAAGCCTAAGAATACACATGGGCAAGGTCTATACTGACAGTGTGGACCTTGCCACATCAGCTCAAAGACATAGCAAGGCCCTCCACAATATACATTTATGTGGGCCTTGCAAGTCAGCCCACAATTAAACATTTTATGAGGGCATCAAGGCTAATAAATACACATTATCAGCTTGTAGACGGCCCATTGGGCCCGTAAATTAATAAGGTCAGCCCTTGCATAATCTTGGCCTCAAGAAAGAAGTTTCCATCCCATTGAGCCTATAAAACTAGTAAAAATTCTAGTTAAGGCTAGCCCACAAAACCACCACCAAGGTGGGCCTCAAGGGGGCACTCATTAAGCCCAAAATGTCTAAGGAAGGAAAGCAAGGAGTGTGTGCAACACTCTCTCAAATCTGGTGTGCCACAATAGTTCCTAAACAATCAACCATATAGTAAATTTTGGGCCCCTTGCTAGAATTCCAGTCCACCCATTTCCTAGGCCTGCTGGAGTCCAGAAATTTATTTAATTTAGATAGGTTACTGACCCATGGTGATCCACATATATCATAGTGGGCCCCATCAGATAAGAAGGGAGATATACAACACTTACTTCAAGTGGGCCATGCCATTAGAATACAGGCCCAGCAACCCAAGGTAAGGGTGTGCCTGGGTATTTGACCCAAAACTGGTCCAAATTGCAGGCCACACCACAGTCAGTACAGAGGCCCGATGGCCATGAAAATTTATAGGGTGGTCCTTCCATGGGTATACCACACCTCCATAAAATTTTATAATTTTTAGACATCTAAAAATATTTTAATTAATTCAAATAATACAATCTGTCCTAAAACTTGGACTGATCTGGACACCGTATAATAGTGTGCCGGTCCAGCCACCATCATAGTGTGTACAAGCGTCCAATGGCTCCAAAATTTTGTAGGTAGGTCCTAACATGAGTTTAACACATCCCTGTAAAGTTTTATAATTTTTAGACACTTAAAAATATTTTAATAAATTTTAAGGATATAATCTGTCCAGGGTGAACTATTGCTGGAATGTAACTGTCTTGAATTTGGGTCATCCAATGGGTGGGTTCTGGGCCTCCAAAATTCCTGAAATTTGGACCCAAGGTCCCTCATCAAGCCTACAACAAGTTTAGACCAAGAAATATGCCGTAACTTCTTAGAAAGTATTTTTAAAATTTTATTCTTTTGGGACTATGCTGCTGGACTGAACAGTAGAAATTTCTGGCAGTCCAGTATGTTGGCCCACCCTTTTGGATGCCCAAATAAGATCCCTTGGCCCTGAAATTGTGTAGGTAGGCTCTACCATGGGTGGGACACCTCCCTACAAAAATTTAAAATTTTTGAGAAAGTAAAAATATTTTATTTAACCCCTGCATTCTATGTACAGATAAGTATTCCTGAAGAAATCTACAGCTAAAAAAATATTGCTGGAAATGTGACTGTCCCTATGTTTGGGACCACATGGGGTGGGCCTGGACCCACCCAAACCCTTGGAAAATTGGGAAAAAGGTGTTCCTACATCTGGACAACAAGTGAGGTCCACTGGGGTGATCCACTTATTCCAGAAACTCAGGTAAAAATGCTCATTTCCAACTTATAGTGTTGCTGAACTGTCCAAAAATTTCTGGACAGTTAGCCCACTTTGTTCCATCCCATAGGTCTCAATCATGAGGAAAATGGTGTGGGCCTCATTCCACATCAAAGTGGGGTCCATGCACTGCAAAATCCTCAAGAAAATTTGGAAGAAAAGGGCATATAAACAGATCCAAACATTAGCTCAAAAGTCATGTTCCAACTAGGCCTGGAATCTGGACAGCAACATATGTTGTCCATATAAATTAATCAAAGGGTTTATGGCCCTGATTCAACATGTGGGGTCCACCTTGATGGGTTAACAAAATTTCAGACCCATGAGCTCACTCAGACCTCCATGAAAATGTCATTTTGGAGGTCACCCAAACCATGCATGCATGGTGGGCTTGGACATCTAGTCAAAGTGGGCTTGGACTTCCCATCTAGCTAAGGGTCTGAGATGTTGCTAACCTCTCCTTGGTGGGCCACACATCATCAGAATACACAGGAGAAAAAAAAAGAGAGAGAAAGGGAGAAGGAAGAAGCAATCGGCCATTGGTGGAAGGTCCCGCCACCAATGGACCTTCCACTCCACAATCTACACCATCCACCATGTATATACTTACATGCAAGCTATTATGTATCAAGATAATTTGTTGGAGGGTAGGGACACCCTCTCTACATGGATGCAAAGGCCTAGATGGCCTACGAGATGCAAGAATAAAGGAGAATGCATCATGGTGGGTCCATGTAAAATGGCCCACCATGAAAGGGAATGAGTAGGATCTAGGCCCATGGCCTTCATCCTAGGAGCCATGTAGGACCTCCACCATGGATTGGTGGGTCCTACATGCTTCCATGCATGTAGCAAAAGGGAAGGGAGAAAGGAAAGAAGAAGAAGCACCCACCTAGATCAACCTTGAAATTTACATCACCATCATCTAGAGGCTCCAAACAACATGGATCAATGGTTGGGATGAGTTTTCAATGGAGGGATTGAGAAGAAAAAGGAGGAGAAGGGGCTGGAATGGAGGGGAGGGGCTGAATTTTTGCAAGGGAGAAAGAAGGAGAGAAAATGAGGGAGAGAGAAAGGAGAGAGAGAGAGTTGTAGGGAGGCAATCATGGCCTCTCTCTCCTTGGTTAGAGAAACCATAATGGCCCATGGTGACAATAACAAAGTGTTATGCTTAGTAGGTCTCTTGGTGGTGTTTTTGGTTAGTGGTGTTAGTTATGGATATTTGTGTAGTATGTAGATAGTATACCTTGGAACTTGTGCCAAGGGAGGTGGTGGTCCATACATGCATTTCACCTAAGTGGGCCACATGATCAATGGTCATATAATGAAATGTACACAACTTTTGATCTATATATCGGATGGATGCACAAGACGCGGCGTTGGAACCGCGATGACGATGCGGTCGCAATGGCATAGGTTTCAACTCGATCCGAGTCGGGTCTTCATGACTGGACTTACAAATGACCGCAAATACTATCCAAGGGTCACGGCTCACCGGATTCGACCGGTAGGACCGCGGAACTAAGGTGGACGGAATGCATACTTACACATACATGCACACATGCGAACTTGGGTTGAGTCTCACAACCGTGAAGTGAAGAGAAATGACCGCGAAATGAATGAAATTGATAGTGAGGTGAAGGGAATTCGCCAAAATTGATCGCGAAATGCATGGAATTGACCGTGAAGTGAAGGGAATTGAACGCGAAATGCATGGAATTGATCGTGAAGTGAAGGGAAATCACCGGAATTGACTGTGAAATGCATGGAATTGACCGTGACGTGAAGTGAATTCGCCAAAATTGGCCGCGAAATGCATGAACCATGAAATAAAGGGAATTGACCGCGAAATGCATGGAATTGACTGTGAAGTGAAGGGAATTCGCCAGAATTGACAGGGAAATGCATGAAACTGACTATGAAGTGAAGGGAATTGACCGCAAAATGCATTTCGCGGTCAATTTCACTCACTTCACGGTCAAATGCATTTCGCGGTCAATTTCATTCAATTTGCAGTCAATTTCAATTAGTTCGCAGTGAATTTTATTTACTTCATTCACTTTGCAGTCAATTTCAATCATTTTGCAATGAATTTTATTAACTTCGTGATCAATTTCATTCACTTCGTGGTCAATTTCAATTAGTTCGCGGTGAATGGAATTAACTGCGAAATGCATGGAATTAACCATGAAGTGAATGAAATTGACCACGAAGTGAAGGAAGTGAATGAAATTTACCACAAAATAAATGGAATTGACCGCGAAGTGAATGTAATTCATAGCGAAATGCATGGAATTGACCGCAAAATGAAGGCAATTCACTGCGAAATGCATGAAATTGACCGTGAAGTGAAGAGAAATGACCGCGAAATGAATGGAATTGACAGTGAGGTGAAGGGAATTCGCCAAAATTGACCGCGAAATGCATGGAATTGACCGTGAAGTGAAGGGAATTGAACGCGAAATGCATGGAATTGATCGTGAAGTGAAGGGAAATCGCCGGAATTGACTGCGAAATGCATGGAATTGACCGTGACATGAAGGGAATTCGCCGAAATTGGTCGCGAAATGCATGAACCATGAAATAAAGGGAATTGACCTCGAAATGCATGGAATTGACTGTGAAGGGAATTCGCCAGAATTGACAGGGAAATGCATGAAATTGACTGTGAAGTGAAGGGAATTGACCGCAAAATGCATGGAATTTGACCGTGAAATACATGGAATTGACCTTGAAGTGAAGGGAATTGACCGCAAAATGCATGGAATTGACCGTGAAGTGAAGGAAATTCACCGGAATTAATTACGAAATGCATGGAATTGATCGTGAAGTGAAGGGAATTGATCGTGAAGTGAATGGAATTGACCATGAAGTGAAGGGAATTCGTCGAAATTGACAGCGAAATGCATGGAATTGACCGTGAAGTGAAGAGAATTGACCACGAAATGCATGAAATTGACCGTGAAGTGAAGGGAATTGACCAAAATGAAGGGAATTGACCGTGAAGTAAAGGAAGTGAATGGAATTCACTGCGAAGTGAAGGGAATTCATCACGAAATATATGGAATTGACCGCGAAGTGAAGGAATTTGACCATGAAGGAAGTAAATGGAATTCATCGCGAAATGAATGGAATTGACCGCGAAGTGAATGGAATTCACTGCGAAATGCATGGAATTCACTACGAAATGCATGGAATTGACCGCGAAGTGAAGGCAATTCACCGCGAATTGAATGGAATTGACCGCGAAATGAATGGAAGTAAATGGAATTGATTACGAGTAAGTAGATAAGGTGGATATGGTTGCATTTTAAGTGGCATAATATTTGTTTGGATTATTTGTTGAAAATGATCACTGAAATCTTCAACGAAATAAAATTGATGGGTTCTTACTTATGCTGCTAGGAAGTCTTTGCTTTCTTGGTTAGGTGCTTTTGCTACAGCTACAGTTACAAGCTCACTTCTCATGCTTGTAGTTCATCAAAATCTAAAACTGTCCTTTGACATAATGGAATTTTATTCCTTGATTTTCAAGAAGTCTTAACTTTCTTCCTATTCAGGTGGTTGCTAAGTTAGATGAATCGTTTATCACTCACTTCTATCACATCTCTGTTTTTTTTGCAATAGTACTAAGTAGCAGGATTCTTGCTAGCTCACAGGTTTTCTGCTTTCACAGTGCATGACAAGATTGTTGTTTCTTGTGCACCTGATATACTCATATGGCTCTGTGTCATATTACTTTGGCTCTCTTTAATAGTACTACTGGTAGCTTCAAGAGTTTATGAAGCATATAAAGTGCCACTTGATTTCTAAGTTGTAGGTTAATCTTGAATTGCTCCCATTTGTTGACCTAGGCAACCATTTTAGATTGGTACATTTTAACACAGGTCCACGTGGTTTAATGTGTTGCCCATTTGAATGACATTGTATGCTTTTCTACACCCTCTGTAGCATCTTTTGTTCGAGCTGGCAACTGACAAGACTTCTAGCTTATATTTTATTGCTAGCATTCCATTTAGGCTGCTGGACAGCCAAATTATTCAAAAATTTCCTTGTCGAATTCTTAGAATAATTTTGGTCTATCTTAGAACTCCATTTGCACTTCAGCTGAATAGATGTGTATGCATTTTGTTCTAGAAGTCTTTTAAGTCCTGAAAAATGCAAAATTGGCTTCAAGTCCTGAAAAACTCATGTAGAAGTTTTTTACTTGTAATCTAACATAAGCTATTATATAAAAACTTATGAATTAGATCATATCAGTACTTATCGTATCAATCCTTTAAGATTCCATTAGCATGAATGATTTTGCATTGTGCAGCTTGCTTCTTTCTGCATACTGAGGAAAAATTCGTTGTGTGAAGGGATAGGGCCTTCTAATTCTAAAATGGTTGTGATGCTTGTGCATAGGTTTGTACCATGAGAGTAGAGAAGCGCCTGAATGAGATAGCAAATAAGTTGAACAAGACAAAAGTCAAAAGGAAGCCTGACTTGAAAGGTATGATGGTCTATCCTATATTTCATGTCTGAAGATCATATAAAGATTGTCTTTTGATTCTTGACCTTCCAGTTGATGATGCTTGCATTTCTGAGTCTTATCTACATATAATGGAATGTGCACCTTGTACATATAATATACTCAATCTTTTCTTCTTCTTCTTCTTTTGCTAGGAAAGTGCCTTTCCTTTCTCCTATCTTCTCTGTTTTTTGAAGAATCTAATATCTTTCCTTAAAAAGAAAAATTATTATTCCAACAAGAGACTACTTTTCCATTTACCCTCCAGATTTGAATATGTTTTTTGAAGAAACATGGGAAGATTTGCAGAATCTCAGCTCCCTGCACCTTGAAATACACTTCCCAGACCCTTTTTGACAGTTTTTTTCAGCAATGCTCCTCACTAAAGTGTCGTTTTTACTAATTGTACTGTTTTGCAAATTGCATTAGTATACAAACTATATTTGATCGTGGTGTTTTCTTATCTAGAATGTTTATGTTAAATAACTTCGAGACATGGTTTCTTACTTCTTCGAAAACTGGTACACGATAGCACAGTAGGAATACTAGTTTGTGTATGAAGCATTACTTTCCATCTGTTGAATTTTACTTTATTGGTCCCTTGAGTACAAATCTCTCAAGTCTAGGAACTACAACCATCTGGTGTTGGAAAGTAATCTTGTTGATGGGGTTTGTCAAACTAAATTACAAAAATAATTTTTGCAAAAATACATGGTTTTAGTTTGTGTTTGTGTTGCGTTTGCTTATTTGTTGTATCCATTTGATATGTTTTCTTAGTGGGTATAATTTGGATCTCATGATTGGAAAGTTGTTCAATCCGTTAGTGAGTATAAGATTGGCAATGTGGTTTTCTATCATTGTGCTTTGTTTACTGCTTGTTCAATCTCATGATTCCAGGTTCCCATCTTACCCTTATGTTAGTCGTACTCAACGTTTCATAAACTTGGGATGCAATGGTCTATGGCCATGGTTCAAATTATTAATTGGTTGAATGTGACATGGGCAAAGTACTTTAATGAGGTTTTATTGGAAGTGTCAAAGATAATTAATTGGTTGAATGTGACATGCAATGGTCTATGGCCATAGAATTCAAAGGTGTGAAAATTTCAGAATGTAGTGTTCATGTTATATATCTTGGCATACTTCATAGAATTTAGGTCACACGTGATGCATTTTTTCTTCATTCTATATTACTAAACTCCAGTTGTAACTGTAGGTTTGTGCCATCAAAGCTCCTAGTTTTGGAGAAGATAGGAGCAAACCTGGAAGAGCTAGTGTGGTTTGTGCTATGTACTGATTCTATATTTTCTGTATGTTCCTTGACCTTTTCTTTTTTCTTTTTCCTTTTCCCTCTAAACTTGTGGTTTTATTGAGTGAACAATTGTTTTGTTTTCATTTGACCAGCCATGATTAGAAGCTTACAATAGCATTCAAAAATGACATTTCTGCATACTAAGCAAATGAAGAAACATATTACAATATGATCTTTCTTCTATCAATTCTATTAATTGATAATGCATACATCTCTATCCCAGATGTGTATATGATGCTTTTGCAGATTACCAGTTGTCGGAACTTCGAAGGACACCTCTACAATCTCTTTACTTGCAAATTAAGAGTCTGCAGATTGGAAGCATTTCAGAGTTCTTATCTAGGGCCTTACAATCACTTGAACTATTGTCGATATGTGTAGATTGTGATCTGCTTTTCTTTCTACTTGCATATTTTCATTGAATTACTTGCACGGCAACTACAGTGCAACCCGGGTGGTAGACTCTCGGGAGTTTCAACACCCGGTCAAGGGTTCGAGTATCCATAGGTGGTGAAAGCCTACTACGGCGTGTGTGGGGGTGTGCGTGTGTTTTAAAAAAAAAAAAAAAAAACTACAGTGCAACCTCAACATTTTTATTTTCTTTTTCCGAGGAATTTGGTAGAATTTTCTCAACTTCTTCCCTTCTATTTGCCCCACAGTGCCTGTCTGCATGTCTCATGTTGTAATAGTTATTAAAGGACATTTATCTTGCAGGTCCAAAATGTTGTTAAATATCTGAAAATCATTGGGGCTTTTTAGATGAGAATGAAAATCTTACGGCTATAGGTGCGCATGTTCTGCCCCATGTACATTAATGCTTTGTTACTCAACATTGTAGATATTTTTAGATAAATGAACGTACTTGCAATCTTAAGACAAGCTTACCTCTCTGCTTCTTTTCTCTGGATTAATCTCTATTTTGATGCAATGCAATAAACTTTTATTAATTTATTTCTCGACCCTAATTTTCGTGTGTTTATCAAGGGTAAATTGTTCATAAAAGAATGTTTTAAAATTTGACCGTTGGCAACTTTAAGAACGGTTTAAAACCGTTCCTAAAATTTTGTTCCAGAAATGTGACCGTTTGCACTCGAACGGTTTAGAACCGTTCCTAAAATTTAAAACAGTACCCAAAACGGTTTTGAATCGTTCTTTTATTTTGCGACGCCTCATTTAGGAACGGTTTTAAACCGTTCCTGAAGAATTTAGGAACGGTTTAAAACCGTTCCTAATTGATAATTTTGGTATCCTTACTAAAATTAGAATGGTAAGTGGCTACAACATAGGATCCCCAATACCCTGCAACATCAAAGCCATTTGAGGTCCACCAATTTATATGCTAAATCCAATCCATCTATCAGGTATGATCTTACATGTTAGGCTATATGCCAAAAAAACCTACTTAAACTAGGCCATTACGTAGGAAAGATGGGGATAAAACTCCAACCATAGATTTGTATGGGGGCCATCATGTATCTTTCATCAAACCCATTCATCGTGTTGGAATCATCTGGATGAAGTGGAGATACAAATATCAACCTAAAAATTTTGTGATTTTCAAATTTTAAAACATTCCTTAGGATATTATATGAAAATCTTACTAAAATTATTTTTTTAAGAAAAATGTTAATTGTAAATTAATAGATAAGTTTAAATTTTAAATACATTTAAATAATAATTTCCTTATAGATTTTACTAATTTTGACTAAATATTGTGATAATATGAATATAAAACATTATATTTTAAAATATACGGATATTTTGAAATTTTTACTATGTATGTTTTCAGGAGCTTTTCAATTTCACGGTGATATTGGCTACTGGGCTCTCAATAATTTGTCATGGCTGTACATCGCGACCTTTCGTACTTGTTTGACTTTCATTTTTAACTTTTTTCAATGTTTGATTCAAGTTACGTGGCATATTAGGTGTTACCCATGCAACACTTTTGTGACCATCGGACGGGGATTGCGTCCTACCCCTGCCCGCACGGCAATCCGTCTAGGCAGGGCTTTGTGGGCCCCACCGTGATCCAAGTGTTTCATCCACGCCGTTAAACGCCTTTTTCAGATAATTTTATTATGTGAACTAAAAAATGAGGCAGGTCCAAGTTAAGTGGACCACACCAAAGGAACCTGTAGTGATAATAACACCCACCGTTGAAACCTTTCTAAGGGCCAACGTGATGTTTTTTTACCATACAACCTATTCATAAGGTCGTGTAGACGTGGATGAAGTGAAAACACAAATATAAGCTCCATCCGAAACTTCTCCGGCTCCCCAGTAGTTTTTAATGGTGAAAGTTCAATCCCCACTTTGTGGTCCACTTGAGCATTGGACCTACCTCATTTTTTAGTCCACTTATTAAAATTATCTGAAAAAAAGCATTGAACGGCGTGGATAAAACACTTAGATGACGGTGAGGCCCACGGAGCCCGGGTGGGGGTAGGACGCAATCCGCGTCCGTGACCCTCATCATGTGGGAAGCGGATTGGCACCAGCGTTAGGGGACAGATTGGCTGCTACTCCTAACACCAGCCAATGGCTGATGGTCAGTGCTCTGTGGACCCCACAATGATGTATGTGTTTCATCCATACTGTCCATCTATTTTTACAGATCATTTTACTTTATAAGACCAAAAATGGGATAGATCTGATTCTCAAGTGGACCACATTATAGGAAACATTGTTGAATGAGCGTCGACCATTAAAAACATTTTGAGGGTCATAAAAGCTTTGGATCAAGCTGATTTTTGTTTTTTCCCTTCATCTGGACCTGTATGACCTAATCAACAGATTGGATATCAAATAAACAATACAGTGGGCCTTAGGAGGATTTTAATGGTGGATATCTAATCACTATTGTTTTCATGTGGTGTGGACCAACTGAGAGTTATATATCCCTAATTTGTAAAATCAAGTCTAAAGTAATCTTTAAAAATGGATGAACGGAATGGATGAAACACATACATTATGGTGGGGCCCACAGAGCACCGACCGTCAGCCACGGGGCTGGTGGCAGGGGGAGTAGCCAATCCGTTTCCCCAGCGTTATAACTGCTGTGTTGACGTCAGTTAGCTCTGTGGTTCGTATGATGAGTTATGTGTTATATCCAAACCGTCCATCCATTTGGCAAGCACGTCATAAGGCGTGGATAAAATAAATACATGACTTTGGGCCCCACAGATCCTGCCATCAGGGATATCGCTTGTGGCAGGGACACCAGCCAATCCGCTTAGAAACGTGAGATCTAAAGACGCGGATTAGGTGGTGGTGACGACAACACCCAGTACAGTGTTTTGTTGATGTGTTGGGCGCTTTCGGGCCTATCTTGATGTGTTTTTTATATCCACGCCGTCCATCCGTTTTTCCATCTCATTTCAGAGGGACGAACCAAAAATTAAGTAGATACGAAGCTCAAGTGGACCACATCACAGGAAACGGTGGGGATAATGACATCCACCGTTGAAACATTTCTAGGGCCCTATATAATGTTTATTTGTCATCCAACCTGTTGATAAGGTCATTCAGACCTGATGAAGGTCATAAAACATATCAGCATGATCTAAAACTTTTATGACCCTGCAGAAGTTTTTAATGGTGTGCGTTCAATGACTGCCGTTTCCTGTCGTGTGGTCGAATTGAGCTTAGAATCTGCTTCAAATTTTTCCTTCATCATGTCTTAAAATGAGGGGGGAAACGGATGGACGGAGTGGATATAAAACAAATACTCAAGTTGGGCCCACAGCATCCATACAGCGACACACCACCGCTGGGGGTGGTGTTGGCAAAACCACCTGATCCGCGTCCGAGATCTAAACGGAGCGGAATTCTCATACCACCTGTTTTACGCACGTGTATAGAAATAAAGTTATGTGGGCCCACCATTTGTTGTCTGTGGAAAATCTACTCCGTCTATCAGGTTTGCCCCTCGATTCTAACCCTTGGTGGAAAGCATCAACCGGATCAGAAACTCAGTGGACCACATGGCAGGAAAAAATGAATACGGGATGCCAACCATAGGCTTGTGTGTAGAGCCACCACGGTATCTATAAGTCATCAAAACCGTTCATCAGATTTCACTAGGATTAATGGAAAATCTAAAAATAAAATATCCTAATCCAAGACAGAGTACTTGTCACACATACACCGTGTTGGGCCCCACAGAGCTTGGGTTTTGTACGCCCTGCGTAAAGGTGGTGAAATGGACGACTCTGGTCGGATCTAAATATACATTTTAACACCAAACCGAAAAAAAAAAAAAAACCTCTTATATTCTGACAGAGTATGATGGATGATACACATGCACTTAGAAACTACTTAGAAATTGAATATATAGAATAAATCTAATCTAAATTAAACTGTTCATATTATGGTCCCAGCTTGGATGTATCATGAAGGAAAAATTACTCTTATTTGGTTATCTGATTATCGGATCAGTGGACATTTATTGGACAGTTAAACTGACAATTATCCAATGGTCCTGCTTCAACAAACAATGATCAACAAAATCAAAGATCATGACAGTTCAACCAATCTACTTTTGGAAATGTCATTATCAACAGTAATTCTCCACAATCTAATCAGTTCAAACTGAGTCAATAAATGGTTTATTTAAAGGGCAGTCACCCAAAAGAGAGAGAGAGAGAGAGAGAGAGCCTAATCAAGGTATGGATTTCAGTCCTATCTCTCTAAGCTATTGCTATTTGATAGTTACCAAGATCCCCAAAGGCCTACCAAGGCTCCTTTCTCTTCTTCCCATCTTGTACCTCTTCGTTACCCTCCCTTGGTCATTCTCATCCATCCATTTCAGAGGCATCTCAGCCTTCTTTCTCACATGGCTGGGCATCTTCAAGCTCCTCCTTTTCTCATTCAACATGGGCTCACTTCCACCCCTCCAAAACTCCTACCTCATTTTCATCACCACAGCCTCCCTCCCCATCAAACCCAAAGAAGACCCATCTCCCCAAAACCCCCCAGGTGGGCCCCACACCCCCCATATCCTCAAAAGGTGGCCCACCATCACAGCTATCAACGGCCTACTGTTAGCTGCACTGATACAAGTGTACACATACAACGAACACTTCAACCATTATGTCTTGCTGTCTATTTATTGCATCCATCTGTATCTGCGCTTGGAACTACTCCTAGCCGTTGGTGCAGCCCCAGCTGGGGCCATGGGCCTTGAGATCGAACGGCAGTTCGAGGCGCCGTACCTGTCCAGCTCGTTGCAAGATTTCTGGGGTAGGAGGTGGAATCTCATAGTCACGAGTATTCTACGGCCGACCGTGTTGGATACGGTGGAGGATTTGTGCAAATCCAAAACCGTAGAAGGATTTTTTTATGCTAGTTGTGAGATTTTTCCAGCTGTGAGATTTTTTCTAAGTTTAGTTTTGCTAAGTGCGTGAAGATAAACAGTATATTTTTCTGGATTTCTTTCTAGATTTTTTTTATTCTTTAGCTGCCCCTAAAATGAATCTAGACACGGATAGTTTAGTCATTTCCATGAATAAGAAAGCCTATAAAAAGGCAACACTGTAATACGTTTTTCATTCAATTCCAATTCCAGTAGCAACAGTTCTCTCTTCCTCCAAAATTTTAGTTTTTCTTTTTTAAGGTGGCTGCAGCCACACGTCAACAGAAGTTGGGTTTTAGATCCAACAAAGTGGTATCAAAGCCGCTGATCCGTGGGCCTGATCAGTCGTGAGAAGAAGGTCCTGCTGCACTCCCTGTTTTAAAAAAAAAAATCCATTTTCAAAAGTCAGATTGCAACAACAATCTATTTTAAAAAATCAGATTGCAGCCACAGGTTTCAAAAAAAATCTGTTTTCAAAAAATATCTGTCTTGAAACATCAGATTGCAGCCATAGGTTTTCAGAAAAATTTCTGTTTTTGAAAAAATCAGATTGCGGCCGCAGCCGCAGGTTAAAAAAATATGTTTGCAAAAAAAAAAAAAAATCAGTTTTTTCAGAAAACTGTTTTAAAAAATCAGATTGGAAAAATCTGTTTTTTCAAAAAAAATCAGATTGCAACGAAAAAAATTCCTTTTTTTCAGATTGCAAAAGGCCGGGAATCTGTCAACGATTCCACTGTTTCAAAAAAAAAAAAAACAGTCATTTTTATAAATAGGAAAAGATGGCATGCACAATACATCCTCAAATACCCAAGCTGTCTAAGGACAACTACGAAAACTGGTGCATTCAAATGAAAGCCTTGTTTGGATCTCAAGATCTTTGGGAGATCATCACTAACGGGTATGAAGAACCCACAACGAAACAAGAAGCAGCATACACCGCCGAACAAAAAGCCAATATCAAGGATCAAAGAAAGAAAGATAAGAAAGCTTTTTTCCTCATCTATCAAGGGTTGGATGATTCCACCTTTGAACGGATCACTGAAGCAACATCATGTAAGCAAGCATGGAAGACCCTTAGCACTATCTTTAAGGGTATTGATCGTGTCAAAAGGGTTCGGCTCTAAACCCTTAGAGCAGAGTTCGAAGCGACTCACATGAAGGAATATGAGAATATTGCTGATTATTTTTCACGATTGCTTGTAAATGTTAATAATCTAAAAAGAAATGGTGAGAAGATTGAAGATGTCCGAGTTATTGAAAAGATACTTCGATCCCTCACAACTAAGTTTGAGCATGTGGTTGTGGCGATCGAAGAATCAAAAGATATTGAGAAATTTTCCATTGAGGAGTTAATGGGATCGTTGCAAGTTCATGAGCAACGAATGCAAAAGAATGCCAGTTCCATGCCAATGGAACAAGCCTTGGAGTCAAGATTGACTCTGAATGATAACAATGGTAGACGTGAAAGTTCACAACGTGGTGGACATTTTGCTAACAATCGCGCAAGAGGCAGAGGGCACGGAAACCAACAAAGCCATGGCCAAAATCAGCAGAAAAATATCAATTTTCGCGGAAGAGGAAATGGTAGAGGCAGATCGATGCGTGGACGAGGAAGTACAAAAAACATCCAATGTTATAATTGCAACAAGCTTGGCCATTATAGATCTAATTGTTGGAGCAAGCCGGTAAATCAAGATGAGCGATCCAACTATGCCAAAGCATCAGGACATAAATAAGAAAGCCCCACACTTCTCCTTACACAAGAAAAAGGCAGTGATCAGCAAGATGTATGGTATCTCGATACAGGTGCAAGTAATCACATGTGCGGCGACAAAAAACTCTTTATGGAACTCGCAGAAGGAGTTCATGGCGATGTAACATTTGGAGACTCATTAAAAATACCAGTGAAAGGTAAAGGTAAAATTAAAATCTTTCAGAAGAATGGTGTTCCAAACTATATCTCCAATGTGTACTATGTGCCCAACATGAAAAGTAACATACTGAGTCTCGGACAACTCCTTGAAAAAGGGTATGTTATACACAAGGAGAATTCTTCTCTTTCCATAAGAGATATGCATGGACGTTTGATTGTAAAAGTCCAGATGGCGAAGAATCATATGTTTCCTCTCCATATAAACACAATGCTTGAGAAGTGTTTTTATGGAAAAGCAAAGACTGATTCCTGGATGTGACATCTTCGCTTTGGCCATCTAAACTTTAGTGGCCTGAAACTTCTGTCCTCATCAAGTATGGTGCATGGCTTGCCTGCTATTGAAGCTCCAGAACATGTGTGTGAGGCATGCACACTTGAAAAACAACAAAGGAACTCCTTTCCGAGTAGAGTATCCCGAAGAGCAAGAGGACCATTGCAGTTGGTTCACACTGACATTTGTGGACCATTAGAGCCAATCTCTATAGGAGGTAATAAATATTTTATTACCTTTATCGACGATTTCAGTAGAAAATTGTGGGTATATGTAATCAAAGAGAAGTCTGCTGCTTTTACTATTTTTAAAATTTTTAAGGCCCTGGTTGAAAAAGAAAGTGGTCTTAAAATTAAAACCCTCCGATCTGACAGAGGTGGGGAGTACACTTCAAATGTTTTTCGAGAATATTACAGGGAACATGGCATTAGGCAGCAACACACTACAGCGTACACGCCACAACAAAATGGAATTGCAGAACGGAAGAACCGCACCATCCTCGATATGACGAGAACCATGCTGAAGGAGAAAAATCTGCCAAAGAAATTCTAGGCAGAGGCAGTTGCCTGTACTGGCTATCTGCTCAATAGGTGTCCGACTAAGAGTGTCAGATTCCAAACACCGCAAGAAGCATGGAGTGGATACAAGCCGAGCGTGGCGCACCTTAAGATCTTTGGGTGTGTCGCCTACGCTCAAGTTCCATAAGCGAAAAGGAAAAAGCTTGATGATCGTGGCGAGAAGTGCATCTTCATCGGCTACAACGAAGAGTCAAAGGCATACAAGCTCTACAACCCACTAACCAATAAGCTGGTGGTGAGTAGAGATGTTGTATTCTGTGAGGAAGAAGCATGGAAATGGAACGAAGAATACAAAGAAGAGAGACATGAGAAGCCAGATCAAACACCCACATCACCCCCTTCGAATCACAAAAGTCCAGGAGTACGTTCCATATCTCCTGAAAGTACTTCATCAAATCAGAATTCATCGAGCACATCTTCATCCGATTCTCCTTCACCCTTGGCTCCTGTTAAAATGAGAAGTCTGAATGACATCTATGCAAAAACTGAAGAAGTGAACTTACTCTGCCTGTATGCGGACCACGAGCCTCTCACATTCGAGGAAGCTGTGAATAAAGAATGTTGGAAAAAGGTAGTGGAAGAAGAGATTCATGCTATCGAGAAGAATTGAACATAGGAGTTGACCTCACTCCCTAAAAGCCAGAAGACGATTGGTCTCAAATAGGTGTACAAAATCAAGAGAAATGCCGATGATAAGATCGAACGATATAAAGCAAGGCTCGTAGCAAAAGGTTATAAACAGAAATATGGGGTAGACTATGAAGAAGTTTTCGCCCCAGTTGCTCGCCTTGACACTGTACGAATGATTATCTCCCTTGCAGCTCATCACAATTGGATGATCTACCAACTGGATGTGAAATCCGCATTCCTAAATGGGATACTAGAAGAAGAAGTATACGTTGACCAGCCTGAAGGTTTTGTCATGCAAGGGGAGGAACACAAGGTGTATCGGCTGAAGAAAGTCCTGTATGGGTTGAAGCAAGCTCCTCGTGCTTGAAATGCACGATTCGACGGTTATCTTCAAGAGAATGGTTTTGTCAAATGTCCATATGAGCATGTGGTCTACGCAAAGAAGAATGCCCGTGGTGATATGTTTATCGCTTGCTTATATGTTGATGATCTATTGTTCACTGGGAACAGCCAGGCGATGTTTGAAGAATTCAAGAAGGCCATGTTTAAGGAGTTCGAGATGACAGACGGAGGTCTGATGTCCTTTTTTGTGGGCATTAAAGTGAAGCAATAACATGGTAGTATCTATATATCACAGAAAAAGTATGCTAAGGAATTACTTGAAAAGTTCAAGATAGACGATTGTAAAGTCGTGAATATACCTGTTACAACAGGTCTAAAGCTCACGAAAGATGGAGAAGGAAGAAACGTCGACTCAACCCTATTCAAGAGTCTAATTGGAAGCTTAAGGTACCTCACAATCACTAGGCCAGATATAGTCTACTATGTTGGGCTTCTAAGTCGTTATATGAAAGCACCAAAAGAATCACACTGGCTAGCTGCAAAAAGAATCCTCAGGTACATCAAAGGAACAATGGAATTCGATCTTTTCTATCCATACGATGATGAAGCAATGCTATATGGATACTCAGATAGTGATTGGGGAGGTGACCAAGATGAAAGAAAGAGCACTACTGGCTACGTATTGTATCTCGAAACGACTGCTTTCACATGGAATTCAAAGAAGCAGAGTGTGGTCGCCCTATTCACATGTGAAGCAGAGTACATGGCAGCATCATCCACCATCTGTGAGGGAATTTGGTTGAGAAACCTGATAAAGGAGCTGAAGCATCCGCAGGAAGATTCAATAGTCATATATGTGGACAACAAGTCGGCAATCGAGCTAGCCAAAAATCCTGTACAACATGGAAGAAGCAAACACATTGATACTCGATATCATTTTCTGAGCGATCATGTGAAGCAGAAAACGATGAAATTAGAATATTGTCATACTACGGAATAGGTGGCGGATATTTTCACAAAGGCATTACCGACAGACGCATTCAAATGACTAAGAACGATGCTCGGAATGAAGCCGGTTTTGGTTTGAAGGGGAGTGTTGGATACAGTGGAGGATTTGTGCAAATCCAAAACCGTAGAAGGATTTTTTTGTGCTAGTTGTGAGATTTTTCCAGCTGTGAGATTTTTTCTAAGTTTAGTTTTGCTAGGTGAGTGAAGATAAAAGTATATTTTTCTGAATTTCTTTCTAGATTTTTTTTATTCTTTGGCTACCCCTAGAATGAATTTAGACAGGGATAGTTTAGTCATTTCCATGAATAAGAAAGCCTATAAAGAGGCAACACTGTAATACGTTTTTCATTCCATTTCAATTCCAGTAGCAGCAGTTCTCTCTTCCTCTAAAATTTCAGTTTTTCTTTTTTAAGGTGGCCACAGCCACACGTCAACAGAAGTTGGGTTTAAGATCCAACAGACCGTATACCTCCCCATATGGAGTATTTGTACGCGTACGGTGGGGCCCTGGTGGGCCACACCAGTGGCCATCCATTGTGGCCTCGTTCGTACTGTGTCGGGTATCATGCAGGAGCTGATTTTCTATTATCACGTTCCTGAGGTGGGACCCACGTGGGAGGTCACGTGGTTCTTCGTGTTCCACGGAGCGTGCACCGCCGCGGAGGTGGGCGTGCGGAGGGCGTTGACCGACAAGTGCCCGTTTCTGCCACGCGCGGTGTGCGGAGCGATGGCTCTAGGGTTCGTTGTCGTGACCGGCTTGTGGCTGTTCTTCCCGCCGATCGTACGGTCCGGTGCGGACGCGGTGGTGATTGGCGAGTACGCGATACTGGCGGGCTTGTTGGTGGAGAGAGGGCGGGATCTAGCATCCTGGCTTGGGTTGGTGTCCGGGATGTACCGGGGTGCGTAGTGCGCACCCATGATGTATTTCCCTCGCATCCAGGCATGGAAATCGAGTGGTAGTGGTCTTTTTTTCATCTTCTTCTTCTTCTTTGACATGTTGAAGCTGGAATAAGATAATTCTTCAATTCTTGCAAGTGGGGCCCACTGTGATTTTTCAGTGGCATCGTTATCACCACTCAAGCCTTCAATTTGCCTCTTTTTTTTTTAAGCTCATTTCCTGAAAATGATTTGTCAAAATGGGTAAACAGCAGGATACGACACAGACATCTAGGAAGGCTCTACAATCCCCCCAAAAGGACCTTCCGTCTCTATCTAGGTCGGGGGGCGGCGGACCGGATTGGCTACTCACCCTGCCACTAGAGGTCGGTGCTCTGTGGGCGCCACCATGGTCTATGTATTTCATCCATGAAGTCCACTAATTCTTTCATATCATTTCATGGCATCATCCCAAAAATGAGGTTGATCCAAATCTTTTTTGTTCACGGATTATTTTTTTATGGCATGTTTTTTTTTTTTATTTATTGCCCATATATATAAAAAAAGGTTGATCCAAATGTCAAGTGGACTGCACAGTGGTGATTGAATGCCCACCGTTAAGAACTTACTGGGGGCCACAAAAGTTTTGTATCAAGCTTTTATATATATATATATATATATATATATATATATATATATATATATATATCCCTTTTATCCAAGTTTGTATGACCTAATGGATAGGTTGGATGTCAAATAAACATTACAGTGGGCCTTGGAGGTTTATACTGGGGGAAATTCAATCACTACTGTTTTCCCATGGTGTGGTCCACATGAGATTTAGATATTCATCGTTTTTTGGATATAGCCTTTAAAATATCTTTCAAAATGGATGGACGGCGTGGATAAAGAACATGCATCATGATAGGGTCCACATAGCACCGACCACTAGCCATCTGGCTGGTGGCAGCGTAACTAGCCAAACCGCGTCCCCGGTGGCCGCCCTTAAAATCAGTGGATACAACAATCATCTGGGCCACTTTTGGGTTATTGTCCACGTGGCACTTTATATTAAAAAAAAAATTAAAAAAATGGAGATGTACCACTCCATAGAAAACAATGGACACCGGCCCAAAAATTCAAAATTCACACTTGGTGTGCTCATATGATAGTTAGATTGGTCTGATTTTTAAGTTGTCCTTGAACAGGTTCAATATCACGCGTACACCATAGTAGACCCACATGTGACATTTTAGAAATAAGATCTTGACTTCCTTTCATTTTAAAAATATCTCACAGTTGGACGCAACTTTGCAAAAGGTCATGGGTCCTTGCTCTTGCTCCGGTGATAGGCTCTTGGGAATTTTAACACCTGGTTAAGGGTTCAAGTACTCGTAGGTGGTCAAATCCCACTACAGCGTGAGTGTGCGGCAGTACGTGTGCGTGTGTAGAAAAAAAAAAAAACACTTTGCAAAAGGGTATGTTAAATAAAAGCAATTCATAACCTCTCATTCATTGAAATCCAATTTGATTTGCTTTTTCAGTGCCTATTGTAAAGGTTATTTCATCAAGTAAAGGACCACAGGGATGTTGTGAAAGTGTCTATATTTGGGCTTTGGCTCAAAATTGCATTTGGACATTAAATACCCATTTTGAGGGTACATCCAAACAGGCCCTCAAGGTTATTGGCTTTTAAGTTGGGCCTGATAATTTGAAGAGGCCAATAAATGAAAATATCTTACTTTTAAACTAGGCAAAGAATAGATTAGTGCTTAAACCACCATGGTTGTTTACAAATCAATATATCTTCTTATCATGATGAAGTAAGAAATCAAATTGGATTTTTTGTTTTTTTGTTTCTTGGTGAACTATCTCTTCCTCTCATTGTAACGGTTTAAAATGGCAGAGAGAGAGAGAGAGAGAGAGAGAGAGAGAGAGAGAGAGAGAGAGAGAGAGAGAGAGAGAGAGAGAGAGAGAGAGAGAGAGAGAGAGAGAGAGATTATGCTCACCTGGCCACACCGCGCCACGAACAAGACCCAGCTTGGCACTCGTGTGTGAAATATTGCATGAGGCATGCTCACCCTAGTGCTCCTCAATGCATAATCTAGTAAGGGTCCACTTGAGCGTACCTTCAGAAAGGGTGTTTGATGCCCCCAACAACATTTTGATCCAAACCACACTTGACCTTGTGTGTTTGGATGTGTTTTGCAAACCATCTAATGGCCTTATCCAATGAGTTGACCCACCTTTTTTATGTGTAAGATCATTTTTGCATTGCACCCCACCTTATGCGTGGCTTAGACGTTCCACACACATGCATGTAAAGCAAATGTGTCTCTTGTAGTATGTGGGTTACCAATAACTAACTATAAAGCCGTGAAAAAGGCAATAAATTTTTCTCCTTGAGAAATCTTTAATTTCCTGTGACTATAATCAAAGAAGAGTAGGAAGAACTAAATGAAAGGGCAAAAATCTCGATTCAATTATATTTGGTCAATTACGTCCTTTATAATGTCCTTAATCAAAAGATCACCGTAAGACTTTGAACAAAGTTAAAAGGCTTGTACATAACAAAATCTTTATCAAATCGATCATACGTATCTAACGAAGCAATATTATAATATGAATATGGTAGAAGGGTCGTATCTTAATGAACATATTAACATGTTCAATCAACTACTTTACAAGTTAATGAGTGTGGCGGTGAAGATCGACAAAGAAAACCATGCTCTAATTCTATTGAATTCTCTTCCAAAGTTGTACAAGAGTATCGTAGACACTAAGTACCATGATAGGGAGACTATTGATGTTGAAACTTTTATCTCAGTCCTTCATTCGAAACAGTTAGAAAATTCTGAGCGGGAGGAGGAAAATTCACGATTTAGGTCCAAATCTAAAGACAAAGGGAAGATGAAGTGTTTGAATTGAGGGAGAATGGGGCATATGAAGAAGAATTGTCGGAATCTTAAAGCCCAGAAAATAGAGAAATCAGATGAATCTCATAAGGAGGCTAATTTAATGAAATTTGATGTAGGTACGAGCGGTTGTGATGTGTTGTCGGTGTCCAAGGTCAGACACTCATATGATGAATGTGAGAATGAGTGGATTTTATATACGGGAGGCATCATATCACATGTGTCCTTATCAGAGCTGGTTCACTAATTATAGTGAGTACAATAGTGGTCAGGTGTTTATGAGCAATGACATTGCCTGTAAAGTTGTTAATGTCGGATCAGTACGCATTAAGATGCTTGTTAGGATAAAGCATATCTTAACAGATGTAAGACACATTTATGATCTAAGAAAGAATTTAATATTTTTGAGGGCTCTCAAGGCACTTAGGTATAAATTCATTAGGTTTGATCGTGTCCGAAAAGTTTCAAAAGGGGCACTCATTGTGATAAATGTATAACGGAACGGTAACTTTTACAAGCTGATTGAAAATACCGTATCGGATGGAGCTGCAGTGTCTGTAACAAAGTCCACATCGGTATATTTGTGGCATGTGCGCCTAGGTCACATGAGCGAGCATGGTATGAAGGTTATTGAGGAAGGTGGTGTTATTCTTGAGAAGATCCACACAAGCATGAATCCAGCAGATTTGCTAATAAAGGGGGTTTCACCAGAAAAGTTCAAATTCTTTTCGACTTCTCTAGATCAGTCAAAGGTTTGATGAAAACAAAGTATGCATGAGAAGTGACAATGGTGAAGTTATAATGGCGACGATTAGAGATGCAGCTTGGAGTTATGGATCATGATGATTAAAGTCATGGTGGAGATTGTTGTCTAAATGTTTTCAATCTATGCAGAAATAGGGGAGTTTGATTGATCGAACAAGTTGCTCGATCAATCTAGTGAACCCCAAATTAAATAAATTGGTCTCTAGAAAGTTTTGAATAGGTCCGATTGATTAACCTTGGAGATTCAAGTGATCGAAAAAAATTGAGAATTTATGTTAACTCTTTGGACACTTCTAAGCATGTTCGATTGATCAAACATAGTAAACTCAATTGATGTTGATTAATTGATGATTAGATCGACAACGTGCATAGTTTTGCCTAATTCTGCAATATATATATATATATATATATATATATATATGGGTATAATCGCGAAATTATGGTAGAACATGAGAGAGCAATGAGGGCTAAATTGATTCTAAGATTTGGAAGGGAGAAAACAAGGATTTTCACATCTATAAGTGATTCCATCTCTTGTACTTTTATTTTCATAGTGGATTAGCAAGTCGCTTTGTACAGGGATTTTTTCTTGCAAGTCTTTTGCATATAAAATTGTGTGTTCATGTGCATACTTTGTTTGTATTTGCTTCTCATTGTGTGATTTGAATTCGGAGTTTACTTATACGATTCCCCAATAGAAAGGGTGTGGAATAGATAGAATATAGGGAGATGAGAAAAAGAAGTCTTAGTATTTCTTTGGAAATTTTGGTCGTTGCCATATGGCAATATCTAAATGATGTTGTAAGTAAAATCCTTAAATTGGGCCCGATGTGGCGGCAATGGACATGTTAAATACATTAACTTCAAAATAGTATATCTTATTGAATATAACTTCAATTGAGGTGATTCAAATGCAAAATAATATTGATGAGCCTAATTTCAGAAAAGAAAAAAACTATAAACTTGAATGAAGTTGATTTTAGGATGTTTGGAAACTGTCTAGAAAATTATCAATTTTGAAGCACTTAGGACTTCAAGAATTTTAATAATTTTGTTAGAAGCAGGAATGGAACAAAATTAGGATGAAAATAAACTTGATGATGCATTACTACAAAAATTATAAAAATCATTCATGAACTAGGAATGTGAAATAAGCTGCAAGCACCAAACCTATTAGAACTGAAAATTTCTGCAGCCATCAAGTTGTGCTAATGAACCAGAAATCATAATATTTTTTTAACTTAATAAATGATTTTTTTTAATCATTGCCAAATAGGTACAAATATAGACCAATTACACCAATACCTCGTAATTAGACTTAAAATTGGTCGCAACAACCATGAGTCCCAATGCACTGCTGCGTATTTCCAAAACAGAAAAAACAACTTTCAAAATCATGCAACGCCAGTACATACTTCAATTTCAAATTCTTTCATTCCCTATGTATCTAAAATGGTTCCAAAGCCACGCATCATAACTTATTTAGGATTGGAAATAATGGGCTAGCGTTCCAAGCTTTGGCTTGATTCATTGGCTGCATTTTGCCCTTGAATTGGGCCAAGAAAGTGTGCATCAAATCGATCTCTCTAGTGGGCTCTTGAATTCATCCTCCATTTTCTTTCTTCTTCTTCTTCTTCCTCTCTCTCTCTCCTCTCTTTCTTTCTAGTGTCCCGTGTTTCTATTGGAGTTGCAAACTAAAGCTCCCATTTTCAGCAACAGCCGGTGACTATTGAACTCCCCATGCATAACAGCTGCAGCTCTAAAGGAGCTGTTTTGGAAGACGAAAAAAATCTATGTAGGTTTCTAAGAACATTAAATGATGAAAGAATCTAGTAGGGGTATTATAGTCATTTCACAGTTGGTGCAAAAGCCTGTAAAAGACACATTGTGTGTCCGGTTGTAGCATGTGTGAAAAGCAAATGAAAAGCAAGTAGCAAAACAATTCAATTCAAGTGTTCATTTTTTTCTGTGTGGTGTGTACAGTTCTAAGGCTTTGTAAAGCCAACAAATTTGGTATCAGAGGGAGACGATCCTATGGGACCAGGTATAGTTCGAAGGTGCAGATCATGTGATCAAAGTGTTGCCGCTATTACGTCAAGAAAAAGGCGTTGTTGTAGATCCGTGGTGTGAAGAAGTGATGGCATCCTCAATCTAGCCGCAGATTCCAAAGTTATCTAAGGATAACTATGAAAACTGGTGCATCCAGATGAAGGCTTTATTCGAATCTCAAGATCTATGGGAGATCGTCAGTGATGGGTATGTAGAACCCACAACGGAGTAAGAAGCCTCCTATTATGCCAAACAAAAGACCGCTCTCAAATATCAAAGGAAAAAGGACAGGAAAACTTTATTTTTTATATATCAAGGGTTGGATGATTTCACCTTTGAACGAATCACCAAAGCTACGACATGCAAGCAAGCATGAGTCTCAGCACCATATTCAAGGGTGTTAATCGTGTCAGGAGGGTTCGACTCCAAACCCTTAAAACTAAGTTCAAAGCTGCACATATGAAGGAAGGTGAATCCATTTCAGACTATTTTTCAAAATTGCTTATTATAGTTAACAATTTAAAAAGAAATAGCAACAAGTTTGAAGATATTCAGGTAGTAGAAAAAATACTTCGATCTCTCACAACCAAATTCAAGCATGTGGTTGTGGCCCTTGAAGAATCGAAGGACTTGGAAAACTTGTCCGTCGAAGAGTATTGATGGGATCGTTGCAAGTGCATAAACAATGGATGTAGAAAAATAACACATCGATGTTAGAACATGCCCTAGAGTCTAAACTGACTCTAAATGACCAAGATAGTGGTCATACAAATTGTGGAGGTCGCGACACCAGCACTAATGCAAGAGGAAGGGCATGTGGATATCATCTAAACCATCTACAAAATTAATAAAAAATTACCAATTTTCATAAAAGAGGGCATGGTAGAGGCCAATCTGTAGGCAATAGCGAAAATATGAGAAATATTCAACGCCAAAATTGCAACAAATTCGGCCATTCTGCCTCAAATTATTAGAGCATGCCAGTGGATCACGATGAACGATCCAACTATGTTGAAGCATCGAGTCATGACCAGGAAGACTCCACAGTGCTCCTTGCATAAGAGAAAGGCTGTGATCGATCAGATGTATGGTATCTCGACATATGTACTAGCAATCAAATGTGCGGGAACAAAAACCTATTTGAGGAACTTACGGAAAGAGTTCATGGTGATGTGACATTCGGTGACTCGTCAAAGACTCCGATGAAAGGTAAATGCAAAATCAAAATCTTTCAAAAGAATGGTGTTCCAAACTACATCTTCAATGTGCACTACATGCTCAACATAAAAAGTAATATACCGAGTCTTACACAACTCCTTGAAAAAGGGTATGTCATACACATGGAGAATTCTTCTCTTTCCATAAGAGATGCATGGACGTTTGATTGCAAAGTCCAGATGGCGAAGAATCGTATGTTTTCGCTCCATATAAACATAATGCTCGAGAAGTATTTTTATAGAAAAGAAAAGAATGATTCTTGGATGTGACATCTTTGCTTTGGCCATATAAATTTTAATGGCCTAAAACTTCTGTCATCATCAAGCATGGTGCATGGCTTGCCTATCATTAAATCTTCAGAACAAGTGTGTGAGGCGTGCACATTTGGAAAATAGTAAAGGAACTCCTTTTCGAGTGGAGTATCCCGAAGAGCAAGAGAACCATTACAGTTGGTTCACACTAACATCAGTGGACCATTGGAGTTAATCTCTCTTAGAGGTAATAAATACTTTATTACCTTCATTGACAATTTCAGTAAAAAATTGTGGGTGTATGTAATCAAAGAGAAGTCTGTTGCTTTTATTATTTTTAAAAATTATAAGGCCCTTGTTGAAAAGGAAAGTAGTCTTAAAATCAAAACCCTTAGATCTTGCAGAGGTAGAGAGTACACCTCAAATGCCTTTTGAGAGCATTACAAGGATCAAGGAATCAAACAACAACACACTATAGCCTACACGCCACATAATGGAATTGCGGAACAGAAAAATCGTACCATTCTTTACATGACAAGAACCATGTTGAAGGAGAAAAGTCTGCCAAAGAATTTCTGGGCAGAGGCAGTTGCATGTACTGCCTATCTGCTCAATAGGTGTCTGACCAAAAGTATCAGATTCAAGACACCGCAGGAAGCATGGAGTGGATACAAGCCGAGCGTAGCGCACCTTAAAATCTTTAGGTGTATTTCCTACGCTCAAGTTCCAGAAGCAAGAAGGAAAAAACTTGATAATCGTGACGAGAAGTATATTGTCAAGGGCTACAGTGAAGAGTTAAAGGCACATACAAACTCTACAACCCATTAACTAATAAGGTGGTGGTGAATAGAAATGTGGTGTTCTATGAGGAAGAAACCTGGAAGTGGAACCAGGAAGATTCGGCCAAAGAAAATCCGGTCAAGGCCGAAGAATATGAAGAAGAGAGGCATGTGAATCAGGAGCAGACACTCACATCATCCCCTTCGGATCACAGAAGTCTAGGAGTATGTTTCATCTCCCCTATAAGTACTTCATCAAATCAAAATTTAACCAGCACGTCTTCATCCAATTCTCCCTCACATATGGCTCCAATCAAAATGAGAAGCTTCAATGATATATATGAAGGAACTGATTAAGTAAATTTATTCTGCCTGTATGCAGATCATGAGCCTCTTACATTTGAGGAGGCCATGAATGAAGAATGTTGGAGAAAGGCTACGGAAAAAGAAATTCATGCTATCGAGAAGAATCACACATGAGAGCTAATCTCATCCCTAAAGGACAGAGGACCATTGGTCTCAAATAAATGTATAAAATCAAGCGAAATACCGATGGTAAAATCGAACGATATAAGGAAAGACTCATAGCAAAGGGCTACAAACAAAAATATGGGATAGATTATGAAGAAGTTTTCGCCCCAGTTGTTCACCTTGACACTATGAGGATGATTATCTCCTTTGTACCTCATCATACTTGGATGATCTACCAATTGGATGCGAACTCTATATTCTTAAATGGAGTACTCAAAGAAGAAGTATACGTTGACCAACCTAAAGGCTTTATCATGTAAGGGGAGAAACACAAGGTGTATCGGCTGAAGAAAGCTCTTTATGGTTTGAAGCAAGCTCTACGTGCCTAGAATGCACACATCAACAACTGTCTTTAAGAAAATGTCTTCGCCCAATGTCCGTATGAGCATGCAGTCTACATCAAGAAAAATGCTCATGGCGACATCCTCATAGCATGCCTATATGTTGATAATCTGTTGTTCACAGGAAACAGTCAAGCGATGTTTGAAAAATTCAAGCATGCTATGTTCAATGACTTCAAGATGACTTACGGTGGATTGATGTCCTTCTTCTTAGGCATCGAAGTGAAACAATAAGTCGATGGAATTTATATATCACAGAAGAAATATGCAAAGGAACTTCTTTAAAAATTCGAGATGACCAACTGCAATGCCTTAAATACGCCTGTAGGAACGAGCCTGAAGCTCACAAAAGATGGTGAAGAAAGAAATGTTGACTCGACTCTATTCAAGAGTCTGATTGGAAATCTCAGATACCAGATATTGTTCACAGTGTTGGGCTTCTAAGTATGTATATGGAAGCACCAAAAGAATCACACTAGCTTACTACAAAAAGAATCCTCAGATATGTTAAAGGAACTATGGAATTCGGTCTCTTTTATCCATACGATGAAGATGCGATTCTGTACGGATACTTCGATAGTAATTGGGGAGGTGACCAAGATAAAAGGAAAAGCACCACTAGCTATGTATTCTATCTCGGGTCAACTGCCTTCACATAGAACTCAAAGAAGCAAAGTGTGGTCGCTTTGTCCACATGTGAAGCAGAGTATGTGGCAACATTGTCCATAGTCTGTGAAGCAACATGGTTGAAGAACCTGCTAAAGGAGGTGAAACATCCACAGAAGGATTCACTATTATATACATGGATAACAAGTCGGCAATTGAACTTACCAAAAATCTGGTGTAGCATGGAATGAGCAAGCACATTAATACTAGGTATTACTTCTTAAGATCAAGTAAAGCAGAAAACGGTGAAATTGGAGTATTGTCATACTACTAAATAGGTAGCAGATATTTTCACTAAGGCACTATCGACAAATGCATTTGGATGACTAATATTGATGCTTGGAATGAAGCTTGTTTTGGTTTGAAGGGAAGTGTTGGAGTTGCAAACTAAAACTCCCATTTTCAGCAACAGCCGGTGACTATTGAACTCCGGGTGCATAACAGCTGCAGCTCTAAAGGAGCTGTTTCGGAAGATGAAAAAACCCCACGTAGGTTTCTAAGAACATTAAATGATGGAAGAAACTAGTAGGGGGTATTATAGTCATTCCACATTTGGTGCAAAACAATTCAATTAAAAAAGTGTTCATTTTTTTCTCTTTGTGGTGTGTACCGTTCTAAGGCTTCGTAGAGCCAACAGTTTCATGGTCATGTGTTACATACATACATGATGCTGTGGGTTTTGGGGTTCGGATGCCGTTTTAGTGGTGTAGAAAGAAGATGTCTGCCTTGCTACAAAAGTCATCGTTTTGGTTAATAATACATCTCTATGTATTGCAATAAGACACGCCACTTCTTGTAATAAGATAGGTCTAGACTCTAGCAGTTGGATCTGGATTTTTTCAATGACCATTATCATCCAAGAAATAAAGCCGGTCGTAGGGCGCAAGCCCTGATAAACAAGGAAGGCTACATCAAATTGGCAGATGTAGTGTTACTTTTGCCATAACTTTTATTATAAATTCTAACCAGACAAACAGGATTCATTTAGCTTAATGCAATTTCTCAATATGCAACCTAGATAATGATCATCATCATCTAAGTCTTATACCAATTTCCTGGGGTTAGCTTTTTGACCATCATCATCATCTTTTTTTCAACGACGGATCTGGTAGGATCCCCTTGAACGAGGTCCTTCCTCATGGCTCGGTAGTTGACCGTGAGTTTCAAGCCTAAGATCATGCCCATTGTGGTGTGTGTAAAAAAAAAAAAAAGGCTTCCCTCGAATGGAGCATATGCCCAAAAGAAATCTGGGATTGAATATTTCAACCATTTGATTATACAAAAGTGATGGGCACCGGTTCATATTCAAAGCAAAAGAGATAAATTATCAAAGGGTTGAGAGCTTTCATTTGCTGCCTGTACACCATACAAAGTGAGACTGATTGTATAAACAGCCTGGATCACTGGAAAAATGACCTGGACTCAAAGGCTAAAGGCCGGACGCATCCTACTGCAATACTGTCGGGATGTATTCTGGAAAATCTCTCTGGTTATTGCAAAACTGCTCCTCTTGTATTGAGAACTGATCCTCTGTGCAAGGTACCACAACTTGTGGAACCGTACCATCTCTTTCCTGCCAACATGCAGAATGTGTGGGAATCAGTACACTGAAGAAGGAATGCCCCAACATGAAGAACACCGGGCATAGCTGATCCGCTCATCAGGTGGGCCACGCTATTGGAGCCAACGGAGACAGCTGACATTCTGGCCTGATACAATCAAAGCAGCTCACCTAAAAAGCAGATACAGCCTGATTTTCATATGAAGGGTGCTCTTTGCTGTGGGGCATACCGTTTTTATGATAATGATTTCCTACACAAGTGGCACGTTGGTACGGTGCCACAAGTTGCAGAAGTTCTGTACGATTGAAGTAAAAGGGAATGGGTATCCCCAAATCCCCTAGTTGAGTCCAGGTTTAATAGACCTGTGCCCAAATTTTAGTAGGACCACGACAACTTTGTACTATTCAAGATTAGAGGATTCGGTTTTAAGGGAACACTGCCCTAACATTAACAAATAATTTATTGGGGATTTTGACATGCGGAATCACACAGATCTATATCTAGGATAGCAATTCAATGGCAGCAAGCACATACAAGAGAACTCAAATTTAACGTGAAAAACCCTTGCGGGAAAAAACTACGGCACAAAGCTAGAAATTTTCATTATGAAAAATAGAAATTATAAAGAGAGAGGACTTACCCGATTCGAACAACCTCAAATCTCGCCCTTGTTACACCATTTAATTTCCCTAGAACTCTTTTAGAAAGCCTTAGAATTATTTCTCATACCCTAGAAAAGCCCTAGGAACACCTACTTATAGTTTAGGCAACTTTCCTTCTGTATCGCAGTTGCAAAAGGACAGATTTTCATAATCTGCAAAATCACAAAACGAATCTGCGTAACCTACGACTGGTCGAAGGGGAGCTACGACTGGTCGAACAATCCCTACGACTAGTCGAAGGGTCCGGATATGAAAAAACTGAGCTCGCTGGACTTCGAGTCATGCAAGCCACAACCAGTTGAGCTGCTCCCACGACTAGTCGAAGGACCCCGCAACCGGTCGAGCAACACCATAATTAGATTTAAGACATCTCCTAACAATCTCCACCATGTCTTCAATCTTCAACCGTGTAATTTCTTGACCTCTTCTCTTATTTTTATATCACACCATAGCTTCTTGTGCACACTCCATATTCCTTTTACGCCATCGCCAAGTCTAGAGAAGTTTTACAGAGCTTAAACTTCTCTACAAGAACGATCTAGGAGAGCATGTCCGCCAGATCAGAATCCACGTGCTCAACCACTTTTGTTCTTGTCTTCTCAAAAGAAAAGACTTATTTGTCTTACCGTCTTACCGCTACCCAATATTGCATGCTGGGGTACTTGCTTACAGTACTGATAACCTGTGAAATAACCGGTCTAATCTAGACCTTGGCATACACTGTCAACCGCATTCGAATAAGGCTTATGAGATATCCTTCTTTTCCTCATCTGTTTTGGGACAAATCCTAAGAAAAACTTGAGGAGAGATACGTAGGGAACGCTCTCCGGCTTTACCCGACCCATCACATCCTTGATCAATACCTACACATAAGGCATTCATCTTGTGATTACCAAAGCCTACTCCTTCAGTCTCAATGTCAATAACTATTTTTGCAGCCCCCGATCATTCATCCTAAATGTCCCACTTAACTGAGTCTTCAGTACATTGATTTTAGACATGTCATAATTGGCGATCTACATGTCATCAGTTCCAAACTCACCATGAAGGAATCAAATCACTGCTTAGGCGACAGGTCGAACCACAACCTCCTGCAAAGTCTTTTCTCAGCCCCTTTAACTTCGAACCGCTTTGGTTGCTTCATGTAGATCTGCTCTTCTCTTTCCCTTACAGAAGTGTAGACTCCACATCCATCTTTTCAGCTTAAGATCACATTGGCCAACCAGCGTCAATCATGGATCTAATAGACACTTGTTATACCATCAGCGTGAATATGTCTGAGAAGTCGATCCCTTCTCTCTGAGCATAACCCTTCGCTACCAACCTCGCCCTGTATCTATGTTATATCCTCCTGAAGATTTACCTGCATCCAACCGTTCTCCGACCCACTGGAAGCTTCACCCGCTCTCATATGTCGCTCTGGTACAATGAATCCATCACATCGCCCATAGTCACATTTCACTTCTCAGCACCAAGCTCACCTAGAGCCATCTGAATAAAAGATGAATCCTCCTGTGATATTGGAGTCGTCCATGTACCTCACCGATATCCTGCGATCATGCCGTGTGATTCTTCTCACAAGTGGCTTCACTTCTCAGCACCAAGCTCACCAAGAGCCATCTGAATAAAAGATGAATCCTCCTGTGATATTGGAGTCGTCCATGTACCTCACCGATATCCTGCGATCATGCCGTGTGATTCTTCTCACAGGTGGCTGCTCCACCTGCTTTGTATCCCTGTCCACGCGTCTCAGCCTTACTGCCCTGCTCGCTCATGTGATCATGCCCAATATGTCACACACGTGCAGAGGTGGAATCCGCTACATCCACCGCAGCTCTACCTTTTGAAGTGCTCTCGATCAACCTGTAACCGAGTCGTCGCGCTTTCATGATTATCCGTGCCCCCTTAGATACCTTAAGAGCATCATCAATACTTGTGTACTTGCATCCTTTTACCTCAAGTACACTAAGAGAAATCAGATTCTGCTTCAAATCGAGAACATGCTTCACATCTTTCAAGGTACGCTCCACCCCATCAAACATCCTAATGCATACTAAACCAACAGTCATAACATTACAGGCAATGTCATTGCCCATAAATACTTGTCCACCATCACTCCCTGTAGCTGGTGAACCAACTCCGATGAGGAGTCACGTGAAAAAATGCCCTTGTGTCTAGCATTCACTCGTCCTTACGATCATCGTATGACCGTCTGAGCGAAGACAGATAAAACATCACCATCACATGCATCTGATGTGGCAACGTTGGCCTCCCTACATGAAGCCTCAGAATCTTTCCTCTTCGATTTAGAATTTTCACAATCCTTATTCACATGTCTTTCCTTCCCACAGTTCCAGCATTTTACCTTTCCTTTACCCTTGCCATTGGATTTGGATCTAAAACCTGAAGAACCTGTACCTTGTACAGAATCCCTACCCACTGTAAATAATGCATCAGAAGATGTACTCATGTCGCTGTTCAATTGTCTCATAGGCTTCCCTTCAAGGGTTGAGATAACGGTGTCGACACTCAGGGTTTTATTCATGCTGCACATAGTGTCCTTAAATGACTCATAAGACTCCGGGAGAGAATTCAGCAACATAAATACTTGTTCTTCATCTTTCATTACTTCCTCTATATCCAGCAATTTGCAAACTAATTTATTAAAGTTTGGTGATATGAGCCTCCAAATCTCCACCCTCTGCCATCTTGAAGTTATACCACTGCCGCTTCAAGTGCAGGCAATTTTCAAAGAATTTTTTAGCATAAACATCCTCTAACTTCGCCCATAACTTAGCCGCAGTTTTCTCCCTCATGATGTTGTAAAGAACCTCATCCGTGAAACATAAACGGATCGATGATAAGGCCTTCTTATCAAGAGGATTTCACTCAGCATTAATCATAGTAGACTTCTGCTCCTCAAGAGCACCATCTCCGCCTTGCTTGATTAAAGAACTCATCATCTTGATTTTTCATAACTCAAAATTATTTTTTCCTGAGTACTTCTTAATCTCATACTTAGCGGTCGCCATTATTACTAGTCCCTCAGATTCAGATTTGTGCCCTAACGATAGCTCTGATACCAGTTGTTGGGGATTTTGACCTGCAAAATCACACAGATCTATATCTACGTTAGCAATTCAATGGCAGCAAGCACACATAAGAGAACTCAGATTTAACGTGGAAAACCCTTGCGGGAAAAAACGACGGCACAAAGCGACAGATCTCCACTATGAAAAACAGAAATTACAAAGAGAAAGAACTTACCCGATTCGAACAACCTCGAATCTCACCCTTGCTACACCTTTTAATTTCCCTGAAACCCCTTTAGAAAGCTTTAGAATTATTTCTCATACCCTAGAAAAGCCCTAAGAACACCTACTTATAGTTTAGGCAACTTCCCTTCTGCATTCTAATTGCAAAAGGATACAGATTTTCGTAATCCGCAAAATCACGGAACAAATCTGCGTAACCTATGACTGGTCGAAGGGGAGCTACGACTGGTCAAGCTATGACTGGTCAAACAATCCCTACGACTGGTCGAAGGGTCCGAACATGAAAAATCTGAGCTCGCTGGACTTCGAGTCGTGCAAGCCACGACCAGTCGAGCTGCTCCCACGACCGGTCGAAGGACCCCACGACCGGTCAAGCAACACCGTAATCAGATTTAAGATATCTCCTAACACAATTCAACCTGATGATTTCTTCTCATTCATATTTTCACTTTTTCATTAGCTGACGTGATAGTTTCTGTTTTAATTTTAGTTGATAATTGATATCTCAATTTCATGATTACTTGTGCTAGTTGTTGCAATTGATTTCTAAATTATATGCTCAATACATCTTGCAAAAAAACAAAATAGTTGCAACAGTTCTTGCATTTTGTTCTGTTTTAACATGCCAAGGTGATTGAGGGGCTTTTTTTATGCAACTTTCACAAAAGGGTTTTTCCTGCAAAGGCAAGATGTTCATTGACATGCTCTCCAAGTGGATTTTTTAATGCCTATTTCGTCAGGTGGTTTTCAAACTGACAATTTCAAGTGGGTTTCCAAACAGCTGCAAAAAGGAGTATTGATCATTTGTATGATGTAGCCAGAATAAGTTGTGAAATAGACTACACTTTAGGGCATGTTTGGAGATCACCATTCGAAGCAAAAGAAAACAAAAGTAACAATTATCTATTAAATATTTTCATGAGCAGTACTGAAACATGGATTTCATTTTCGGAGGTGTCATTTAGATAGCAAGTAAATTCTCATATCCATTACAGAAGGGTAATTTAGTTTCCTGTGCCAAAGAATCTTCAACATGTGAAAAGGTTTAATAATTATTTATGGAATCTATTCTTTTCTTTGTTATCTAAATTAATATTCTAAACTGTCCCACTGAAGAAAATCATTTTCCTTCCTAATTGATGTCCATGGTACTGATGATATCCCAGCATCATAACTCAAAACATCTTAACAATGTAGCCCACCTGATGCAAAGATCTAATGCTGCACGCGTGTTCCACGCTGCCACAAGTTCCTGCGTGTAGATAAGCATGGTTCATAAATCTCAAGTAACATTTGTATAGGTGTGATGTTAGCTTAAACTAATCAAACCAACAGCCCATAGGCATAAGGTGTCCTGTAAGGAATTGGCAAACCTCAGGTGAAGCGTGTAAGTATCTGATGTATAGTGGGTCACAGACAAATCCGTGGCAAAGATGGACCAGATAAAGTACAATCGGAGGTGGAAACAATCCGGACTGTCAGAACCTTAAAACAGTCGTATCTCGCAAATAAGGTAAGTTTTTCAGCATATTATATATGATTTTGGGGAAGGAGAACCTACTCAAGCCAACCAACCCCCTGCTATGCCGGGTAATTGCCCACGCGGGATTGGAAAGATTCCATGAGATCCACGGTCAAAAATTTCATTTAGTTTATTTGTATTGTAAATAGTAAGTTTTAGTTCAAGTATTACTTTTGATCCTTGAAGTTGTAGAAGTTGTGCCTAACATAAAAATATGGCTTAGAAAAGTTAGGAGAATAACGTGGTTGGGTCAAATTGAACACTAATTATTTTTGGCCGAAAACCATGAAATCTAATAGGAATAGAAATCTTTTATAAAAGGTAAGTTTTTTATTTATAGTAAGTCACGAACAACCTAGGTTTGAGTTCCTTATTTAAAGGGTTATAATAAATTATTTCGAATTTATTAGAAACTATTCCTGCTTTTATCCCTCATGGCATTGATTTGAGGAAGCCTTGTGAGGAGTCCAAAGGACTCCGTGGATTCGGAGTAGTTATCTCTTGAGGAAGACGATTATTGACCTCATCATGTCCTTCCCTGCACTGGTTCCGTCCCAAACCGGCACATATTATCCAATACAGCTCAAAATGGCCCGATAAGGGGAAATGCCACCGGGTTTCAGCTGCGACTCCGAGACCCATATACAACCTTGACTCATTTTTAGCATTTGTCTAGGCATGATGGTAGCTGACATCAATCAATCAAAACCCATCAAGTGGCTAGGAATAAGATGTCTTGTGACCTAAGGTTAGGTGGTAACATGCTGGATAGATGCATGAGGGACCGCCTAAAGACCCCCTCATGTTCCTATTTCACTATCAATTTACTAAAGTTCATGACATTATGTACTGAAGCTATAATAGATGTTCATATACACATGCAAGAACACTACACTGATATTTCAAATTTCCAAGATTTTCAGTACAGTCTTAAAACGGTTTTACATGTTTTTTCAGCACAAGTTGCACTGCTTCCTGCTTCTTTGCCAAGAACATCAGAAATGTTGTGTACTCTTCGATTCCCTTCACATCTATACCACTCTTCAAAAATGGAGGGATAAGCAGCCACATAGCTGTTGCTACCACAAACCCAAGCGTCAATGATGAAGAAATGACCGGCCGCCACCGATACTTCTCCCCAACCGCCTCCTTTACTAGTATTTCCATCGCCGTGCAACACCCATGCAACACAAAGAAGCATGTGATTTCCCAAGAGGGTTCTTCTCCATCTGTCATATAGTACAATATGAGCTCATGAATGAGGCCCGATACCAAGAAAGTGGTTGGGACCGCGACCATTTTGGCTAGTAACACATCGACGAAACGGGTGAGTGTGGATAGGATTGGATTGTACACGGTCGGCCGCAGAACGTATGTTGCGATGAGGTTCCATCGCCTCCCCCAGAAGTTCTGTAACGATGTAGATAGGTGCGGCTTATCAAACTGCGGCTCGAGCTCTCGGCCCACCATGGTTCGAGCCAGGTTGGCTGAGCCCACCACCACAAGGTCAATCACTAAGAATATGTGCATGCAATAGAGGACCAGTATGAAGTTGGGGTAGGTCTCTCTCATGTGTGGGAAGAGTGTCACTAGCCCAACTGAGAATAGCACTTTTAGTGCAATGGGTATTAGAGGTTTTAGATTTAGAGATGGTTTTGGTGGTGTTTTATGGTGTTGGGGAGGTGGGCCTTCTTTGATTTGGATGGGGAATGCTGCTATGGTGATAAAACTGAACATGGACATGTGATGAGCTGAGAGTGGGCCCTTGTCAAAGGAGAGCATGAGGAGCTTGAAGTTGGACACCCATGTGAAATAGAAGGCTGTGATTGCCCTCAAAGTCACTGATGAGAAGATCCAAGGGATGGTGTAGAATAGATAGAAGATGGGGAGGAGGGAAATTAACCTTGCTTTCCCTTTGGGCAGTTTGGCCACTATCAAATAGCAATAGCTCAAAGATGTTATGACTAGAAACAATGCCCGTAAGAGATTCCTAATCTCATCCTCCATTTCTCTTTCACTCTTTTCTTTTCTTATTTTCTCCCGTTACTTCTCCTTTCTATTCATCAACCTTTCATGATCATGTATTGTAATCTTTCATTTGTGGGCTCTTGGTGTGTTGTGTGGATTTTCTGGGCCAAAAAGAAAAATGCAACCTTGTTAGATAATCCAAGGTTTTTGTATATGACGGGCTTTTCATTCAGTTTTTCTAGCTATCCTAATAATAACCCAAAAATAATAATAATAATAATAAATTAAAATTTTAAAAAAAACACCTAAGTTTTTTCAAATGATTTACTCGTTCATGATACAACATACTTGAAAATGTAACTTAAAAATTCAAAAAAACATAGATGGAGATAGTAATAAAAGACCTGACTTATACACGAATTATTAAAAATGAGATAACAAACTTCAGTTAATTCAGAGAAAGCTTCGATGATGATGATATAACAACGAACCCAATCAATCAGGTCATTTGTGGGGTCCACCTGTGTAGCATCCAACCCCACCACACTATCAAATGACTAGGTACAAGGTGACTCGTGACCATTAATAACCATGGAGTACTGGCACCAGAACGAGTCACGACTCAGCTAATATAGGCCATCTGACTGCAGGTACTGGGTCGAGCTTTGCCGCCCTACTTTATATGGACCACTAGCCGGCACTGAAGATCCGTCTCAGTCAGAAAGTGGTAGAAAACCTTTTCATTGGATCCCTTGTTCATGTCATCCAAGAGGCCGGATCTGGTACAAACGTTTCTACCTTGAGTTTAATGTACAAATCTACAATTGGGACATATCAATAAGTTTCAATGAAATCCAATCCGTTCATCATGTGCAGCCTCTCCGGATCTCCTTTGTTTCCAAAAATCAGGCATAATGCACTATGTAACATTATGCGAGAGATCTCCAAAATCATGTTTTGTGACCCATATTAGATTTGGATTGTACTGATATTTTGGGTATCCATTCATCCTAACTGGATGCTTATTCTCAATGGATTAGATGGAATGTGAAAAATACAGTGGGGACCATAAAATCTGTAAGATTTTTATTGTGGGCATTCCCATCCTAACTCTTCCCTGTGGTGTGGCCCACCTGGAGTTTCGTATCGTCCTGGTTTTTGGGTGGTAAATGGAAAATTAGGGCGCAAGTGATGGACGGATTGGATTTCGTTGAAACTACACGATGGGGCCCACGCATAGATTTGCACGTTAAACGTAAAGTCGAAGTGTCATATACCAAACTTAGGTGAGCCACCAGGCAGCAACAATGTAAAATCAGTCTTGAGACTTTGAAAGTCATGTGATGTGGCCCACCTAGTATTTTCAATGGCCTGAATTTTTTTTCTGTCCCTTTTTCCCAGCAGGGAATGACTGATGAATGGATTAGATGCCATGTAAACAACAGGGTGGGGCCTGAAAACAGTAGGAAAGTTTTATTGGTTGTGTGTTGCCTCCCAACGGTTCCTTGTGGTGTGCCCCACCTGAGTTCTTTTTTCAGATGATTTTCTGTTTTGTGACCTAACATCAAAGAGGGCATCTAATGGACGGGGTGGATCCGGTGCAAGGTTTATGTGGATCACACGTACCATATTAACGCACCTCAAAATCAATCAATTTTGGATTTTTCATATTTGCCAAAATGAGGAATCTGCCGTACTGATGCACCAGGAGTTGAAACATGTAGGCGTGGCTGGGACCCTGACTGTGGGGCTAACTGTGATGAATCTTACTACATCCACGCCGTCCCTCCACATTGAAAGATCATTTTCCGGCAAGATCCAGAAAATGAGGCAGATCCAATCTTGGGGTCCGTGCTCTTACTTCATTTATTACATTTCAACGGGAAGATAATCTAGGCTAGAAAACAAAAAGTTTCGTACCGCAAACAGGCCACCCGACCCAATTAAACATAATGATATGTTCTATCCAAATATTGAACAGTATAACATATTATATACTATGTCAAATAATAAAAATAATAACTTGTATTAAACATTGATTAGTATCTGATTGATTTGTATATATTCTAAAAACCGTCCCATATATACATGAATAGTACCCAAATATAATATAATATGTTAATCTAGACAGGCCGTTAAGAGTTTCAACACCCGGTCAAGGTTTCGGGTACCTAAAGGTGGTGAAATCCCACTAGAGCCTGAGTGTGTGGCAATGTATGCACGTGTGTGTTAAAGGGAAAAAAAAAAGATCCAAATCCCAAATGAACCATGGTACAGGAAATAGTAGTAATTCACCGTTAAAAATTTCTTCTTGTGGGCTACAAAAGCTTTGGATCAAGAATATATTTGTGTGGTCTCTTCATCTAGGTCTCGGTGACCTTATCAATAGGTTCATGGAAAATAAACATTTCGGTGGAATCCATAAAGTTTTTAAGGGTGGGTATTCACCTGTGGTGTGGTCCACCTAAGATAAGGGTCTCTTCATGTTTTGGAATCATGCCTAACATGAGCTGTCAAAATGGTTGGACGGTGTGGATTTAAGGCATATACATCACTGTGAGCCCCACAGTCAGGGGTCCCACCCACCTCCGCGTGCCCCATCATTCAATCACTAACGTTGATCAGAAGGGACCTACACTGGATGGTCGATCCCTAACAAATCTTCCACATGAAATGATTCTAAACTTCGAACTGCAGACTAGATATTTAAAAAATAAACGGCCATAGAAAATATGCAGCAACGGTCCAAAATAAAAGTTATAGAAAAGATACATATGATTACTTAATCTGGACAACATTGGGGGATTAATCATCCATGGCAGGACACATTGAAACAACGGTTTAGATCAATGAACCATGGCCCCAGTTGTAAGAAATGGATGTATCTGGACCTTGTGATTCTGTCTCCTGTAATGGGAATGCTCATTGGATATGCCCATCCATGATTGGAGGCGTTCATAGTATTGCCCCCAAAATGAATTGGATGGCCCACTCACCAACGAGCTATGCACTATCAGATTTTACTGTCCATTTCATTCTGCATCTGTGGTCCACCTGATATACAGGCTAGCAGAATTTTTGGACAGTTGAATATTCACCTTTGGGACCACCCACGAGCGTAGGATATTACCACATTGGCCCGTGTGAGGAAGTTTTCTTGGCCTCGAAGATGATCGATGCAGATTGCCTATTGACTAGGGTTGTACATAGTGGCTGACCTCAACTCGAATTCAGCTCGGACGCGGTCCTTGAGCATAACATGGTCAGCTCGGCTCGGTTTGGTTAATAGCTCGGGCAGCTCTGGCCAAGTTTGAGCCAAGATTAAGCCGAATTTATCATTGAGACATTTCCACGAACACCTGAACTGCGACTTCACAATTTCACTATTTGTAAAATAAAGGCAATGGTTTTACAGGTGTTTTATCAAACGCATTCTACATAACATAAAAATAAAACAAAATAAAAAAGAACAAAAAGGTATTTATTTAATGTATATACCTTGCTTGCCAGCGGCCAAACCTTCCTTGCCACCACTAGCCAAACCTTGCTTACCACTTGCCACATTTGGTTGAGTCATTTTATCATATAATTGGTGAGTAACATCAATGGCAAAAGTAACCAAGTCACCAAACTGGTTCGATCCGAGTTTAATTCGAGCTGGATTCGAGTCAAGTTGGGTCCTGCTCGATTTCGAGCTCAAAAATCAGCTTGACTCAACTCAAACTCAGCTTCAAATTGAGTCGAATCGAGCTTTTTCGAGTTGACTCAAGCTAGCTAACCGAGCTAGCTTGGTTCGTGTACACCCCTACTATTGACACTTTAGAAGCGACATGGCTACCAGATGATAGTACGTGGCCCCACAATAGCATATGGATTTTATCCACGCTGTCCATCAATTTCGGATCATTGTTTCATGTGTAAGTCTAAAGGTAAGACAGATTCAAATCTCAAATGAACCACACCGTTGAAAACAATTATAATCAAATGCCATCATAAAAACTTTCCCAGATCTATTGGAATGTTTATTTTCCATCCAACTTGTTCATCTGATGTAAAATACTTCGTAAAATCCTTTATGTTTAAGATGGACCAACGAAACGAAGTTAAGAATGATCGAACACACTGGATGTAATTCCACAACGGGTCAAAATTCTGCCAAAAATTTTAAAACTGGTTGCTGGTTGATATCTATCTGTTTCGACAAGATGACAAATCTTGTTGACAGATTAAAATCCAGTTCGACAGATTAAAAATTACAAAAATTTTGATTTGAATCTCTAGATATTTTTTGGTTATTTCACATGGCGACTCGGCAGCCGATGACAGGGCGACGAGCACAATAAATTTACACATTTTTCAGAATTTGTTTTCTAATTTGATTAGAACTCATTGATTACATTTTAGAGCTGTTTGGAGTTATTTAAAGGCTTTTATTTAATTAATTCATGGTATCAACTGGATCCTCCCCAATACGAGTTGACTCGAGCGAGTTGCTCCAGATTCGGCCCGAGTCTTAAAACTTGCAGTAGTGCTGAGTAGAAATCACGTGCGTGCACAACACGTGTGTGCATGCCGGCTTATCCGGATCTTTTTGTTTGTTTCTCTTTTCAGATTTGACTCTGATCAAATGAGGCCAAACGGCAAGAGAGAATACGTGTGCTCCTAATCTGATTAGAGAAAAAAATATAGAGAGAGAAGATCTGATCTAGTGGGCCAAAGTGTACGGAAGCATTCCCATGCACCTACTTGCATGTGGATTCTTGGAATTCAAATAACCTATCTGGACCGTCCATTAGTTCAAGTCCATACCTCTTTCATTACCATGTAAAAATCACGTCAATCAGGTCGTAAGCATCTTTGTCTTGATCCATTTTCTGTGAATGATCCTGTCCATCCATTTCTGTGTGCTACTAAATAGACAGTGTCCATCATCCGATCAGTGTGATTTTTTTTGGGCATCCAAGGAATGGCTGTTCGGGCCAAATGGACGGTCCTGATTGATGATATTGATTGTCTGCATGTCCAAATGCAAGCAAGTGCAGCGGTTCCATTCACTTATCCCACAAAATCATTTTCTAAATAAAAGAATTTGTTGTAAGTTCCGCACAAGAATGGACGGTCCTGATTGATGATATTGATTGTCTGCATGTCCAAATGCAAGCAAGTGCAGCGGTTCCATTCACTTAGCCCACAAAATCATTTTCTAAATAAAAGAATTTGTTGTGAGTTCCGCATAAGTGACAAAATTACACGTTTGGATGAAACTTCCTTCGGCCTTCTCAAGGACTTCAATCTCAATCTCACATGTAAGTGGACCCACACAAGTCTTCCTCTTCGTCTATGTAAAAGATTTGACCTTTCCTAATATATTTCAATATTGACCGTCCATCTTTTAAGCTATTGATGATATGGTTAGGATCAATCAGCCAAAATGATTTTTGAGAGGGTTAAGCAACTGGGAGTTGATTTTTTAAGTATAATCCACGTGAACCATCCAACTTCCTGGCCATTGATTAGATGATGTAGGGCTGTTAATCCGTTAGGCTGGTCCATCGGGCTTTCGGGCTTTGCCCACTTTATGCCTGGCTTGTGCAGAAATCTAAGGCCTGAAGGCTGGACTGGGCCCGTTTATTCATTAGGCCAGGTTCAAGCTGGATCCAAGAGCCCGTCAGTCCAGCACGAATCCAACCTGGCTCGGTCGTTTAAGGTTTCAAAGACGATTTTGCCGATCCATGCATGATTGGGCATCCCAAGCAAATAACCTATATCTTACACAAAAGAGGGCGGAGTTAGACCTACTCGGGCAGGGCCATGCATGATCATCACGTGCCCAAATCAGGCCTGTTTGTTCCTGTTGGAAATTTATATAGGTTAATTTAATTTCTATACGTGGAAATCAAAAATTTCAAATGTTATAAATTATGGACAGGCTGAAGCACGTCTGAAATATTGTCCTTAAAACATTATTTACCCCTACTCAAGTGAATTGAGTATATTGATAGGTTACAGATAAACCACTTCTAGGATACGATAATCTTGGTGTGGGTTTGCGTTCAGTAAACATGAAGGCCCATCTATTGGAACTCTATTATACTCAATTTGACAGAAAGTACAATGAAAAGAAAATTTCCAAAAAGAAAAGGAAAGAAAAATATGTTTATGAGACCACTGCACTAGTCTATTTTTTTTTGTTCTTCAGCTTCTGGTTCAATTGAACCGTCGTTCTAAACCATACCGCTGGTCTGTTCTTCAAGTTAAGGTTAAAGCCTTGCTATGTTGCTGGAATCATTGGAGTATAGGAGTGGAGTGGGGCTAGCTGTCTCAGTTCGAATGGGTTTGCTGGAGTGGATTGAGATGGTTTGAAAACCCATCCAGACCCTCTATTTATAGGCTATGATGGCTAGGGGGTCATGGTCCAGATACTTAAATTCTATTAAGTCATTTCTGGCTATTAAAAAACTAGCCGTTTTCTAACTGTTATGCATGGACCATTAATCTGCTGCATGTTATGAGACAGCAGCTAGCCGTTTTTTAGCTGTTAGGCTAGTCATGCAACAGTTACGGCTGGACCCTGTACTAATGGCTCAGTTGTTACAGTTTCTGATGCAACAGCTCTTTTCAGTCCATCTATATATACTGAGAGATCTCTTTCTCAATCCTCTAGTCTCTCTGCCAATCAGCCACGCACACGTGCGAAGTGCAAAGTGCGCCACTAGCACTTCTACAGCCACACTACCTCACATGCCCACGTCCTCGCACAAGGACCAAGACCGAGCCCGAGTGTATGCACTACGCAATGGAACACGCAAGTCTTATGGTCCACAGACTAGGTAAGTAAATATTATAATACTCCACACTTTTCATTTAAACACATTTTTCTTCTTTTTCATTTCCCATGTGGGACTAAACTTAAAACCCCCAAAAAGCTTTTTTACAAAACTTTAAATATTTCTATTATATTTTATTTTAAAATATTTTTTTATAAAAAACAATATTTTTACAACAGTTCCAGCCCCTCACAGGCTCAAGCTAGACTCAGTCCTGCCTAGAGCTGGGCATGGGATGACTTGACTCGGTAGACTTGACTTGTCTGACTCATTTAGACCTAACTCGACCCGAACCGAGTGGATGAGTCGATCCGAACCAAGTAGACTTCGTCCCATCCAACCTCAAATTGATTTGAGTTCAGGTCACCCAGTAACTTAACCCGAAATCCGACTCAATACTAACTTGACTCGATCTAAAACCTGACTCATACATATTAAAAATAAAAATAAATAAATAAACCTTAGATTTGACAATTCAAATATGAGATGTCATATTGCTAGCTGATGGGGAGGCTGCAATTCCGACAAGTGCACATAGGTTCTAAGCTGTAATTTTAGCCCGTGGATACGCACCTCACCCGACCCGACTCCGTACCTATGACCAGGTCGGACTCGATCTAGGTTAGTCTAGGCTAGACTCGAACTTGGATTGAGTGGCATGCTAGACTCAGTATCGAGTCGGGTCGAGTTCAAGTGAAGTCTATTTCAAAACCGGGTCAAGTCGGGTCAACCCTAACTTGGTCTCACTCGACTCCGTGCCTAACTCTAGTCCTGGCAATGGACTGGGCTTGGACAGACCTGGACGTGGCCTAAACCTGGGCAATTGACAGCCCAACTAGATTGTTAGGATCATATGTGGATGAACTACGATGTGGCTCTTGGATAGGCATCATCCATCTTCCTAGCCTCTACCACATGGTTAGGATCATCAAGGCGGGTCCTGTGTAATCCATGGTGACCTTTTCTAGTATATGACTAATATGAACCATCCACTTTCTTAGTCATTGAATAAATGGTTAGGATCAACTAATCTAGATGATTTTTTAGGAGAGACGGAAAATTAAAGATGGCCCCACATGATGAACCTCCCATAATGATGACCATAGTGTTTTTAGTATATCAATATGGCTCATCCATTTACCTAGCTATTGATTAGATGATAAAGATTATCTCATCAAAAAGTGAATTTTGGGAAGCATTTAATTTAAAAGTGTTTTCTTTGTAGAAAATATAACCAAGGGTGCAATTCATTAATTGCACCAAACATCACGAAATTTTATAATAATAATGAAATTTCGTGATGTCTGGTGCAACCAAAAGCTTCCATAGTTACCATATTTTCTAAGAAGAAACTATGAGGAAAATACTGCGAGCCCCACCAAGCCATGCATGACACATTCATATCCGGTCTCCAAAATATAGAAAGTCGGACACAGCAGGAAAACAAGACACTTGATGATGATAAGAGATTGTTGTCTTAGGCAGAGCTACAACATAATTTCCCACATATCATGTGTAGCAAGCATCCTACCATCCAAAAGGTTAGTCCCACCGTGAAGAACATCTGTTATAAAAATCAGATGGATCCACTCATCAGGTAAGCCACACATGAACTATTGAGGATCCACTCATCAGGTAAGCTACACATGAACTTTTGACCAGATTGGTAGTTTTTAATTTCTTGGGGTTATGTGAACTACCTGATGAGCGAACGAGTCTGAGTCTGATTCTGCATCAGGTCTATTTAGATAGGTTGGATGTTCAATCATTTCATAGTTGGATGAGAGAGAGAGAGAGAGAGGTCTCTTTCAAAGTCACCCACCATGGCTTGTGCATGTTCCTAATCAAGTTCTCAATTAAGTGTGTATATCAAGCCATTGATGTTGTGTCCCACCATAAGCAGCTAAAGTGAGTCACCCACTTCATTTTTAATCCATAAAATAACGTTTGAATGTCTTTCAGGGAAAGGGTTGGACTCATGCCTTAGTTTTGAACCATTTAAAAAATAGTGATCTCTTCAACCACAAACATGACACATTTGTATCGATAAAGAATGTCTTAATGGTTGACCCAACTTTAAATAAAGCATAGTCAAAATATTGCACTGAGAAGATAATATCAACCACCAATATCATTGAGTATGGCCCATCAAGCCCACTTGTAGTCAACTATTTAGGTGGGATTAGAAGGGATTAAGTGGGATGGGATTCAAAAAACATAATTATTACCCATGGTAGGGATTGTCCTTGTTGCCATGGGATAAGATTAATGTCATGCTTTGTTGGTAATAAGCTGGTACAATGAATGGGTATACCCACCATTATTTGAAATGACTAAGAATAACACACATGTATTATATCTAAACTGTTTATTTGTTTTGTAACCTCATTTTATGGCACGGGTCTAAAAATAAGGTAGATCCAAAATTTATGTGGCTCCAAAGAAGTTTTCAACGGTAAGTATTCAATCCTTGTTGCTTTCTATGGTGGGGTCCACTTGAGCTTTAGATTTACCTAATTTTTTGGCCATGCTCTAAAATAATCTCGAAAAATAGGTGGACAGTGTGGATATAGCCTACACATCATGATGGGACATCCACAACTTGCTAACATTAAGTAAAATTGGCACAGAACCCAATTGAATTCCATCTAATCTAATTCAAAGCTTTTCCATTCTTCCCCAACGTGGAGTGGTATTGGCATAGGACCATATGAATCCCATCACACCTAATCCCTTCTAATCCCACTGTCCAAACATGCCCTAAGAGTAGATGGTCCTACACATTTAGGGCCCGTTTGGCGGGTGGATTAGAAGGGAGTGAATGGTATTCCAGTGGATGGCGTGGATTTCTAGGTAATGATGGTGTTGTCAGCGGATTGTCTTGAGATCCATGTGATTGCTATATCCTTAGATTGATACATCCGGCCCATTTGGCACGCCCGGCCAATCCGGCGATTAAAGCTTCTGATCCCTTTCAATCTTATGAACAAAACACGTCACAGGCTAATTTGAACGGATTAGGATGGATTGGATGGGTTTAAAGGTAATGATGGTGTTGTCAGTAGATTGTCTGAAGATCCATCGGATTTGGATCAGATCACCTATACTATTTGGCACCCCCGGCCATTCCCGGGATTTACCATCCAATCCCTTCCACTACCATCTAATCCCTTCCAATCCAACTGGCTAAACAGGCCCTTAAGACTTGAAATATTTCTAATTGGATATTTCTTTTCTGCCCCTCTTATTTTAAAATCCAAAATCAAATGAAATCAATGATTGAAATAAGAAAGAGAAATCCAATATTACTGAAATAAGCCTTATTCCATCTAAAGTCTTTTCAATCATCTTAATCCATTTTATTATAAAATGAGAGGCATCCTCTCGGTAAAAGCATTCATCCTATTGTTCAAGAGAATTCTAATAAAAAATTTTAAAAATAAATGATAAATTAATATCTATTTTCAATTAAAATACTTGTAAACAATCTAAACGGTTGATCATGTTTGGAAGTCATCCTGATTATAGGATCAAGTAGGTGATTAGATCATTTTTTATCCCATAATAGTTAGGTGAATCACTTAACATATGCTATTTATTTTTTTACTTTGTGAGAAGATCCCTAAGACTACAGAGATACCATTAAATATATGGACTCACTCATCCTAGCCTATTACTCATTTCTTTTTCCTTCGTATTTTGACCGCTCACTATTTTACTTTTAACTATTCATTTGATATCTTATTAATTGGATGGTTAGGATTGATTGCTTAGTATGATTTTAGATATATGATCCATCCACAATGGGACCCACAATTTGGATGGTATGGATAAATGCACATGAACACCAAATGCAAGGAGATGAGACACCAACCTTTCTTAAATTGTGCAAAACTAACATGTTAGCCAACCGCATTAAAAAATAATAATAATAAACTATGTGAAAATGAACGGAGAACAGCGATTGAGTGAATAAGGTGAGACGGTGCAACAAATCGAAGAGATTTGCCAAGAGCACGCTCGTGTACAAGGCAGTTCATGCACACGCCACCATATCTGCCTAAGGATTACACCAGCATAATATCCAAGCCGTACATTACGAGGATCCACCATTTAGGTCTAATGATACTAACAAATTAGTCTGGTTCATGTCATAGTGAGTTGGACGGCTTAGAAAAACTTTCCCGAAGTGCTTTCACACGTCCATTTCCTTTCTAAAGTATGGTCAAGATGATAATCTGACCAGCCTGATTTTTGTATAGAAGAATCTAAATAATGGATTAGACCTGATGGACGGATTGGATATTGTACACGTGTTAAATACTGGCGCATAGACAGGCGTGCAACTTTCCAATTGGTGGATATAAATGGACGGTTAATATAAGATGACCTGAGGTCCAAATTCAACGGGCAAAATCAGATGATCTAGATCGTCCAGCCAGTGTAATTTTCAAGCTAAATCGTATCCTCCCATACACATTGTGGCCCACAATTAAGAAGGGTGGAATTTCAATACCTCTTTGCCACTTTCCCAATGATAAACCTCCACATTTTACTAAAAAAATAATAAATAAAAATAAATAAATAATTGCTTAATGACGCTCAGTTCTAAAGTTTAAAAACTTTTTCAAAATGACAACATTATTCTCTTCTTATAACCTACACCCATCGTCCATTAAGTGGACCACACTTAGTTATGGGACAATGATGCCCACCATTGAAACCCTCTTAGGGTCAGATCAGACATTATCTGCCATCCAATATATTCATAAGGTTGCACAGGTTGGGATGAAGGGAAAACACAAAAATTAACTTGATCTAAAACTTTTATGGCTTCCAAAGAGTTTTTAACAGTAGGCGTTTAATTTTCATTAATTTTTATGGTGGTCCGCTTATACTTTAAATATGTCCCATTTTTATGATCATAATCAAAATTAATAATATGTAAATAAATGTTCTGGATTTAATAAATGCATTATGTTGGAATATAAAACTTTGCCACATCAACACAATAACTAAGAAGGTAATGTGCCATGGTTTCACAATCCAAGCGGAACTCCTGCCAGAGTGTACATTTATCAAGAAGTCCTGCTGTGGGATTCTAAGTAGGTCCTATTGTGATGTTTGTGAGAAATCCACCTTATTAATCCATATTACAATCTCATTTTAGGTCGTGTTGAAAAAAAGCATATTTAAAACTCAAGATGACTTCGTGTATAAAATAAAAATGTGTACATATGGGGTCCACCAATTCACCAAGATGAGAATATTTTTTCCTAACAAAATCTTTTTTTTTTATTAAAGGTCATCAAGCCAAAAATATGTTGTAGGTGGGACAATAGGGATAAATGATCCAATATTATGCTGATATAAAATCTCATATTCCACTAATTGAAGAATTAAAATTATTCTATCAAGAAAAGTATCACATCTATCAATTTAGGAATTTTATTTGATACATTTATATGTATGCCAAATTTGATAGTAATGCAATAATATTATTATTTTTATATTCTACTAAAGATAGAAATTCAGATAATGAAGACAAATATAATAATTTTTAGACATTTGTCGTCTGTTTTTATTAAATAGAATTTTACCGAAAAAAAGAAAAAGAAAAAAAGTGCTTATCTTCAAACATCCGACATTATTTTGACAAATTACTAATCAAATTATTCAGTACTCATAAGTACTTAAGTTTAATATTTTAAGTTTTTAAGGGCTAAATTAATTTTCAAACCTTATTTTTCCGTTTACGAAAGTACACCTTAGATATATCATGAATTGAATATATATATATATATATATATATATATATATATATATATATATATATATATTTGATTAACTGAATATGGGATGGGTGGACATTTATGGAACGGTTAAAATTAAAAATATCCAAGGGTCCAATTTCACAGCAAGTGTCCATCAACCAGCAGTTGGGACTATTTAAGAAGCCTAAGGTATGCTACGTGTACGGATTTCGAGTGCCCGTATATTAAGTGGTACACGCTGCCCGAGTATCAAATATCTCTTAATCAACCTCTTCAATGCATCGCCCATCCCCCTCACTCCACCATCATATACCTGAAGCATTCACTTCATTCATGGGCCCTTCTCAGGATACCTACCCTTTCATTTCATTTCACATGTGGTGACAGGTGCACGTGTTTGCACGTGCCATATGTCAGGTTTTGGCCCATCAAGATATTAAAATGAACATGGTTCGAACCTTTCGTGCACATGGTTGGATCATTTTTTGGGCCCCACCTAGTGATGTGGCCCAATAAAGATCATGTATGAAATACACAACAAAAACATCTTACGTGTGGCATTTTTACACGTCATCACATCAATATGGACACGCTTTGAATTGTCCGATCTGTAGGATTTTTGGCGTATGGTCCACCCTCAATGGAGTAAACAACTTGGACGGTCTCGATTCGCCTGCACATGTGCCACGTGTACAGTGGATGAGATACAGTTCAACTAGTTTGTAGTAAACACACACTGGAGTGGGTCATCTGTATGGGACATCTGACCGCTGAAATATCTAACTCTCATCACTGGATATCCATTTACTTCGGCCGTGGCCCACCCAGTCAATGGAACAACCTGATTTTCAGCACGTGTGATCTGCGCATTGGGACTCACCTTTTGGACGGCTTGGATGTTCCATACAAGAGAGACTTTGGCAGGAAAGACCTCTATGTGATCATTTAGTGGCCCCCCTTTGTCAATCAATTTGGACCATCTAATCTATGGTTCGCACCATCCATCAGATGTTCCTACCGGCTTCAATAACGATACGTGTCATATTGGCCCCTGAGCTCATCCAAGTGATGATCCACTCCGTTGATTTAATGGACCCCACCATGGATTAGCTAAACGCCCTAAATCTCCCAGATGGGGAGATCGTAGCCATCCAATCCCTCGGCTTTCTTCCATTGAAGTAAACTATTGCCGGGTTTTTTTTTTTTTTTTCTGAACTATCTTTGCAGATTGCCAATTTTAGGGTTGAGATTGCCCCATAATGCGCCATACAAAGTGGGGCCCACCCACAAGATCTTGATGTTTGGATCATAGCTTCTATTGATTAAACGTCCAGGATTTATCCTACTGTGGAGGATCATGTAAGTATCCTGATCATTCAAACGATCTGATTTTGGGACTTAGGTACAGTGGGCCCCACAATTTAGGTGGTGTAGCTCGGAAACGGATTGGCTACTCCCCCTGCCACCAGCCCCGTGGCTGATGGTTGGTGCTTTGTGGGCCCCACCACGGTGTATATGTTTCATCCATTCCGTTCATCCATTTTTAAAGATCATTTTAGTATTTTTTTTTTTCTAAGTTGAGATGTGGATATAATTCTCAGGTGGACCACACCACAGGAAAACAATAGTGATTGGATATCCACCATTTAAATCCTCCTAAGGCTCGGTGTACTGTTTATTTGAAATCCAATCCGTTGATTAGGTCATACAGACCCAGATGAAAGGGAAAAAAAATATCAGCTTGATCCAAAATTTTTATGGCCCCCAAAAATCTTTTAATGGTTGACTTTCATTGAAAACTGTTTCCTATAATGTGGTCCAAATGAGATTGTGATATAACTCATTTTTTAACTCATAGTATAAAATTATCTACAAAAATAGATGGACGGAATGGATGAAACAAATACATCATTTTGGGGTCCAAAGAGCACCAACCATCAGCCATTGGCTGCTGGCAGGGGGAGTAGCCAATCCGTTTCCAGCTAATCTATGCCCCGCGTACACATAATGCGTGCCTGCGTATTACGTTTCATACGTTGCCTGAGTATCAAATAACAGCCTCATTGAAATGGAAAAGCCTCTGTTATTTGATTTAATTACATGACTGCCATTACTACTCTACCGACCAAAACGCGTTTTAATCGTTGTGAATTGACAGGAATACCCTTAGAGCATTTTAAGGACAAGAGTGGACAGGGCCCATTTAAGTGCCTGACAGGCACGTACAAAACCGTGTACCCGCTTACCACTACGTATCCACTTAAAAATAATTCAGTGATCCTGACCGTCCATTCGCAGATCCAGATTTCAGATTTCAGAAAGATAATTCCAACCAACAGATTAGTTTCTTGCAAATGGAATGTCATTAAAAAAAAAAATCCTCCTGATAATGGCCCATTGGCAAGATCAACGAACAGGATGTTAGAATCATAATACCTGTGTAATTCTTGTCTAAAGGAAAATCATGCTTTCCACATGGACGGTCTGGATCATAGAGAATTATTGTACCTGTATGGGGATGATCGGTGGGACATAAATTGGATGATCCGTCGTTTTTATCTTCCTTTGACGGGGAAGATCCGTCGACATAAATAGGATATTCCGTCATTTTTCCCTTCTTTGACTTGGATCTGCTGCTGGCCGTACGCGGATTCGGTGGTGAAACCCAGACCACCTCCAGCCAGAAAGCATCACCAGCCGGTTACGTGGTGTCAAAGCTCTGTGGGCCCCACCATGACGTATGTATTTTATCCACACTGTGTATCTATTTTTTCATATCATTTTATAGCATGAGCTAAAAAATAAGGCACATCCACATTTCAAGGAGACCACGCCACAGGAAATAATATTCATTGAATGATCATGGTTTTAAAATAGTCTCAGGTAAACCGCAACATAGGAAACAGTGTTAATTAAATAACAACAATTAAATAATTTCTAAAGCCTTCTGTAATGTTTATTTGCCATCCAACCTACTCGTTGATGTGGTCCGAAGTAGGCATCAATGACTGGAAAATGCAAGTATCACCTTGATCCAAAACTTTCTGTGGCCTTAAGAAATTTATACTGGTAGGCATCCTGGCCTCAATCCTATGATGTGGTCCATTGAGATTTGGATATACATTATTTGGTTTTATACTTTAGAATGATACGATAAAATGAATGGACAATGTAAATTAAACACATACATCAGGATGGGTTCGTAGAGCTTTGACACCAGCTAGCTGGCTGGTTTTACTGTCACCAACCAAAATGCATCCACGCTAGTGGTGATTTGAATGATCGGCTGACTGGGTGTCCTTAGATAACTAGGGTGTGGCTTAAGTGGGTAGATCTATATACAAGGTTAGTTAACTCATTTGGCTCCACTCAACTCAAAAAAGCTTGATTTTGCTTTGCTTGAAATTGAGTTCGGATCGTGTTAAGTTGATTTTTGGAGGTTGACAAAATTTTGAGTGAAGTTACAGCTTGTCAAAGATTGAATCGGCTCGTATTGAACCTCAACTTGAATCGAATCAATTATTTTAATATTGACATTGCTTACAGAGTGTTTCATGAAATGACTCAACAAAGTGTTGTTTTGGATGCATATATTCTGTCCAGGATCAGTGGGTGGTGAAGAATGTTCATTTACAAAATAAATTACTATAAAAAAATAAAAAATTTAAAAAAAATCTTTAAACTATCGTTGTTGTTGATGATGTCTATCAAGTGTTTGATGAAATACTTGTAAACTAATATTTTAAAAATTAAACATGTACTTCGTATGTTTAAGAAAATGTCATATATACTTGAACTCAAATTGGAATCACCCGAGCTACTGGTCGAACTAAGACGAGCTAGCCAATCAAACTTAAGGATTGAGCCGAACTAAGTTCGAGCTGGGTTATTATTAGGTATGATTTTTGATCTATGTCTAAATTTATGTCAAATCTAATGATTGATTGGATTTCATGTAATTATGATGGTAAGCCTATAAAATCAAGGGTGAAGCCTTTCTCTGAGTTATTTCTCCTGGTGTGACACAAAAAATAATAATTTGATAATTGTTGCCTTTTACGGTACTTCCAATTATTTGGCCCTAACATAAGGTGAGACACCCGGCGGATTCAACGTAAACATCGCAGTGCTGCCCACTCAAGTAGTAGACACGTTTGCTTGCAGGCCCACTAAACTGATTGGCATATAAATACTACAAATACCGTTGAGGGAATGTAAATTACATATTAATTTGCTAGCCTTTTCTTTTATATATATATATATATAAAGGTCCTATGCGCTCGACCTCATGATAAGCTATCGTGAGGTCGAGCTGTGTGGGCCCCATTGTGATGCATGTTGACCATCAATACCGTGAATTTGATGGGTACCCTTTGAATTATGGGATATCCCAAAAATCAACCGTATACGGAACTCAGGTGGGCCATACCATCTAAAATCATGTGAAACACCGTCAAAACATATAAAAGCAATTGGTGGGACCCACATGAGTTTTAAATGATGCTGAAACTTGGTCTGAACCCTCATACAAGTGGGACACACATGATGGATGGGCTGGATTTGAAAACCACATCTTTTGTGGGCCCCAAAAATAATTATGAATGTTTTAATGGTGCACAACCCCTCTCCATTTCTGTATGTGGTGTGGTCCAAAAATTCACGGATTGACTTGATTTTTGAGATCTAGGTCCACGGTGGAATGACGCATCTGACTGATGGGGTAGATGTTCGAAACGCATCACTGTGGGGCCCACATAGCTCGACCTCATGGGACGGACTCCTGAGGTCGAGCGCATAGTACCCTTTCCATATATATATATATATATATATATATATATATATATATATATAGTATTTAAACTTGTGTCGAACATGTGGAAGCTGGGTGGGTCCTCCGTGATGTTCGTGAGAAATCCACCCCGTCTATCCATTTTGACGGTCCATGTTAGGATTTGGACAGCTATGTTTTTTTTCCAAGCATCCATCTTGATGGCCACCAATTAGACGGTAACGATCATGGGATATGGATATTCCACATATGTCGGCCAATCGACACGACAAGCATGTCCGGCGCGGTAACGGATTGGCTACTCCCCTGCCACCAGCCAATGGCTAGTGGTCCGTGCTCTGTGGGCTCCACCATGATGTATATGTTTCATCCATGCCATCCATCTATTTTTATAGATCATTTTATGATATGATTTTAAAAATAAGTTATATCCTATTCTTAAGTGGACCACGTTAAAGGAAACAGTGTTGAATGAACCTCGATCATTAAAAAGTTTTTGGGCGCCATAAAAGTTTTGAATCAAGCTGATCTTTGTTTTTTCCCGTCATCTGGGTCTGTATGACCTAATAAACAGATTGGATGTCAAATAAATAGTACAGTAGGCCTTATGAGGATTTTAATGGTGGTTATCCAATCACTATTGTTTCCATGTGGTGTGGTCCAACTGAGATATATATCCCCCTAACTTTCAGGAAAAATCCCTAAAATGATCTGTAAAAATGGATGAACGAAATGGATGAAACACATAAATCATGGTGGGCCCACAGAGCACGCAGGGGGAGTAGCCAATTCGTTTCCGTCCGGCGCATGCATTGTGGATGACGCGTTGAATAGTATGCCGTTAACTATTTTCATTTCCTATCGTTGAATCAATCCCTGCCGTCCAGATGGATAAAAATCTAAAAAATGTGTTGATTTTAAGAAACAAATCATAAATGGTAGGCCCCAGTAGATGAATGGACTTGACTGATACATCAACTTGACAAGTGTATGGTTGAGAGATGGATTTACCATATTCTCCGTGCTCCACCGTTTTATCTCCATCTTTAAACATCTTTGGGCAATTCCGGAATATCACAAAAAAACCCGGGTTGAATAATTCCCTATGAAAAGGACAGGGGCATTTCGTCCCGACTTTTCACTCCCTCAACACGCAAGTTTTTCTAATTCCACACGCGCCGTGGCGCACCCCAACCAAGTGCAAGCACACGTGCGGGATTGTAATACGTGTATTTGATCAGATCTATCCACCAGGTTGGATCCTATTTTTGGATCCAATTGACTGAAACTCATCTATTTTACACCTCATGTAATCCTCAACGCAGGAAACAAATGGACAGTTCTGATGAACAACGCCAGTTTACTTTGTATATTGTGGGCCATCTGATGAGTAAAACTGAATATTTATAAAAATAAAATATTTAAATATTATTTTCAATCAGAAGGAAAGATTAGATTATTATATATATTAATTTATACACGTTTAACTGCGTGTAACTGAGAAGTCTCCACACGCGTGTGCCATTAACCTAAAAATTAAAACCACGCGTGCTCCACCACCCATCTTTCTTACACACTCAGTGTGACGGACGGAATACTCTTCCTGCAAAAGCCTTTTGCAGGAAGTTCCTGCGCAAGAATGCTGGTTGGAGCCCACCGAGATGTTTGTTAAAAATCCACCCTGTCCATCGGTTTTTTGAGATCATTTTAGGACGTTCGACCAAAATTTAAATGTATCGAACACTCATGTGAGCCACACGAAAGGAAAATATGGGAATTCAGTGATCACCGTTGAAGCATTCTCGTGGCCATAAAAGTTTTGTATAATTCTATATTTTTGGTTTTTTCACATAATCCCATTGGTAATGACCTGATAAACGGTTTAGATAGCATATAAACATCAAGGTGGAGCTCAGGAAGGTATCAACCGTAGATATTTCTTTCCCCATTTTTACCTCTCGTGTGACCCATTTGAGTTTTGTATCCTATTTATTTTTGGTAACAGCCCATAAATTGATCTATCAAACGGATGGACGGAATGGATTTAACATATACATTTCAGTGGGCCCCACCCAGCATCCTTGCGCAGGAAGTTCCTTAGCAAGGCTTTCGCAGGAAATCCGCGTCCACCGCCTCTTAGCGCGTACTGAGGTAAATCAGTATGCTTTATCGCACTGAGTAAACTTTGATGGGCCCACAATAGATGTATGTGTGTCTTATCCAATCCGTCCATTCTTTTTTTTAGATCATTTTATATGTTGATCAAAAAATCTAAGTGCAACCACAAAGCTCAAGTAAACCTCACCACAGGAAAAAGTGAGGATAGTGATGTCCACCGTGGAAACCTTTCTAGGGCCTACATTGTTTTTTATTTGTCATCCAACCTGTTCATAAGCTCACACAGACATGGAAGAAGGGAAAATAAAACTATCAGCTTGATCTAAAACTTTTTGACCCCCGTTAAGATTTCAATGGCACGTGATCAATTCACATTGTCTCCCTAGTGTGGTCCACTTCAGCTATGGATATATTTATATTTTGGGCTAATAATCTAAAATAATATTTTAAAATGGATGAATGTAGTAGATAAGAGACATAACTCATGGCAACCCCCCACAGAGCTTGCGTAGTACGTTGTAGTGTACACGCTATATCGTACTGAGTTACCTACTGCGCAGAAACACCCAAAGCTCGTGGGGCCCACCAGTTGTATTTCTGAAATCCAATCCGTTTATCAGGTTTCATCCGCAGTTATAGAACAGTAGATAACATCTAGATCCACAACTCAGGTGAGTTACACGGAAGGGAGCGATGGGGATAGAATTCGAACCGTAGGTTTGTGCGCAGGGCTATCATGATATTTTATTTCATCAAAACCGTTAATCAGGTGTAAATTCCCAGGATGAAGTGAATGTTAAAAAATCAGCCTCATGTAAAATTCATGCGGGTTACATCACGTGAACTTAATGTTTTAAAGAGAAATCTTACTTTGTTCCCCTTGGTATGACCCGTCAGAGCTTTTATCAGGATGATGTTTTGTATGTACGGTTAAAATAGTATTTTTCACCTGATGGACGGGGTAGATATACAAATAAAATATAATGGGCCCCACATAGCTTGGGTGTGCTGCTTAAAACAGGTGGTGTAGATTATTCGGGTCCCAGTGTAAGTAGACATTTCCCAAAATGACCATTTGGAATCTCAATTTTACTTACTCTCACCAACTCCAATGTATTCTCCATTAAAAAAAATTAATAATAATAAATTAAATTTATTTTTTTAAAAAAAAAAAAACCTCGTTTTTTAATCTAAACCCCCCAGAAATGTACCACCAACAGCAAAAATATGGGTTTTTCTTTCATACCAAACACCCACCTCCCAATCTTCCATGTGTTGAAATATCCTGTCCTTTTCTATTCTGTCATCTTCTCAAGGATTAAAATAATAATATTAATAATCCAGCTCAAAAATCAGTCTTTGGGGTTCTTATCCTCATTTTTTCAATGTCTTTTGGCCCAAAAAATTGCTTCTTTTTTTTTTTTTTTTTGAAGAAACAATGCTCGTGAATCCAGAATTCACTGAATTTTTGGAAAACCCATATCAAAAAACCACATTTTTTCACTTCCATTTCATCAAAAGGCCTTAACATTGCTCTGTAAATGCTGGTGCATGTAACCATATCTTACTTTACAAAACCCATCTTCAAAAATATATATATTTTTTCTCTTTCCCCTCTTTAGATTTCAAGCTCTAGTGCTTCAAAACAAAAGCCCTTTCATGGTTTCAAATATGTTGGGTCTTTGCTAACATACTCAGCTGGTGAATTTACCACACCTTGTTTTTTCTTTTTGTTTTTTTCTCATCACATCTCATCAGATTTCACGCTCTTATGCCTCAAAAAGAAGGCCTTGGATGGTTATAAAAAGCATGTTTTTGCTAACATACTCTGTTGGGGAATTCAGCCACACCTTGCTTTAGAAAAGCGATTAGATTTCAATATCTTAAGTCTCAAAAAAATGCCTTCCATAGCTTCAAAAGATCTTGGATTTTTGCCTATATGCTCTTTTGGTGAGTTTAACCACACCTTGCCTTAGAAAAATCATCAGATTTCAAGCTCTTAACTCTTAAAAAAGGCCTTTCCTGGCTTAAAAAATCTTGGGTTTTTGCATGCTCTGTTGGTGAATTTGAAAGAGTTTGTTTTCCCCTTCTCATCAGATTTCAAGCTCTCATGCCTCACTAAAACAGGCCTTTTCATGCCTTAAAAGACATGGGTTTTTGCTAACATACTCTGCTGGTGAATCTAACCACATCTTGCTATTGAAATATCCCATTTCAAAAATCTCCTTAAAAAAATAAAATCTCTCTCATCAGATTTCAAGCTAAAATGCGTCAACAAAATGCCATTCCATGGCTTTTCAAAGACATGGGTTTTTTCTAACCTATCCTGCTCTTGGATCCAACCTTTTCTTCCATTGTAAAAACCCAATCAAAATCTTCTGAACTCTCTCTCCCCTTTTGATCTCATACTTCTAAGGAGATGTTTGGAACCCATCCCCAAAGAGAATTCTCTCATGAATTCCAACCCCAAAAGCCGCATTACAAAGCTGCCAATGCCACCAAGAAGGCAAGCATTTCAGTGAACTTTGAGGATCTGTATGGTTTCCCTGTCGAAGGGAACGTCGACGACGTGAACGTCCTGAATGAGGTGACGGAGAGGGTGCGGCAGCAGGGCCGGGTATGGTGGGCCCTCGAGGCCAGCAAAGGCGCCAACTGGTACCTGCAACCACAGATTTCTTCCCTATCAGAAGCGATCGCAGTGTCTTCGCTCAGGCCATCCATCGTCACCAACACAATAGCATTGAAGAGGCTTATAAGGAAGGGGATCCCACCTGTTCTGAGGCCCAAGGTGTGGCTCTCTGTTTCGGGTGCTTCGAGAAAGCGATCAACAGTGCCTGATAGCTATTACGATGATTTGATCCAGGCCGTGGAGGGGAAGGTCACGCCTGCGACGCGGCAGATTGATCATGTGAGTTTCTCAGTATCCTGTAAGATTGTTATAGCAATTGGAGAATTGGGTTTCAGTTCTTCCGGGTTAATGGCGTTTGAATTTTTCTTGATACATTAGTATCATTTTCCACTGAATCAATGCAATGAATGCTGCATTTCTTTTGAATATATGCTGAATTTAGTTAGGTGATTCTATGTTTGGATATAAAATCGCTTTAGATTGCAATAATTAAGTGGCAACAAAGTGAAATGCCCAAAGTTGGATTATTTTCATTCATGATTCTGAAATCATCCGAAACTTAGTTGAATCAGCCAAGTTGTCTCAGTTTTGGCAGGCAGCTAAATGAGTAACATGCCCGAAATGGAACAAGTCAGGCCGGTCATATGTCCGGGGCTCCTGGTGTGTTGTACAATAATGCTAGTTAAAGCATGTTCCAATTTTTCTCTATTAGTTCCAGCCGGGAACTTCTGTTTGGAACTTAGTTTGTACATGTCGAGCCCATGGTTGGTCTATCCATGCCATTCATCTGACGGCCCTCATCATCGATGGACCATTCTCAGAATATCCTCTCAACTGGTCAAGTATAAACTTCCTGTTGTTGGCATGCAAATACATGGTTAAAAGGAATTGCACAAAGGAACCAGATTCAATGATGGAAAGACCAAAGATTTCCAATTCGGAAAATTTCAGGGAATGGTACATTGATGGGGGTCGGCAGATCAATGGCTTGGATAACCATCCATGGGCCCCACATCTACAAACTAAGTTCTGAACTTGGAAATTCCCTATTTGGAATGTATAGGAATTCGGATGCTTATTTCTGTTTTAAGTTGGACCTGTAAACAAAACAATTGCAAGGATATTGGAGATGATGAATATGTAAACATTGGAATAATTCATTTCAACTTTCTTGAACCTTAGTTATCACAATCAAAAGTCCATTTTATATCCAAACACAGCCTATAGCCTAAAAAATATTGAGACAATTCATTTCCACCTTCTTGAATTTCAAATTTTGAAGTCTATTATATTTTCAAACGCACCCTAATTTCAGTGGTAGACTCTCAGGAGTTTCAACACCTGGTTGAGGGTTTGAGTACCCATAGGTGGTGAAATCCCACTACAGCGTGAGTGTGTGGTGGTGTGTGTGCGTGTGTGGAAAAAAAAAAAAAAACACACCCTAATTTCATGAATACAGTGATAATTTTTTAGGATGGGTTGATTGGAATTGTTAGCAATTTTGAGATCCCTTATTTATTCATGAAACACTATGTCTCACTTTCCACCTGTATTGAGAAATAACGCTCTAAATATTGTTTGAAACCGAGTCAGTGAACTAGGCCAATCGTCTTGGTTTCAGTGTGATGGAGTTAGATGCTTCTTTGATTCTTTTCCCTGGCGCAGTTAGTTGTACAGGTTTTGGTCTCCAGGCGACTTGCACTACGAAACCGCTATTTCAACCCATGTTCTTCACATCTTTGCCTCCATTGGTAGACTCTTATATTTTGTTTCCTACAAGAAGAGTTTCTTGTTGAAGTAAATATCACTTCTAAGGTATTCCATAACAGTGACATTGGCCAGAATTGTCACTACCATTACTTTAGAGGCCATTACAATTTTATTTTATTTTTTATTTGGAAAAAAAAAAACAGCTATGTAATAGACCATTACGGGGCTGTTACAGCTACCAAGTCAATTTTTCCGAAACAGCCGTTACGGCCATTACAACCCTGTAACATGTAATGGTTACCACCATTAGTATTATGTAATGGCCATCATGTAGCCGTTTTGGGATACTTTGGTGATGTTCGAACATGCCCTAACAAAGCTCATACAAGATTCCACAGGAGTCCTCTCACCGCCCAACACAAGTTTGGTTCCAATATCTTCTTGTTTCTTGGCGCAACACAAGAGGTATTGTGCATAGGTGCTCAAAACATGTTTACCATGATCCTTACCAGCCAAATCCTATTGGATTGGGTCGGAACAAGGTTTTGATACCAGTTTGTTGGAGAGAACTTTTGAGTGACTTGATGGAAGCTAGAGATGGGCCATAAAATATCAAAATATCGTACTTTTATTATAACTACACAAAATTTACAAGGCTTTCTAGAGTCTCCACACTTTAGAGACACTACACACTAAACTCACTACACTTTAAGCAAAACATTACACTAGAATCTTGCTAGACTCTCACTAGAAGACACTTCACTTCATTCTTGCAACTCTTACATGTTTTGGACTTATCTTATACCCCACCCAACATCACCTATTTATAAGGAACCATCCACCGACTACGAACTCTCTAAAATTCCTTTAAATGCACTGCTTTTAGTCACCGCCTAAAACTATCCATAATAGCTGACTTAGGCACCAACTTCTGGAAATGGCTTCTAATTTCTGGGGCATTCATGATAAACCCTATTGGGTTTGCATATTCCAACTTTTTTACCCTTTTTTCAAAAACTTGCCAAGACTTAAGATGTTGTTCTTCATGGCTAGAACATAGTAGATGTCGGAGATGTAATTATGTTCTCCATTTTTGTTTGGATCATAATTTTGCCTTTGCTTTGCCTTTTTACTAGAATTTTAAAAGAATGTCCAAAAGTGACTTCCCATGTACTGACTCTTCCAATTCAACAAATATCTCTTTCATATTGCTTGTATGATTGTCAGTGCTATGTCAAGATACCTTGGGCACTTCTTAGCTTGAAAAGAGGTTTAAAAAAAGTTGCAATATGCGAACCCATAAGGGTTTATCGTGAATGCCCTAGAAAGTTCTTGTTTCCTAAAGTCTGTGTCTAAGTTGGGTTCTAGAAATGTTTTAGGTGATGACTAGAGGCAGTGCATTTAAGAGGGATGTTAGAAAGTTTGTAGCTGTTAATAATCCCTTATAAATAGGTGCATTGGGTGGTGCTTAGGATAAGCCCAAAACATATAAGAGTTATGAGAGTGAGGTGAGGTGTCTTCTAGTGAGTCTCGCAAGACTCTAGTGTAGTGTTTCTCCTAAAGTTTAGTGTGTAGTGTCTCTTAAATTATGGTGAGTGAAGAAAGCCTTATAAATGTAGTGGTGTAAAAAAGTTTGATATTCTGTGGCCAATCTCTAGCCTTCATCAAGGAATAACAATAAGCTTTCTCCAAAAAATCCTAACACCTGGGAAATATGCAATAAAGCAACCAAGCGAACTGGCTTCGAAATATGGGACCTTAAAACTCTAATCTAGGAACCATTTTTCCTCTATAATACACCAAATACTTCATCAGAGGTAACAAATCCAACTTCAATTAAGGGTAACGTCATCCTCATTGTAGGGAGGAAGTGTCTATTTCAAAATTTTAACAAGCATGACCAAGACCATGAGTCCAAACCGTGATTTGAAGGTTGTGTATAAGGTTTCTGCAACTAAAGTTCTCACATCATATCATCCCACACCCTTGTTGTAGCTGTATAGCTCACAACATTGGAGAACTCAAAGGCAATTCTCTACAATATTCATTACCTCTAAAAGGTAGCATGCCATTCTTCCCTTGAGCTCACCACTAATTTAAATCTTAGAGGCTAGTTGAGTAGCAATATGATGACAATACTAGGACTGCAACTTGGGTTTGGGTCACCAAACCTGACTAATCCAGCCCGAGTTCAGTTCAGGTTGTCAAGGTCCCAGAGCCAGGTTTTGTTTGGAAACATCAACCTGATTCGAAATTGGGTTGAGTTCAGGTTGAGCAAATTCTAGTCGGGTTACATCAGGTTGAGAATAATTACTTGTATTTGGGTCGGGTTGGATCATATATAGACTATAGAGGAATTCAGGTCGGGTCGGGTTGTGGTTTGGGTCCTCTTGAGGTCAACTTGGGCTCGGGTTGACCCTCAACCTGACCCAACCTGCCCGATTTGCACCCTAGACGACACTATATGTCAGTTCAATTAGACCAAGCATGCCTCTCGCTGTGCATTCAAACCTAGGCACATAAGCATGTATTTTCAACATGACATACATGTATTAAGGAAAAGAGGAATTCTAGGGTCCCACTCATCAACAAACATACAGTTTTCTGATACACATGATCCCATACAAGTTGAGCCAAATATTAGACGATCCAAATTGTCGATCTTTTGGGAGACACCTTGGATGAGGGTTGGGACCCATATTGGAAGATCATAACCCTTTAACGCTCGGTTTCTTTTTCATTGATTATGGACAGTTGCTGTATATTGCCTCTTAACCACCTATTTATTGGACACACATAGGAAGGTTGGGATTGTCCAATATGGATGGTTTCAGGACCATCCACAGTGAGGGCCATCAGATCAATGGTTTGAATTTAATAAAAATGGTGTTAACATTAAAAAAAATAAAAATGATACTTCCTAATGTCTTTCACTGCTCTTTACTCATTTCAATTCTTCCTTGGAATGTATGCAGGATCTGCCACGAACATTCCCTGGTCATCCTTGGCTAGACACACCTGAAGGACATGCATCTCTACGACGGGTCCTTGTTGGGTATTCTTTTCGGGATTCTGATGTCGGGTATTGTCAAGTGAGTCGGCTTTGTTTGTTGTCGGTCCAATTTAAACCTTTTGAGCTCTGATACTGAATTTGGATCTCCCCAAACATGCCAATTTGGAACATTTGATGGATCCAGGCTATTCATGAAGTGAACCACACCGTGTATGTGCCATAGCCAGATCATCAGGTCTGTCCATCGTTTGTTGAGCCACATGTGGGTGTCCATATTTTCCACGCAAATAACCAGACAGGCCTAATTTAAGGCCATTGCACATTCATGGCAGGGTCCACCTGATGAATGACCCAGATCCTTCGTGATATTTAAATTCTGATTGTTTTGATTACGGATTGAGTTCTTATGTGATGGTGCAGGGTTTAAATTACGTGGCCGCATTGTTGTTGGTGGTGATGAAAACGGAGGAAGATGCATTCTGGTTGCTTGCCGTCCTCTTGGAAAACGTGCTAGTGAACAATTGCTACACCGGAAACTTATCTGGATGCCATGTCGAGCAAAGGGTGTTCAAGGATTTGCTAGCTAAAAAGTGCCCAAGGTAATGTTCATTTTACTATTCTCTTTCTTGGGCTAAATCAGTATTTCTTTGAATCTTCTTTTGTGTAACGAGTTAGAGATACAATGTCCTGCACTTGGGGCTTACCTCAAAATTCCTCTGTAATTCTGATGTTACCCGATAGTGGGAGGTGCTTTCTTACGGATGAAATGACCAAAATACCCTTTTTGATTTTTCTCTTTCAAAGGTGTTAAAGTCAAGAATTATGGGGGCCACATGGTATGTGTGTCACATACAACTCGCCCAACAAATGCAACCCACCATGGTAATCAGATTAACCAGACATTTGGACAATCCAATCATAAGGTGGGCTACACCGTGAAAAGCAATGTACACAACCCAACATATTCAAATTCATGTTTAACGCATCTGATGATTTGATCGGTCGTATTTTTGGTTTGTCTGGTCATCATGGCAGAGTGCATATGTTGGACACGTTGGATGTCATACACATGCCATGTCAGCCACACAATTCTCAACTTTACACCACTTTTTTAAATGGAAAAAAATGATCGAGGGTATTTTGTTAATTTCTCTCTTCAAAAAGCACCTCACCATAATTTCAATTAGCAGAAGCGTTATTTGGTAAAATGACAACTCCCAAGGAATTTTCGGTAAAAGCCCCGGTTCTTCTCTGACAATGGTCTACATTCAACTTTAAAAGGTCCTAATATTGGTCACTGACATTGTCTGATCTAGGGATTTTGGGGGGCATTGTCCACCTATGGTGGGGCTCAACAAACCAGTTGTCTGGATTGACAGGCCATTGGGCGACAACAATCATACAATTCCTCTCGCATTGCTTGAATTTCCTCACATCTGAAAAAAAAAATTTGCAGGATTGCCGCTCATTTGGAAGCTATGGAGTTTGATGTCTCCCTTGTAACGACGGAATGGTTCTTGTGCCTCTTCTCTAAGAGCTTGCCTTCCGAGGTTAGAACTCCCTTTCTTCTTTAGCCAGCAGCATTTGAATGTGGGTCGAATAGTGATTGGCGGGGCTTGGGAACTTCCAAATGATGGACCCACACAAGTATAGGCCCATGCACTTTGATATGTTGATCTTCAAGAAGCAGTGGTCACATGCCTCTGAGGCTCATGGTTCATTTTTAGTTACCTGATCTATCTTTAGGGGTCCAACTCAGTCGAGTTGGGTCAGGTCGAGAGTCAACCCAAGCCCGTCCTCACCATAAGAGGACCTAACACGAATTCCAACCTGAGGTGCCCAAGACAAACCCAACTTAAATTCACCTATTCTGGACCCAACCTGACCCAAATACATGTGATTATTTCCAACTTGACCCAAATTTGCTCAACCCAAACCCAACCCAATTTCAAATCCGGTTGGCATTTCCAACCTGAACCTGACCCAACCCAACTTGGGTTGGGTCAATCAGGTTTGGGTTGACCCAAACCCAACTTGCAGCCCAGGTCCTTCTAACCAGGTGCCACTGTTGCTTCAAATCACACTTTGGAGCCACGCTCTCACTTCTTATGTGTTTGTACTTGCTAACATTTTGAAATAGACACGTTCTTCAGTTCCCTGCTTTGCACTCGAATATGCTGCTGCTTCATTTCACACTTTCTGCATGTATAGGCTTATCATCTGCAAGAGAGGAATGTTAAGTTCAAATGCCCCTCTTCAAGCGTCAAACACAAACGCACACGCTTGCCAATGCAGCACGTGTAGGGGATTCAGGATGTTGATGGCATGGAGCCCACAATGAATGTTTTCTGGCTCAAAAATCCTGCTGGTTATCAGGCGTGCTGTGCAGATGAAGAGGCTCGGAAAATGAACAACCAATGGTCAATGTTCAACATACATGGGATGGCTTCATTTTTAGGTAATGCAGGAGCATTTTCACACCGGGCTCGAGTGGGGTCGCCTGTGAGATGCAGGGGCACACTTGGGGTGGGTGAGGCTCACGGGGGAGATCTCGTGTTCGAGACTCCTCACCAGGGGTAATTAATGCGCATTTCACACCGGGCTCGAGTGGGGTAGCCTGTGGGATGCGGGGACACACTCGAGGTAGGCAGCCCATGTGAGGCGGTACCCATGTGATTTAGGGCCCACAAAAGGGGTTCAGCTAAGGTCCTAACCCATGAAATGTGGGGCCTGAGCTATGAGATAAAGGGATTAATTCGTCATGCCCTAACAATTCGAGCTTTTAGAGCAAGTGGTTAATTGTCCTCCATCAAATTGGTATCAGAGCGGGAGGTCTCGTGTTCGAGACTCTTCACGGGGGGTGATTAATGCAGGGGCATTTCACACCGGGCTCGAGTGGGGTCCCCTGTGGGATGCAGGAGCATACTTGAGGTGGGCGAGACCCACGGGGTAGATCTCGTGTTCAAGATTCCTCACCGGAGGTGATTAATACGCATTTCACACCGGGCTCGAGTGGATAAAAAAATTCATTCATCATTTACATTAGTTTCTTGTTCTGATTATACTGATTCTTCTACTGTCAAACTCGTTTTCAGACAACTTTAAGGGTTTGGGACATTCTTTTCAATGAAGGGGCGAAGGTTTTATTTCATGTGGCCTTGGCAATCTTCAAGGTAACCGATTCTCCATATACCCTTCTCACCATTTGCCTTTTTCTGTATTTAAATTTTATTCCTTGAATATTGTAGCTGAAGTTAGGACGGAGATGTACCCAAAATGAAAATGTTTGAGAGAGATCTAAGACGTTTCATCAGGTAGGCCCCACGTGACTAGGCTGGTCTCTTCTGGTCATCAGATGGTCCATACATGTATTAGAAAATGGACTGACATACACATGCGGGCCACCTGAAGAACATGCTCGAATAACCGAATGAAAATTACTAATGAATCTTTACAAGCTCAGCAAGAGAACAGATTGTCTAAGCTCTCTTAGTAAGTGCAGATGAAGGAAGAGGAGTTGCTATCTGCCCATCAGATTGGAGATGTGGTCAGCATCTTGCACGATACCTCTCATCATCTATTCGATCCCGACGAATTGCTGACAGTAAGTCAATTCCTCAAACCTACTCTTTTTCCTATACAACTGTAGCAAAACTCATTTGGCTTAGATTGCATCATTCCATGTGATCTTTCTTGGAGTGGGCCACCTAAATTGGGAATACCAGGGTCCAGGTCAAAGACAATTTTGGAACCATTTAAAATGTCCACTGTTTGGATTGCATGGAAATGGACATTTGGCTATCGCATCTGTTCCATTGGATCTTTGCTTGGTGGGACCGTGAGGTGGGTCACCCAGATTGTGGAATATCAGTCAAAGAAAATATCCCAATCATTTAAAATATCCGCTATTTGGATTGCACGAAATGGGAGGATTCCCTGTGAAGATTTCCATCCGTGCACTGAGTGAGTCGGGGAAATATGTTCACTATAGCCTTTTTACAGGTGGATTGTAGTGGTATCTAGTATGGTCTTAAGACTCAGATGAGTCTGATGTGACTCGTATGAATTGACTCGGACTTGGTCCAATGAGATTTGGTTCAATGCCACAACTCAACTCAGGGCTGATCGAGTCAGGTCAAGTTGCCAAGTCTTCAAACCATAATCTCTTGTAGACTACCATAATATTTTGACCACCCTATTATAAGTGTGCAACAAGCTCACCTATCAGGATCTGTTAATTGGAAGGCCCCACCAAGTATGGGCCACAACCTAAAACTTGCACCAATTGAGTGGTTCTAACCATCTTGATCAATGACCTCCAAACTATAAAATGTTTAAATGGCCCACATTCAACAGTTGAAACTGTCAAACTCCACTATTTAAGTTATGATCAGGTGCAACCTTCAGGCCATGGTCCATCGAGGGTGGGGTCCAGTCGACAATTCAGTCAGGTTTTGTGAGGATAATCTGGACCAGTGTATTATTCCAACTTCTCGAGAAAGGGGGAATAAAAAGCTCAATCTAATCATTCATTGTATCACAACTTGCAGGTGGCTTTCGATAAGATCGGTTCCATGACAACCAATGCCATCACCAAACAAAGGAAGAAACAGGAACCGGCGGTCATGGCAGAGCTTGATCAAAGGCTGAGACGACTCAATTGTTCAAAAATGGACAACAAATGATTCGATCTGGCGCGACCGGACCTTATGTAACTACCCCAGTTGGATATGCCGCCTGAGATTTCACTGAATCCCAACCGTTTAATCTGTGATGGATAAATTGTTGAAAGTTTTGAGCTGGACTAGCAATGTTGGAAACATGTCCATGTCATCAATCAAACTATCTCTGTCTACATGGCACAAGCAAACAGAATCTGGACTGTTCATCTTTTGTGTCTTACTGTAGATGGGCCACACCTTAAAAATCATAGCAGCTGGGTGATCCTAGCATCTGTTAGAGTTTGGCCCGTTGAACATTAACAGTTAACTGGATTGTTTTATTCTCACCCTCAATTTGTAATAATCAAAGTTCCAATAAGTGATTAGGATCATCCGAAGGGTGTGATTTTTGGGGTACATGGTGTCCCAGCAGATGAATGGTCCTGATATGTTTCCTAAATGTGATTAATTATACAGTTCATCCTGTGGATTGTAACTTGGGTTGCGATGGATCCTTATCCACTTGTTGTGATACTAGGTGTGTTAGCATTCACCCAATTGCCTTTAAATTCATTTATGTCAGTTAACAATCTATTCAACTCTTGAGTTTGGAAACTTGAATCCATCCCATGATTTGATTATCGGCTACAGTAAGAAATTTTTCTTTATGTTTTTGATGGTTCTTGAAGGATTAGGTGTGCCCCTTACTGTGGGACCCACCTTGATGCATGTATGTCGTTGTCCATCTGTTTCGCCAGATCATTTTAGGGCATGACCCAAAAATGAAGCAGATCCAAATCTCAGGTAGACCATACCATGGGAAACAGTAGTGATTGATCATTAAAATTTTATTGTGGGCCACAAATTTTGGATCAAGTTGATATTTGTCTTTCCCCCCTTCATCCAGGTTTGTGTGACCTTATTAACAGGTTGGATGGCTAATAAACACTTTGGTGGGCCCTAGGAAGTTTTTAATGGTGCAGCGCTCAAGCACCATTGTTTCCTGTAATGTGGTCCATCTGAGATTTTGTTTGCTTCATTAGCCCAAAAATGATCAGGAAAAACGGATGGACGGTGTGGATGTAGAATGCATACATCAAGGTGGGCCCCACGTAAGGGGCCGCATCTAATCCGTTGGAAAAGTGAGACACTTGTCTCGTGAAAGGTGAAATTGTCCATTGGTGTAAAAAAGTGACTCGTGAAAAGCGTGGAGACGAAGACTCATCAAATTTTAATTTTTTTTTGACAGAAAAAGAAACCTGAAAATGACAACAGTTATGCTTCACTGTTTTGTCCACTTGTGGGGCCCACTTTTGCATTGTGGCCGTTGGAGGGTTGCCGTTGATGGTGATGGGCTAGAATCCATGATGCATTGCATACAAAATTGCATCTGGAGCATCCAATCATACGATGAAATCTCCATTGTGGTGGGGGGGTGTAGAATTTGGGCACCAACATCTAGCTAGCGATTGGTCAGCTGCTGATTGGATGCGGACCTCATCCTGTCTGTCCATTTCTCACATTTGGCAAACCTAAAACCCAAGCAGACTTGCATGTACTCAACAAGGTTGTACTGTAACTGAAATTCATGCATCTGTGAATAGAGGCACGTCAACGGAGACCTTTTTAACTACAATCTCTGCCACATGCAGCAATGTGATCATCAAATCCAGACCATCCAAATATCAGGTCCCACATCTGATTGCCTAGTCCCAAAATCATGGGAACACCAGCAATTGGGCAGTTAAAAGAATAATCTGGTCCCCGTTCGGCGGGTGGAAAAAAGCCGGAAAGGCAATGATGAGACAAGATGGTCCGGTTGGGACGCACCCTGATTTTCACTAGGGCCCACCTGAGTCCCTTGATTTTCACTGGGGCCCACCTGACTCGCAGAACAGCTTGATTTTTATCCCTGACTACTCATCCGGGGCAGATGATTGTCTGAACAGCCTGGATTTCGTATACACAACACAGTAAGGCCCCACAAAAATCAACGGTGGTGGCCATCACCCTCTCAACTTGACCTAACCCTCAAACAAGTTATTCCTGTTAGAAATGAAAATCAGTAGTTTTATAACAAGTACAACAAAACAAGCATGTGTGGCACGAATTGCATTGTCAAAGAGGACCAGCATGTCAAGATGAATGGCTACAAACTACAGTCACTCATTAAGCCACCCAGATGACCCCTGGTGCTGGAAAGTCCGGTGGGGGCCTGGCACGAAGCCCCGCGGGTCTGCATGGAAGCCGGACCGCGACCCAGGCGCTGTGTCAAAAATGCTGCCCATGCTGGGTGCCAGTGGCACCTCCGGCGTGAACGGGCTCCTTGACCTTGCATAGTTCGTCTCATCAAGGCGCGGGGCGTACCGCTGTGTCACCGACGAACCCATCCTCGAAGGCTCAGGTGACATACTCGAGAAACCGAATGGTAAAGGAAGCAATCCCGGCTGGCCGAGTCCAGGGTTCGAAGAAAGCGAACCCAGCTGCGAACCCAGTTGGCCAATTCCGGGGCTTGAAGAAAGTGAACCTAGCTGACCCGGTCCTGAGCTCCGTTCCAACTGATACTGGTGGTTCCTTTGAGCCAAATCATCAGGGTAGCCTTGCTGACCGAACATGTGGATATGCCGCCGCAGGTCTGGAGTCCGTGCATACTTCTCAGCCATACTGAGATCATCAGTATAAGGATTACGACTAAAAGTGTCAACGTTTCTATCTCTGACATACCCTGGAAGTGCTTCCTCAATACTCTGAATCCCACCACCACCGATGAGACTGAGGCTACCACTGCTTGTCCATTTGTGGAGCCCACTGGCAAACTGGTCATCTCGGTTTGAGCTATAGCGTCTCTCAATATCCTTCAGGTCATCATCGGGAATGCTCGCCTGCAATCCATACCCAATTCCAAAATCTGAGCCGGATCCTGGAAGGCCAAGGTCGAAATGCTGGAAGCCTTCTTCACTGCCAGTTCTTTCCAAGCGATTCTCGAACGGTTCCAACGGCTGAGCTTCCAAGATGCTTCTAGAATCAGTTCTTTTGGGCGGTGAACTGATCCTCGGAGAAGTTCGGCTTTCTGACATTCTAGCCTTCATCCTCGCACGCTTCCCTTTACGTCCCCGCCTCTCCTTGGAATTTTCATGGGACATTTCCCTCCCATGCCCATTTTTCTCACGGCCGCCCCCATCACCATCGTCTTCATGTCTCCTCGGGCCATCTAGGCCATTGTATTTTGGGGACCGGGATGGAGAGATTTCCATATCTTCCTCAAAGGAAACAACTCCTGCTTGTTCGGGCACCACCTCTGCTTGATCGTTGAGAATTGGCATATCATTTATGATCTTGGAGAGACCACCGTAGAAATCATGGTCCTCCGCTGCCTGTTCCAAAGCTGGTGTCTCTTTGTGACTTTCTTCAACGGATGCTGCCTCCTGTTCCTTAGATATGTGCCCCTGCTTGGCCTCCTGTTCCTTAGATATGTGCCCCTGCTTGGCCTCCTGTTCCTTAGATATGTGCCCCTGCTTGATGCCGATGGCCTTGTTCCGCTCGGTCCAGTCGGGGCGGCTCCAAAGATAGAGCAATGGGGGTTTCAAGTTCCATTGATCCATTTGCTTGTCATTCACATCAACAGATCCCGGCAAGTAGAAAGACTGTAAAAGAGGAGCACATGGGTATTAGCCACACCGAGGAAAGGTTGTGGAGATTTACTTCAAAGGGGTTATGTGATGCTCAATAATATGGTGGGCCCAATAATATTTCCCATATCAGATGATGACTTTGGTCCAACAAGAAATGGACAATTGCAACCAATAGCTCAGATTTAGTGTAGGCAAATCATGCAGCTACGATCATTAGATAGGGAAGAGTTTGGCGGAATACTTCCGCTTGATGAAATCATCAGTGAGTATAAAATGAACATGTTTAAATTATCTACTGCATCCAACCTTGCCAGAGAGTTTTTCACCATCCTCCCAAAGAAGATCATATGGTGATTGCTTCTTCTCATCTAGCCTGGTAAAGAAACATCCAAATGAGAGAGACAGAGAGAGAGAGAGAGAGAAAGAGAGAGAGAGAGAGAGAGAGAGAGAGAGAGAGAGATCCCACAGTTTCAAGATCCCAGCCCAACCACAGACAACAACCTGGCCTTTCATCTGGAATCCAAGCCATTCGCCATGTGCCCAATCACATATATGACATCACACAAAGATCAGGCAGGTCCACTCACCAGTTAGGCCAGTGTACAAAAGGATGGACGAATAGAAAGTTTTGGCTAATCACCACATCCAACATACATGTGTGGCCCACCGGATGAATGCATGATTCTCGGGTCAGGGCCAAGAAAACAATGGACCAACCTAATAGACATCTTGGATCTCCCATGTGCATAACGCATGGCCAGAACGCCTGGATCTACATGCATATAGAATAATAAAACCTTGCCAAAGGCATTACCTTTCTGTTTCCTTTGGAACGATAAGAATGAGAAGCTTTGGTTTGAACTCAAGAGCCTTGTCTATGAACTTGTTTGCAAGGCCTGCTTTGACTCCGAAAGGAGGGTTCAGACCCATTATCTACTCACAAAATCAGCAAGAACAGAAACATTATCACAATCCAGACATGCTGCTCACAGAATGTTTAATGCATGTTCAAGTGAGAAAAGATCCGTACCAATTGGGACCCAGTAGGCAATTCCCTTGGGCGGACTGTCATCCAATCTCTCTTTTCAAAACTAAAATCATTCTACAGAAAAAAAAAAAAAAAAAAAGAGCATCAATTAAGCATCCAATATAGCAGTTAATGGCCAGGTAGCATCAAAAGCATGCACTAATTATCTATGGTGACAAGAAACATGCATCACACCAGTCACAGAAACTGATGAAAATAACATGCAGCGCTTCAATATCAATACATTGCTGAAGTTTGGATGAATGAGGAACTATATGGTCCTCGACCCGAGGGCTACAGTAACCGGGCACTTCAAAATGGGTGCCTTGCACACATCAGAAACATGTACTTTGGGCCTGTTTGATTAGCAGGAAAAGAAAGGATAAGAAAGTTTTCCTTTGACAAGACGTTTTCAGCTGTTTGATATGCAAAGAAAACCATGGATTCGCCGAAGTAAACATTAGCCTTTTTTATATTGACATTTCTCTAGCAGAAGGCATAAGGTAACTGTTGTCTAAGAAATATGAGACTACTTGTAAAACAAACAAATCCCTAAAAATGGAATCCAATTTTTATTTCTATTTTTTGAAAAGCAACTAGGATTTTATTAAAATGGAAACAAGAAACAAACAATGCCAAGCTGTCGAGATGGCGACCTGGCTACATGCCAAGAAAGAATCATTAAATAATCATTGTGATTTCCTTTCTTTCACCAGGTTTTCCCGCTTAACAAACAAGCCTTAAGTGTAAATGATATACCTGATGCCATTCCCATGCAACATCAAGTAGGGCAACATCAAGTAGGGCCAAAAGTTTGGAGATTCAGACCATTGATCAGACAGGAGTCACAGGAGCACCTTAGATGTCTCCAAAAATCTCCTTGACAGCACAATGCTAACTCTTTAATCAGTGGCCTGAAAAGCTGCGACTTCCACATTCAACAGAAAAAGGCCGAAAATTAAATGTCTGGGATCATCCCAGATGGGAGATCATTGGATATAGTCCATCCACTTGAAGTGCCCATCAGATAAATGGTCTGGATCATCGATCCATGGTTGCCACTTGTACAGATTTAGGGCTGATGATTTGTGACATACTCTTAAGGTCAAGCACGATATAGTTCCTCCAAAAGAAATAAACAGTCACCATGACATGCAAAGTTACCATACAGATTCTTAAAAACCAAATAAAGGTGTGAAAGAGCTCATTAAATGCTGGTGCTCTGCAATGTGAGAAACTATTACAAGAAAGATTTAAGTGCTTACTTTTGGTTGAATAACATCAAAATTTTTGAACGAGCACTGTTTCCCAGATTCTTGAAGCTTGTCTCTCATTAAGAGACTGAAATCATTAGAACCACAGCAGAAGTCGACAATCTGGCAATAGGGATCAGGCAGAACTCAGAAATCCTTACAGAGAAAAGAGGTGTAAAAATGCTGAAACATGATAGTCAACAGGTTTCACAGAATTCAATAGATCTCCACATCCAAATCCTTCAATTAACACTTCTATATTATATGTACTATGAGGTATGGCACGTGCAAAGCATGTGGTTGGAACAGGAGAGAGAAAAAAGGAGGGAGAGAGGGAAAGGGTGTGGCTACTCTCATGTGCATGATACACAGAAAAAGAGAGAAGGGCGCCTAGACTGGTTTCAATGGTGGACGACCCATCCCCACTTTTTCTAATTCTATGGCCTATTAGACCTTTAGACCTGCCTCGTTTCTGGGCTGATGTAGGCACAGCAGATGCATGAGTGGATGTCACCGAGTCATCCCCCACAGAGCCTTTGTTGCATGGCTCCCTGAGAAGACACCATTTGCGTGGAGTACGTGCAAATAGGAGGAAAGTGTAAGCGTGCTACTCACATGAAAGGATTGAAATGACAAAAATGTCCTCAAATGAAGGGCCAGAAATGTCATCTTTCCTTTTGAAATTGAAAGCTTACACCCTCCTTTGATTAATTGCAGGGGTAAAATTGGTCAAATCCTAGTCACTTTATATATAGTGGAGATGTGCATACATAGTAGATGTGTTTGTGTATGCGTATGTTTGGGTGAAGTTGGATCTACCACAAATCAGTGGAACAACTATTTTGGCAGAACAGAGTGGCATGTTTCCATGGGGCACTCGGGCAGTATGCAAAACCATAACCACAATGTAGGATATGATTTTTATCCTCCTTTTCCACCCAAAACAATATTGGTTACTTTCAAGTTCTACTGAAGCGGATATTAATGATATTAATAAGGTGGGAAAAGCATCCTGCTCGCCCACTTTTCTAGGCACTCTGTGGGTTTTATTTTGGAAATAAGGTTCCAGCAAGTGGGCTTTCTTTTCAGGGCATACCATTGGCTAAGGCCCATTCATTGGTGACAAAATTAAGTGGGACAAATCATAGTCAAGATCACATTTTTGTAATTAATTTTATCCAGTATGCAAGTCTAGGGGTATAGAGGGGTGAATATACAATTTAAAAAAAAAAAAAAAAAAAAAAATCCAGTATGCAAGTCTAGGAGAATATACAAGTTCAACAAAAAGATATACACAATATTATTCTTTTTATGGAATATTGGACGTGAGAAGCAATCGTCTCTCTTTTAACTTATTCAAATCAACATGGTACTTTTTCCTTATCAATAGCAAACAATTGTATTAAGAGCCCCAAGGGAGGAACAAGCCAACACAATTCACGAAGACAATGGAAACACAACCTCAAATAGCTATAACAAGTCTATGATGATGATGATTTGAATTGCAACTTGATTGTGATTTTGTGCACTGTTAAATGACAAGCACTCTAAGAGCATAGAGAAATAAGGAACCATACACTCAAAGTATCCTTCTCTATGCTTTATCCTTGGCCATGTGGTCTTCGGTCATTTCCTTCTTCTGTATTAGCTAGGTGATGCCATCCTCTATTGAGGAGGCCTTCATCTCTTTATCTCTTGGCCTGATGGCTACAGTGTGAAGATAGGCAGATCCCGATAGCGGGTAGATCTGTTGGTTGTCTTATGGGTAGTTTGGGACATGAGAAATGATCGGTGTTTCAGGAATCCTTCATCCTATGTGGACAGGTTTGTATATAAGGTTTTCCTGTATGTTAGGGAGTGGGCTTCGTGACGGTTGGGTCCTCTTTTCTGTTTTGTTTTGGGTTTCCAGGTGGTTCTAGGGTTGGCTTTCAAGCCTTTCGCCCTTAAAAAAGTGCATTATCTTTCAAACGGCATCTAAATAGAGACAAAGTAGAGAGGAAGACTGGAGAGACGATTCGATCAAAGTAATTTTGCCGCCCGGAGAGAGCAATTTGTTTTTCCACAAGGATAATTTCTCTCCATTCTTTCCACCACTATATCCTAGAGATGACTTACTGGATTACCAAGGCATGGGGAAGACCGAGGTAAGATGAAGGGAAAGATCTTATCAGACACCCAAAAATGTCCGCAAACCGGAAAAAAAACTCTTGTGGAGCGAGGATGCCCAGGATCTCACTTTTAGCTAGTTTAACATTTAACCTAGACACAACTTCAAACCATCTCATAAAAATTTTCAGATTTGCCACCATAGACTCGTCAGCCTCGTAAAACAAAATTGTGTCATCAGCAAATTGAAGATGAAAAATCAAACGGGAAAATGACCATCCATGAGCAATTGAAAAAATTCATGGACCACTCGAACGAAGAACTTATCTTCTCCGGCGATTATTGGAATTGACTTGGGGACAAAGATGGACCTCTTTTGACCGATACACACCCTAGCCCGGTGGAGTTTCTCCCATTCCTCAGTTGCCTAATCAATGGCAATCACCTTACCGAGCCAAGATGTTACCTCAGGGGGGCATAAGGATTAAGGGAGATGTTACTCGAATTAGCTTTGCTTGCCTCTGAATTAGAGCCTCCCATCCAGGTGCTTGCATACAACATCGGTCCTCTTCAAGTCCCCTCCTCCATAGCTCTCCTATGAGAGGCTTCTTGGGGCTTTGGATATGCAATAGTACTCAACACCAAGGTATTCAAAATTGGTTACGTAATAGACGTTACATAACGGTAACGGTCATAACTATTACGCGTTACGGAGTCGAAACGACCTTTACAACAAAAAAAAAGAAGGTCATAATGGCCCCATAACGATCCTGCAACAGTTTTTTCAACAAATAAAAAAGGATCATAATAACTGATACGGCCCGTATCATAACGGTAACGGTGGTGGCCGTTACAGCCACCGTTACCATTTTGGAACACCTTGGTCAACACCCTCTCCCCTTTCCTTATGCCACCATCATCCTCACTCCCTTCTTAGTTCGGCACCTTCTGCCCACGCTAAGTGTGATGGGCACGGATTTCTTTCCCATTAAATCTTTTACTTTTGAGACCCTCAATAGCCCTCCAAAGGTCTTGCTCGCTATCCATCATAACAAATGCAAATCCCCAGGTCATAGAAGACCCTTTAAATCCTAGGAATTACCACCTCCCTAAATTTGCTGAACAGTCCAAACACTCGTGAGAAATGCAAGTGCATCCATTCATCAAGGAATCGATCGACGCAAAAAGTAAGGAGCTCAATGAGTGTAGTACCTTCCCTCGAGCTTTTGCCTGTCCTCTTTTCCTTCCTTTAACTGTCAGGATCCATACCCTCTTTCCTCATCAGACATTGGAGATGCTTCCGACCTTACTATAAGCACCCTTTTTACTTTGGGAAAATCCCTTCTCCTATTTCCCAATATACTTTGACGAGATATCTCGGATCTCCTTTGCTACTCTTTGAATGACCCCTGCTAGGCTCAGGCGAAGAGTTCCCACCACAACTTCCCTTTGAGAAGGAGACCCCTCTTTGATGTGAAGATCTTCCCCAACCAACATAGGAAAACCCCCTTCTCTCTCTCGCCCTATCATAATGCCAACTTTTATCTCTACCAGCATTCCTATACCTTACTCTAGGGTTTTCTCTTGAAGCATCTCTAGTCGGTGTTTCAAGTATCGACGATATCAGCTAATCAATCCCATGATATATCTTGTATCCCAGTTGTGCGATACGAAACACACAGGTAGTGCCGATGTATCCCACCCATTCAATTCGGAAAGCATTTTCGATTTTTGATCCTTTTTTAATGTAAATCACGTTGAATCGGTGTCAAATGGTTACAAATCTATGGTTCTTCATGTTGTCCATGAAAATCATAGATTTGGCGATTCAGTTTTGAGATTTGGGGGAGATGGGCCTGCAAAACATTGGGAAAAATCGAAATTTCTCAATTTCTTGCTAATCAATTGCAATCTTTGTATCCAAACACAAAATCAAACATTTATGTAACCTGATCTAGTGATTCTTCTTTTGCTTTTAAATGTATTGCTTGTGTTTCCATACATGTCTTTTTACGTTTATAAACTGTATGAATATACTTGCATTAGTTTAATTAGACAACGCATATATTAGAATCCCATACAAAAGAAACTCCTATTATGTGCACCTTTTTTTTGTAATGTTTTGATTTCTATGAATTGATATCTTTTTCAACAATTCTTGAAGTTTCATTGAAAAATTCGACCAATTTCCCAATGGTCTCATGTTTCCCAACAACAATGATACATTATGCGATACAACCGATATATCCCATGTGATAACCGAAATGTATCTGCATACCAAGGTGTGATACATTACACGATAACAATATTAAAAACATCGTCTCTAGCGAACTCCTCTCTAAAATCTACTCTAGACCCATCTCTCAAAACTCTCTTCGATTTACTTCTCCTTGTGCCTTTCAAGCCTTTGGAAAAAATCTTCTCTAGCTCTCTAACCTTCTTTCAAGATGTTCTTAGCACGAAGATCTTCACTGGGCTCAAAGATGGGAGCGTATTCCATTCTCTCTTATTCCTAGTGGTGCATAGCAATGTGCTATTGTTAAAGCCTGAGCTAAAGGGAACTGATAGCTGAGTAGATTTGGCTGCTTATCATTTGTCACTCTTTTTTTTTTTTTTGGAAGGATAATGTGTTGATTTTATTAAAACCAGCTTCAAGAATTACAAGCCACAAAAAATACATCAAAAATCTAACTACAATTGAATATAGAACATGCAACCAAAGTGTCCACATTACAGGAGCTAGCTGCCCATTCTATAGTATCTCTCTTGATTTTCCAAAAACCATCTTCCCAAGGGACCCCTTGTTGTGAAAACATCTAGAGTTTCGCTCCCCCCAAATGTTCCGAAGTACAGCTAGGTCTTTTTCTAAATCTAGCTTGCAAACCACTCCTTTAGTTCCTTTGGTTTTGAATCAATACATTCATAAGTAGGGGCTTCCAATAAGACTAATAGGCCAAAAGCTTGACAATGACTCTGCACTGTCTCTCTTGGGAGTCGATGCTAACAAAGCAGTCCCCATCCCAATAGTAAGCTTACCTCTCTCACTAAATTCTTGGACAAAGTCCATGGCATCCTTTTTTAAACTAGTATACTAGCTAAAAGAGGAACAGAAGTATTGTGCATTACCTGTTTCAAACCTGCTCATTTTGCAATTATTCTGATGTGAAGAATGGGTTACTGTTTTACTACAGCATTGCCAAAGGTGCGAAGGATAGATGCACTGATCAGTCAGAGTGGGGCAAAAATATGACAACCATATGTAGCCAACAAGTAGGAAAACAAATAGTAGGGTTTTTGCAATTCCAGCACACATTTCATGTTCCATCATGAATAACCACTAGTTTAAATCCAAAGACAAAATAAAGCATGGTTGAGAATAGAGAAACGCGCAGCAAGAATGAGTACGCAGTTGTTACCGTGTCGCCATTTTGGACATACCAATGGAGCTTGTCAACAATCTGCACAACAGAAATCAGTCTAGTAGCATTCATATTATCTGGAAACATGTGGGCAGTGTACACAAAAGACAATGACGGTGATGGTGATGATTACGACAATGACTAGGATGATCATAACGGTAATTTAAAAATAATAAAAAAAAAAAAACATAATGATAATCAAAGCAATACTAGTAGCAAAAGGAATAACAATAACAGTAATAGGCAAAGTACTCTAATACAGATTTGAAAACGCTAGAATAACTCGCATAGGTATGTGGACAGGGTAACTTTCGGTAAGCAAGCACCACATAGAGGTGCTAGACTCCAATGTTGCTTACTTCTGAAACAATTTTTAAATGGCTGACTCTTCACACTTTAGCACACATGCCATAGGTGTATGGCAGTCCAGACCATCACCCAGCTTTAAATGGACCATCATTGTAATTTTGCATTGGGAAGACAATATTAACCATCTGATTTTTCCCTTCAAATTCGAACCACTCACTATTTTTTTAACAACCCATTTGGTACCATTAATTGGATGGTTACAATTGATGGATCAGTGTAATTTTAGATATATGTTCCATTCACAATGGGACCCATGATTTGGATGGTCTGGATAGCCGTATGTCAGGGCCACATATGAGGATGAGTCAACACCAGTCTCTACTGGTACAAAACTAACATAGGACTAGGAGTATATCCCTTCTCAATAAAGCCATCCCCAACTGGGGCTCAGTCAACATAAATCACGCCCTCATGTTGTATGCAGGACCCAGTGCGATCCTTATATGCAGGATCCTTGGTCCAGCTACCCAAACCATTGATCTCATGCACTTGTGATTATGGACCAGGCCCCAAAAGTGGGGTTGAGGATGGACCAGGTCCAGGTAGGATTTGAAATGATCAGACTGGGCCAATTCAAAATATGAATATGCTTGGCCCACTCCATTTTCCACTACCCAAATCTCCCTGGTGGTACATAACCTTTTCAATTGTTGGACAGAAAAAATGTAAGAATTTCGACAAAAATAAAATAAAATACACAAGTCGCCCATACAATGAAAAAGGGCCAAAGGGATTGGATGGCTAAGATCTGACATATAAGATTTCTGGGGCATCTCCCATCCACATTTGGGCCAAACAAATGGTCTGCTTGACTAAACAATGGGCAAAACATGCATGGTCTCAATGCCAAATTGGAGTTTCACCATTCTTACGAAGAGTCCCTTGGCCTCTAACAACAGCAATAACATGTATAATAATGGCAGCAACAACTTTTATTAAGTCCTATGATAACAGATGTGGCAAGCATACAGCTTTTGGGTATTCATGAGCATGTTAGATATGATGCATTATTACTTGCCACAACAATGTCCAAGTATCACAAGTAAAAAGATGTCATTCATAGCAGAGTTCTAGTCACTTCAAACTTCACTGACTCTAGGAACTTGTGTTTAAAGGGAATGTCATATGCCATGTATTATTATCGTTAAAGAATGGAAGGGCCCAGGCCCAACTCAGTTGTACAATGGGCCTCACATTATGGACCTAGGCAGGTGAGGACGTGAAACCCTATGACATCCTCCCTGCCTCCATCTCTCTCTTTCTTCACCTATTCTCTTCTCTCCACAATCTTCTCTTGCTACACTCCTACAACCGTTTGTGCATAGATCAGCCCATTACATCGCCAATTTTCACCCACCAAAAGGAGTTTCACATGGTATCAGAGCAGATCTGATCCATCTCTGCGTGACCCGCCGATCTTGATTTCTACCCGCACCCATGCATCATATTCGTGCTTGGCGTCGTCAGTTTGATAGTGTGATCCGATCACATCATGCCTTCTTTCTTTAATGCAGAATCCATTGGGTTCTACCCTAATGTGCTGCCATTAATGGAGTGAGACAGTGTGCGTAATCTTCTTCCCTTGGTGCAGCATTGTTGAATCAATCGGATCCGGGATTCTCGGCTTGGAACGTGTTCGGATCGGTTGGATCCATGAACACCCAAATCTATCCAGCCAACTTCGTTGGATACATACTACAGCGGTGGTGTCGCCTCTTTTTTGGGATCAATCAACACTAGTTTGCTAGATCTGCATTCAACATTGAGGAAGATTATCCTATCGTTTTCCTTAGTGGGCCACACCATTCAAGTTGTGGTTTTTATAGTGGGTTGTGCTATAGTTGATGTGTGCTGGAAGACCTTGTCTATCTGTGCTCCTTGCTCCAAACAAACAAGCCACCAAATCATACATGGTGGCACCTCCTATTGTTGCTGACAATCCACACGTGGTGGCCCATACTATTGCTGGACTCACTCCCAAATCTACTTCAATCTAGATCTACCTCAGTCCACATTCATATCTTCTTCAGCCCATTGGCCACAAGTGTGGCTTTGAAGAGAAGTTGGGCCCACATTTGAAGACTCATCTGTAGGAACTCACGTGTTTGGCCAGCGTGAAGGAAATCACGATCTTAGCCAGTGTGCCGAATTTGCATCGGCCAGCTGGATTGAATTTCATCGACGGACCATTGGGTTTGTTTTGTTGCATCAACGTCTCGCACATTAGTTGATTGATATTGTGGTAACTAATTCTCCCCATCTCAATTTCCTTATTATTCAGTGATTGATTGAAAATGGAAACTCGAGTTGAGAGTAAAACTGAGAATCTACAAATTGTGTCAATTAAATAGCGGGGTGTTGAGAATTACTTGGCTTGGGCTTGTTCTATCACCGTCTTTCTACAATCCAAATGGAAGTATAAACATATTTCAGAAAATGGTCCCAGTAAGGAATCTGATACGAGAGAGGATGATTACCGAGTAATGAGTTGGTTCTTCAACTGTATGGAAGAGCAAGTTTACAATAATGTGATGTATCAAATTTGGGATAATTTACAACAACTCTACTCCATGGAGAAGAATAAACAACGCCTCTATGATATCTTCTGTGAGTTCCAAACAATTAAACAGGGGGACATTTTGCATGCGCATTGTGCTCGATTATGTGGCTTAGTTGATGAACGGTCACTTCACCACCCATTCACCCAAGACTCATCCCAACAACAACATCAACTAGAAGAGATCTTGGTTGCACTATTTCTGGCCATTATATGCCCCTATTTGGACCTAGTTAAAACCCAAATTATTGGCAATGAGCACGTGCCATCTCTTTCAAATGTTTTTGCACATGCTTTACAAGTGTCCACTCCCAATCCTACACACCACTTGACGCTCTCTCCAGATAATGCTGCCCTTTACATTGATATGGGTAACAATGCTCAAGAGGGATGCGCATTTACTGGTGGCCATGGTGGAGGACGTGGTCATGATCGATCCTCTTCACAACAGTGGTTTTGCATTTACTGTAAAAAGACCAATCAAACAATGGATAAATATCGGGAAATCATGAAGAGAAATGGAATCTCTAGCTCTCCTCAAGCCAACCCCGTTGTCTTCTCTAGCAAGACATCTTCTTCAAGCACATCAATTACCGTCTCTCTAGCAGACTTCTAGAAATTACTTGGGAGGACCTCAGTCACAGATTCTGGTGTCGGTGCATCCACTTCACTTGCTACCTCAGGTAACGCCTCAGCTGCGTACAATGGATCTTCACCCCTAGTGATTGATTCGAGGGGCCACAAATCATATGATAGGTACCCGCTCACTCGTCTTCTTTTGATTGTTCTTTCTCTTTCGTCCTAGGCAAAGGGATTGCATCTCTGAGCACTCGATTTGATTTGAATTCAATTTTATTTGTACCGAAACATCCTCCGAATCTCGTCTATTAGTAAACTCACTAAATCCTTGAAATGTTCCTTCACATTTTTTACTTCACATTTTGTTTTTCAGGGCCTCCAAACAAAAGCGACGATTGGTAGGGGGCACGAGCCACGGGGGCTATATTACTTCAAACCAGAGGGTGTAAACTCTACACTACTCTCAACCAATTTCATTCCTCCATCAATATGGCACGTCCACCTTGGGCACCCTTCTCTTGGTTCTTTACATAATTAGTTCCATCTTTATCTGTATTACCCAAATAAATTGCAAAGCATGTCAGCTGTCTAAACATGGTTGATCGTCTTTTTTACCTCATACTTTAAGTCGTAGTTTATCCCCTTTTGATTTGGTACATTTAGATATTTGGGGTCCCAAACTTGAACAAATTTAATTATTTTGTTATTTTTATTGATGACTTCTCTAGGATGACTTGGGTTTATTTGCTACATGATCGTTTTGAATTTTTTTAAGTGTTTAAATCCTTTCACATGGAAATACGTACACAAATTCAAAACGAAATACGTTGCCTACGATTTGATAATGGAGTTGAGTATTTCTTCTTTTGTGAATTATTTCACTTCATGTGACATTATGCCCCAGACTTCTTGCACTCACACACCCCAACAGAATGGTATTGTCAAATGGAAAAATCGTCACCTCTTGGAGGCAGCACACTCAGTCTTGACTCACATGAATATTCCCAAGCATTTCTGGAGTTATGCAATGCTCACCGCTTGTTGACTCATTAATGGGCAACCATCCTCTATTCTTCAACAGGGTACTCCATTCTCTATTTTATATCCTAACGTTGAACATTTTGCACTGGCTGCTAGAGCATTTGGATGTGTCGCCTTTGTTCATAAATTGGGTGGTTCCAATGATAAACTTGACCCACATGCTCTAAAATATATGTTCTTAGGATATTCCAGAACTCAAAAAGGATATAGGTGCATAGACCCAACTACCAACCTTATGTTAATGTCGATGTCTCTTTGTTTGAGGACATGCCATATTACAACCTCGCCTCATGCCACCACAACCTCGCCCTATGCTACCACCCCTAGCGCCTTCATTTAGAAGTGAGGATGTGCCATGTGCCTCACCTACCCCATCGCCACCACTATCATTGGAGGTCCCACCTCATGGTCCCTTTGATTTAGACATCCCTAATGCATTTCGCAAAGGTATTCGATCCTGCACTCTTCACCCCATATCTTATTTTGTTTCCTATCACCATCTCTTTCCTCTTTTCGCTCCTTTGCCTTGGCACTGTCTCATGTTGTGGTCCCCGCATCTCTCCATGATGTGTTGGGTCATCCAAGGTGGTGGAAAGCCATGGAGGACGAGATATCTGCCATGAATTGAACTGGCACTTGGTCCTTGATCTCTCTTCCTCTTGGTAAGAAAATCGTCAACTGTAGATGGGTATACACAATCAAATATAAATCTGATGGTTCTATTGAGCGTCTCAAGGCTAGACTTGTTGCCAAGGGCTACACTCATATTGTCGGCTTGGATTTTGAGGAGATCTTTTCACCTGTAGCTAAATTAAGTTCTATTCAAGTTTTGATCTCTATTACAGCAAACAGGTCCTGATCCTTTTACCAACTTGATGTCACTAATGCTTTCCTTAGTGGTGATCTTTCTGAAGAGGTATACATGGAGCAACCTCCAAGATTTGTTGCTCAGGGGGAGAGTGGGAAAGTGTGCAAGTTAGAGGAAAGACATCTATTGGCTTAAACAATCTTCGCATGCATGGTTCAAAAATTTTAGCAGGTCTCTTTTAAACTTTGGCTTTCGTCGTTGCAGATCATTTAGTGTTGGTAAAGCACCGAGCCAAGGGAGTAGTAATTCTTATCGTCTATGTGGATGATATTGTTATCTCTGAAAGTGATGATGAAGAGATGGCCAAAGTTAACAATCACATATGACAACAAATTCAAACAAAAGAACTTGGCCCTTTGAAATATTTCCTTGGAATTGAAGTGGCGCGATCTCACTTGGGCATCTTACTTTCTCAACATAAATACACTCTTAACCTGCTATAGGAGATGAGATTGTTGGGAAGTAAACTGTGTGACACTCCTATCAATCCAAACATGAAGCTGGATGATGATCTGGGGGAGTCTATTGCAAACTCGGAGAAATACAAGAGATTGGTAGGAAAGCTTATATACCTGACTATCACTCATCCAGATATCTCCTTCGCCATGGAATGGTGAGAAGATTCATGCACAAACCAAGTACACATCACTAGGATGCAGTTGTGCAAATTTTGCGATATTTAAAAGGTGCACATGGAGGGCTCATTTATGAGAGGAATGGACATCTTATGGATGCAGACTAAGTTGGATCAATAACAAGCAAAAGGTACACTTCGAGGTACTGTACATTTGTTGGAGGGAACCTTGTGACATGGAAAAGTAAAAAACAAAGTGTCATTGCAAGGTCTAGCACCAAGGCCAAATACCATTCTATGGGCCACACTGTGTGTGAACTTCTATGGATCAAATCCCTCCTCCAAGAACTCCAATTGTTTGATGAAGCACTAATGCCACTATATTGTGATAACCAGGCTGCAACTCACATTGTAAACAGCCCAATTTTTCATGAAAGAACGAAGCATATTGAGATAGACTGCCATTTTAAACGCGAGAAAGTTGCATCCAAGGAAATTATTATGGAGCATGTGTTGTCCAAAAATCAATTAGTAGATAATTCCACCGTCTTCCATATACACAGAGTGCTGAAATTCTTAACAAGTACGGCATGATTTATATATATATATATGCACTAGCTTTTTTCTTCTTCTTCCTTTTTTTTTTTTTTTTTTTTTTTGGCGGGGGGGGGGGGGGGGGGGGGGGTGGTGTTGGTTAAAGAATGGAAGTGCCCAGGCCCAATTAAGTAGTACATTGAGTCCCACATTATGGACCTAGGCCGAGTCCACTTGCATTAAATAAAAAAGAGGGTGAGGACCCTAACACATCCTCCCCACCTCCATCTCTCTCTTGCTACACTCACTCTACAACCGTTTGTGCATAAATCAGCCCATTACATTGCCCATATACATCCGTCAGAAGGAGTTTCACAATTATTAGTCAATAATTCAAAATTAAAGCGAATAAGCACATGGAATATGGCTAACATGGATTGTCAGTTTCTCAGTTCCATTTTGTATAGCCTCGAGGGTGAATCCTATAAACCTAGCTAGACGACATCAAATGGGATATCCAAAAAAGAAAAAGAAAAAAGCAATGCAACAACCCATCAATTATACCTGCAAATGCTTTTAAACATCGAATGGGAGGAATCTAAACAACCAATGTCAGTGCCTCAGTGGGGAAGAGTCATTGGGGTGGGGAGGGAATGGCAGTTGCATCTTCACTGTCTCAAGGTGAATTGGAGGTAAAAATTGTTGATGCCTTCAAGTAGTTGTTCAAGCTCTACAATCCTCACCCATAAATGTCGGATGCAGACACAATCGGGCTTGGAAAAAAACAAAACACTTCTTGGGAAAGATATGTACTGGTTGGGAGCTGAAAAAAGAGCCCAAATATACAGTTCCATACAAATCTTCTATGCAGAGACCTCCAGAAATCATAGCTTTCTGCTAAGGAATCCATTTTATTTTTTAAAATTTACACACCCCACACAATCACGCCTTAGTGGGATTTCACCACCTATGGATACTCGAACCCTTGACTAGGTGTTGAAACTCCTAAGAGCCTCCAAAAATCATAGCTTTCTGCCAAGGAATCCATTTTGAGTGACCAGATTGCTCATCTGAAGGTCTTTTTTAGATTTGCTACAGTTAATTTAGTAAATTTTGTGACCCACCATTTTGGACATTGAATCACATCCCAGAATTCATTGGCATTTTTTAGGCACTGTGGGCACAATAAAATGTACATTGCCTAAGGTTAAGGGTCATTAGGTTTGAGACTTTGATTGACAGTTGAAAATGGAGCTTAGATTTGGTTTCATTTGGTTTTACTTACGAGGTGATTTAACAAGCACAGTTAAGTTGTTTTGTGCAATTCCTTCACCTCTTGTTGCATAACAAAATTATGCTTGTAAACTGCTAAAGTTAATACACTGGCATACATGAAGCACAAATGATCACGGTAGTTAAAGCTAGGCATCAAGTCGAGTCGGACCGAGTTAGGGCTGACCTGACTCGATTCGTTTTTGAAATAGACCTGACCTGAACTCGACTCGACTGGTACTGAGTCCAGCATGCCTGTACCGATCTAAATCTGAGTCTTGCCTGGACTAATCCAAACCGAGTCCAGCCTGGTAAAAAGTACCGAGTTGGTTCGAATTAGCACTGATTCGGATCAAGAGATGAGGGAAGGAGGTAGTGGAGGGGAGAGAGAGGACAACGATGGTGAATCCGATGATGGTGGCAGGTGGCTGCCGAGCTTGGAAGAGGAGGGTAGGAGGGAGTGGAGGGGAGAGAGAGAGAGAGAGAGAGAGAGAGAGAGGGTGGTGATGGTGATTGCCAGACTTGGAAGAGGAGGATGAGGGAGGAAGAGAGTTTGGGATTGGGCCGGGGTGGGTCGGGTCCGGTATATAGGGTTAGAGATATTTAAAATTTAGGATTTTTTATTATATATATAGCCGAATCCGAGTCGAGTCGGTTTCGGATCGAGTCGAGTTTGACCGGATTGAGTTTCAGGTCGAGTTATTGGGGAACTCGAACTCCACTCAGTTTGAGTTCAGATTCGGCGAAGGCTACTCGGTTAGGACTGACTCACCGATTCAGTTCGGGTCGAGTCGGTTCCAAACGAGTCGGACGAGTCGAGTCAGTCCGTGCCCAGCTCTAACGGTAGTTCAGTCAGTGACCTTATTCAATCAAGGTTTAGGAACAAAGTTCAAAGATTAAACTCAGACTGATCTGTTTAGTTTAAAAATAGTATTTACCAGTTCCTAAAATAATTATGAACATTAATTACGGTATCGATAGTGTTTGCCAATACTATAAGTACTGCACCTCAGCAATATGAAATATCCAGGGAGTACTCCCTGGTAACATGTGATATATCGTTGACATTAACGTGACATATCAAGATAACGATGATATATCCCAAAATATTGTCCTGTTTCAGTTATAAAACTCCACTTTTTTGTCGATACATGCGTTATGTGTCAACAATACAGCGACGGCTTGTCTTCAAAATTCAAAAAGAATTAAAAACAAAAAACATCGTTTTCCAGGATCTCTTCTAAACTGTATTAAGGCAACTCCTTTTGAGTTATTCTGGAAGAAATCTCGTTTCCAGCATGGAAATCAAGACCAAAGAAACAGTCTGGGAACCCATTCAATAAGATTTTTGTTATTTTCTTTGTTTTTACTTCATTATGTTGCTCACAATCGAACGAACGTCTTATCATGGGGAAGAGCATGCCTCAGTACTTGTAGATCATGTCAGAAAGTCGGAAATTTCTTTTATTTAACTTGCAAAAACTGGCCATACCCTGGAGTAACCATCAACAATGCATTGCTTTCAAAATCAAAATGCAGCTAACACAATACAGCAATTATCCTTCAAAGAAGTACAACAACTTAGTTCTATTTCATATGAAATCATTTTTAAATATAGCAACCACTACCATACCTCCTTAAGCTTGTCCACTTTCGTGAAATGGCGACCAAAAGATGTATAGCGCATGCCATGGAGAAATGGTGCAAGGTAAACTTTGAGCTTGTTCTGAAGCAAAAAAAAAAAAGTACGGTACCTGTAAGGGTTCTCAGGCTCATTTTACCTTTCAAAAGATGTGAGAAAATTATACACACAACATGTAATAGAAAAACAGAATTTGCTGCAAGATAAATGGAACTGCTGCATGCAATCGTGTTCTTGTAAATAAATGCCAGATACAGAAAACACGATAAATAAATATCAGAGTTGAGTAAGCCTAAAGATAGAGAACAAGTCATTAACTCATACTTCTATGTCACAGATTACAAATGCATGCACACCCACACACATGGGCGGGCACGCGCACACACAGATGCTTGTGTGCAACAGGTTGGACCGCTAATTTTCCAACCAATATGGGGATAATTTCCATCCTATCATGTGTGTGGATCACCAAATATGATATCAGTTGATCCACTCATCATGTGCGCTGCAATTGTATTGTTTTGTTATATCGGAAGCTATGTACATAGTTTCCAATGGCTTTGTTCACCTGGTGAGATGATCCAGCTGATTTTCCATTAGGTGGTCCTCATGCTAGGCCCGACCTATCAGATGGATAGGATCTTGTGCGCAGATGGCAGGTTGAAACTTATCTGCCAGTTGGATAGTAACTTATCAACCAACTGGTTGGACATGAGCATTTCTCCATTCCCCACGACCCCCCCCCCCCCCCCCCCCCCCCCCCCACACACACACATGAAAACATGCATACCTATAGCAATGATCCAAAACAGTCAATTGTACGGGAAGTTCCCATACAGTCAAGTTGTATGGGGGCCCACCATAACATGTGTAACATCCACCTTGTCCATCAGGTACACCTTCCAAATTTTGGCCCTAAAACCAAGAATCAGCTCAATCCAAAACTCAGGTGGACCACACCACAAAAAACAAGGGGGAGGGGACGTCCAACATAGACTTGTGTGGGGGGCTCCCAAGGTGTGTATATGCCATCCAACAGGTTCATCATGTGCACCCCACCAAGATGAAGGGACACCAGAAATCAAGCCATCACAAATCTCAGGTGAACCACCTAAAGGCCTCTTCTCGGACAAATGTTCTCCCTTCTACCCAACCCACCCCATTTCCAGACCCCCAGTGTGATCCCACCTGAACCAGTATTCTAAGATCGATTCCCCCTTTCATCAACTACAATCTTGTAAGACATCACCCTTTTGGTCTCATTGTGCTTCAGTAGCTCCACCACTATATCTGTGGAGCCATTCGAGTTACTGGCATGAACTGTAGTACCAGCAGGTGCTCCACCCCCTCAATGGGAACCCAGTCGATACTTTGCTATTTTTACCCAGAACTTCTGATCACCAACTGCTCATTGCAAAGACTGATCGCCTCTTTTTCTTATCCTGACTCCTATGCCATGGCTTACAAAAGTGAACCCTCAGGAGGCTGCACTCATCTTATCCTGTGCCATGTGACAATCTCTCTCGCTTTTTTTTTTTGAAAGATAACTAAAATTTCATTAAAGAAAAAGGCAAAACAAGAAGGAAAGGGAGAGAAACAGCAACCGAGACTGCTGAGGAAGCAGCCAAAGGCAAACAAACAGGAAAACTAAAGGAGACTAACAAACAAGAAACAACAAATCTTTCTCCGACAAGGAATCCAACAAGGTGGCCCATTCGAAGATTAACACTTTAGCTCGTGAGAGCACCGAAACGGAGGAATTGGAGGTATCCCAAAAACATCGACTGTTTCTTTCCTCCCAAACGCTCCACCAAATTGCAAGAAGGGCCATTCTCCACAGAGAGGAACGAGTCTTTCCAAGCTTAATCCCACACCAATCCGAGAAGAGAGAAGAGACAGATGCCGGGGGACAGAAATTGACTTGAAAACGAAGACGGAAATCAGCCCAAATAGGAGAAATAAAAGGGCAATGAAGCAGCAAATGATCGACCGATTCCTCCCCCTTCATACAACATAAACAAATATTAACCAAACACATGCCTCTCTTTCTGAGATTATTCACCGTCAGAATTTTCTCCAACGTGACCAACCAACCAAAAGCAATGAACTTAGGGGGGGCTGGAAATTTCCAAATCTGATAACAATCAGCGGAATTAGTAGAGTGTTCCAGATGCACATAAAGAGAGCAGACAGTGAATCTGCTGGTCTTTTCCATGGTCCAGAGCAGCGTATCATCAATTTGAGGGTTTGGAAGGGCCCTATAGATGCAGTCAAGGAGGTCGACGAACTGTTGAACTTCCCAATCTTGAAGGTTTCTTCTACAGCCCACGGACCACACCAAATTTCCAGCATTAACAGAATAGCAGTCAGCAACCATAATGTCTGGATTTGGAGCAAGGGAGAAGATTAATGGGAATTTGTCTCTAAGCGGAATTTTCTCAACCCAGCAATCTTTCCAGAACCGAATTTTTGAACCTTTGCCGAGTTGAAATTCCACCCCTTGCAGGACCTGATCTTTCATGGATATGATGTCTCTCCAAACTGCTGAAATCTTGTAACGAGAGGAGGCCTTTGACCACCAACCGCCTACCGAATGCCCGTATTTGCCTTTTATAACTTTGTTCCAAAGGCTGTGATTTTCGGTTCCCAACCGCCAGATCCATTTACCTAGGAGGGCCCTGTTCATGAGCTTCAAACTCTTTATACCTGTCCCACATTGCTTATAGTGCTTGCAAACAGTTTTCCAATCCACCAAATGAAATTTATTCTTCTCTCCTTTGTTGTGCCAGAGAAAGTTTCTTCTTTTGTGCTCAATACACTTCAGGACTGAAGGCGGGCATTTGAAAAGAGACATGAAATAGATGGGAAGATTAGAGAGAGCCGCCTTTATAAGGGTGATGCGACCAGCAAAAAAGAGGAACCGACATTTCCAGTTTGCCAGAAAAGAGTCAACTCTAGCAGTAACCTTGTCCCAAGCTGATTTTGGAGGGGCGCCAATACATAATGGGAGGCCAACAAAAGTGGAGGGGAGAGAAGTCGCAAAACAACCGAACAGATCCGCCCATGTGAAGATTTCCTGATCATCCAAATTAATACCAAAAATCTTAGATTTTGCAAGATTAACAGATAAACCCGAGACATCCTCGAAGCATAGGATGGTGGTGTGGAGATTGTTGAATTTGTCCAGAGTAACCTCGCTGAATATCAATGAGTCATCCGTAAATTGAATGTGAGAAATGGGGTTCGAAAGGCCCTGAATGGGAATGCCAGCAAGTAATCCAAGATCCTGCCCTTGATGGAGCATTCTAGAAAAAGCCTCACCGATTAGCAGAAATAGGAAAGGGGAGAGGGGGTCTCCTTGGCGCAAACCCCGCGTGCTGCTAAAGAAGCCAAAAGGGGATCCGTTGAGAAGAACTGAGAAGCGAGCAGAGGAGATGCATTCCTCAATCCATCTTCTCCAACGAGTCCCCCGAAACCCATTTTAGTAAGCAGGAGAAGCAGAAAATCTCAATCAACGTGATCATAAGCTTTTTCGAAATCTAATTTGCACCCAATGTATTTGCGATCCGATCTGTGAGCAGCATCAATACATTCATTTGCAATGAGCGCTCCATCGGTGATCTGGCTCCCAGGAATGAATGCACATTGATTACCAGAGATAATTTTGCTGATGCACTTTGAGAGCCAATTAGTTAGGACTTTAGCCAAGATCTTGTATGGGCCACCCAACAGACTGATCGGACGAAATTCCTTGAAAGACGCTGCACCTTGGGACTTGGGGATGAGGGCGATGAAAGTGGCTCCGAGATTTGCAGATAACCTGGCCCTATCATGGAATTCGTTAAAGAAATCCAACACATCAGAATGAATAACGTCCCAAAAGGATTGAAAAAATAGAATAGGGAAACCATCAGGACCAGGGGCCTTGTCTCCCCCGAGCGTATCGATAGCCAACTTTACTTCTTCCAAAGAGAAAGGAGCTTCAAGAGAGGAAGCTTCGCCATCCGAAATGGAGTTGAGGAGAAGGTTATCAATCCTAGGACGAGTAAGATGAGCTGACCTGAGAAGAGAGCTGAAATGGGATATAGCGGCAGTAACAATCTCGTCCTTATCTTCCACTCGTCTATCATTAATTACGATGCTACGAATTTTGTTGCAACTAGCATTGATTGTAGCCAAGTTGTGGAAATATTTCGAATTTCTATCACCCTCTTTTATCCACCTCGCCTGAGCTTTTTGTTTCCATGAGATTTCGTCTTCAAAGGATCTAGCTGACAGACCCTAAATGAGAGAAATTCTTCTGGCCAGAATATCAAGGGATGACTTACCATCTTCAATATCTGCACCAATCTGCTGCAGGGAGGACAGGAGAGAAGCAGTTTCAATCTGTCTTAGGGAAAGAACCTGAACCTTCCACTGATTTAATTTAGCTTTCAGCATCTTTAATTTGGAGCAAAGTTTAAAACCAGCAAAACCTTTGACCCTGAACTCGCGCCACCAATCTGCGATCAAATTACGGAATCCAGCAATTTTCAGCCAGGAGGCATCGAAGCGGAAAAGTTTTGGTCCCCAATTAATATCGTCGGTAGAAAGAAGAATCGGGCAATGATCTGAAGTTGTTCTTGGGAGAGCCGATTGGGAGACCGAGGAGAAGAAACCCAACCAATCAGGGGAGAGAAGAAATCTGTCAAGCCTAGATAACGTCGGATTAGCACGACCGCTGGACCAAGTGAAACGAGAGCCGAGGAGGGGAAGGTCCACTAGAGCTTCATCCTCGATCCAGGAAGAGAAAAATCTCATGGCCGACGAGGTATGATTACCATGAGATTTCTCATTGGGTGATCTACTCATATTGAAATCTCTAGCGAAACAAATGGATCCTGAAAAACGAGATCTGTAGTTGCTAAGCTCTTCCCAGAAAGCTGATCTTAAACTGTCAGAAGTTGAACCATAAACAGAGGATATAAGGCATTGGAAGTCGGAAGCTTTATCTTTTAAAATTATAGAGACCGAAAAGGATCCGCTCCAATTCGAAATTAGATCCCATTTAATAGAGTTCCAACCCACCACGATTCCCCCAGCACTACCAGACGCGTCCAGGGACACCCAATTTGTATCCTTTGAATTCCAGATAGATCCCATAAGGCGGTCAGTGAAAGAGGAGGTCTTGGTCTCCTGAATGCAAATGACGTCAGGCCGATACTTGAAACACATAAATTTAATGAGTCGCCGCTTTTGCTTCGACCCTAAACCCCTAACGTTCCATGAAACAATCTTCATAAGTTAACCAAACTTCCCTGAATACCCTGGATATCTGTTTCACTAGGTGGGCCTTGAGAATATCGAGAAACGTCTTCCTCTGGTTGGAGATCCGTGTTACCGCTGGATTTTGGATGACGCCTTTTTGACGATCTAGAAGCTAGGAGGGGTCTGCCGCGAGCTTCCACACACCGAAAGAGAGCGGCAAAGTCTTCTAGCTGGTCACCAAACGAGAGACCAACAGCTCTGCCGATATGCCCAATTGCATCCCGAACCCATTTCTTGTTCGGAATTTTCTTCCTCAAGCGATGTCTATAGAGCAATTCTTTTTGATCCTTGTCATCGTCCTTCCGCTGGTCTGTCGAGAGATCCATCCGCACCTGGAGGGGATGAGCATTTATGACCCCATGCACGGACTCATCCTGGAACAAGCAGGCTAACATGTTATCAGGCAAGGAATGAGGGAGAGAAATAAGGGAGGAAGGGAAGGGGTGGAAGGATTATCTGAGCACCAAGACCCGTATTCAAAAGCCGTAGCCGAGGGCTCGGGCAGATTCAAACGGCGCAGGGACTTAGGGGGAGGAGCAGGGGAGATAAGAGTGTCGGGGCGAACAGAAGTAAGAGCCAACGAGAGGTTAGGGTTTGGGGTCTCTGGAGGTAGGAAGGTTTTGGGGCTAAGGCAGGGAGGGGTAGCACGAGGGGAGGTGTGACGAGGTGAAGAGACGCGTGGGGAGATGACACGTGGAGAGGACATCGGGGAGTCTACAGAGGGTGGCTTCTCGAGAGAAGCAGAAGAAATCTTCGAAACATGCCAAAGGCCATGTGTCGCATTTCGGAGGGGGGGGGAAGAAAAAACACGCCAAAGGCCATGTGACAATCTCTCATGAAACCCACACCATAGAAGATAACCAACAAATTCAAAAACATGCATCATGATCCAGCTCCTAAAAGCAGAGAACAGCGTACTCTTCTCCAACTTCTTCTATGGCTCATGAAACAAGGAAATCCTAATAGGAAATGTCCGCTCACAAATTATCATCGGTACACTTCCAACAAAATCTAGAACATCGAAGGATGTTTTTCACAGCTATTTTTTTATCTAATTACAAGAGAGGCAGCATAACAATTTCAAATGTAAAACCAAATCACAATGTACTCCGAAATTGATCCTTCCATTTGTTTCTTCTATCATATGACAATTTATCAATTGCAATTGTGCATATTAAACAGAATATTGCAATTTTACACAGTAATACAATTCGGAGGCACAACAATTGACCCGGCAATCTTGGTCTTTGATGAATTTGGGATAACAAGCTTAAAATTACTTATAACGTGTTATGTTGTCCATGATATTGCACTCACAACATTTGTTATTGTAATAACAGATTTTAATTCCAATTCATCTCTGGTGATTCCTATGATGTTTGATTAAAGCATGATATTAGGATCTTCTTAAGGGCCTGGCATGGTGACAAGAAGGGCAGCAAAAAAAGGAAGACTATTTGATGATCGTCTTTAGTCTATATGCTCAGTGCTTTGGATGGTTTGGGTAGAACTTGACAATCAAGTCTTCTGAGATGAGATATGCAACTCCGAGGAAGTTTTGCTTCGAGCTAAGCGTCTTGTCATTGAATGGGCCCATTTGGCGAATATATTTGGTTGTTCTATGGAATAAAAAATTAAAAAAATTTAGGGGTTTGGGTGCCTTTTCTTTTGTATTTGATGATGCCTTATCATCCTTTTTTGTTTCAATAAAATGATAATATCCTTCAAAAAAATATGTTAAAAACAATACAGTAAAAAAGCAATGATAAACCAAAGAATTTCTAATTCCCATAAGCTTTAACACCAAATTTGGAAGTCAAAGACTCATGAATTCAACTTTCAACAGGTCCAGCTGATAGAATGCATTCTTACCAAAGAATGGCCCATTACAACATTGAATACATGTCGAAGACACAAAAAGAAAAAAAGATGCATTCTTTTGTTTCCATGTTTCCCTTGATGATATTTTTCTGCATTTTTTTTCCAAAAATACTGCACTGATATAGTCTGATATGGCATATACCATAGTGACATTGAGCCTGAATCCACCAAAACTGATTTTCAGAACCCGGCATGTGACAATCCACTATTATATGGAATACAATTGAACTATGGGGCCCCCAAGTCTTATTTGATGGCGTTAAAGCCCCTATATATCAAATGGTTAATTAATTTGAGGTTTACCCTACAGCAAGTACAGCCCATTCGATTGTATACAAAGACACCTAAAAGGCTGATACACATTCAGAGTTCCATCAGTGAGTTTATTATAAGCAATCTGTAGCAAGTATGAGTAGAATTAGATAAGTGATATGTGGACCATTGAGATTTAAGTCTACGGTCCTAGAGAAGTCTTTGTATGAGCATATACTCTGGAGCGTTGACTGAAAAAATGTTCTCTTTGAGGTTTTCTTCCATATTGTGAGCATGCGGTGCTTGAGTACTAGTTTCCGAGTAGATTGTTTGGCATCTACCAACAATTTGGCTTTCTTTGGTATCAATCAACAATCTTTTATTTGGACCTTCTTATCAATTGTGTGGCAAATTGCAGGAAGAATTTGTATCTAAATTAGTATGTATACATCACTGTTCCTAGAAGTTCAAGCTGCATGAAAACACCTTCCACTTAATTATCTGGGTTAGGATCTCAGGTTCACAAACAGCTTTCGCATCCTCAATGCTGCCGCCACCTTCTAACTTCTGCAAAGCTGTCCGGACAGCCTGCAAATATAGACATTAAATTACACATGAATGAATAACAAATCCAAACTTTTTAATGAATGATACATCAGCTACACTGCACACGTCTGGTGTAAGATATACCTCAACAAAACGCTCCACCTTTCCCTGAGTAATTGTCTTGTCCACGTTTCTCGAGGAGTATGAATGTGTAGAAGGCAGCTTGTGCTTTGACGTGATGTCTTCCAGTGATAGTGAAGATGCTGACTTCCTTATCAAAGCCATTATCCTACAATGCAGGAGCGGATTCAAAACATATCGTACCTCAAAGCCAGGAGCATATGAATAAAAAATTTAGAATATATAAGGAGCCCTGCTAAGTATCCATGACAGTAGGAAATCCTACTTGTCAGATCCAGAGCATTCATTAGGTCCGTGCCTTCACCACCACATGTATGCACAATGGCCCGAAATCATGTTTGATCCACTCATCAGATGGGCTAAATGAGTATGTTGAATTTGACCAATGTTCAATGCTTTGCAACCATCCATTTCTCACATACAAACATGGCCTGTTTAGTGACTGAACAAAACCACATACTAGTAAGGGCCCATAGATGAATGAGGTTGAACCGGATAGTAGGATACTAAATCCTAATATAGCAAGTAGCCATCGCCTTTCTCAAGGTAGACATATTTTGCTACCAGATAGAAGGATCAGTATATTAAATTCTATAAAAAGAACCAAAACTAAACTAAAAGATAAATATGTGTCAGGGCATTAGTATTTTACTTCTTTTCTGTTTCAACATCTGCTACAGGCAGTGGACTACTTGATTTCTTAATGCCGGTAGAGGACAAAATCTTTTCAAGTTTAATGGTAGACATGTCCTTTGTCTTAGAATTAACTGGTGATTTCTCCTCTCTCACAAATGTCTTGCTTTCCTCCGCTAAAGTTGACTTGTCTGCTTTTATTGAGACTGCCTTGGAACCATCCTTCAAAAGCTTTCTGGAGGCATCAAGCGTTGTGGATTTCTTTGGCAGATCAGATCCTTGTCGGGATAGTCGTTTCTCACTATTTATTGTAGAATCACTTTCTTTTATGGGGAAAGACCCCTTCCCTAACTTAGTTGTGGTCTTTGCGGCCAACCTATCTTTTCGAATGTCTTCAGAGACGGAATCTTTCTTCTTTACAAGAATCTTTTCTTTACCCGATTGTGAATCTGAAGGACGCACTTTTTTCTTCTCTCCAGTGTATGGGAATATTATATGGTTTCTTATCGGCGTCCCAATATCTTCTTCAATCTTATGCTTCCTGGTCAAATATCATAATGCAAAAAACCACCATAAACATGAAATAACAGGAGATATGCTGAAGGAAACAATAATGAGATTCCTGCCAACCTTTTTGTAAAATTGTGTTCCATTGGAACACAGGAGATTGTGTTAAAAACTTAAAATGCCTTCCCCCGTCCACTGGCAATGAAGAATCCGAATGTGCATCCGAAAATGAGATTCCTGCCAATCTTTTGTGGAAGATAAGGAATCCATTTTGAGTATGCAAAGGGTTGCTGCTCACCGCCATTGGACAGTGGGAGATTGTGTACAAATTCTCCTGAAGACAGGAGTGAGGCTCATCTGAGAACTTACAAGCAGTAGATCAAGATACGGTTTGGAATCAGATCATCCCAAGCCCTCTGTACAATACCCTCATCCTCTGAATCTTCAAAAGATATCTTCCTGATTCAAGCAACTACAACGTCAGCAATTCGTATGCAAAATGCATATCATGCATACATGCATGCATGTAGCCAACCTCAACTAGTTGGGATATGGCTTAGATGACAATGACAATGATGATAGCAATGTCTACATGGCTGCACTGTTCAAAGTACTAGTATTGTTACAGGTTTCAATGACTTGGGATATAGAAACATGTATCAGCAATATTAACACAGATATCAAGTAAAATATTGGTGTCTGAGGGAAATATTGGGAAAATTATGGAAATGGTGGAATTTTTCATTGGAACTTCAAGAGATGTCAAGAGACATGATTACCCACTTAGAACTCAAAATATTACAAATATATATAGACACACATACACACTTTTTTTTTATTTTAAAAGGTTTTAAAAAAAATTGGACTGACACACACGCACACATAATAGGTTTTCATTGTCTAAGGGCCCAAATTATGCATTGTCGGACCAAAATATTTAATTAATAAATATGATGCTTATGCACTAGTTTTTAAGAAATTCCGCACATATAATGCACCAACTTAAAACACACTTAGGAGAGATCCCCAAAAAATTAAAAATGACGGGGACGTTTTTTTCTAGAATTCTAAAGGAATTAACAGTGGCATCGTTGACAAAACTATCGCATGATATCAACAATGTAGTATATTTTTTTCAAAGGGATGTTGCCAATATCTCGTGATATTGTCGATATATGTGATAATATCGATGATATTAGCGATATTATCAATAATATCTTGCAAATTTCATTTTGCCCCCAGTATCTGTACAGCTAACCCAGCGATAGCGGTAATACTGCCCATATTATCGATAATATTGGCAATACCATGAACACTGCATAGACGTATGTCGGACAAGAAATGCTGCAAACAATTAGAAGGTACCTGGGCAAGCACTTTCGGTGGTATGCCTTTGGACAGCGTCTACAGAGAGCAAATTGCAACTCCTCAACCTCCTTGTTTTCTCCTTGTTTACATACAAGGCATTTATGAACAGGGCAAGTAAATGGTTCTCCAGCAGCTATCTCTTTTTTATGCTCTTCTGCTTCAGCATCATTACCTGGATGAAGTAATTTTGCAACGCATTCTGGATGATAGAAATGGCCACAGGTTGCAGAAACACAGGGGAAAACCTGAAAGCCAAAAGGCCACAATGAATGAGCATCTCAGTCAGGAAGTTTTAAGCATTGAGGACATAGAAGTTTGAGCTACCGACCTAAAAATGTCTAAACTACACCCATTATAAAGCTAGAATGAAAGAAAATTGAATGTACACAACTACACATACCATCACTAAAGAGAATGTACCTAACGCCTGCCTTACCAAAAGAAGCAGCTGCTAAGGCATGCACAGGAGCAGGATTCCAGATCATATTCACAATATGTTATTGTGACACGTGTGACAGATAGGGACAGGCTCCGTTATGCATGCACCACTGACCAAAAATCATGCCAGCCCGTTCATTGGGTGGGCCAAATGCGCACATAGTGTGAATTATCTATCAGTGCTTAATTGTCCATTTTTTTCAAATACATGTGACCCATCTGCTGAGCAGACTGACCTCCTTTAGGCCGTGGCGTGTACAAGGTAGGTGCACCAGATGAATGGCCTTGTTCTCACACAAACAGTGTTCCATTGGCATATCTTGAGTACCAAAAATATTTTGAGACAGCATTACTTGCTAGAGTTTTAATTGTAATACGACTGTGTTCTTATGACTAGTTTCTTGACTCTTATCAATTCTGTGTGATTGATCTTCATGAATAATCTTGAGAACTTGCTAGAGTGGTTAATGTATCTCTTTTTTCATATTCCTTGTTATACAAACAACTTGCAAGAAAGCATTGAAAAGAATGGGTTTGCTAGAATTGATCTTTATATCATCAGCAGTCACTTGACCATGATTCAATTTTTACATCATAGGCTGATTTCAGTTCAGTTACCAGCATCTACTATAAATGATGAGACAAAATGTTGTTATCCCTTTGTTTTACCAGTGAAATTCATAATCTAAATCCTTCACAAAAAATTGTAATCATTCAGACAAGAAAAGATCAAATTAATATTTTTTAAAGGACTTGAAAATTCTGCTAGAATATAACAAACCTCAGCGTTGCTGGATTTATCGGAAGAGCCCAACTTGCCACAATAAAAACACTGATGCCGTTTGTATTGGCAATTTGCGCACAAGAAGTTTTGAATTGCCTGTGCCAAACCAACAATGTGAAGGTGAATGCCCCAAACTTTTGGAAGCAGGATGAACACAACCATGACATATAATAAAAACGAAAGATGGTTTCATAAGTGTGCATACTTTCACTTGAGCCTTAGACATGCCAAGAGATTTACAGGCTGAGTCAGCACCAGCATCTTTAGTTGCGTGGAAGGACCTCAAACACCTCCCTTCACAACTATATAAAAAATAGAGTGAAATGCATGTCATTCAATCATGGAGAAACCAAAAAAAAAAAAAAAAAAAGAAAGAAGCATCAAGCAATGTTTAACGCTGACTTGACTGAATATCAAGCCTTGAGCACGAATATGGCCTGATACCAATAGACAAAACAAAATAGATATCATGTCGCATCAACAAATTAGTTATAGATAAAGAATGAGGGTAAACTGTCAAGATTCTTCAAAACAAAATTCTCAATTCATCAAGGCATAAAGGTTGTGCACTAATTATGATTTAAAATAACATTTTAGTAATTTTCCATTAACATTTGATTCACCAATCACCATAGACAGTAAAATACCTGCTGAATAAATAATGTATATAATGAAGTTCTGGTGTCAGAAAGATGATATGGACATCAAATAGATAATTTATAATAAAAGATTAATTGCCAAAGTATCTTTGGGAAGATATCCATGATAAACAATAGAAACTACTGTGAACAGAAAAATGGTATTAAAAAACATCTTTACAGATACAGCAATATCCTTCTATTGCAAGGGGCAATTTTCATTGGCTACATGCATGGATAACTCTTGAGACAAGGATGTCCATATCTACCTGGACGTTAACATCCATGTGTTGTGTCTGGGTGTGTGAACAGGGGTGTCCAGGGATGATGTTGTTTTGCATTTGGATGACACCTCGTGGATATCCTTTTTGCTGAAGAATGTGCTATTGTGCCAGAGGAACATATATTCAAGAGGCAATCCTATGGCACTTGTGCCAACATGGCGGACACACATGAGATTCACACCCTGTCGTGAGCAGGTCCTGAAATGTCAACATATGCTCTCTCCTGGAATCAAGGCCATGTAACATTGGGTTGAATCTGATGGAGTACAGTTTGCAGTAGTGAAGTGGAGAGCACTCACTTAAGACGGTTGTCCTGGATAGCTGCATTCAAGCCACCTCCTCAGACAGCACAATGTTTAATTTTTTGGACAGCCCCGTCCAAATGTACAGATCTGTCTGTAAATGTTTCATCCAAATGTGATTGAACATGGATATGCAAGTTGCAAGATGGAGATCCCAAGTTTCAAGAGACTTCCACGTTATAGCATATATAGGCCTTTGGGCTTATTAGTTTTATGTTATTTCTTTGATTTTTTCATGTTTCCAATTTTGCCCTTTTTTTATAACATCAGGGTGTCCCCGCCCCATTTTAAAGCAAGACTATTCCCTGCGGATGCATGCAATCACTGGCAAACCACATGCATCGGATAATTCTGGGGAGGGGAATCGAACTCACTTCTGTGGACTTCCAACCCTTAGTTGTATTTTATGTAATTTGCATATTTTGTCCTATAAATACAATAGGGTTGGACTTCCAACCCTATTGGTCTTTCTTTCTTTGCAGGCTTTTCTACTTTACATGGTATCAAAGCCTAGAGATTGTTTCTAGGGTTTCTTTCTTTATTCCTTCCTCTTGATCTTTCTCATTCAAAGCAGATTTCTTTCCCTCTCTTCTTCTTTTTCTTCCATGAGCTTTATTTGCGAGCATTCACGCTTAGCAAAGTCTAGTACAAATAACTTCTAGACAAAAAATGGTATAGAAACAAGCCACAGAGAATGAAGGGGTGATGAAAGCAAAAAACTTAGAGATAAAAAAGCATACCACAAAAGTTCTCCGCCATTGTCACAAATGGCACAAACAGAATCAAACAGGTCCGACTCTTCATCAGATTCGTCTGCATCAGCATCCTCTATTTCCTCATCAATATCTTCATTATCGTCAACTATAAATTTAGATTTCTTTGCATCTAGACTATGAATATCCTGCTAAAGCACCCCCTTAGTAAAGGATTCAACTTTCGAAGTTAAAAAAAAAAATGATGATCTCAAGCAACTTGAGAAGGACAAGCAATAGGAGTGGCATGCAACCAAGAGAATAATATAGCAATACCAACCTCATCAGACGCTTTCCTCTTCTTGGGTCTCTCAAGATATGCAAGAAGAAACTGTTCAAGAGATTATGTCATTAAAAAAAGCATACATCAGATGGCTAAATGCACTGAAACAGGAAAAGTTCCAAGTTGAAAATGAACTGTAGTAATGGTATGCTAAAGCTAAGTCAGCCAAAAGGACTTGTTAACTATGACAAGAATGTTAGTAACACGATCAGCACAGAAGTACAGTAGCAAGTAGAATTGTTAACCAGGAAATGGTGAGAAGCCTGTAAAAGGACTGGACAAAGAACCTCCCCAAACTATGACCCTTCCAAACCACCGAACCCTCCATCAACTCCACCATCGAAACACTCTTCAACCTCTCCAGAAAACTAATGAACACCACCACTTCCTCATCTGGAAGACCACTACAACAGGAAGCTGCCCAAACCACCACCTCTCCAAATCTGGAAAAACAGGGAGCAACTGAAATATTTTTGCATGGCACTAAGAGGGCTAAACTGGGAAAATCCTCCTTGAGCAAGCAATCACCAAGCCATGGATCCTCCCAGAAGCAAATACGACTACCATCCCCCACTGCAAAGGACACAACATCTTTGCTTCAGAGCTATCAAGAAAATCGCTTTCCATAAACTCAAAGCTCTATAGCGCAATGAGTCTTTAATCCACCATCCACCTGGACCAGTACCATACTTCCCAGCCACAGATACCATCCTCCGTGGCAAACCACCACAACCACTTTCCCAATAAAGCTTGGTTCATATGATCCAGATTCAGCAAACCACCAGCTTCAGAAAGAGGCATGCACACTTCCTCCCACTCAAAAGATGATTTTTTTTTCCCCAACTCTGCGCTGCCCCAAAGAAAATCGCGCCTGAGCTTTTCGAGCTTCACAAACACTAACTGAGGGCATTTAAATGACATAAAGTAGACAGACATATTGGAAAAGACCGCTTTAATCAAGGTTAAGCAGCCTCCCAAGGACAAATGTTGACTCTTCCAATAGGAGAGGTTCCTTTCAATTCTTTTAACAACTTTGTCCCAAAGGTGTCTCACTGGCTTTTCTATGCACAGAGACAGCCCAAGATAAAAAGAAGAAAAAGATCCCACTCCGCAACCAAACGACTTACATACCGATGAACCTCCTCCCCCGACATTTGAACACAAAGCATTTTGCATTTCAAGGAATTCACCTTCAAGCCTGAGACAACTTCAAAGCATGTAATGATTTTCCGCAATTTGTCAGCCATAGCATCATCTGCGTCACAAGACAAGATGGTGGTGTCCACAAACCGAAGATGGGATTATCATTGGACCTATCCTTGCCATCTTGAAGCCCCGGATTAGTCCCACTTCCTGACCTTTTAAAAGCACTTTACCAAGAGCCTCAACAACCACCACATACAAAAAGGGGGATAGGGGATAACCCTGATGTAACCCTCTTGAGGCCATGAAATATCCTTTTGGGGATCCATTGACAATGATTTAAAATAAATAAATGAGGCCAGACCCAATACATTCCTGAATCCAAGATCTCAATTTCCAGCCACATCCTAACCGACCCAACATACATAAAATCAAGAAGTCCCAATCGACATGATCATAAGCCTTCTCTATGTCAAGCTTGCAAACCACCCCGGCCTTGTCATCTTTGAATTTAGAATCAACACGTTCATGAGCAAGCAACGCGGTCCAACATCTATCTTTCAGCCGCAAAAGCACTTTGGTTATCTGAAATGATAGAAACAAGAACATCTTGAAATCTACAACTTCTGGAATAATCACAATAAAGGCAACCCCCAACTCCCTCAACAGCCTCCCCCTCTCGAAGAATTCCTTAGCAAAGCCAACAACTTAATTCTTCACTTCATTCCAGAAAACCTGAAAGAAGGTCATCAGAAAAACATCCAGCTCCAAGGCCTTGTCCCTACCAAGTGAACCAACTGTTGCTTTCACTTCAACAACGGCCTTTCAAGATCAATAGCTTGGGAATCCAATAATCTAGAAAAGTCCAAATGTCTTGAAGGATAATACCAAAATGTTGCTCATCAACTACAGTTGGATAGCCAATGCCCAAAAGGAGGTTCCAGTCTCTGATTTAATGTGAACTTGGTGCAAGGTTAATCATGGTTGTAGAAGAAATTTGACTAGGACAGCCTTCTCCCATCTAGTGGTAGGTAGGTAGGAATTTATGCATAACCACCAACCTCAAACACCACCCCTTAATGAAAAAAATTCCCGATCCCTTGCAATACTTCTAAACCCCCAAAACACATATTAAGAAGATGCTAGGGGGAGCCCCCTCCCTCATTTTTCTCATTGTTGCATACAATGGTTTACTTCTTGAGACTTTCTTCCTTTGACCTGAATCTCACCAAATGCCCATCTCTATTTTCAAAATAAGTATTCTCTATTGCCAAATCATATGCGATTGCTCAAGGATTGCATCTCCCAACTTATTTCTTTCCCCAAGCCCATGTCCATATGCACACCACTATCCTGCCACACACATCCTTTTTCTTTTCTTTTCTTTTTTTGAAAGATCATAGTATATATATTAAAGGAAAAGGGAACTGCAGAAAGAGCGAGGCCGCTGAGAGAGAACCACCTAAACTCCAAGAAAAAGAAAATTACAGCCCTTGAGATTATCTACGTTAAAAGCCCATTCTATCATCATCTGTTTAACCTTACGCACTAAGAGCTCCACCAAATTGGAAACATCCTTGACGCATCTCCCATTCCTTTCTACCCACATAGACCACCAAACGGCCAGAAGAGCTATTCTCCATAATGTTGTCCTTTGCTTGCCCAGACTGACACTGTGCCACGCCTTAAGAAGCCCACCTACTGAGTCAGGGAAAGACCACTTGATTCCGAAGAGATTTAAGATTTCTATCCAGATTTGGTTAATATAGGAACAATGGACAGATGATCGGCCAATTCTTCGTCCACCATGCAACATAAACACACGTTAACTAGTGTCATCCCCCTTTTTCTCAAGTTGTCGACCGTGAGAACCTTTTTCTTTCCAATCAGCCATCCCAGAAAAGGAAAAAAAAAAAAAAACAATCTTAGGAGGGACCGAGTAGTTCCAAATCTGATTTGTCATGGGATCTTCTTTGGGGGAGGGGGGAACTGCCCATAAATTGATAAAGTGACTTGAACGAGAAAGTACCGGATTCATCGATCCTCCAAATCAGCTTGTCTGCATTGTATTGATCTGGCTTGCTTCTGGATATCCGATCAAGGAGGGCCACATACTCTGCAATTTCCCAATCATGTAAGTTTCTTCTGCATTCCAAATCCCATACTAACTTCCCACCGAGTAATGTATAGTAGCTAGCTACTGATGAGGTTTGATTTGGAACTATACGGAATATGTTTGGAAAGTCTTCTTTCAAAGCTGCTTCTCCCAACCAAATATCTTCCTGGAATCGAACTGCGTGGCTGTTTTACAACCACGCACTTTAAATCTGTTTTTTAATGTGTTCTGTAGTGCACGTTGAACAGTGCACTTGCACTTCTTCTTTTTTACACACGCACACACACCACCACACACTCACGCCGTAGTGGAATTTCACCACCTATGGGTACTCGAACCCTTAACTACGTGTTGAAACTCCTGAGAGTCTACCACCAGACTAAGAGTAAGGACCCCACAGTTTTGTTACATGGGCCCGCCTTAATTTATGTGTAGTATATCCATGCCGTCTACTATAATGTTTATTTTCCATCGAACCTGTTGATAAGGTCACATAAACTTTGACCTTGATATAGGGATAACACAAATAGTAGCTTGATCAAAAAATTTATAAAAAATGTCTTAAGAAATTTTTAATGGTGGGAATTAAATCCTTATTTTGTGGTACACCTAAGATTTGGATCAGCCTCATTTTATGGACTAGGCCCTAAAATAAGTTGGCAAAAAGGATGGCCCACATGGATATGCAACAAATACATTGAGGTAGGCCCCACTTTTAAAGGAATACTCACTAGTGGTCCACCGAAGATTTAGATTTACCTGAATTTTTGGATCATGCCTTAAAATGAGTTGGCAAAACAAATTGATGGCATTGATATACAAATACATCGAGGTGGCCCACCTGGCCCACTAGTGGTCCACCTGAGATCTGGATTTGCCTTTTTTTTCCAATTGTTTTTTGAAATAAGACCATTTGATATTTTTCATTTTTCACTGTCGAATAAATGTCCACCTGAGCTTTGGATCTACCTCATTTTGGGCTCATGCCCTAAAATTATTTTGCGAAATGGATGGACGGTGTGGATATAACACATTCATCACGGTGGGGCCCAAAAAACTTTGACACTCATGTGCTACACTTCACAATCTAAGTCCCGCCTAATTCGGGCCCTTAAAAAATTGTGCACGAGACATGTATTAACTTAAAATTTACCAATTAAATTATGAACTATAGTTGCTAACTCACAATGCCAAAATCAAATTGTTTGAATAGTTTTAATTGTTAATTTGTGAATGCTTATTTTTTAAAATAAGGCCTTTTGATTTTTTCCATGATTCACTATCCAATAAATGTCCACCAATTCATAAGCGAGATAATGCCAATAAATTGCATGAATTTGAGGCTGATTTGGGGCATGGATTAGTCCTCCAAGTCAGCCCCAAATTGGCAACGCCATCTACCTGAATTTAATTTCATTTTTTTAAAGAACTATTAGGAGAAATGATATCAAATTGTTAAGTATATAAATTATATATTTAGAAAATTAAATGTATGAATTTTGTAGTCAAATTCAGGTTATCTGGTTCATAAATTCATCAGACAGTCTGATACAACTTATCACCAAAGAGTGGACCATTACACCAACATAAACATGTTCCAATTTATAAATGAATGCATATTTGGAATGCTTAGAATATCCCGGATTTAATCCATATTTTTTTGGCAAAAAAAAAATTTGCGTCATTATGCCCCCGTATCCGTATCCATATCGGAGGGCACTGTTACGGCAACCGATACCGATATAGGATACCTTGGTTGCGTCTAGATTTATCTAGGATAGCCAGAACAGAAGCCAGGCACCTGAATAGAGACATGAAGTACAATGGGAGATTCGATAAAGCCGCTTTTATGAGAGGTAGACAGCCCTCGAGAGATAAATATTTGCATTTCCATCTGGCAAGATACTTCTCAAACCTATCTATGACCTTATCCCATAGAGATATAGGGGGCTTTCTAATGCACAATGGGAGACCAACAAAGGAGGTCGGGAAGCAGCCTGAATAGCAGTCAAAAAGTTCAGCATATTTCTTGATGTCTTCTTCCTCCATATTTACCCCGTACATCTTGGATTTAGATATATTAACTCTCAAACCGGAGACTGCCTCAAGCAGCGGATCGTAGTATGTAGGTTGATCACTGAATAGCAACGTATCATCCACAAACTGAATATGAGAAATCGAAGTGTCCATGCCATTTATTCTGATACCATTTAAAGTACCTTCTTCTTGGCCTCTGATTAGCATTCTGGATAAAGCCTCCCCAACTATGAGGAAGAGAAAAGGAGACAGCAAGTCACATGAGCTCATCCAATGCTTCCCAAAATTGTTATTTACTACTTCTCGTTCTATTAGACACCAACGATATTAATTCTCCTTGCTCAAAATCAATTTGATTGACACAAGCCTATCACCATTCTCTTAACCTCCACTATTGTATCATCCAATCTTTATCTAAGGGTATCCCTACCCCATTTTAGCATTATCTTTTTCCATATTCAACCATTTGTAGCCATCTATAATCTCTTTGGCTTTTGCTCTTTTCCATTGTCTCTTGTAAAAATGCTAAACTAACCATCCTCTGATTGTTCAGCCAACTCCACTCCTATCTGACACAGTTCCCACATTTCAAGTGGCAAGTGAATTGCCCCGCATGGACTTGGTTCCACACCCCTCCGACCACGGGAACCTTGCCTACTTTCCACAGCAACCAAGATTTGTTGCAACGGATCACTTATGGAAGAACACACCCTTGCACTTTCGACCGCAACCAGAGATGTAAATTATGGCACATCACTTCCAAAGGAGTGCCCTGGCACAAACTGGCTCACTTACCACCACAAGCAAGATTACAAATTGTGGCATGTCACTTCCAAGGAACGTACTATTTTGATTAAGATCTTAAACAAGATTCATCTTCACATGAACATGGCAAAATTTTGAGACGCAATTGTCTACCAGGCATGTCCCCTTTCATCTGACGAGGGACCAGCAAGTGCAAGCACTACCAACAAGGTGCAATTGCAGTGAGACATGCTTCTCCCCAATATACAAAAGTATATTGAGCTAAAGAAAAACTATACAAAACATAATATTTTACAATTTAAGAAAAACAATAAGCTTGAAGGTACATCTAAAGAATAGTGTTGGCCGGTTCCACATTTTAGCTCCAAATTGGCAGAGATGTCTATAACAATTTGAAGACTAGTGTTTCTTTAGTTCCTCGTTCAAGTAGCAAACATCAGATCCAATTTCAATCGCAGTTCGTTGGTTCATTTGCAGATTCCTCGATCGTAATGACAGGATGAGATTTTACCAGATTATTACGCCCTAATTCCTATGCTCAGCTAGGAAAGCATTTGCTTGAGTTTTACAAAGAATTGTTAAAGGTTTGAGAATAGGAGACAAATTGGAGGCATGGTCCTATACTACCAGTATTTAGATCATGATTGCTGGTCCTGTTTTGATATGATCACTATAATCAATTTATATTAAAAACATGGTTAAGAATGTGTCCATAGAAGTTATTATTTCGAACAAACCTACCATTTATGGCATGTAGATTAAGTCATAAGAATAAGAAGACAGTATTTGCCACTTTCATAGTCATGAAACTGTTAAGGAGAAAAAGGGCTATACAAACCTTGGATTTCGCTAGCTCTTCATCTCTCTTAACCATGTCTCTAATCAAAGGCACATGATCAAAAAGATCGTTCTCAGATGGTCTGATTTCATATAAGCTGCAATTTTATTCAAAGTCGGTGAGACCTACTGCTCAGTAGCATAAAAATTTTGAGAAATTCAATTAATAATGATGGTTGTCAAACCTGAAAACTTTCCGCAAGTGGTCCCAGAGCGCCTTTTCTGAGGCTTCCAGATTCACCCTCGCAAAATGAAGGCAATGAATGGTGATTAAGATCGTCCTGATTGTATCGTCAAAGCTCTTCCTTGGTTTCTGAAGTTTTATCCAACTATTCTCCTTGGAGAGCACCGACACCTCGGGTTGCTCCTCTGAAAGATCCAGCTTCCAAGCAGTGACCTGTTTGTAGATTTTCTGAAGGCCATCATCAGCTGTCCCATGCAAGAAGACCTGCTTTTCCGTGGATTCCGGGCTCTCATCCTCACCCCATTGAATTGGTAAAACAGAAAATGGAATGAGTTCATCCTTATCATCTACAAAGTGATAATTCGTGACCGCTTCTGGGATACCCACTCCCTCATCATCCGAAGATTCCATACTTTAAAGAAAGCTGAGGCACAAAAAGACCAGCCAATTTCTATATTGTATTCATTTTGGCTCTTACTTCTTACCCCACCACCTAATAAGAAAATTGTGAAGAAGTCAGTTATCAAATAAATCAAATCATATTCTGATTTTTAAATAAATAAAAGAAAAGAACATATTTACTCGGAAAGAGTTGAAATTCCATAATCAACAATGTTCAAAACCTGATTCCTTTTGCCTTGACAGACAAGAGGGAAACAATAAAAAATATTCTGACGTCCCAAAAACATGGATCGTACCATCCTGTGTAGGTGATCATTTATGCAATTGAATCCTCTACAACGCATGTTTTACAGTGTGTAAAAACCCAGCTCTGTGGGGCCCACCATGTTGTATATGTAAAATCCATTCCGTCTATCGGGTTCTATCCTTAATATTAGGCCCTAAGGCCAAAAATCAGCTAAACCCACAGCTCAGATAGGTTGAGGATGAGATGCCAACCATAGCTTTTGTGGCGGGGCCACCATGGTGCTCCTCATTCATCAAACACGTTAATCAGAGGTGACTCACCAAGATGCCAAAAAGATACAAAAATCAACCTGACACAAAAGTTGGGCGGGCTACACCATGTGAACTTCCCAGTTTCGGGAGCATTTTTACATTGTCTCCAATGATGTGGGCCATATCAGTTTATAGTCAGGCCTATCTTATGTATGTACTGTCCAACTAATGGCTCCCACCTGATAGACACAGTGGATGTTACATATACAACATGGTGGGCCCCACCAAGCTTGGTCATTAGCGCGTAAAACAGGTGTTGTAGGCAATTGCTGCTCATCATCTCTAAATAAAAACACCAAGTTTAAACCAAATTCAATTTTGATTTTTATTTTTAAAGAAATTATTTGCTCCAAAAGAGTTGAAATTCCGAAAAATTAATTGGAATTTATCAAAACCTAATCTTTCCTACAAGCATTCTTCCCTTGAGAATATGTGATATTTTCAGGGGCAAAGTGGAAACAAAAGATTCTGAGAGCATGAAAACATGACCGTACCGAACTCCCTGAAGCAGGCTCCTTTCTCTACATGAAAACACCATTTTTTTTTCAACCATATTTATAAAATAAATAAATTTTAAAAAAATTAATGATTTCTATGAAAGAGCTCAACTGTCCGAGAAATTAATTGAAATTTATACCAGCCTAATCTTTCATATAAAAAAGAAGCGAATAATAACCATAAAAATGAAAATATTACCAGAAAAAAAATCTATAGGAATTAAGGGGAAAAAAGAGGAGGAAAAACCCTAACCATTTCAATCTGAATTTCTTGAATTTTTGAAAAAAAAAAAAGTCTGAAATCGAATTAAGTGATGGAAAGAGAGAAAGGGAAAACAGCGTATTTTATTTTCTTACCCGACGAAAAATCGGCGTTGTAGAATCGTCGTTTCCGCAGCAGCTTCTCCAGAGAGACGGAAGGAACGTATGGAGATCGGAGAGACCCTTGTGTTAGTTCAGCACCATTTTTAACATGGTGGTGACTCTACAACGATGCACATTGAGTGGCTTTACTGTAATCTAGACCGTCCAAAACTCTTTATTCAACTGTTGATGGAGCATGACCGAAATTTTCAGTGATAAGATAATGAGAAATATCTTTTTTTCTTCTTGTTGAATTGATTGGATGGTTAGATTTCTTGATCAATGTGATCTTGGAGATACGATCCATCGAAGATTGGACCCACCGTTTGGATGGTCTGGATAGTTGCACAAAGGTGCGTGGGCCAGGGGGATCAGTCACCACTAATTTCAAAATGGTGCTGACTAACACAGAGTCTAGGCATATGAGAGGTGTTCTCACACGAAGTCGGTGCACTGGAACTTTCATATAAAACTCATTTTTCCCCATTTGATTTTCACTTTCTATGAGATCTGAGCCGTTCAAGTATGGTACCGATCATAAATTCACCCAGATTTTTAAAAAAGGACGAATCCGATTATCGCATTGGCCAGACTCATGATGACCCAGAGCATCGGTTGTCAGGGTTTTTCACGATGTGGCCGACCTGATGAGCGGTTCATTATCGTTCTAGGTGATCTTTATCGTGCAGCCCATATTTTGGATGGACAGGATTTTCTGTACGACCGGCACATCAGGTGATTACAGGTGAAATTCACTAAAGCATGGTGTGCCACACCCCATCCACCTCAGTGACGTGGCAAAGTTCTGGGGGACACGATAACTTCCCTTTTATATCCACACCGTCCATGCATTTTTAAATATGGTTTTAAAGCATGATTCAAAAAATGAGCGGCATTGAAAGCTCAAATGTACCACACCACAGAAAGTAGTGGGGATTGAACTACTACGTTGAAAACTTCTTTAGGACCACGGATGTTTTGAATCAAGCTGAAATTTATGTTTTCCCTGGTATGAGTAACCTTATTAAAAAGCTTGGATTGAACATATACATCATGGTGGGCCCTCTGAAGGTTTCAACGGCCATTGTCCCCCGCACTTTCTATGGTGTAGTACAATTCAGATTTGTATCCCTCTAATTTTTTGACACGTGCTCTGAAATGATCTCTAAAACCAAATGGACGGTGTGTATTCAACACGTACATCATTGCAGTGACCTCCGAACTTTGTGACGTTACCACCGAGGCCACACAATCCGCTTCCGAAACTCACGGGCTGTCCGGAGCAGATTGCCTGTGACCCCGGGCTATCTGGGGCACATAGAGATGTACGTGACAAATCCACTCCGTTCATCTGTTTTTAAAGACTACAGTAGTACAGGATAATAAAAATCATTTAGATACAAAACTCGTGTGGGCCATATCACATGAAACAGTGAGGATTGAATGCCTGACGGTGATTGAAGTTTTGTATCAATATAATTTTTTTTCTTAAGTTTATCTGAGTGGTAATAATTCTATGAACGGTTTGGATAGTATATTAACATCATGGTCAGCTCCAGGAAGGTTCGAGCAGTGGACGTTGTTATTCCCATTATTTTGTTGGTGTGGCCCACCTTAGCTTTGGATCTACTTATCTTTCGTTTCAAATACTATTGTGTCCTTTAAAAACAGATGGACGGAGTGGATTTGTCACTGATATCTATGTGGACCCGCTAACGGATCTAAGACCTCGTGTATAACATTGACAGATACGACCCACGAGTCATTTCTCCTTGAGTCCTTGTAAATGAATGAAGCGTTTCTTCTTAAGAGGTTTGCTACAATACGTTCCAGTCTGTTGTTATAGGATACGTCGGGACTGTAGCCATCGGATCTGGGTAACGTTTGATGATCCAAACCGTTGATATGACAAGATAAACATAACACAATGCCTTTATCGTAAGCTTTTTAGATTGTATTATCATAAACCTCGATATCTCGAAAAGGATGAAAATAATTAAATGATCGAAGGGTTAAAATAATACAATGTGAGGATTTTTCTCTTTCCTAAACCATCGATACTGTGGTCTATTATATGAACGGTTTGGATGATTCCAGGTGTAACAGCTATAGTTACGTAGTATATTACCAAAAGTAAAATGCGCTCGAAGCTTTAAGAAACTTCGATTCTCTGGCCGAGTGTGATCGATGGACGGATGATATACCAAAGCTCTTAGAAATTACTCAAAAAGGCTTAATCATTTTTATTAGTACATATGTATCTCTAACCATAAATAGTATTTATATAATATCTGATTATCGTATAAATGGACATTTATTGGATGGTTAGTAATTAAATATCCAATGGCCTTATAAGTGTCTAAGAATCACATATTAAGATTATTCAATCAACTTTAGTTTTGGACCGTAACTTCAAGTCCATTGGTTCCAATAATTTACTTTATTAATTTAAGTCACGTGTATCATTTTGAATTCATGCATATCCTGCATAGATGGAGTAGTAAATAATTCAATAGTATATTGTTTCTTAAATGTAGCACCCTAAAAATCGGGGGTCGTGCGTACGCTTAACTCCCGAGTTTCCGATAGTCACTTATAACCGATTTCATTATTCAGCATTTAATCCAGTTAAATTGTGCGACGTGAAATTTTCTGAAATCATGGAACACAACAATGAGACTACAGAAATGAAAGAAGTTTAACATACGTATATGTACAAGTCCAAAAGAATAAGGGGAACGCACATGGCGACACCCAGCAAAATCACAAAAGAATGTATATATATCTAAAAATACAAGGCCAAGTCGACACTTGGCAATCCAACCCGCCACTCATTCTGGCGGAGAACCCTCCATCAGCTGGAAGTATGACAACTCATCCTCCTCGTCGAGAGCAGTATCGCCACGCTCCCCCTGCTTCGCATCTCCTGCATATATGAGAGAGTCTGGTTGGTGTTTTAAAACACCGTCCTATAGTGGGAGTGAGTGATCAACTCAGTGGGTGTTATTAGTCTTAAGTTACAATAAGCATCAATTATAATATGAATTTAATGAAATACGGACATTCATCAATTCCTATAAACTCTTAATTAAATGCATGGATGCGAGATGATATGATGCATGCCCTCGCCACAACGCTCCATCGAGCGACTCTGTCTAATGATCGTGTATGTCAACACTTCTTCATCGCGACATCGACTTCCGAGTCGCCACCCTAGCTAATGCGATGCAGTGCGATCGTGTTAGCCGAGTTATTAGTTAAGTCCATTAATCCAACAAATTTAGAAATCTAATATACCTCACAAATCAATGCCCTAAATTAATTGCGAGGCCAAGACCCCCCAACGTGTGAGGTCAAGTCCCCGCGATCCTTGATCCCGTTGAGTTCCCCATCCCCGACTTCAAGCACATGAGAAGTGCCGAGAACTGAAATCGCTCGCGGTCACTACGGGGAGGCGAGTCACCCCAGCGTAGACCGACAGCTCGGACACAGTGTCCCATTCCACCATACCCGGCTCACGAGACAGTGGATCGAATTTAAATGATTATCGGTAGGCTACAACAGTGGCAGGGTGTTTCAGGTTTTATACTTGTGTGAGCAAACATGGTTAACAAAACAGGATTTGCCAGTATATAGGCTAAACTCATAAGTCGGGCGAGTACGAGACGAACGACATCGGGTACGATAGACCCATGTAGTCGAACTGCTACCGCCCATGCGCACCCATCCAATTAGCGGGTTTAGTCTCAAGGTAGCCCAACCGATGAGACTACCGTCTAACCTTATATTCTTGACCAATCCATGGGTTTAACGATGATTTATAGCGTTCCAACATCAAGGTTATTAACTACATACAGTATCATATTGCGTTCATCTTATCATTCATATCAATGTCCCTAACAAACATGTTACATTGTCATAATTAGAGTGCATGTGAGAAGTGTGAGTGGGTAGGAAAACTAAACATTTTCTACGTATTTAGGAATCAAAATATGCAAAGAAAAACATCATACATGTCGGAGGCATCATCATAAAAAGGAATTACACAACATATGAGCATATGATTATCAGTTATATCATCAAACATGTGACAGGTATAAAGGTGGTCATGAGAAAGAAAAATCTAAATAATCATGCAATTCCATACATTTTCATTAAGCACTCAAATCCCACGGTCTCTCTAGATTCCACACATGCTTCATCCAAACCGGCAAAATCATTAAACTCATGATATGATTGGTGTTACGCCACCTAGGATTAATAGTCCGCACCTTGAATTCGATGGAGGCCCGGAAGCGACCTAAAAATGACCGGCGGAAATTCCAAAAACTAAATCCTTTCGTGTAAGAAATTTTATGCCAATACCTTCTTAATACTTGGATCTCAAGAAGAAATGGGAGAGAGGTTCTTACCTAGATGGCCAACAGACGAGTTTGGAGGGTTGAGGCAGAGAATGACTTCTTGAAGGAGAAATTGAGAGTTGAAAGGGTTGATGCCCTTGACCCCACCTTGATTTAGGATTTACACAAGCACTTCTCCACCCACACCTACTCCCTTTGCTCTCCTTGGTCGTTGGAGAAATGTGGAAGCTACGGAGGGAGGCTTGTTGTCGGATGATGGTGGAAGTTATGAGGATGAGAGATTTGGTTGTGGAAGGTTGGAAGGAGTTATGAAGGAGGGAGATGGGTTGTTGGGAGTTGAAGAAAGTTATGAGGGAGAGAGGGTTTGTTGTTGGAAGAATGGAGGGATTATGAGAGAAAGCTAGGGTTTATTTCTCTAGAGTTGGGCCCCTTGGCCTTAGGTTTCAATGAATTCTCAAAATAGCCTCTTAGAGCTACTATTGTTGTTGTGGTGGCCCCAACACTCCTGTGACCACAAATTTCTGTGTGCACGTGTCTCATGGTCCAATGAGGGGCCATATAAAAATTGGAAACAATCGGATGAACGAATATGGAATATGAGTAAGCGATCCCGATTTTTAAATGGCCCTATAGGGTCCATTCCAGTCGTTGGGGCAGTTCTGGTGGTCCCCTGGCCATGAAATTTATACGGTAGGTGGTCCATGGTCAAATGAAGGATCATACAAATTTTGGGGTCGATCGGATATTTGGTTTAATCGTACGGGTCCGATGTACGATCAACGGTTACCATGCCACGATCGGGGCCTAGGTTTTGTTGACGGGCGTAAACTCGCACATTAGACCTTCACTATAAATTTAGAAGAAATTCGACGGCTGAAAAGTCAAGAGTCTCGATTTCATTTGCAAGTGCCAGATTCAAATTCCAGCATTGGTGGGGTGTATTTGGCCAGTGTCAGATCTCAGTTTTGGGTGTCCACTGGGTCTGAGGTCCGCGATGGACCTCAAGTCCAGTGAGATCTAGTATTCCCTAAAGTTTTGTAATTTTCTGACCTTCTTGCATCGCAGTATGGCCTGCACAGGCTGTTGCTAAGTACAAACGGTCATCTGCCTTTGGCGGCCCGCATTAGGTTCTATCATGACTTGTGTAGACTACTCTATAGGACTAATCCTATATTAATTTAGGTATGGTACCCCACCGTAAGTGGTTTTAATCGAACGGTCCTACGACAAGTCTTACATGGACGTCCCAGGACGCGATGCTGGTTAGACGAGATATTACATTAAAGTTAAAGTTCAAAGTATGGTACTTATTTTTTTCAATTATTCAAATTTATGTGACCTTATCAGTGGGTCGTGTGGCAAACATTCGTGACCAATACTTCTCATGATATGGTCCACGTGAGATTTGGGAAAATGGTATGACAACATAGATATAAAATAAATACATCAAGGTGGGCCATGGTAAGGGTTGCACCTAATTCGTGGAGTAGCTTGGTGGATCTAAGGTAGGTGAGACGTTTCATTGCAGCGCTCACATTGGCATATGTGTCTTAAATTGACACCATCCTATTATATTTTAAGATCATTTCAAGGCATGATCCAAAAATGAAGATGACAAAATCTTAGGTAGATCACACTATAGTAGAAAATTATGATTGGATCTCCACCAGTCAAAACTTCATGGACCCACATAAATATTTATTTACCATCCAATGTGTTGATAAAGTCATGAGTACCTAAATGAAGAGAAAACAAAGCCTTGAAAGAAGTCAACTAGCACTGTTTCATGTACAAGGGTTCATTTTATATTTGGATCTTCTCTCATTTTTAAAATCATATCTTATGATAAACTTTCAATATGGATGGACAGTGTGGATGTAGGTACATACATCACAGTGGGCCTCAAAGCCAGAGTTTCACCCCCCTCGGGATCCACCCCTTAACTTGCTCCCTAAAAGCTCCCTCGAACTCATTATAATGTATATTTGTCACCCAATTTCTTGAAGTGCGGAATCGGGTTTCATAGTGATTTATATACATTAAGACTACACCGTCCAACCATTTTGAAAGCTTGTTCTATGGCATGATCCAAAAAACAAAGCTAACTCAAATCTTAGGTGGACCACACTGCAGGAATATAGTCATAATTGAATCCCCACCATTAAAATATTTACGGATTGCATGGAAATAATTTTTTGCCATCCAACCTTTTGATGAGGTGAGAAACACCTAAATGAAGAAACCATACAAATATAATATTCATCCAAAGCTTTTGCAGCCCATAAGAAGTTTTTAATAACCATTCACCAAACATTTGCCCACATGAGATTGGGATATACTTTTTTTTTTTTTTTCTTTGTATCAGCTTTAAATACTGTAGACGTAGTGGCTGTAATCACATATATGACAGTAGGTTTTTACTCACGTCGTTGGATATGGGTCTCACCTAGTCTGCACCATTTTTTCATGAGGTGATCTACAGGATAGGACGACCTATTGCATAGCCGATGACAAGTGGTCAGTGCTTTAAAAGCTCCACTACGATGTTTGTATTCCATCCACTCCATTTATCCCTTTTTCCAGTTCATTTAATAGTATGAGCCTAAAAATGAGGTAAATCTAAATTTTAAGTTGACCACATAATAAGAAATATTATTGATAAAATGCTCGCCATTAAAATTTATCAGGGTATAAAAATTTTGGATCAATATGATATTTGTTTATTCCCTGCATCCAGGTAAGTATGAACTAATCAACGAGTTGGACGTCAAATAAACATTACAGTGGGCTCAAATAGGTTTTTAACGGTGGACATTCAAACACTACTGTTTCATGTGACGTGGTACACCTGATATTTAGATATGTCACAATTTTTTTGTATCAAGCCTGAAATTATATGGAAAAATGGATGGACGGTGTGGATAAAGGACATATACATCATGGTGGGGCCACCCAGCACCGACTACTAGCCACCTGGTCCGAGCCATACCTAAGGCCGAGCCAAGCATCTGGAGAGAGAGAGGAGGACAGAGAGGGAGAGACGAGGAAAGAGGCGCGGGAGAGAGGGAAGATGGCGTGCGCGGATACAGCATGCCAGCCAAATTCATGCAAGGTAGATGTGGAAGAAGCAGAAGTGCGTGAGAAAGGAAGAAGAGCCTGCATCAGCAACAACACCGCCAACGCTGCAGATCAACCCAATCTTATTCGCTGCTCAAAGTGCAAGAAGGACTGGAAATCCCTCCTACCCATACTGCCTACCTACCACAGTGAAAGCAACCTTTGCCTCGACTGTTTTCGTTCATATATCTTTGGAAAGTTCAAGCTCGCTGTCACCTCCCATAGCATGATTTCGCCCACTGACTCCGTTCTCGTTGCCTTCTCCGGAGGTCCTTCATCCAGGTCTCTCTCTCTCTCTCTCTCTCCAAACACATCAATTCATGCATTTGAGTTTGAGTAAAATTTCAATTCCAATAGAATATTACACATCTTCTTCTTAGTAAAAAAGATGTTTTTTTTTTTTTAACGAATAAAAGTACAAATTCATCTCTGGATTGGATGATCAGCAGAGGGTTTCAAATTCACTATATCGGCCCTTCATACACTTGCTTGTCCTTCAAATACAAGGAAATACACAATGCTTGCAAAACACAAGACCTCCCGCTTTGATACCACTTTGATGCAGGCGAATTAATCCCTAAAAGCTCGAACTGACAGAGCGTATCGAATTAATCCCTTTATCTCATAGCCCAGGCCCCACATCCCATGGGTTAGGACCTTGGCTGAACCTCCTCATGGGCCCCACATCACATGGGTACCGCCTCACGCGAGCCACCCGCATCACATGGGCCGCCTACCCCGAGTGTTCCCCTGCATCTCACAGGCCACCCCACTCGAGCCTGGTGTGAAAATGCCTCTGCATTAAATTTGCTCGGTTCAATGTAACGTATACACTACACCCCTCCAGCACTTAAAAGAAACAATAATTTCTCTGCAAAACAGGTCATAAATATTCAGCAAGAAATTCAATACGGTTTTATGGGTCCTGAAAGTTCTAATAGGCCGTCAACTTCTGTTATGCTGCGACCCTCAATGATTGCAACAAGGAAAGTTCCGTTTGCCTTTGAATTAATAGAAAACAGAAAGTATAATAAAAGATATTAAAGAAGAAAGAGTAGGAAAGAAGAGTCATCACTTGGGTGGGTGATCGTCCATCTTCGAAGAAAGGATGGGTAACCATATACTAATTTTGCTTCCTTTGATGTCATTTTTCAATGGATGACTAACCATATATGTGGAAGTTGGCTTGTAATTTATCTAACCATACAGGCATATACTAATTTTGCTTCCTTTGATGTATTTTTCGATGGATGACTAACCATATATGTGGAACTTGGTTTGTAATTTATCTAACCATATACTAATTTTGCTTCCTTTGATGTCATTTTTTGATGGATGACTAACTATTTATGTGGTAGTTGGCTTTTAATTTATCTAACCATATACTAATTTTGCTTCCTTTGATGTCATTTTTCGATGGGTGACTAAAATTATCGACTTGATATTCAAGCTAAAGTTAGGGGATAACTCTGTCCCATGATTCTAAATATACTATAGTGGAATTATTGTAAATATATTGTAGTGGTGTAAGTGTAAATATCTGATTTATCAAGATCTTTAGAATCCATCAGGTTTTCTAGAATCTCCCTATATGTGGCTTAAGAGGTCTATACATAGTGTCACCGTATTGATTCCTCCACCGTGGGTTTGAGCCTGTGGCGCAATGTTAGACAGGGCTTGTTTCAAAATTGAGTCTATGGTTTGATCCCTTTAACAAATTTCTCTAACACATTTCCTGGTATTAGAGCGGTATCCGACCAAAACAAATGATATGATTTGCTTCTCCCTCACGAAGGGTGTCAATGTTTCTTTTTTCTTTCTTCTTTATTCGAGATCCTTCTTCAAAGTTCAAAATCATTTTCTCTTCAAAGATTTTATCTAAGAAAATCTTTGATGGGGACATCATGTGCACACGTGCACGCACACCACCCCCTACGCACGTACGAAAACAAAAGGAAGGCCCCACCATCGATCTGGCCCGATGACGACGTCCAGGGAGGGACTCTTAGGTAGAAGACAAGTTTTGGTTTTAAAAAAGTGTACCTGATAATCAAGAAAAGTCCATCATGAGATTTCATGATCGTGGCCCACTTGTCGGATTGATTTCATTTTTTAGATTTTGCTTACTGTTATTATTTAGAACATTATGAACGCTTTAGATTTCTCTGTTTGGTTTTTTATTTTAGTTTACTTCGTCGCCAAGTAATAGGTTGCGCACATGGTGCGAGTTTTGGGGTATAGGATTTTCCCTATAAATAGGCACCCCTTGTAGTTCTTTTGATGGATTGAAGATTAATAAAAATTCTGCGTTTTCCTACTCTTTGAGTTGTGAAGCCTAATTGGGTGCGAAACCCTCCCTTCATCGAAGGGTTAACTATCGTGGTGCGAAGCCACATCGACCCCGATTCACTCCCATCCTCCATCATCTTCTTTTCCATCTTTCACCACCATTCATACTTCGAATTCGTTCTTTTTGTTGCATCAAATTTCTTCATTACAGCAGATTTTCAGATTTTGACCCGCCGGCGAGCTGAAACTTCGGCGGAGCGCCACACACAAACCCTACATCGGATCGAGCTGATATTTGGGAGTTTTGGAGTTCATCCCTGGCCGACCAGGGCCAAGGTGGCCTTTTTCTGAATAGTAGGCCCCACACATGTGCGGCCGTGATCACACGCACGAGCGTTTGGGCCGTTGTTGCTGTCCGCGCGTTGGAAGTGTCTTTCGGTTCAGGTTTTCTTCTTATTTTACCCTTTCATACCAGTTTTTCATAAGCCCTAACCCTAGATCGCATTATCCTTAATTTATTTGTCTCTTTTCTCACCTTAGGGTTCCCCGAATTGGAATTTTTGAATCTCTTGGATTAAGGGCTGATTACTATGCATGTGTGGGTGATTATTTCTTATCTTTGAGTGTCGTTTGGTTTATAATTTTTATTGATCCAGCCCTATCATGTGTAGGCCTGGACCCGCATAGATTCCCCTGAATTGAATGTTTGGACTTTCGTATGGGATATGGAATTTGTGTAATTGTTTATGAACTAACGTGATCTTAAGCCTGAAATCTTGCATATCACGTTTAATTTCCATGTCCTACATCAAATTTGGTATCAGAGCGTAGGGTTCTTGTAGGGGAATTCACCACATATTTAGGATTTAGTTTGTTTGAGTCCTTCATGCATTCAATCCATCATATATAGCTGAATTTTAATAAGAGTGTAGTCTCCTTCATATAGAGTCTCATAGGGTCATTTAGTTTTTAGACGCATATAGTTGTCGTAGCAGGTCCTTAGGTTGAGCAATTCAGTGTATGCCCACACGTACGGGTAGCGGCTTCGGTTTGCACCCTACAGTAAACATGGAACAATTGCAAGAGTTACTAAACAAGATATCTCAGACGTTGGAGTCTATGATTAAGCGCTTGGAAATGGACCAATGCGATGTACACATTACCCGAATAAAGACCATCGTCAGGATAAATCCCACCATTGGAGTAGATGTCCAATCTCAAGCAGGTGGCCTGGAGGATAGACCAATGAATGAGGTTGGTCAAGGAATTAATTATGGGTGTGCACTCGTGCACCCACCCCATAAGAGACATCAAGACCACTATTTTGATGGGTACAACATGTGCGACCTTGTGGCTGGAGAGAGTGCACCAGCGGCTAGTATAAAGTTACCCACTAAGGCCATTTCGGTAGTGGATGAGTTTCGTGATGTCGTTCCTGATGATCTACCAGATGAGTCTTCCCCTATGAAGGATATAGAGCACACTAGAACATGAGACATCGTAATACCTGTAGATGAGTTTGCATTTAATAGTTCTATCGATAGATCCACAGGTCTCAATCCTTATGAAGTCATTACTGGTTATAAACTTGGGAAACCTATTGATCTTGTCCCTATGTCACTATCCCATAGGCCGTCAGAACCTGCAGAGTCTTTTGCGCATCACATTTATTCATGGCATCAAGAAATCAGGCAGAAAATCATGACTGGTAATGAACATTACTCACTTTCTGCAGACCAACATAAATATTTTCAGGAATTCAATATAAGGGATTCTGTGATGATTGGCATTAGGCCAGAGCGGTACCCTCAGGGAGCCGTTCGAAAATTACATGTGTATAGCGCTGGACCATTCAAAATTATAAAACGAAACGCTCTCAATGCGTATGTGGCAAATCTTCTACCCTCCATGGGAATTAGTTCCACATTTAATGTGGAGGATTTAGTTGCATTTCAAGGGGTCATTAATGCATTGTCCAGCCTTTTGCCTAACCATCCTGATTCCCCAAATCTTTCCCTTGATCCATGGCCCCATCCAGACACATTTTCTCAGCCTCTACGTCCCATACATACCCGTCCCGACCTATTTTCTCAGCCTCTACCTCCCATGCCTACTCTTCCCAACCTTTTTTTCCATCTTTTACCTCTTATACCTAACCTTCATACACCCAGAGAGGAAATAAAAGATATCCTGGACCATCAGATAGCTTCAACGTCGGATGACGGGTTTCAGAAGTACCTGGTTAAATGGAAGTTACGCCATGCTTCAGACAACACGTGGCTCACTGAGGAGGAGTTTCAGAAACTTGATCCTGACATCCTGGATCGGTTCGGGAGTTTTATTTCGCCAGTGGCGAAATCTTCACAGCCGGGGAGAATTGATGAGGACATCATGTGCACACGTGCACGCACATCACTCCCTACGCACGTACGAAAGCAAAAGGAAGGCCCCACCATCGATCTGGCCCGATGATGACGTCCAGGGAGGGACTCTTAGGTAGAAGACAAGTTTTGGTTTTAAAAAAGTGTACCCGATAATCAAGAGAAGTCCATCATGAGATTTCATGATCGTGGCCCACTTGTCGGATTGATTTCATTTTTTAGATTTTGCTTACTGTTATTATTTAGAACATTATGAACGCTTTAGATTTCTCTGTTTGGTTTTTTATTTTAGTTTACTTCGTCGCCAAGTAATAGGTTGCGCACATGGTGCGAGTTTTGGGGTATAGGATTTTCCCTATAAATAGGCACCCCTTGTAGTTCTTTTGATGGATTGAAGATTAATAAAAATTCTGCGTTTTCCTACTCTTTGAGTTGTGAAGCCTAATTGGGTGCGAAACCCTTCCTTCATCGAAGGGTTAACTACCGTGGTGCGAAGCCACATCGACCCCGATTCACCCCCATCCTTCATCATCTTCTTTTCCATCTTTCACCACCATTCATACTTCGAATTCGTCCTTTTTGTTGCATCAAATTTCTTCATTACAGCAGATTTTCAGATTTCGACCCGTCGGCGAGCTGAAACTTCGGCGGAGCGCCACACACAAACCGTACATCGGATCGAGCTGATATTTGGGGGTTTTGGAGTTCATCCCTGGCCGACCAGGGCAAAGGTAGCTTTTTTCTGAATCGTGGGCCCCACACATGTGCGGCCGTGATCACACGCACGAGCGTTTGGGCCGTTGTTGCTGTCCGCGCGTTGGAAGTGTCTTTCGGTTCAGGTTTTTTTCTTATTTTATCCTTTCATACCAGTTTTTCATAAACCCTAACCCTAGATCGCATTATCCTTAATTTATTTGCCTCTTTTCTCACCCTAGGGTTCCCCAAATTGGAATTTTTGAATCCCTTGGATTAAGGGCTGATTACTATGCATGTGTGGGTGATTATTTCTTATTTTTGAGTGTCGTTTGGTTTATAATTTTTATTGATCCAGCCCTATCATGTGTAGGCTTGGACCCGCATAGATTCCCTTGAATTGAATGTTTGGACTTTCGTGTGGGATATGGAATTTGTGTAATTGTTTATGAACTAATGTGATCTTAAGCCTGAAATCTTGCATATCACATTTAATTTCCATGTCCTGCATCAATCTTTGGCTAAATCTTACCTAAAATTCTCAACTTAAACTGATCAATTCTAAGTTTTCTCCTTCTAAGATTGAGTCCAAAATCTGTTTTTCTAAAGGAAAAAAATAAAATAAATTTCTCATCATCTTTTCCTGAAATCCCAAAATCATCGAGTCCCAAATATTCTGAATTTCCAAAGTCAGCAAATGACCAAAATCTCCAAATTATCACATTACTGCACATTTTATAAGTTTTTAACAACAGATATCATATCTCTCTACAAAAAGAAAAGGATTTGATTTGTAAACCTTTTAACCGCATGGGTGCAGTGTGCAAACTTTCATTGATGCTAAAGGTGTTAGTTGGAGCGGCCACTTCTTGGAATGTTCACAGCCCAAGAATCACATTGAGTGGATGGCGAGAACTAGGAGAAAAAGTCACCTACATTTTTCGTTATTTGACCATCCAATTGATGACCATTGTAGGTTATTTTGTGCATGGCTTGGATCATCCAATCAATCCATGTTTTGGGTAGTCACCTATCCAAGAGGTGGCCGTATTAATGGATGGCCCTGATCAACGAGTACCTTCACAAGTACTGAGCATTGGTGAAGGTTTACACTTCGTCTACATGTGAAGGTTAATGAATCCAAAACATTGAATTCTCAAATCGGGGAATCGGACTGGTGTTAAAAGTTATTCTATTTCCAAATCTACCAGGATGTCTGGTGCTGGTGCTGGGCAGTGACCCTGAATCATTTCCTTTGAAAAAAAAGCTGACTCCATTCCATACTTTAGGAGGTTGGCAAGCATTTTAAGCAGTTACATGAGAGAAATGATCGTGAGTTGCCAAGAAGTTGTGACATAGCTAACACTATCAAATCCTTTCGGAGATATTCGATGAAATGGACTGATGCAAAGACATTTTTGTTCATTATAAAATCCTTTTTCACTAACTACCTCTTTGCACTAGTTATTTATAATCAGTCCATGAGTAAAGCCTTGATATTTGGGTGGTGTGAAGGAAGATTCATAGGCCACTTAAAACTAAATCTAGTTGCAAACGGACCCAAACAACCCTACTCATGACCCAACCCAACCCAACCCAACCTAACGCAACCCAAGATGGGTTACGGTTGAAGATTTGGTAAATCGTGTTGGGCTCCGGTTTGGGAACTCGACTTGGGTCTTTGGTGTTATTCTAGTGCCCAAAAAGTAATTAGCAAGAACACTATATGATGAGTTGTAGATACAAAATAATAATAATAGTAATAATAATAATAAAATGAAATAAACACAGTTTAAGAATGAGTGCACCTAATGCTGTGAACGAAAAGAGGAGAAAAGGAGAATGAAGAATGATAAAGCCAGCAGAGGCGCGTAACCAGGTCGCTTTCTTGAAGACGATTCACGTCTATATCTCAAAATAGGCGAATGGCACAGATGCCTTGCTGCAACATTTACAATTATCATGAAGAGGTGGTTCACCGACTTCGTATCCTGAAGAGAAAACATTATCATGTGCTTTTTGGAGATTCTCAACTGAAGCACTTTGTTTTTATTCCCCAGCCAACCAAATGCCTCAATCCTAGGCAGGCCTTTATAGGATCTAATAAGCTCCATTGCGTCAAAATTCTCCTGGGAGGAAAATTGCAAAGCTAGGTAGTAGGATTTGGTGGAGAAGCAACCTGATCTCTCTAATCTCCACCCCAATCATCCTTCACAAGCTATCTAGAGCCCATCGATGGACAATTTCAGGAGATTCACCAAATCCCCACCTCCTTGTGAAAATTCTTGTGACATGGAGGAGAATAAACTTCATTGTCTCCAAGAATGGAAAAGCATTGAGGGACGAAGCACATTTCTCTCAAATGCAATACTGGCCTGCTTATGGAACACAAATCGAAGATGCTGTTCTGTACAACACAAATCGAAGATGCTATTCTGTACAACACAAATCCTCCCAAAACTGAATGCAAGCACCATTGCCCACCCGGAATATAGTTTCCTTCTTGAAGAGCTCTTGGATAAGATTGCTTTCCAAGCACTCAATGCTCTACATTGAGAGGTAGCCATCGAGAACCAACCACCCTCAGTAAGCCTGTACTTATTGGTGACAACTTTTTTCTATAGATTATTCTCTTCCACCCCAAACCTCCACAACCACTTGCTGAAAAGCACGAAGTTCATTGTTTTCAATCTCTAATACTAACTCCCCCTTTGCTGGCTGGGTTGCACACGCATTTTGTTCCACTCCATGAGGTAGAATTTCTGTTTGCTCATCCGAACCGCTCCACAAGTAGTCTTTGTGAATCTTTTCCAATCGGTGAATGACACTTGTTGGACACCGAAATAGTGATATCAAGAGTAGAGGCATGTTGTTAAGGTAATTCTCCTGCATAGGGATAAATATCTGCCCTTCCAGTTAGAGAGCTTCCTCTCAAACGTCTCAATAACCCTATCCCACGGGTGTTGCATAGGCTTATCAGCACTGGGAGGCAAAGGTAAGAAGAATGAAGGCCTCTAACTTTGCACACAAACACTTCTGTGTTACACAACTTCATTGGAACCCAATTTAACACCCAAAGTCTCACTTTTGTGGATTATTATCTTCAGCCTTAGATGGCTTGAAAACCTTGGATAACTTGAGTTATCAACTTGAGAGGCATTGGCATTGCAAATGAGGCTTATAAGATAAGGATATGAATTTGGTTATAATGGAGGAAATTGAGCTTTTAAATGGAAAGAAAATGATTGCGTAAAAAAGAGATGGAGGGAAGATGTTTAGAAGAAAAGCTAAGCAGAAAAAGAAAGAAAGAAAAAACTGCCGGGATGGTACTAGTAGGTTCCATGATCGGAGATTGACAGATTGCGACTTCTAGAGGATGGAGGGGATTGGATTGGTGGGTTGCATGAATGAAGTAGAGATACCATGAAAAGAATCTTGAAGTACAAGTGTTGTTTTTGGTATTGAATTAATAAGAATGAATATAAAGGTACTTTATACATAGGCTTCTCAAATCTATCCAGAAAGATTCTTGAAATCTTCTCAAGTTTATCTAGAGAGATCCTAATCCTCACAAGCTTATCTGAAAGACAAGGATACTTCATAGTACATCAAAATTACAAGAATACCCTTGGAGAAAGTACATCAATATTTCTTAATAACAACTATTGCCTGTTAACTTTGATTATCGATTGGTGGTTTCACTGAATTCAAGGCCTGTTTCTGAGCATCTTTAAGCTATAATCATTTTATAATTTTTCTTCCTTGAATTTGTTTCCTGATTAAAGTCATCTTTGTTCTAGGGTGGCACTACAATTCATACATGAGATGCAATGCAAGTCACAGAGGAATTTCAATGCAAGTAGAGACAGATCATTACCAGTCTTTGGTGTTGGAGTTGCTTTTATTGATGAGAGTGCTATTTCTGATACCCCCTCTCATAAAGTTGACGAAGCAATTAAAGAAATTAAATTGATAGTGTCGAGTTTAGCTCCCCCAGCCAAAGAGTTACATATCACACCCATTGAAAGCATCTGTTCTCTGGATTCCAGTGAAAGGAGAAGCACATTGAATGAGTTATTACATACTGTTGATGATGTAACTGGGAAAGAAGACCTTTCGCAGCATCTCCGTATGCTTTGTTTACAGAAGGTTCTGTTTTACTTGATCATTTTATAGTATTGGACAAGGAAAGGTGGTTAGAGTTTTCTCAAATTTCTGTTGTTTTTATTTGATGCAGATTGCTTTTGAAAATGGATATAGCAAACTGGTGTTAGGGACATGCTCATCAAGGATTGCTTGCCATGTTATTTCAGCAACTGTGAAGGTTTTTCACCAACTTCATGTTATAGACTTAATTAAGCAAATGATCAGTAAAGCTGCATTCTCTTTGTTAGACTGAAACTTCTCCTGATAATGTATGTGTTCTGAATCTTCAGACACCGTTGAACAAATTCAAACACAAAGCAACTAAACAACTGAAAATTTAATACCATAATCTATAGTAGAAGGACATGGTTAATAGCAACTGGCTGCAGATAAATTATGAAATATCAAAAATTGATGGGGAGGATACTTATGATTCAAAAGAATCGCCTTGCTTCCAATAAAGAAGAGATTTCTTAAATAAACTAAAAAAAAAAACTATAAGCAGATGATGGTCATTAGCTTATGTGCAAAGCAATCCCTCCTATACATGTAACTGCAGTTCTAGCTAAGTGCAGATAATACGATGTTGAAGGATTATTCACTTGTGCAGAGATTCAAGTCCGCTAGCCAGTCTGCTTGAACTTTTGGATTGCAGAGAGATAATGGGATAACTGCCCCCACCAAACTGTAAGCAAGAAATCACGATCTTTAAGTTAGCTTGTGTAACTTTTTTCTCAATCTAAGTTAGCTGAGGGAAGCCTCAGCAGATTGAGGTTTGGGAGTGGGGAAGCTTCATGTCAACATGTGCACAAGCATGTAGGTGTTTGCAAACAGGAGTGAGAGCGCAAGTCGGTGCAGGAGCAGCACCTGAATAGAAGGTTTCTGCACGGCTGCACCTAGGGTCCTGGTTTTGGAAGAAATACCATACTCAATTATTGTTTTTGTTTTCACAGAATTACATTGGATCGAAATGTTGAGAACCTGTCTTGGCACTGAAAAACCTATGTGAGTAATACCTGCGACTTAAAGGGAAAAATAGTCGATATAACATTGAGATAAATATTTAAAGGTACAGTACTTGGCAGTTAAAATATAACTCTGAAAAGAATAGAAAAGAAAAGAAAAGAAACGAAATGAAACTTGGCTGTTAAAGCATTTGACAGGGATGTCATGCCACAAAACTAGCACAATGTTGGAGTGAAATTCATCGACTGGAGTTTGCTGTAATGACTATGTGAGCCGACTCAATAGGGCCACACTGCATGCAAATGTCTCTGAGAAGAAAAGTACTTTTGAACTCTTAGTACTACTTTTGCTCACTCTTCAGGGTCAAGGTTACTCTTTACCTGCTGATATACAATATGTGGATGCGAGATGGGAAATCCCAGTAGTTCTACCTCTTCGAGACTGTCTTTCACAGGAGCTCACCATGCTCTGTAATCTTGATAGGTAAAAGATCTCTTGGAATATACTTCATTTTTCCGTCAAGTCCCATCATTGTTTGAATGACCAGTTCTCATTGGCAGTGCAGTTTGAAGACCCAGGAGCTGCTTGACGACCATCGCTCTGGCATTAACAGTTTAGTCTCATCATTCGTTAAACTCTTGCAGGTATGACATGTCATTTTGTGCAACCTTTTTCTACCAGTAATTGGTGAAGAGTTGGTCTGGGAGATTAGAACCTGTCATTATAACCCAAGGAGACTTGGAACCCTGTACAGTTATTTTTGGGCCCGATTGGATAAATGTCCTTATTGATAGGGCTGTCAATCGGTACATGGACCCGTGGTTGCCCGATGAATCCGACCCGACGGGTCAGGTCCCATTTATTGGGCCTGCTAAGAAATCGGGTCGGGTTTGGGTCTCACCTTTTGGACCTCGCTAAAAACTTGGGTTTTTTCGTTTTCAGGTCAGGTCCATGTGATCGACCGGTTAAATTTGGGTCGGATTTGGGTCCAGGTAGTTTTAATAGTAAAATTATATATATTTAATATGCATTGACTATTCTAGTAAAAGAAATGGGGTTTCCTAAGCCACACACATGTAAGAGAGCCTGTTTACATGCCAGGTGTGTGTCAAAGTGGAATGGGCGCATGCAGCTAATGTATTACCTGCTGCTCATTTTCCACTTAGATGGCTAGAGTTGTAGGGTGTTATCTTCGTTGTTTTGTTTTGTTTTTCTTTTCTTTTGTATTCTTTGGCTTTTGGCCTTTTTGATAAATTCTTATTATTGTCTAAAAAACAATTGGCACATGTGTCTAATCCATCCATTGTGTAGGCCCAATCATGTAAATGCTCTTACTTGTCCTGCACCCATGTCGAAAACTAGATCCAAAGATGCAATGGGTACCTGAACCTGATAAGATCTGGGTCTGGGTCTCCAAGATCTAGATCTGGACCTAGACCCAGCAAGACCTAAACCTGGTTAGCCCAGGTATGGCATGGGTACTATAGGACCCAAACTGAACCTGACCCATTGACAGTCCCACTTATCGATTTTGCCTCAATATGAAAAGAGGGGCCCATGCCTACACGTCAGTCCTTCATGTCAGATTGTGTTGGTATCGAAAGGGACTTCCATTTCCATTTACACAAACAGTCACCTAACTAGCACTTCTATTGTCACTGCTGCTGAAATTCCTAAACTGATAAAATATAAGCTTGCTGCAGGAAGAAAATCCTTCCCGAGAGCGCACCATATTGCGAACAGCAGAAAAGCTGAGCCCATTTTCTTTCAACAAGATACCTGAAACCGACTCCCATGACAATTTGTCCACCCGTCGATGTCAGAAGCCGCTGAATTTCAAACCCGATGAATCCATTCCAGTGGATGTTCTCTGCCCAATCTGTGGCAGCCCCCTCAGTAAATCATTCTTGCAGAATTTGGGATGCAAGCTTGGGAATTCCCAAACAAGAGGTGAAATATTTGCAGCCAATTGCTGCTCAAGCTGCTGGTTTCAGATCATCCCAAAAGATCCATTATCACTAGATCATTTCTATTCTCTCCTACCCAAAGTTATGACCGAAAGAGTTGAGGATGAAACTGGAGCGGGTCCGAGTTGGCTAAGGTGATTATATTTACTTGCATGATCATTATTATTTTCTGTCCAATTTTCTTATTTAAATTATTTGATGAATTTTCAAATTTTGATAAAAAGATGGAAAAATATGTTATTCTATTGGTTCTGAGGTGCAGTGAGTCTTTCTTCAGGGAACAAATAAAAGATTGCTTACTGTCGGAAGATGAGGATGGAAGCTGAAGCTCGATCTGCTAATGGTAGCCAGGTCTCAACCTGAAGCCTTGAAATGTCATACTAATAATTATCAGTAAATGCTAGCTCATTTTTTATTTTATTTTAAAATCTCTTTTCTTACCATTCTGATTTATTGCATAATGGGATGACTTAATGTTATCCAGATCATAGGAGAAGCTTATGTTAGTGTTCCACACTATTGCTCATTGATTAAAATGCCTGGATTGGATCTTTTCACTACAGAAAATGAGATATTAAGGGTACTTTTGGATGCACTAACAAACTGAATGAAATTATGATATGATAAAGTAGAATATGTTCATGTAGTGAGAGAGATGCCTCCTAGTATTAGGGCTTCCATTACATGATTAGAGATTACAAGAATACCCTCTCACTGGAGTGAGCACATAAAAACTCATAACCATCTCATCACCGTCTGCTAACAAGGTGGGCCATACATGATCATCATCATCAACACTCCCTCAAAGTTCATCAACACTCCCTCAAGTTGGAGCATAGATATCATGAATACCCAACTTGGTGAAGAGATGAGTAGATGAGTTTACTCAAGAGTTTTAGTAAGCATATTGGTCCATTGATCTTGTGATCTGACAATAAGCATGCATATTTCATTGCCATCAACTTTTTCTCTAAAGAAGCAACAATTGACTAACGCTTGCTTCTTTTATGATAAATTTTATTATTGGCAATGTGAGAAGTAGGTCAATTATCACAATGTTGCGTAATGGATCCCTTAACCCTAAGCCTCAACTCATTCGTCATTGTTTCTAACAAAATAAGCTCACTTGCAGTACGAGCCATTGCCATGGACTCTCATGCTTGATTGAGTTACCACAACTGCTTCATACTTCACTAGGTAACTAAGTTACCTCCCACAAAGATGCAATAACTTGTATTAAATCGCCCGCGAAATGGAGAACCAGCTAAGTCAGCGTCTTAATAATCTATAATTCGAAGATGACCATTGTTTTTGTACAAAATTCCACAATTAGAAGCTCCTTTCAAAGTATCTTTGTATATCTTCCATATGAGCAATACCGGGAATCTGCATGAACTAACCAACCATAGTGACAGGGAAAGTGATGTTTAGTCAAGTGATTGTCAAATAGAACATTTTTTTAAAAAGATGACAATATCTTCCTGGATCACCAATCAAGTTTCCTTGATTTATGGCTTATAATTTGGATCCCTAGAAGTTTCGACTGATTTTGTACATCATAACTGTGTTTGCAAAAAAAAAAAAAGGAAGAAGAAGAACAGAACAATTTCATCGACTATGACTCAGATACAATAAGTTTTGCAGTTTAGTTTGTTTCATTTATGTTATTTTATGCTGCGTGTACAATTTTTAAGTCCCAGAGTATCAAGTTTCATACTCTAAGATTTAGCCATATTAAGGCAAAATTTCTCTATATTTCTCTTTAAAGAGAAGATACATGATGGAATTAGAAATATCCTAATATAAGATTTAGCTAATTACAAATCCTAAAATCTAATTAAAATCAATTTACATGGATACAATCTAATATGTTATACGAAGGTTATGAACAATGTGGTGTTATGTGACAAAAAATTCATGTTGAATAATGGCTGTCATTTTATTCAGTTGTAGCCTTTTCTTCCTCCTCTCTCTCTCTCTCTCTCTCTCCTTTTTATAAAATAACATCAGTCTTTTTATAGGGAATTTTAATGAGAAATTCCTTACGAATCTGAATTTTATTAAATGATGCTTTGAGCAGTAGAAAGTCTGTAGCAGTGCTTTAGAAGAAAAATTACCAAACTGCATCATTTATTTTTATTTTAAAAAGTGACAAGTCAAGAATCATGGGCACATGTGCTATCCGTATGACATCCAACCCATCCAATATATGCACATGAACCAAAAATATGGCCAATCAACCCGTCCAATAATTGCATTAGTTCAATCAGGACCTAGGCTGCTGGATAAAGGCGCTGCAGCGATCCAAACTATTGAAAAGATGGGCCCACTTTGAGTGGGATACATTAAAGAGAACTTTCATATCACCTTTTCTTATTTAAAAATTAAGAAGATTGTCTATATTCAAAGAAAAGAATCAATACAATTTAAGGGTTACTGTTCTCCTGACATCCTCATCCAACGTGAGGCTGTCATATAAATGGTTTGAATTATAGAAATATGGCAGTAGATCCAAAGGTTAAAGTCCCCCAACAATTAGTTGTATAGACAGTTTGGATGTAGAGATAAGAAGACCAGCAAACCCTAGCAAAGGCATGTGCACTGGAAGCGCGCATCCATGATGTGCATGTATCCCAAGTAATACGAAGAAAAACAACCGTATGGGTACCTCATCTCAATTCCAGAGATGAGGTGTGCAGGGTGATTTGAACCATCCATACATCCGCTTGCAATATGGATAGGCTTCGGTTAAAAAAAAAATAATGATGTGAGGGGATGGCATGCTTGTTTTTTCAATTACACTAATAAATATATGAAAATGAGTAATGATTATAAAATGCTTCACTTATTTGGTGATGTGAGCTGGATTTTTTCAATTATAAAATGCTTTATTTTCCTTCAAATCGATAGTTGTGGATCATCCCACCGAGATGATTTTCAGACCATGGTTCATAGATTGTGTAGCCTGCATGATAAGTGGTCTAGATCTTGTAACATTCACATGTTTCAATGGAAATTATGAGAAGTAACCAAGTGAAAAATTAGCAGGGTACTCTAGCACTGAAGGTCATTATTCTTATAGAATTTTGGTGACAATGAAACTTGCAATCTCTAGTAGCATTACTCTATGCGAGTCCACCTTGATATAACAACCTGTTGAGGGAAGGAGCACTTTTTGATCACGCACAGAGTAATATTGAAATCGATGCAAACCACAACATAGGGATTTACATGGTTCTCATTTATTACATCCGTAAATTCACACCGAGGTAAACAAAATGAAAAAAAAGCAGTTCTTAATACAATGACGTCTCTCTCTCTCCCCAGAATATATATTACCTCGAACATATTAGAGTTTATATAAAAGGTACTCCATGTGAAATTATGAAATTACCCTCTAGGCCTGCAATGACGTCTCTCTCTCTCCCCAGAATATATATTACCTCGAACATATTAGAGTTTATATAAAAGGTACTCCATGTGAAATTATGAAATTACCCTCTAGGCCAAGTGCTATGCTCCGATTGCAAGCAAGTGGGTGTTGTACCCCATGACTCTCAGCAAGGTCAACGCATAGCTTGAAGTTGTTATTAGATAAACAATACATATCTGATTATCAAGCTCTACAGATTCTCAAGAAGAAGGGCTTGTTGTAGAAGGGATCAAATAAAAAGGGGTTGCCAAACGTTTGCTAATCAGGTGGGGCCCATAGACAAGCAAAGTACCTCTCACGTGCAAATGCATGTTCATTTTACTAGTATATAAAGATTACAAATGGTGGTGAGCACTGTTAACTATAAGCCATCGGGTCTGGGTCCATGGATTCGGATCCGGTTAGCAATCAGGTTGATCAGGCACTCTATAGGTACCGAGTATATGATTTTGTTTTTCTATATATATATATATATATAGTTACATTTTAAAAACCATAGGGAAGTATTTTTTTAGTATTAGATCCCAAGTGGGATCCGAATATGAGCACTATTCTAGACCCGATTTTGGATCTACACATATTCCAGGATGTCACTCATGCATTGAAACTAGACCCACATAGCATGTGACGTACCAAAATCAGATTAGATTTTGATCTTAGCTAACATATGGTAATAGCATCCGGACTGTTGGCCAAAATCGCACTCCTCGTATACTATGTAAGCCCACTTTTACATAGGGTTGTCAATGGGCTGGCCAATCATTGTCCAAGCTTAGCCCGCATTGTTTAATATATGGGTCGGGCCGGACCGGACCATGCTGATGGACTGTTATACATGGTCTAAACCTAAACTGATTACGAAACAAGCCAGAGTAGGCCCTCAGGCCTGATACTCCAGCCCAACCAGCCCAAAATGCGAGCTCGGCTCATTGACAACCCTACTCTATGTATCCAATTTAAACCTTAAGACCCTAAAACCTTAAACCCTACAAAGAAAAGAAATTGTTATTTCTTATGCACCTGCCATTGAAACTACAACATGAGCAGCTTAAAATATAACTTGCAAAGATTTGGGCTGTGAGTGGGTAGGGCCTGGGGTAGGTCTCGCCCCGATTTTGAACTATTTCAGGCTAGGCTGGGCCTATTCAAAATTCTGATTTTTCAGACCCAAGCCCGGCCCATTGACACCGCTAGCAAAGATGAATCTTAGCAAAAAAGTCTCATTAATTGGCCAATGATAACCATATGAAATTAGATTAAGATCACTGATAAGCTTTATTTTTAATAATCCATTTGATGGTTGGCTAGGGACCCCAATGCTAGCTAGCTAGATGGTGTCAAAATGTTGTAGGCCCCACCATGATGTATGTGTTTTATCGACGTCGTCCATTCATTTTTCTAGCTCATTTAGGGCTTGAGCCCAAAAAATGAGATAGATCCAAATATCAGGTGGACCACACCACAGGAAATTGTGGGGATTGAGTGTTTACTATTGAAAACTTTTTGGGAGCTACAGAAGTTTTGGATCAAGCTGATATTTGTGTTTTCCCTTGGTCCATGTCTATGTGACCTTAACAACATGTTGGATGGCAAATAAACATTACAGTGGGCTCTAGGGAGTTTTTTAATGATGGATGTTCATTCAAAACTGTTTTCCTGTGGTGTGGTCCACCTTATATTTAGATCTACCTCATTTTTGGGCTCATACCCTAAAATGAGTTAGAAAAATGGATAGACAACATGGACAAAACACATACATCATGGTGGGGCTCACAGAGCTTTGACACTAGCTAGCTGTCCAGTGTTGGGGTCACTAACCAAATCGTGTCTACTAATCAAACTGTTATTAGTTCATTGCTGGTTTATACATTAAGTGGATATATGGTAATCACAAATAAATCAATCTAAGTCCACGACCTCTCTTTTTATGAAGCACTAACCTAGGAACATAGCTTTTAAGCTAGTATTTATCGTTTGGAAAATGGAAAATAAGAAGAAGAAAAAAGAAAGAAAGAAAAATCATTCATTTATCAAAATTTAAAAGTTAGTTTATGTGCATATGTCACCACAACAAAACTGGCCTTTACCGGCAGTCAAAATTGCCGGTAAAGACCTAAAACACTGCTGTTAAAAGATTTACTGGCGGGTAGGAAAATGCCGGTAAAAGCTGCGTTGGTAAAGGATTTACCGGCAGTAAGCATCTTTTACGGGCAGTTGTGCTGGGTGCCACTTCATGTAAGATTCACCGGTGGTTTATACACTTTTACCGATGCTTTTCTGAGCCCCGGGAAATCCCTGAAAAACACCGATGGTATGCTGAACTGCTGATAAAAGTTTACTGAAGTGCTGGTAAAGGTCTAAAGTGCCAGTATATATGTTGGCTACATGCATATTTGATTGAAACCTGCATTTATTTTTTTTCCACATATTTAAACGTGCCTCATTTTTGGGCTTATACCCTAAAATGAGCTAGAAAAATGGATGGACAACATAGATAAAACACATACATCATAGTGGGGCCATTGATCTTTTACACCAGCTAGCTGGCTGGTGTTGGGGTCATTGGCCAAACCGTGTCCACTAATCAAACTGTTATTAGTTCATTGTGGGTTTATACATTAAGTGGATATATGGTAATCACATATAAATCAATTTAAGTCCATGACCTCTCCTCTTATGAAGTACTAACCCAGGAACATGGCTTTTAAGCTATTATTTATCGTTTGGAAAAAAAAGAAGAAAAAAACAAAGAAAGATAAAGCATTCATTTATCAATTTTTAAAAGTTAGTTTATGTACATACAATTTATGTCAAATTTTTGATTCATTTTGAATATTTAATATGACCTTATATAACTAACAAAAGTAACCTATACCATATGTAGACAAAAGAATCATACACTTTGGCGTCTCACCGCATCGCGCGGTGGTATAGATGTGTAGCTTTCAATACTGAGATCATATGTTCAACTATCCATGCGGGATGTATGTAAAAAAAAGAAGCATACCCTTTGAGTGCCTTACCTAACTTTATTTACCTAACTTTAGAGACACCCTAATGATTCTTTTATCCCCATGATATCTCTGAACCCTATAAATAAGTAAAAAAAAAAAAAACTTAAAACTTAATTATTGTATATAAAGATCTCAAACTAAATAGAACTAAGAATTATATAGATCTTGTGATAAGGAAGAAGAAGAATAAGAAGAACAAATTGAGTAATTATTTTTCAATATTATCTATTTTTTAAAATTTTTCACTACATTTCTTTTGTGTACTATTGAAATAACTTTACCTAAATTTACAATTATTTGATGATAGTTATTAAATAATAATGGTATTTACAAATTTTCTACCAAATATCCCAATATAGCTTACATGTTTTGACTTTCATATGTGTGAGCACGTGCCTAGTAGGACATGAAAGTAGAGATATATTAAAGTCAATTAAGATATTAGAGGAAATTGAAAAAGGTAATTCATATTATTTTATTTAATCTTGCGACATGATTTTTAATCTTTTCTTTGTATCTTATTTATTATTTTTTAAAATATTAAATTTGCTTAAAATGTAGTGATCTCTAATTAATTTGGTAAAGCATTCTCATAAATTGCAAATCCTCTTTTGGGCTGAAATTAATTTGGTAAAGCATTCTCAAATAAGGTGTCAGATGTTTTTTAATCATTCACTTCATTAATAACCAGTCTGCGAATGTATCAAACCTTTACCCAACACCATCAACATGAGCATCAGGAACGTTGATATTCATTTCTGGCCGCAACATAATTGTTGAGTTGCACTAAAGCATCAATAATGTTGACAACCATTTTTGACCCTTAATGCGGCGTAGGGCAAAACCGTGGTTGTGTAATACCGGATCTTCTACTGTATATGAAGAAAGAACATCATCTTCTTACGTATAAGATGCCAAGTATAAGATAACCCTTGATTATAAGGACCCTATTAGAAATTCTCAATAGCACAAGGTTAAACATGGGACAGAGGGGTTTGTAATTTACAACAAAAATAACGTTATTATATGTGTCATTACCTGAACAACAAAGATAGTTAATTGAGATATTAGGGATGAGCACACGTATAATTAATTAGATTGTTAAGTTATCAAATAACATGTTGATGACAATTTTTTATGTGTTTATAACGTCCAAGTTTTGAATGAACTTGTTAATGACAGTTTTTTGTGTATATAACATGCAAGTTGTGATACAAATTACTGTGATTTGTTTGTTGATTCAACACCAGATCTCTTAAGAAATCTTACATATGACAGATTTGGTAGAACCACAGTAGACAAGAAAGGAGATTTGGGAATGATTAAGGCACGTTTGGCTTAAAATAATTGGTGTTTATGGCAAATTTATCGTTTGTGGCGTTGGGCTTAAAATAATTGGTGTGTTTGTGGCTTTGACTGACAATGTAGATATTATTAAAAGATTGCCGGAGTTGTAGATTTTATTCAAAGTAAAAAAGTTCGTGCTTATATTTATCTGTGATATTGTAACATTCAATGTATTTGAAAAATTAGAGTTATAATGATTATCATTGTACAACTATCAGTAAATTATATTAATTAAATTTAAATAACATATACATTAGATAGATAAACAATTGTGCAAAATCTCATAAATGAAAGATTCCAAGTGGGATGTAATATACAAAAATCAAATAATTGATTGATGAGAATCATGCAATTGAGGTGATTCTTAAGAGCAATGTTAAATCAAATATGGAGCATGCATGATAAATGCTCCATATCATGAATAGATCTTTTAGCATAATCAATCTCAATAATCTGTTTTCTTGACCATTTATCAAATGGTTATGATCACTAGATCAAAGAGGTTCTCAAGTTATGTTTACTCGAAAGTGGCTCCCAAATGATAGGCAATCCAAATAAAAAAAGTAGATCTTTTTTCAACATAATTAGTCTATATTATCAATTTCTATAGCCATTGATCAATTGGTTAGAGTCACCAGATCGAAGTGATTCTTGAGAGCTATGTCTAATTAAAGGTCAGGCTTGTATGATAGACGGTCTAAATCATGATTAGATTATTATTATTTTTTAAATAAATGATCTCTACTATCCATTTTCTTAACCATTGAATGGTTATGAGCACTAGATGAAAGCAATTCTTGAAATTAATGGTCAATCAAATGCGGTGGCACATACATGATAGATGGTACAGATCAATTGTCAAACCTTTTCGGTGTAGTCATTCCAAACCTTCCATTTTCCTAGTTAGAATCACCTAACCTAAATAATTTTTGGAAGTTAATATTCAGTCGAAGATTGAGTTCATAATTACAACCATCAAGATTAATGATTAGACCTTTTTCTTGGCATAATCAATCTGATCTATTTATTTTCTTGGCCATTGATTGATTAGAATCATTCGATCAAAGTGGTTCTTGAGTGATCAATAAAAGGTGGAGTATACATTATAGATAATCCAAATCAAAGATTAGATTTTTTTTAATCAAATCGACCATCCATTTTCTTGGCCATTGATTGAATGGTTAAGACAACCTAGTTAAAGTGGTTCCTAAAAGTAATTCTAAACCAAGTGGACATCATGATAGACCATCCGGATCAATGATCAATCATTTCTAGTATAATAATTTTGAATCGTCCATTTTCCTAACCATTGATTAGATGGTTATAAATAATAAATAATTCTTTCTTATTTTAGGTGCTTAACAAGTGATATGATATTAACTATACCCGGCCAATATGACTAGGCCAAATAAGACTTGGAGGAGCTTGACCTAAAGGGCTTGTCTAGAACCAGACTTTCATTTACACCAAACCAACCCTAACTTTCATGTGCAGAGCTTTCGAAAACTATTTGAAACTTAAATGGTATTTAACAAAATTGTTCATCCAAACCCTCTTTAGTTTTTCTTGTTTTTATTTTTCAAAGAAAGCATATCATAGACTAAGATTCCATTATGCAGATAGTATTTATTAAAGTCCCTCAATATACATTGATTTACTTTCTTCTAACAACTCACTTTTACAACAATCAATCATTTGACATGATATAGAGCAGAAGTGTATATGTTCGTGTGACTCTATAATATATTCACATGTGATACCAGTATTTGTGTTATGTTTCGATTGTTTACGTTCCCACCATACATCCGAAAGATCATCCAGATTTTAAAAAATAATATTAATAAAAAAAAATCAGATGGGCTGCACAACTGCAAACAATGTAAAATTATGGCTAAAATATTCAAGTCACAAGGTATGGCCAATCCAAATTTTAAGTCAGGTTGGGTTTTTTGTGCTTTACATTCATCCTAGTGAGCCACACCTGATGAACAAGTCTGATGGATTATACATATCATGATGGCCGATATAGAAACCAATGCCATGGACATTGTTCCTTGTGATGTGGCCTGAGTTATAGATACAGTTGATTTTTTGCTCGCATGGCCGAGCTTTATGGGGCAGACTTTATGGACAGAATGGATGTCTTACAACAGCATGGAGGTCCCATAGAACTTGGGTGACTTGTGCCGCCTGAGTGCCACATGGGATGAATATTAATCAGATCAACCCTGTCCATCTTGTTCACCACCATATTTTGACCATGGATCCTAAAATCAGTTCAATTTAAGACTTATGTGGGCCATACCATAAGGAACAGTTATAAAACTGCTAAATTCACATGGGTTAACCCATGTAACTGTTGGAGGGATTTTCCGAGCATTCCTTCATCATTGTGGGTTATATCGCATCAGATGAATAGATTCGATGAAATAAATACACCACACACACTTGGAAGCTTTAAACACCATTTACATTGTTCTCATGGATGTCAACCATCTTAGTTTTTTCATCTAGTTCATCTTTGGCTTGTATAGTGACACATCTAATTTGAACCATCCATTAAATCTAGAACACATTTCATGCAATCTCTTGCAAAGATTGTACCCTTGACTTGATCCTTTTTCCAAGTCATGGATGCCATGGTTATGATTCCCTAACAGAAGTGATTCTTTAGAATAATAAGGATTCTAAAAAATTGGTGATGGAACCTATTTTTCTATAAATAATCTTGGCCATCCATATTAAAAGCCATTGATCAAAATGGTTCATATTTATTCTTGTATTATAGTCCATGTTATGGGGAAAATATACCGACTTACCGTCGACAAGCCAGGTCAAATACTCTAATAACAACTGGCGCCAGCTAGCAGTCCAACTCTCACCTCTTGGCTAACTAGAAAGAAAGCTCGACCTTTCAGTGTAAGGTCGTACCTGACGCCAACGTTAGGCTGAGCTCGACCTCATTAGATAAGTCGAGCCCGACCCCAACGTAGGCTGAGCCCAACCTTAGTAGGCCAGGGAGGCCATCTAAAAGAGATCATCCACCTTGGAGCGATTAGGCTCGCCACCCCCCTATAATGACGCAACCTCGACAAAACCAGGCTATATCGCCCCAGGACGGCCGAGCTGTAATGCCCCATGTTTTCGGAACCCGAGTATATGAGTCGTTCTCCAACAACCGGAGTGTTAACTTTTAAAGATAGTCGAATTCAGATAATTTTTTTCTTTTTCTTTCAGAGTTAGTAGTTTAGTGGAATATGAACAAATCAAACATAAGGAAAAATTTTACACTTACATTCAGAATAGACGAGTGTTTGCCCATAATGACTTATACAAACCAATGTCCCAATACTTACAATTTCAAAATGAAATAATATCGCATGTGAAGTGAAGTAACTTATAACAAATCTTGAGCTGTAAAATCACGTAGCAACTCTTGGCAAATACAATCATACATCTACGAAATTGTACCTTGCTCCTCATCAATATGAACACGTACGAATGTCATTTAGGCCACCTGTGCTACCTGTACAGTTATATATTCGATGAATGAGTGACCAGCTTAGTGTGAATTTTTTTCAAGATTACACATTGCCGCATTAGGTAAACATAGTTATAAGATGCATTCTTATTAAATACATGGATGTATGAGTGCACATCAACTGGAGATGCTCATCCAGTTAGCTTTTGGGCGAAACCCATGCATGTGGCCGGTCACCAGCGAAAGTATATTGTACATGCATAGTGTCTAGCTCACCGAAAGTGGGCCGATAGTCGGTGGTCCAAGAGCTAGCGAAATGATACCTCAACTAAATTCTATTAGGCACGTGCTATAGCATCTAGAATTAAACACCCGTCATCGCCCATATGGTATAAATGCATGATTAGCCCATCCGTTATTATTCTATTTACAATCAGCCAATTTAATAAAGCTCAAAGGTCACTTCGGGGGATTCATCACCCAACGTAGGCTGACAGCTTTGATATAATGTCCCATGACCATCATCCCCGGCTCATGAGACTACCACCTTGGGATGTTTAATGGAAGCCCATCGACTAGTGGCCAATCATAATTCAATATATGGGGCTTCCATTACATGGTTGGATAAAATAATACATCGAGCCCATATAGAGCCAGTACCAAAACAAAGTCATATAGGGTAAATTTTAAAACTAAGCCACATAGGAAAAATATCAAAATTATGCGATAAAAGATCATATCAGAAACCACTTAGACACAATAACCCATGGATGGTAGGCCCACATCAATATTCCATTTAAACCATCATTTAAGTAACTACTAAGTCAAAGGTCTATTATAATCACAATCAATTAAGTTACATCCCAAGTGTGAGTGTACATTTATAAGTGGGGTTTCTCACTTATTGATGTATCAGTTTAAGTTCCATAAGCAATCCACAAGCATGAGAAAATATGCTGGATAAATATTGAGCATGTAATCTAGCATTTAATTTATCAACTAGCACATGTAATTATAAGATAAAGGTATCATTATCAACCGATATTAAAATAAAAACTATTGCTTAAACTAATGGAAAAATGGAAAGCTCGAGTGTAAGACCCGTATCCTAGCCTGTATTGTTCCGTCGACTCTCACGATTCTTCCCGTTGAATTCCGGCAACCTACGACCTATGATTGACGTTTGCGCACGATCCTAAGTCGTATCCTATAGATTTGAGTTGGCTTAATCTGAGACGTGTACCATTGCGACCGCATCGTCACCGGGGTTCCAACTCTGCAACTCGCGCACCGACCCGATATCCAGGTTAAAAGATGTAGGCCAATATTTATTTTAAGAAAACACCATGCGTTTGTAATCCTAATAGAATCCTTACAACATGTCAAATCAATCCAATCAATCACCTCACATGTCAAGTACATGTCCCATCCCCAAAAGCAACCGTAAAGTCAACTCTCTCTCACCCTCTCTCTTACACACCTATACATGTCAAGTACACATCACTTACCCATCACTCACCCATCCCCCTCTCTCTCTTTACATGCCATCCTCTCTCTCTCTCTCTCTCTCTCTCTCTCTCATTTCTTCATTTTTCAAGTAAACACCATGAGGGCATCCAACGTCTAAGCTCTCCATGAGAGAAGCCACGTGTAGCCCACCTTCCTATCTCCCATCTTCACCATCCAAGCCTCATCTCAACCGTTGGAATTATTTCCTTAGAGCTCTAGAGCCTATAGGTGGAAGAAGGAAGAAGAGAGCAAAGGTGGGTGAATCTTCATTGTTTATGGGTGCTTCTATAGGCTTAGATTTTATTTTTTTTAATGGAGGGTCAAGTGAGGCCTACCAATTGATGGTAGAGATATCATTTTGGACCCTAGGTGTGGCCGATGGCCTACTTTGATTCTCATGGTTATTCCATGCTGAGGCCATTCTCCATGGACCCCATCATGATGTTTACTTTCTTTGCATGGATAGAGGTCATCTAGACCGTCTATTTTAGTGGAGAAGGAATCTCCACCGTTAAATTTTGATTTAATGGGTCCATGTGTAATGGGACCCACTTAATGTATGATTGAATGCAAGGGAGGGCTCATAGTGGCGGAGCCCTCCATCACACGTGTCCCGTCTCTCTCTCTCTCTCACTCTTTCCCTTTTTTTGTGATGATGTAGTTGTATGGCCCACTTGGATGGACCCCACTTTGATGTATGTATTACCCATGTCATCCAACCCTTTCTTTTGGTGGCCCACGTCCATAGGTGGGGCCCACCTCAAATGTATATATATATTATGCCCAAACTGTCCAGTGTCCAGGGACACTGGACGTTGATGGAAAACCAAAAATATTAGCCTTGGTTCAAGGCTATTTGGGGTGGGTTGCTCATGTAGGCCCCAATTTGATATATGAATTCAATCCACGCCGCCCATCTTTTTCCCTAGGCCATTTTAATCACAATCAATCAAGTTACATCCCAAGCGTGAGTGTACATTTATAAGTGGAGTTTTTCACTTATTGATGTACCTGTTTAAGTTCCATAAGCAATCCACAAGTAATCCACAAGCATGAAAAAATATGCAGGATAAATATTGAGCATGTAATCTAGCATTTAATTCCATCAACTAGTACATGTAATTATAAGATAAAGGTATCAATTATCAACTGATATTAAAATAAAAACTATCGTTTAAACTAATGGAAAAATGGAAAGCTCGAGTGTAAGACCCATATCTTAGCTTGTACTGTTCCGTCGACTCTCACGATCATTTTCGTCGAATTCCGACAACCTACGACCTATGATTGATGTTTGTGCACGACCCTAAGTCACATCCTGTAGATTTAAGTTGGCTTAATCTGAGACGTGTACCATTGCGACCGCACTGTCGCGGCGGTTCCAACGCCGTGACTCGCGCACCGACCCGATACCCAGGTCAAAAGATGTAGGCCTGCGTTTATTTTGAGAAAATACCACGTGTTTGCAATCCTAAGAGAATCTCTACAATATGTCAAATCAATCCAATCAATCACCTCACATGTCAAGTATATGTCCCATCCCCAAAAGCAACCTTAAAGTCAACTCTCTCTCACGCTCTCTCTTACACACCCATACATGTCAAGTACACATCACTCACCCATCACCCATCACTCACTCACCCATCCCTCTCCCTCTCTTTACATCCCATCCTCTCTCTCTCTCTCATTTCTTCATTTTTTAAGTAAACACCATGAGAGCATCCAACGTCCAAGCTCTCCATAAGAGAAGCCATGTGCAGCCCACCTTCTATCTCCCATCTTCACCATTCAAGCATCATCTCAATCGTTAGAATTATTTCCTTGGAGCTCTAGAACCTATAGGATCGCTCTCTGAGTGATTTTTGATCTCCATCGCTCTCTGAGTCACTGGATTCTGAATTTGACTCATCTGTGTCATCCCAAGTGGCAGCCATAGCCATGCTCTTAGTTTTTCTGTTTGGGCATTCAGTAGACAGGTGTCCATACTCATGACAGACATAACATTGTGGTTCTTTAGTTCTTTTACCAAATTTTCCTGTAGAGGGTTCGTTGTCGACCTTTTTACCTCTAAAGGAACGGCCGCGATTCTTTTGAAAGAATCTTTTGAATCTCTGTGCCAGTAAAGTCACTTCCTCATCTTCATATCCTTTTTCACTCTCACTGTCCTCATGTTTTGTTTTCTTATAAGTTTTTAGGACAATGTTTTTGAATTTTTGGGATTGAGTGAAGTGTAGTTCAAAAGTTTGTAGGGAACATACCAGTTCTTTTACTTTCATTTCATCAATATTTCTACACTCCTCAATTGTTGTTACCTTGGGATTAAACCGTTCCGGTAGGGATCTTAAAATTTTTCTACATATTTTTGGTACTGAAACTTTCTCTCCTAATCCACCCATGGGGTTACAAATAATATTCAATTTAGTGAAAAACTCCATAAATGTCTCATGCTCTTCCATTCTGAGATTTTCAAACTATGAAGTCAGAAGTTGTAGTTTAGACCTCTTCACAGTGCTTGTGCCCTTATGGGTTGTTTCCAGTAGATCCCATGCTTTCTTAGATGTCTCACACATACTTATCTGATTGAATATATCCTGAGACACGGCACAGTAGATGGCGTTCATTGCTTTTGCTTCAGTAGTTCGTTGTTCTTTATCGAACGTCGTCCACTTTTCTTTGGATTTGGGTTTAGTGATGGTAATTTTATCTTCAAGTACGATTTGTTCAGATGGTACCACATATCCCCTTTCAACTACATCCTAAACATCATGATCCAAAGATCTCAGGAAGTAATGCATTCTAGCCTTCCAGATGCATAAGTTGAACCATTAAATACTGGAGGTCTAGTGACTGATGAACCCTCTCCTTTGGTTATATTCCTAAACTTCAGTCAAGATCACTCTTTAGGCGGTGAAACTCTTAAAGAGAGACCCACTCTGATACCAATTGGAATAGCGGTGAAGACTGCTTGAGTTGAAGTAGGAATATGCCAATATGTCCTAGAGGGGGGTGAATAGGACTTTTTAAAGATTTATAGTGTATTTAAAAATCCTATTACACTGATCCTATCAGATATAAGATTATCAGGATTACTCAAATGTAACTCTACTGGCTTCTAAGCCCTGTAGAGGATCCAATCACAAACTGTTTAAAAGATAAGCAAGTTGCATACAAGATTGTGGTGGATATGACTCTGTGTGTGTATGAGGTGTGATCTTAAATAATTAAATATAAAAGCATGTAAGGAATATCGCACAAATGAAAAAATAATAACAAACTCAAACATAATCATTTTTATAGTGGTTCGACTACTTGTTTACTCCACTCCTGGCTGCCGCACTCAACCCTTGAGTATACCGAATTTTACTAAGGAGGTTTCTTAGGGTTCACCTCAAACCTAAGGTTTTAAATTAGGTTCACCTTCAACCTTTATAAGGAGGTTTCTACTCAGTTCACTTCTAACCCTGGAGTTTTACTAGTGCACTCCTAACTAGATGTTTATGCTCTCCATAGAGCAAGGGTCTACACAACGCACCCGGATGTTTATGCTCTCCACAGATCAAGGGTCCATACAACGCACTAGGATGTTTATGCTCTTCACAGAGTAAAGGTCCACACAATGCACCCACTACGTACACTCCCGCCGGAGGCCTCCTATGAGGACTTCAAAGGGTGAGCAACACTTAAGACCCAATCCTACAAAGGAATGATCACAAGTGTCCTCTGGACTCTAGATACTTACAGATAAGTTGATGAGTCCTATTCAGCGTAATGATGAAGATCTCCTCCTTATTATTGAAGAATCTTCAGCTCCCTTAATCCGCAACACAAAACATATACCAGTACTTGGCTTCAGGTTGGGTCAAGGTTAGGACGGAAATCCACTCTCTTAGAATTTTTCTATAAGGAAGATAGAGTGATTTCCATCATCTATTCATTCAAGGCATCCTAGCTTAATGATATACTATTAAGATAGTTGCTGAAGGATCCTTGAATGCGAAAGTTCATTTCTCAATCCACTCTATTGAATGTCAATGAATGAGAGTGGATTAGAAAATGAACTCTTGTAAGAGAAAGGGCTTTGGATATATGATTTAAAGGTAAAACACACAAAAGAACTCTCTTCTTTCTCTACCAGCAATATGGACAAGTCTCTCTTTATATAGGTAAAAGGTTCTAACGGATATAAAACGGTCATATTTATGACAGAGTTCGATATCATCGAGCAGGGTCGATATCATCGAGTGTATACTCTCGATGGGATCGACTGTCCGCTCGATAACACAAAATCAAATGTCATATGCTTTTGAAACACCTTTTGCCAGCTGGTCGATGAGATCGATACTGGTGTCGATGTCATCGGATTTTGAACTCCAATTCCATCGATACTGGGATTGATTTATTGACATTTGAAAAAGAGAGAGACTAGACATAAAATATTTCAGGGTTTTAGGATATGATCGAGGGTCAACTGATGTCATCGAAATTTAAATATTGATGATATCGAGGTCGTGTCAATGGGATCGATAAATCATATAGATTTACCTATAAGCACGCTAGACAGTTTGTGTCCAGTTTCGATCCAATTGACCAGGGCTCGATAGCATCGACATAAGAATATCGATTTCCTCGAGTGGCCCCTGATCAAAGTCAAAGAACATCCTGAAATATTTGCTGGAAGAAATGCGCGCTCACTATCGATATGATCGATGGTCATCCGATATGATCGATATATGAATTTAGATTGAATTGGGAAAGACATCGATATATTGAAGCACATAGTAATTTTCTTAAGAAAAACAGGGGGCACCGAAAATCTGCGTGTCGATATTATCGAGCCACTTCTGATGGGCTCGATATTTGAATATCGATGATATCGATAGGTATATTGATATATCGATAAATCCGTCCAGATGAGTATGCGGTTGCTGGACACTTTTAGTCCTCTTATCGATAGCATCGATCAAGAGTCGAGGACATCGATAGTGCAGGTCGATCATATCGAAATGTGTATCGATACAATCGACGGGGTGAGCAAACTTAGAGATTTTCTGAAGTTTGAAAAAGTCCACTTACCCAAAAACCCTCATATGTTCTAAGTTATTTTTAAGGATTTTAATCATCTGGTGTTTTAAGACATGGGATGTGAGGCTATAATTTACTTATAACGAGCTTCCACACATCCAGTTGAGGCAGACACTTAAATTATTCTTCCTGTGAGGCTCTGTAGTCTGACTGATTTAACATACACGGTAATTGACAAACCAGGGCACTATTAGGTGCACTTTCAGAGAGGGGCATCAGTTTTGACATAGATATGGGGACGCGGTGTTGCTGGTGACGCTGCATTAATTGTGGCTAGTGGTCGGTGCTATGTGGACCCCATGGTGTATATGTTTTATCCACGTCGTCCATCCATTTTGAATGATAATTTTATGTTTTTATCCCTAAAATTAGGTATATCTAAATCACATGTGGACCACACCATGGGAAAACAATTTTGATTGGATTTTCGTCATTAAAAATTAGATATATCTAAATCACATGTGGACCACACCATGGGAAAACAGTTTTGATTGAATTTTCACCAATTAAACAGAATCAATGAATCAATGTGATTCTTGGGCCATGATAGATCAACCAGATGAACGATCTAGATCTTGCACACGTGTTACGCATATGGTTTCAGATTGAGGGACACCAGCTTTTATGTGTTCCGAAAGTAGTTTACGACAAAGGTAAAGATTAATAGATACATAAATAGTAAATAAGGAGAAATGATCAAGTGGGGTCAGTGCGTGGGAACCTTTCCATACACCCACTTGCATTTGGACTATTGGTATCCGTATCATCCATCCATACCATCCATTAGGATCAGTTCACTCTTAATGGGTGAACTGAGCAATCTGTTGGTGTTAAACATATATGACTTAACCTATCTTCTAAGAACAATTTTCTCCATCCATTTTTTCACCCCACTCACTCTATGGTGTAGATCATCTGCTCAGTATGAGTTTTTCAAGGAAGTAGAGTGCATTGAATCTGATGAAGGGTTTAGATAGGCGACGAGGATGCCATATAAGTACAAATGTAATTAGTTGCATGAAAAAGGTTTCTCTATACTGCAGTCAGGAAAAAAAAAAAGCAATGGTCAAACTAGGTCACTTGTGAGTGGACGGTCCTTATTTTTGTATATTGTATGGTCAATTTGTACACTACCTTATTAATACGAGATACCTCACATTCTTCACCATCAAATGATTTTACAGCCCATATCAGTCTCTATTAAATCAGATGGTGAGGATTATCTACAGTGTAATCCCTCTAATTGTCTATGTTGAAGACGTACACCATACGAATGGCTACCGTCATCTACGTACAATTTGGTCCCTGCATTTGTTCATTACACGTATGCCACTCTGGCACACGTGGTTTGTCTTAGTAATCTATGATTTGAACTCCAGATACATGGTCTGTTTTGACTCATCTGAGTCTACTTGAATTTGGTTAAATGCCCCTACTCAGGCCACATGGGCGTGTCGGGCTAATTCAGCCCTAGCCATGTCTCAACTCAACTCAGTGCTAAATGAGTCTATCTGAGTCTCTGAGTCTTTTCACCATGCATACAACACTCCCTTTCTAGTCAGCATGTCGCTCGTGTGGAACATCCAACCCGTGGGCAAGGTGGGTTGTACAATCAAGATTGCTTAGGGAGGAAATGGAACTGATCCACTGATTAGGTGAGTTACATCCTTATATTTAGTCAGACCATCATTTCTATGGTGTGGCATGTGTAATGAGTCAAACATTCCGATTTTCTCACTGAAAGATTTTCCTATTGCAACCCACCTTTTGTACGGTTTTGATGTTCTACGTATGTGACCTAGTAAAGAAACGAAACCATTGTATGCAAAAGTTCATACAATAACGACTCCATCGAGAAAGATGTTGCATGTGAAATCTCCATTTTGAATGATAATTTTATGTTTTTAATAATCGTAATGCAAATAAACTATTTTTTTTTAAATAACAAAATTTATTAAAATTTCATTCAAATAATCATCAACTACTCTTGTGTTTCATATGCATGGTTTTTTGTAGTCATAATTACATAATTACCAAGTAAATGGGTAATTAAAAAATTACTATTGATTACATTATTAAGATAGTGATGTATCATGACCTAATGTCTCCACCTCGTCATCCGATGGTTCTTCATGCATATCAACCTCGTCATTTGATGGTTCTTCACGCATATCAACTTCATTCATTGATGGTTCTTGGCACGTGAGAGATCTTATTCTGCAAGCAAATCATTTTAAAGAATGAAGAAAATAAGAATATAATAATTTAACAAACAAAATAAAATAATTAATCAAATATAAATAAATAAAATGAATTAAACACTTACAGTTTTTTCCATATTGGACAATTACATTTGTCATGGTCAGGACCCCACTTCCCACATCCATTGCATCTTCTTTTATCTTTCTTATGAGCAACCTTTTCCCTTTCAGAAATTAATCTTTTTTCACTTCCTTTAGTTTTAGCACGCACTGGGTCTTTAATGATTACTTTAGTAATCTTCTTTATTTGTTTCTTATTTTTAGGCACCAATGTCTCACCAGCAACCAACTTCTACTCTTGAACTCGTTTGAGAATATCTTGTAGCCCTTCTTCACACCTATGACATGTCTCTTTAAAATTAGCGCTTTATTTGGCAAGATTTCTAGAAATGTCTAACGAATTGCTATATCGAAGAGCATATGATTCATGTTTCTCTCTATTTAACTCCACACTACTCGCATCGTAAATAAAATCTATTTTAACATTCCTTGTCCATCTTTTCAAAATATAGTAGTCTGGCAAATTGGGTATTCGAGATTGTTGTAGTATACAAAATATGTGCCTACATGGTATGCCCTTAAATTCAAATTTCAAGCAACAACATTTTTCTTGTTTAGGTTTCATTTCGAATTCAACTAGCCGTTCGGGAGATGTTGCTTCACATACTCCAACATTGTAAATGCAAAGGCCTTCCATCTTTTGTAAAAGAATTGTAGTATAAATGGTGCTTTCATACAATTCTTCTTGAAATTTATAAAAAATAGACCGAGTATAAGTCTCTCCAAGCTCTCTCTCCATCGCGAATAAAGTTTTCAACTTCGGCTTGCTACTAATCGTTTCATGATCGGCGAGTAACTCATTGTGTCTCTGTCGTGCTACTCCACAATCAAAATGAATTATGAAATCTATTAACGAGTTCTTCTTCGACACATATTTACGAAAAAACCCATTTGTGCTTTCACTTCGTTGTCTACTAGATATACCCATAAAAAAAAAAAACATGTCTTAGATATGCCGATACCCATTTGTTATGAATGTTGAATAAAGAGGAAAGCCAATCATTATGATCCAACTCATTTTCTTCAATAACTTTTCTCCATTTTACTTTAAAATCTTCGAGCTTTTCAGAATTCCATATGCTATCATGAAAAGGTACTCTAAATTCATCTTTGAAAGCTATGTGACCTAACTTTTCAGGGACCTTCTACAAAATATGCCAAATACAATAGCGATGGAAAGCATTCAGAAATACAATAGCAATGACTTTTGTCATTGCTGGATCTTGATCTGTTATGATCGCTTTTGGTGGGTCCCCTGACATTGCTTCACATCATTTCTTAAACAACGAAATAAAAGATTCAGTGATCTCATTATGGATAAAATCATAACCCAGTATAATTGATTGCCCATGGTGATTAACCCCTATAAAGGGTGTAAATATTAACTCATAGTGGTTTGTATTGTACGTGGTGTCAAATACTATAACATCACCAAAGTGATGATAAGCCTTACGTGAAATCGGGTCAGCCCAAAAATAATGTGTTAATCTATCCTCCACATCAACCTTCACATTATATGCGAATGATGGATCCAATTCCTTCATTTCAGAAAAATGTTTATACAATAGTTGAGCATCATGGTCCTTAGTTTCTTTTCTTTTATCTCTTTCATAATTTCTCACGTCTTATTCAATGCATCCAATATTTTCATAACCACCTGATTCAATTGTTAAAACATTCATAATTTATGAAATGCCTATGCCTGATTGAGTGAATGTATTTTTCAATTTTTTTGCGTTTTACAAACCTCACGATGTGATCGAAGAAGATGTTTCTTTCGAGGAGTTGTTAACTCATGATTGTGCTCCTCAAAAAACTTTTTCACTATATAGTTTGGTCCACCCTCTTTTTTAATTGTCATGTGAGCTTTACAACTTTCTCGAGTAATACTCCGTCGCTTCTTTACTACATCATGCTTCATTTGTACCTTGTTATCTGTCGTCCCCTCCTTCGAACATACAAACATCTCCCCAGATCTCTTCTTGATTCTTATTGTATTTATTTGATCCTCTACGAATACTGAAGCCTGCCTTTTTTGCATAATAGTTGTAGAAGTTAAACGCCGCATCAACTGAAGAGAAAGTAGTCGTTTCAATTATTGGTTTCAACCCCTCTTCTACTTCTACAATCCAACGACGGATAGAAGTTGTGCCAACTTGCGCTATTAAATTCTCGTGCATTTCTATAACTCATAACAAAAAAATCTTTGATATAGTTTATCATGAAATTGTATAAAAGTTAGTAAATGAACACAACTCATAACAAAAATCAATATTTCTATTTCAAATTTATGAAAAAATTAAATGGTTCAAAGTCAACAATAACAAGACAATTATAAATTATCAATTTCTAGATTAATATGCCCAATTAAAAAGACATGAGCCCAACAATAACAGATATAATGTGAAAATAGTAGGGATTAAATTTCCACCATTAAAAACCTCCTAAGGCCCACCCTAATGTTTATTTGACATCCAACTTATGATTAGGTCATACATATCTCGACGAAGGGAAAGACACATATCAGCTTGATTCGAAGCTTTTGTGGCCCCTGAGAAGTTTATAATGGTGAGCGTTCAATCAAAACTATGCAGTCCACTTGAGTTTTGGATCTACCTTAATTTTGGGCTCATACAATAATGAATGGACAACATGGATGAAACATATACATCATGGTGGAGTCCACAGAAAATCGAACACTTTCACGAATTGGGATCATTAAATCTGTGAGTGAAATAGATAACTGGTTTAGATCAATCCACAGCACGGATTGTCCAGTCTATCCATGGTGGGGCCCAACACTTTTTACCAATCCATCGATTTGGCCTTTTCAGCAATCTAGATAGGTGATCTAGGCCCTTCAATTTACATGCCATATTTTGTCAATTTGTACAACTTGTTTATACGATTCCAACCATTAATCTGATGAGGCCTCTGTGGTTGGACGGTCACCATGGACCCCAGTCTTTGAGACAAGACATCTACACAAATACAGCGTCTCCAATCTCACACTTGTGCCTATTTTCAAATAATTATAGGTTAGCAAGAATTTCTAAAAGATCACATGATTTGGACAATCTACTCAAACAATGTTAGTGTATAACAGGTTTTGGGAATTTGCATGGACCCAAAGAGCTTTTCTTTACATGGGCTTGTATAAATCAAGGCCAAACACACCCTGCCCATTGCATGATCCATCATCTAACCAAAAATTCAGGCCTAACATTTACATAGGAGAATGTGATCTGTAATTCTACTTGTGCTAGTAGCATTAGAAAGTGCCACATGAGCAGGTATTGAATATGAGAATACCTTCCAATCGAAGGTAATTCATCACTCCCTCTATCACTGTGGTTGGTGGATGAGATTGTCCCCCGATGCCGCTACCCAATATCTTCCTAATGTCGTTCTCAATCTCTTCCTGATATCGGTCTCACAGAGATGCGATCGAAAGATGGAGAGAGAGAAGTAGATTGCAAAAGAATGACAAGAGAATGAGAAAGTATATTGCTAAAGAATGACAAGAGGATGTGAGAGATTTTAAAGCTCGCAAAGAAGAGAAAGATTTTAGACATGCGTGAATGGTAATCAGTTCGGGCTGGGATTTCTGGGGCCACCGTGATGTATGTGTTTTATCCATGCCGTTCATCACTTTTATCAGATTATTTTATGATATTATCCTAAAAATGAGGCATCTCCACAGCTGCAGTGGACCACATGAAAGGAAACTGAAGTGATAATTACACACCGTTGAAACCTTTCTTAGGGCACCATCCAACCTATTCATAAGGTCACTGCTTGTGGATGAAGTGAAAACACAAATTTCAGCTTGATTTAAAATACAAATAGCCAACAATGTGCTCCTAAGAATATTTAAAGATGGACATTCAATCCCCACTTTGTGCTCCACTGCAGGTGTGGACTTGCTTTATTTTAACAATCATGCCTTAAAATGATTTGAAAAAAGTGATGAACGGCATGGATAAAACACTTACATCATGGTGGGCCCCACAGAGCCCTACCGTCCAGGCATGATTAGGACGTAAACCGAGTCCTGGAAGGATTCGTGCGCGCCCAGGATTGGATACTGACAGGCTGTGGCATCACCAACTTCTATGGGCCCACCATGATGTATGTGTTGTATCAACACCGTCCATACATTTGGAGACATCATTTTAGAGCATGGTCCAAAGAATGAGGCAGATCCAAGGTTGGGGTGGACCCCACCACAGAAAACAGTTATGAGAGTGACGCCCACCGTTGAAACCTTCTAAAGTTCCACCATGATGTTTATTTGAGATTCCAGCCGGATCATGTGTTAAAGCAGACATGTAAGAAGGAAAAAACAAATATTAGCCTAAATGGAAACGGAGGTGGCCCTTAGAACTTTTTAACGGTGGGCATCACTATCCCCTTCGTTTTTTGTGGTGGGGTTCTCTCGAGCTTTGGATTTGATTCATTTTTTTGGATCATGCCCTAATATGATCTCTCCAAATGGATGGATGGTGTAGATACAAAACATACATCACGGTGTGGCCGACAGAACTTGGAGACGTCACTTCTCGTCTCTTGCCAAAAAAGGTGTCACGTGAGTCATCCTTCAAGAGAGACTCTCTTGCGCACGGCTGCTAAATCCCAGCCAATGAGGGGATCTAATAGCTAAAGGAGTAGCTCTCATTTAAGGTTGGTGCGGCCTTGTGTGCAGGAGACCACTGTTGTATATATATAGTACATATATGTATATAATATATATACTACCATTTCTTGGGCCCCACATGTGTAATGGGCCCCAACCCTGATGTATTGGTTATATCCTCACCATCCATCAGGGATGGAGGGATCCACCATGATCTATGTATTTTATCAGCTCCGTCCATCAATAACGATGGGATCCATTGACGTGGGTGTATTACCCACCGTCCATCTTCTGGACGTGGTTGGCTGGTGCAAACCAGCTAATTAGCTGATGTAGTTACGTGTGGAGACCCACCTTGATATACATTTTATCCACACCGTCCATGTGCATGGGACGGTGGGCCCTGATGCACGTAGGGTCACCTTGACGTATTTTATGGCCATGTGATGAGGCCTACCTTGATGTACTTTGTGGCCCATCTACCGGGCTCATTTTGATGTATTTTGTGGCCCAATCGAGGGGCCTACTTTGATATACATGTGATTCATCAAGATGTATTTCCGACCCATTTGGCAAGGCCCATTGTGATGTATTTGGAGCCCATGGGTTATGACCCATTGTGATGTATTAGGGCCCATGGGTTGAGGCCCATTATGATGTATTTGAGGCCCATGGGTTAAGGCCCATTGTGATGTATTTAGAGCCCATGGGTAGAGGCCATTGTGATATATTTCTGGCCCATTTGGTAAAGCTCATTGTGATGTATTAGGGCCCGTGGGTTGAGGCCCATTGTGATATATTTGGGGCTCATGGGTAGGCCCATTGTGATGTATAAAGGCCCGTGGGTTGAGGCCCATTTGATATATTTGAGGCCCATGGGTCGAGGCCCAATGGGATGTATACAAGGTCTATTAATTGCATTGTGTGATTCTACCATGGTTTATGTAATGGTATTTATGGCAGGTCGTGCCTTGGGAGAAATGTTGGTTTGACGTCCACATTATAAGAATAATATTGGTTAAATGTTCACATTATGACTCTCTTTAGGGCCCATTGATAGGCCCATACTTGTTGTGTATAGGCCGTCTAGGCCCATCTACATTGTAAGGATAATTCATTACTTTATAGCATGTTTAGTATAATCCCATGACTCATGCCCATATACACCATATGTATGCTTGATATGAGGAATGTTTGATCATAGCATAAGCCAGTTGGGCTGAGACATTTACGGGACTCCTTAAGAGACGGAGTGCCCCACATGATCGTGCGATACGAGCTGGATTGTTGCATGATTGTACGATGTGACTCGTGTATCTCGCATATGCTATCATTATACGCCCTAGTGACATCAGGGTCGTGGCTCCACAGGCACATTGTGGATGAACATATCGGATACAGAAAATACTTGGTTCTAGCACTGTGAGCACTTAGGATGTCCTTGGGTGAAAGTTCCAGAACCTTTTTGGTATGAGGAATTGCTCCAACGTCTAGACCGAATTGATACATGAGTGCCCGAGTACCGAATATTAGTAAGCCGCATTTTCCACTATGTCATGATCAATTGGAAGGGAGTGTGGCCTTATTCGCTCGAGTGAGGGGGTTATAAGCTAGGTTGAGTTTGACCAGCTCACAAATGAGTCCGTTATCGATGAGTCGGGTAGGTATTGGCAGAATACTGGTCAGGCGGATAGTGAGGTCTGTTCCGCTCGCTGGGCTGTGCGGTTAGGGAGGCGGTAGTCAGTGTGGAGTGTACTAGACTCCTGTGATATTCAAAGAGGAACTGTACTGATATGTGTACTTGATGAGGACCGGCATGCTTGCTTTGCATCTCACATATTACATTTGGCTACATAGGCCTCGCATCGCATGACCTGGGTTTAGCCGATAGCATTCATGACTTGCATCACATAACTTTAGTACAGCTGATAGCATTCATGGACTTACAACATATTTTTACATTACTCTGATATTGTACACTTGGCGCTTGTCTTGCGCACACACTTACACCACCCTCTAAGCTTTGGTAAGCTTATGCACGACCGTTGCGTGCAGGTGACATTGGATCACAGCAGCGCTGAGGCAGGAGCGCACATTAGATTATTTTAAAGTTTTTGATCAGCCTGTATTTCCATTCCCGCATTTTACTTAAATTTTTTGATATAATGGATATGTGGTGATGTTGTTTTGTGACTTGGTTATGCTTGTGGTTATGCTCCATTAAAAAAAAAATCATACTGAAAAATTCTCCTTGTAGCATCCCATGATCGGAATCTGGCATGTGAGTACTGGGATCCGAGAATGGGGCACTACAAAGGCTGTCGGCACCGGATTCAGCGATCAGAAATTTTGTGAGCCCGTGTTGCGAGTTTGGTGCGTGACATCGAGGGGAAGAAATCATCACCTTATGTTTGAACCGTATGCATTATCACTAAGAAATGCATGTTCCCTTACAATCAAATCCTACCATAAATCGTAAAGTTGTACGGTTAGATCCAAGCTTTACACATTATTTAGGATTAAGGTCTTAACCTAGGGTTTGGATTACCTAGGTTTTAAGGATTCATCCTAAGGGTAGTTCTAAGAGTTGAACTATGATGTATGTATGGTTTAAACATAATGTAAAAATATGGTTAGTTACAATTTAGCTTTAATAATATAATTAATATTTGTAACCATGGTAATAATAAGTATTACAATAGTAATAAAATAGTGTAATCAATTATTAATCATAATATTTTCAGGTGGTGGATACCATACTAATATCATTAATGGTAGTTTTGTTTATAATAACTAATATTAGCATAAACAGTGTATTGGTGGCTATTCGTGCTTAAGTCATAATTATGATAATGAAACTAATGGTAATTCAAAATAATCTGATTTGGGAATAGAGAGTGGTAGCTTGACTCGACAATTTGACTCGGCCGAGTTGACTCAGCAAGTTAAAATCCCATTGCTTCTTTACCTTCCTTCTCCTTACTTCCTTCATTCTTCTCCTTCCTTTCTCTTCCTTCTCTTTTTGCCACTCTACCTGACTAGGTGAGTCTGGACTCAGCCAACCTTACACCCAACTCGGACCGAACTCAGAAAAATGGCAGTAGAGTTGACTCGATATCACCTTCTCTCCTCATCTTCTTCCTTCTTTCTCTCTTCTTCCTTCTTTTCTTTTCTTTCTTCTTCCCAACTCAATCAGGACTCGCCCCGACTCGGCAGTGACTTGAGGTAGCAAGGAGTGGCACCTTGGTGAGTTTCAAATGAGTTATCTCGGCTCGACTCGACCTGGTGCAGCACCACAACTCGAATCCTCTTTCTTTCTACTTTTTGATATTTTCTTCTTTCTATCTTCCTTAGGGTGACTTGGACTGAGCCAGGTACAACAACAACAACAAGTGGACTGGTTGAACAACAACCTGACTTGTTCAGAATGGCCCATCGACTCCGCTCGAGCCAGACTTGGCCTGAACTCAGCTAGTGAGTCAGTCCAGCTCAGCACACCCACAACAACACCCTCTATCTCTCCCTCCTTCTCGTTTCTCTCCTTGCTGGACCAGACAGTGTCTGGGCTCAAGTGGACCGGTTGAACAACAACCTGACTTGTTCAAAATGGCCCATCGACTCGGCTCGAACTAGACTTGGCCCGAACTCAGCTAGTGAGTCAGTCCAGCTCAGCACACCCACAACAACACACTCTATCTCTCCCTCCTTCTCGTTTCTCTCCTTGCTGGACCAGACAGTGTCTGGGCTCAATCAGACTGCACCCAACTCGGTCCAGACTCAGCCCAGGCTCGAAAATAGCCTGGTGCGGCAATGAACAGGAAGAAGAATGAGGACAATGTCCTCACACACACACACACACTCTCTCTCTCTCTCGTTTTCTTTCTTTCTCCTTTCTCTTTCTTCTTTTCTACTTCTTCCCAGATGACCAGGTAGGGTCAGCAGCCTATCTCAGATAGAGCTCGGTTCAAGTCCAGCTGGTGCGGCAACGGTGGGCGGTGCTCCATCCTCTCTTCTCTTTCTTCTCTCGTTTCTTTTCTTTTCCTTTTTTTTTTAGGTGTGGACAAGGGCTGCCCTAAAGGAGGGCTTTTATAAGCCACACTTACAGCCTTTTAAAGTTTGGAATGCTAATCATCGGATTAACTATAGTTTGCGCTTTCACTCGAACTAAACGCCTCGAGAAATGCTGACCGTGTGGAATCCCTTGTGCATGGATATAAGGCGTCCATACGGATGGATTTCTAGCAAAATGGTCCACCTAATGGACGTCTCAAATCGAAAAATGGGCCTCACCACCTGCTGACGGGTTCAATGATAGGACGGATAAGATGATCTCATCGCCAATGGCAGATTGCCATTGGACGGTTGAACCTGTGATATGAGGCATTTAGACGGTGTTGATTGGTCACATGATCACTGTGGGACCCTCCAGACGGACGGTTGTTAGTGCTCTTGTGATAGGATTTGGTTTCCGCTTACTTGCGGTGGGTGGTGAGAAAAGCTCAACCGAAATCTGAGGGAGCCCTAAAAGGGAGGGCTGAGATTTGCTCAACCAGATGGATAAGATATCAGGAGCAGGTATCACGCGGATTGCTAGCGTGGAAAGGGTAAAAAATGGAAAATTTCCATTTTTGGAAAAATTCAGCCACACACACTCAGTTTATGCTACTGTTTGTGGTCACATGAGTGTGATCCATGGGGTGAAATCGATAGGAATTTATCTTCTTTAGGTCCTCTACAATATGGACGGTCTAGATCAGTCATTTAGTTGATAAAGGTGAGCCATGTACAACTCAGATGGACGATGTTCGTTCGAACGCCATCTGAGCCAGAAAAAAGGGTTGAAGTTCCCTGGCTTTCTTGAATTTCACGGGTCAAACCGGTTTGACCGGGTCTCAACGAACAGTGCACAGTGAGTGCATGCATGGGTTGCGCACACGCCCCAAATGTGGGGGCCCACATAGGTATTTGAGATATGATCCACACCGTTCATCTGTTTTGTCAGCCTGCATTAGGGCCCAGTCCAAAGATGAGGCAGATCTTGAACTTGGGTGGGCCATCTCAACTGAGATATGTCCTTTGAATGCTTATCATCATAGATTCAATGGCGATCTATGATCTGATCCCACTATCAGAACCGTTCATATAACTGGCGAGCCGCCTATGGCCACCATCTATTTTTCGTTGATATCTACTTACATGGATAAGCCACACAACGTTTGCCTTTTTTGGTTTTATTATAGATTTCTATTGATTGGATGGACAGATCGTCTTTATGTCCAATCTTTAGGTTTCCTATGGATTCCCAGTTAGCTCTAGAGGGAACTTAATGGCTAGTTGAGCGTTGATCGGTTGGATTATGTGTTTTAGATGTGGTTTGATTCGTTAAGCCATTAAGAGCTCAATGAATGGTGGATCTTATGATCCCAAGTTTTATCGTTGACAATGGGTGGTTTGATTTGAATATTAGAGTGATTGAAATCCTAAAATAGGTGCCCCCTCACTTTCTAGTGGTTTATTGCTCTCCATTCAAGTATGATGCTGATAAACAATGGATCTCATGGTCACGACTCCTAGTTTAAGGTGTAGGGTTAGATCCTATCTATTTAAGGAGAATGGGCTCTTAAAGATAGGCTACTTAAATTGATGTGAATGTCTATTTTGAAAATAGATGGTTGAATGGCTTGATCTACGGTTAAAAATTGCTCCAAACAATCAACTACATGTTAGAATAAAGGTGAATGTTCTATTTAGTTAAATTTGTGTTTATACTAATCTACGTCTTCATGGTAATACCCCAGTACTGAAAAGTACGGGGTGTTACACGAGCTCGATCGAACCAACATCCAGTTGGCTCGCGATTCGTGCCGAAGATCGTGGGAACCATCTCTGTCACGATTCTCCTTGATATGTCAACTGAGAATCCAAAAAGATCCATTGCGCATAAAACTCAAAATCCTACTAGGCTTCTGTCCTCGCCAAAACAGGGACGGACGCCTTTTACATCACCGCCTCTCCCCACCTATAAATAAGAACATCCCTAGAGATGAAAGGTACGTAAAATCTTTAGCCCTAACCCTTCCACACTTAACTAAAATCCAGAACCCTAACTTTAGCATTGGAGGGTCCTCGGCATGAGCCAGGGTCTTCTTTATTTGTTCTTTGTGCAGGTTCACAAGCCAGGGAGGATTAACAAGATTTTTGCATCAAAAGTTTGGCGCCGTTTGTAGGAACGACTTTCGAAAGTTGTTCTTACTTTATTATAATTCAGCAATGTTGAGAGGAAAGAAGGAAGCCTCGGCCTCCCCAGGTGCACTCGACTTGGCACAATCGGAACAGTTAGTCAGCCATGAAGGTTCCTCTTCATAGGCACAAGCCGATTCCCCACCCGCGGGTCCGGAACAATGGTCTCGCGGCCGTGGAGGTCAACTTATGTCCCTCAAACGTCAAGTTGAGACATTAAACAACAACATGAGCTCAATAAAGTGGTTACTAGAGCAATTACAGACCCGCCCGGCCCAGAAGACTGAGCATGCTTTGGGACAGACGATCCCAGAGACTCGCGATGCATCTAAGGTGCTCACCTGCTCCCAAAGTAGGCGGGATAATGCCTCCAAGCTTGTGCCTTCCCATGTCTCTGGCATCACCGCTCTAACGACAACCGACCTATGCCACGAGTTGGAAAAAATAAGCATGGTAAGACCTTTGGGGTGGCAGATGAAGTAATAGTTAAAAGCAAGAGCCCCTCGAAAGCTGAGCTTAATGACTTATGAAGTCAAATTGACAACATGCGATAGACCTACCAATTGAATGCTCTAACCCCAGTAGAGGCGATGTTAGAAGAGATCGAGCCCCCCTTCACACACGTCTCTCCCACGTTTCGAATGCTGTAGATCACCCCGTACATAGGAACTACCTATCCCATCGAACTCTTAGAGTCATTTAAAGCCTGGATAAAACTGCACTGTGCGCCAACCATGGTTATATGTCGAGCATTCTCGATAACCCTGACTGGGCCTGCTCGGATGTGGTTCCGAAAGTTGAAGCCACAATCGATCTGTTCCTTCACGCAACTCAGTAAAGTTTTCATCTTCAACTTATTGGGAGGAAAACAAAGCCTCAAACTCGCATCTCACCTTCTCCATGTCATCCAAAACGATGGAGAATCGTTGAAAGACTACATCAAGCGTTTCAAGCTGGAAGCGTTATAAGTGTAATCACACTCAGAGGAGATCACCTTAACCGCGATGATGAGAGGTCTGTGGGAGGGAATATTTCTCTTCTCACTCGATAAAAATCCCCTACGACTGTGGCCAACCTCCTCAATAGAGCCTAGAAATACTCGAATACCAAGGAGACTGCCCGTTTGCAAAGGGCTGCTCGACAAAAGGGAAGCTCGACCAAGAAAAAATGGCTTAAAGAAGAGTTGGCCCCAACCGATAGCAACAAAAACAGGAAAGATAAAGAGCCCCCAAGAGGGCAGCACCTGAGTAGACGACCCCATAGTAGGTTCAGCTCGTATACCCCTCTTAATGCGACGCCTGAGTAGGTCTTCATGGAAGTTCGGGACAAGCGAATCCTGAAGTGGTCGAAAAAGATGAAGCTAATGTTGGCCAGCGAGATAAGAGAAAATATTGCATTTTCTATCGCGACCATGATTACTCGACGGGCGACTGTTTTAATCTGAAGGATGAAATCGAAGCCCTAATCTACAACAGGCACTTACGCAAATACATCACCAAGAGGGAAGAACACATAGACTCCTTGAATGAACAACCAATTAACAACGAGCCCAATGGAGAAATCTGCACAATCTTCAGAGGACCTGCCGGAGAGGGGGGAGGGGGGGAGGGCGACTCTAACAAAGCTCGGAGGGCCCATGCTCGGAGTATCAGCCAAAGTATTCTAAAACACCAAGTGCATGTTGCAAGCATACCTCCAAAAGAGTAGATGATGACTCCATGTGATATGACCTTTACTGAGGAGAATTCCAGAGCTGTCCACCAACCTCATGACAATGCATTAGTGGTGACTATGACTATTGCCAATCACAAAGTGTTTCAAATTTTGGTGAACACTAGTAGCTCGGCAGATATCCTATTCGTCGAAGCATTCGACAAGACGTCGGTCGAAAGAGACCAACTCCGACCTGTCAAGACACCTTTGCTCGAGTTTGTGGGAGACAAGGTGAAAAGGGTGAGCTCCAAGTCCTAGAGGGGGGGGGGGGGGGGGGGGGGTGAATAGGACTATGCAAAATAAAAATAAAATGAGAAAGATAACACAGATAACAAAAATTTAAAGCAACCTCAAATGCACAAGTATTGAGAGGTTCATACAAACGTTGTTCTAAGGACAACCTTACACCAAAAATCAATGGCTCATGGTAGGAAAACCTATTTTTTAGAACGTCAATAAGTATCAAAAGCTCAAACCGATACAGAGGCAAAATAAATAAACTTATCTATTATAACATTCACCATAAAAGCATAAAATAGATTATAACATTCACACACATAATCAAATACAATCATCCACCACAACTCCAAGAATTATAGTGGTTCGTGTGTGTACACCAACTGTTAGCAAACAGCCACACAACTACTCTACTCCCAATATCCACACCCACGGGATATTAACTTTCACTAAGAAAGAAGGTTTTCTAAGGTTCATCTTAAAATCTTTATAATTGTTTTTTTCAATGGACTATCACAATTAAAAATCTCACGTTGAGATTTCCTGGCTATCTCGGTCAAAACGAAAATGAAAGATTTTCTGACAATCTTACAAACCACAATGTAATAAATGAAATATACTTATCTGAAGAAAGATTTTCGATGTAGCCGGTAGAACTGCTTCTTTGTAGATGATAATGTTCAATGTTCAATCTCACAGAAGAAAGGGTTCTAGGTCTAAATGAATTTTAAATTAAATCCAACCTTAGGCTACTTGGATTCAATTTCTTGAATCTCACAAAGGATTAAATTTAAAAACTCCTTTTAAAATCAAATAAAATGGAATCAAGAAATCAAGAAATTAAATAACCAAAAATCTATTAAAATAAATTTTAAATACCTCACAATAGCTTCACAATAGTGGAAATTTCTCTCTCAAAGTGATGGCTTGAATTGGCTTGGAATGAATGAAAAATTCTGAGAAATGTCCACTATTTATAGGCTGCAAATCAGTTCACTCGACTGGTCTTAGGTTCGGCTTGACTGGTCCTAGCCGAATGAAATTTTAAATTTTCTGGCGTGATCGGATAAAACAAACCCTCGATTGGTATAGTGGCCAGCTCGACTGGTCGAGTGAATAAAAATCATGTTGTTGGAGTTCAAGTCGAGCCACACTCGACTGGTCAAACCAGTCTCCACGACTTGTCAAGCAGGGTACTCGACTGGTCGAAGACCTACCAGAAAAATCCAAAAATTTGAATTTAAATTTGGACTGGTCGAGAAAAACCTTGGACTAGTCGAACTAGTGCCTGTACTAGTCGAACCATGACTAGGACTAGTCGAAGCAAAACTTAAATTAAATACAATGACCCAAATTAAATACGCAATGTTAATGACCTAATCCTAAGTTCTTTCTACGGTCATGTATACCTTAAATGTGAGTATTGAAATTGAACCATCAATCGCTTCAGTAGATAAGACACTGTGAAGGACATGAAGCTTGACCTTGAATTCTTGAACTTGTCTCGAACTTGTGTCCTGAGACTTGAACAAATGTACTTGAGCTTGTTCTTGTGACGTGAGCTTGAAGTAGTGTACTTGAGTTTGAATTTGAGACTTGATCTTGAGCTTTAATATAAGCTTGAAGATTGAAGTAGTGATGCACTTGAGCTTGAGTACCTTGACTTGATGATATTTAACTTGATGTTGTAGTTGAACATGCATACTTGTAACACATATAATGCCAATGTAGATAGCACCACGCTCATCTTCGAATGAAGGTGAACTTTTTATCTATCAAAACAAGTCAACCATACTGAAGTGTTTTGGCATAACAAAATTTGACAACTTAGGGTGCTAGATTTACAACTTAGGGCGTGTTTGGCCAGACCAATCCCATAGGATTAAGAGGGATAGAATGGATTTTAAGGTAATGATGGTGGTGTCAGTGTTTGTCCCTTGATCCCGTGGGTTTGAGATAGCCCATGGGATATATAGCAACCTGTTTGGACTGTCCCAAATGGATGGGTTTGCATCTATACTGCTTCTTTTGGTGTAACACCCCGGATTTTTGTCAACCTAGAGTTAGACGTTCTTAGGTAATGGGTCAAGCATAACACCTTGGTAACTTCTCATAGTGCAATTCCAAAGTCAAAGAAATCATTTAGAACCAAATTCTTTAGAAATTTAACGTGTATTAACTAGCGCTAACTAGATTTTTTGCAAAATTAGCACTAACCACTTTAAATCCGATCTGTAAGACCCAAAACCTATAGAATTGTTGACGCTATATTACCCTGAAATCTAGGATCCAACTCTAAACCCAGTTGCTCTCGGGAATACTTTGAAATTTCGTATCAGACCTGGACCGCACATCGAAAGTTTGATAGCTATGAACTTAGACAACTATGACCGCCTAGTTGGACTTGACAATCACCTTGAAAATCAAGCCCAAACGAGATCCTGAGATCATTTCATTAAGTCCGGAGTAAAGAGAGTGAAAAAATAAATATTTTTAAAAAATTAAATATATTTTTAAGTAATCTGGAATGTTTCTCTTGCGCGTTATTTCTAAGCGTTCTGACCGTTAGATTTTGACCCAAATTCACCCTCGGATCAGGATAGTTGACCCATACATGTCATAGTACTTGTAGCTCTGATCGAGTTCCCATAACCGTTGAACTGAAATTGGTCCGCCACGGTCGATCTGAAAACTTGACCAGACTGAAAACTTAGCTTGACTTAGATCCAATATTAGAGAGCTTAAGTCCGACCGCATTTATTAACAGGACCTCCAAAAATGCTCCGTTCGATCAGAACAGACCCGATTTTGTTATAACCTAAGTATACCTTAGCCCTAAGTCTGTTTTCGTCACTTTTGGGCTTATAAAAAGGCCTTAAACCCTCTCTCACAAATTCCATACGAATTTTCAAACCCTAACTAAGAAAGAGAGAGAAAAGAGAGAGAAAGTGGTGATTCTTCCTGTGATTCTTCTCAGCTTTACTACGTGCCTAATCCATCAATCCGTATCGCTATTCCGGCATTTCAGGTTCCATTCTTGGGTAAGAAATCCTAACCCTAACCTGTTTTGAAGCCTAGAATAGTTTCAATGACGTTATAGCTAACCTGTTTCATGCCATAGGTAGCGTATCCGCCGTTGACGAAGACTTATCGTCTGAATCATATCCATTTCGCGTTTTCTGGTTTAAGGTGCGGACTATATATGTTTAGATTATGGTTTTCAAGACTTTCAATGTCGGTTAATGATATATTACTGATGTGGATGCTATTTCACATGTATAAAGTATTGTCCATTTCATTTTTCAGTTATATGTTAACTATGTTGAATATACTGTATTTCTCGTATTTGTAAAAAATACCGTATACGGATGAAATATGAATTTGAGTTTGCCATGATTAATTGCTGTCTAGGTATGATAGATGCATGTGTATCAACTTCTGGGTGAACAGATTAGCCTAATACATGTTTTATCAACATACATTGGGCATGTTGTATTATGTAGTCTAAGTGTTTGTGAAAATGACTGAATGAGTATAGAATTCATTTTCGTGCTCGCCATGACTAACTGTCATTGATATACGATTGTTGTATAGGCGATAACCCTTTAACGAAAGGATTTTACCCTATTACGTATGCTAATGAATACATAATATGTATGATGTAATGTGTAGACTAAGTGTATGTAAAAGTGTCTGAATGAGTTAGTAGTTAGTAAGATGTACCTGTATGCGGGTTGAGATATGATTCTCAACTACATCAATGATGTATGTGATTTCCTCCATGACTTGTGTAACTTAGATTATCCATGTCCACTACGTGTATGATTTCCTCCATGTATTGTATTTACGTTCAAGTCATATTTCATGATTGTTCAAATGAATGTAGGATATGAATCGTATGCCTGTTATTGAGCTTGTACATGATTGGAGCTGTACTACAGTCCAGGTAATCGGTAATAGTACTTTAATGGTGGTTGAGGTTATTTTCGCCATGTAGGATGAGTTTAACGAATCTGAGTCGTGCTTAGGATGTTTGACAGTGGTTAGGCCACACGGAGTGCTTATGCATTTCATGTCGTTCAACTCAATGTGCGCTTGGCCTAGTTGAGTTTACTAACTAACCCGATCGATCGATGTATATTCACTATGTTTGGACGCTATTGCTTGAACCTAAGGTACCAAACTTACCAATGAAAAGCTTCTCTAACCTTGGTACCTCGATCCGCTAAGACTCATGAGCCGATTATGGTGGTATGAGACACTATATTCGAGCTGTCGGCCTACACTGGGGCCACAAGCCTCTCCGTAGTGACCAGTAAACAACCCAGACTCGTGAGCCGATTATGGTGGTATAAGACATTATATTTGAGATGTCGACCTATATTGATTGGTGATGGGGGAGTGGTGTAACGATTGCGTGTAACAGTCCAGCCCTTGTAGTGACCTTGAGCGTACTCTGAGTCTACATGGGGGCGATGACCCTTCCGTAGCAACAAGAGTACAAACTAGGCCTGTATTGATTTGGTGATGGGAGAGTGGTATAGCGATTGCGTGTAACAGCCCTGACAGCCCTTGCAGCGACCTAGAACCGTAACATCGTATGAGATTGCCTTGGACTGACGACCCGAGAATGGATCATCGTTTGGGTAATGATATAAGGAAGGTATCTTAGCTTCTCAATCCTGCTGTATGAAAAGGACTAATAAAAACTTGGTAAGCATGCTCATACCATCGTACTGCATGTGCTAACGGTGTTGGTGAAAGAGCATTGAGGAAGTGACTAACATGCGCGGCCGTAAGATGAAGATTGTAGAGGGAGATTATGGTGAGGGCATGCATCATTACCTCATACCACTCTTGCATTAATAAGAATATCTAGGACATATTTGATTGTACTGCTTTATCATTACTGCTTGATTGAATTGATAACATGTTAACCTTTACTGTATAGTTTCCACTGAGTTGATCACTCACTCCCACGTTACGGGACGGTGTTTGCAACACCAACTAGTCCCTGTTTTAGTTTCAAATGGTGGCGATGCTTGCGAGACAGAGCCGGTCTTTTATGCCGATGAGGAGGGCTTTTCCTATATGCAAATCTCAGATGGGTTCATGTGAACAATGCTCTGATTGACGGGGATTCAGGGCTATGTTGGTAGTGATTTATCACTTTTGATATAAGTATTTTGAGACACGACTTGTAATTTTGATCTGGCAGAGCATACATAGCTTGGGGACTTATGTTGATTTATATATGTATTTCAGTCTTCCGCTCGTGCTTTTAGACTGTCCCTGAACTATGTTTGCTGTTTTGGTTTAATCTACCTCATGTTTTATGCCCTAATGCCGATAACATTCATTCATCATAAAAAATGCTGCATAAGTAATGTTTTGGAACTCGAAAGCTGAGCTTCTACTCAACCTCCAATTTTCAGAGTGTTACATTTGGTATACCCCACTCACTGTTTTATATTTGCCTTAAAATAGGTTTATGGCTAAATGTAGGCCGGTGAAAATTATGGATGGAATGGATATCTCATTGATATCTTGGTGGGCCCCATATAGATGTAAAAATTCACACCATGGGATTGGCAGAATTCATGTTAGCTAAGGGCGGTATTTATGAGGGTGAGGTACATCCCGCCATCCCAAACAGGAAATGGGATGAGATGGCACAGGATAACCCTCCAAATCCCATCCAATACCATATCCAACACCCAGCCAAACACGCCCTTAACACTTACACAAGGTTACCTCAGAAGGATCAATCCAACTCCCAGTCACCGTTAGGGAAGGACAAAACCAAGTGACAACATTGATAGATTTTATGGTAGTCGACTGCCCCTCCATCTACAATGTGATCCTCGGATAACCCTCACTCAACACCCTACGGGCAATCATATCAATATATTATCTGGCGATGAAGTTCCCAACTGAGCATGACACTGGGTTAGTCAAAGGCGATTGGCAGAAAGCTTGACAATGCCCTTAGCATTAAGGAAGCACCAAGCGATGAACCTCACTTCCCTCATTCCCCGAGAAGAGTCCAACTAAAGAGGATGCTTGATGGAAGACCTCATGTCTGTCCCCCTCGATGAGTCCAAGTCAGATCATCCCTGGCCTCAACACTGCGAGACAAAATCATGACTCTCCTTCGGTGAGATTCTGATGTATTCACCTGGTCACACCAAGACATGACTGGCATTAACCCAAAAGTAATGGTACATAAACTTAATATCAATCCCGACCATAAACCGGTCAGGAAAATGAGGAGAGCATTCAAAGCAGATTGATATGCGGTAATCAAAGAGGAGGTCGAAAAAATCCACAAAGCAGGTTTCATGGAAGAGATATACTATTCAGACTGGCTAGCCAACGTCATCCTAGTGAGGAAGTCCAACGGGAAGTGATGAGTCTATGTCGATTACACCAACCTAAGCAAAGCCTACCCCAAGGATAGTTTCCCTCTCCCTCGAATCGACCAGCTCGTCGACAGTATGGCCGAACACAAGCTCATGAGCTTCATGGATGTGTATTCAGGTTACAATCAAATCGCGATGCACCCTTATGACAAGCAAAAGATGAGCTTTGTCACTGACAAAGGTCTCTATTGCTATAAGGTTATGCCCTTCAGGTTGAAAAATGCTGGTGCTACATACCAGAGACATATAAAAAAGATATTCGCTCAGCAAATCGGGCGAACTATGGAGGTCTACATTGACGATATGCTAATGAAAAGCATCAAAGCTGCGAACCACCCTTTCGACCTTGAGGAAATGTTTGCGATCTTAAGGAAATGTCAAATTACACTGAACTCAAGCAAATGCGCCTTCGGTGTTAGCTCGAAAAAATTCCTCAAATTCTTAATGAGCCAAAGAGGGATATAAGCGAACCTCGACAAGAGCTAAGCCCTGCTCAACATGAGTTCACCAACGACAACAAAGGAGATCCAATGCCTTACAGGAAGAGTGATCGCGCTCAGCCAATTCATCTCCTAAGCTACGGATAAATGCTTGCCCTTCTTTAAATAGATGAAAGGAAACTAAAAGCTAGAGTGGACAAAAGAGTATGAGCTCTCCTTCTAAGAGCTCAAGTGATACATGGGGTCCCCTCCACTACTCTCAAAGCCTAAATAAGGGGAACCGCTCTTATTATATCTAACGATATCATCAACCGCCTTCAATTTGGTCCTTATCAGAGAATAAGGGGGAAAATAATTTCCCGTGTACTATGTCAGTAAGGCCCTAGTCCCAGCAGAAACTAGGTATCTGAGCATCGAGAAGCTTGCCCTGGCCCTAATCATCTCATCACGTTATCTCCGATCCTACTTCTGAGCCCACACTATCGTGGTCCTGACAGACTAACCCCTTTGACAAGTTCTTCAGAAGCCAGAGCTATCAGGAAGAGTCATGAAGTGGGCGGTTGAGCTCAATGAGTTCGATATCGGTTATCGCCCCCGCACTGCTATTAAGGGACAGGTAGTAGCAAACTTCCTCATTAAACTCATGCTCGGGGAAGACTCGGAAGCCCCCCAACATCCAAATCAAGCATCTTAGAGGACATGCAACCGAACCAGAGCTACAAACATAGATGCTGCATGTAGATGGTTCATCTAATTCTAAAGGCAGTGGCGCCGAAATAGTCCTAGAAGCACCAGACCAGACCTGTGTGTAATATGCCTTAAGATTTGGATTCAAAGCGTCAAACAATACAGTAGAATATGAGGCAATCTTGCCCAGGCTAAGGATGACATCAACAATGGGAACTCGACACTTGGAAGTTTGCAGTGATTCGTAGCTTGTCGTCAGTCGGATAGCTAGCAAATATCAAGCGAAAGGAGAGAGAATGTAGGGCTACTTATACAAAGCTTGAGAACTAATCAACAAGTTCTCAATATGTAACATTAGCCTAATCCCTGGGTAAGAAAATTTCAAAGCAGATATGCTGAAAAAATTGGCCACGACAGTCAAAGACGATATCCCTAAACCAATCTCAATCGAGTTTCTAATAGAGCCGAGCATCAATGAACCTAATCTTGGCATAATACTTCCCATAAATTCGAGTTCGACCTGGATAGATCCGATAGCCGATTACTTCAAGTAGGGTAAACTACTCGAAGACCTGCTAGAAGCATGCAGACTCCGATCTAGAGCAGTTCGCTATACCATGCTCGAAGAAACCCTTTACAAAAGGGGTTCTCTCTTCCTTACCTCAGATGCCTACGACCCAATGAAGCTGAGTATGTGTTGAAAGAAACTCACGAAGGCATCTGCGGCAACCATTCAGGCAGCTTAGCCCTCGCTCATAAAATCCTCTGACAAGGCTATTTCTGGCCAACAATCCAAGCAGACGTAGGGAAATATATCCAGAAATGCGATAAGTGTCAGTGATTCATGACAATACCTCATCAGCCACCCGAACTACTGACTCTCATGACTGAACCACGGCCATTTACCTAATGGGGGATCCACATCATCGACCCCTTGCCGACTGGCAAAGGGCAGAGCAGGTTTGCGGTCGTTGCTGTCAACTACTTTATCAAATGGGTAGATGTCGAGACCCTGGTCGTGATCATCGAATAAAAGATCACATACTTCATTTGGAAGAATACAATATGGTGGTACGGGGCTCCCCACATGATCAACTCTGACAACGAGAAACAGTTCAACAACAATCGATTCTAGGCATGTGCAAAAACCTTGGAATCTGAAATGCTTATTTATCACCCAACATTCCCAAGCAAACAGATAGGTTAATGAAATTAATAAGATTATCAAGAGCCACCTCCAAACTAAGCTCGAAAAGGCTAAAGGAGCTTGGACGGAAGAACTCCCTCTCGCCCTCTGGGTGTACAGGACTACCACCCGAACGACATGTAACACCCTGAATTTCAGGGGCCGAGTAAGAACTTGGCTCTCGAAATCTCAAGTGCCACATATGCTCTAATGGGCTATGATTTCAATACATTTGAATTTTTTTCATAAGCAGTGGGGAGTTTAGCAAACTATGAAGCATAAGAATATCATGAAGTGGAGTTAAGAGCCACTAAATATGTAAAATATCCAAAATACAGTACTAAAAAAATCTAAGACAATGAACTAGCCCCACCCATATAAGTATCCCAAAATGACTAAGGCCCTCACCCATGTCCTACGATTATCCAAACATAAATTAGAAGAAGTCGTCGATGGTCTGATAATACGCTCGCTCCTCCTCATCGTCTATGCTGGCATCCTCCAACACATCCAACTCCTGTTGACCTTGCATTTATGACAGGTTTGGGTTGGTGTTTTAAAATACTATCCCAGAGTGGGAGTGATTAGCTAACTCAGTGGTACCATTAACAATAAGTTACACAAATTATCATACACAAGAGTAAATTTATGAAAAAGCACACATTCACAGAATCTTAGATGCTATGGTAAATGCAATGCATGGTTTAATGATATAATGATGCCTCTCACCACAACACTCCCTCTTGCGACACCAGATAACGTTCACGAACCAACACTTCCACAAGCAACCACGACTGTAACCAATGCATGTAATACACATGTTAACCGAGTTGATTAATTAAGTTTATTCATCCAGCAGGTTGGGAAAATCGAGATACCCCGACGAATCGATGCCCTAATCCGATCGTGTGGCTCTAATGGTCATGGTCGTGCGACTCTTATGATCCTTAGCCCTTGTGGGTTCGTCATTCTCATAGCTCTTAAGCTCATACAAAAATTGTTAGGACATTAGAGTCCTGCTCTCAGTCACTATGGGGAGGTCGTCACCCCAACGAAGGCTGAAAACTCCAGCATAGTATCTCATACCACCATCCCCGACTCACGAGTCTTTGGTGCTCACTAGTCAATAAGAGGGGGCTCGCCACCCCAGCATAGGCCGATAACCCAGGCATAGTTTCCCATACCACCATCCCCGGTTCATGAGTCTTGTGAGTCGCAATTTATAGTTATCATTGGGCGAAAGGGTTACAGGGTGCCTCAGGTTCTAGCAGACGTGTACAATTATGGTTAACATACAAGGATGACCAACTAGTGGACTAATCTGCCCCCACGAGACGAACCAAAGACCGTGCGGTCTGAGAATAACGTCTCATGTAGTCCAACTACAGCTGACAATTCGCAGTTCAACTACTTGGACGAAATTGCCCGTGAGCTAACCCAACGAAAAGATTACCCAAAGGAGTTCCAGTTGGCTGGCTGATCCGCAAAGGGACATGTGTGCAAATATATAACATGTATTCAACAATTCCCAGGAACTAATCCATTAAACAAACAGCATGTTTCGAATCTCGATAACATAGACTAATACACTAAATCCCACGAAACATTCGCATGTTGACAAATCAATCCTACGAGATTAACAGTAATGGAGATTAAGCTCTATGTTTCAGCAATTCAACGAATTGGATAGCCATACACCCAACTCATATCAATTCAATTGCATGTACCAACATATATCATGCAGATCAACCAAACAACATATAACATACCAATCAACAACCAATCATATAACATACAAATCAACAACCAACATGTAACATACAAATTAGCAACCAACATGTGACATATAAATCAACAACCAACATATAGCGTACACATTAACCACATTTGGGAAATTGTACTCGTAATTTCCTAAACTGATCGACAAAGCAACTATCTGCACATCAGGAGATCCTCGGGACCTAATTACCTTTTCCAAATTTAGGAAAATTCTATGCATAGTTCTAAGTTAATTAATACCTAAAATTCAGCAACATACATACACATACATCACCCCAAATCACTATGATTTACGCTAGGCACAATAATCAGCCACCTAGAGGTAATGGTCTGCACCTATTGTAGATTGGAGGTTCTTGGAGTTGTTCTAGTGTCGTTTGAATCCATTGCCTGCGATGAACCACAAGCCCAGTGAGATGGTCATTATTTTATAATTTTGGAACTAGTGGCTCACTATTGAGCGATCTAGAGCTTGTTCGAGTAATCGAGACATTTCTTGAGTAAATTGGATAGAGAGATTTCTTAGGCGCAGTTGATGAGGTATGGATTAACTAAGTTCACAGTATGACCTATTCAAAATTAGCGAAAATGGTGATTCGGTTATGATCACTCTAAACCATCGGTTTTAGGCTAAAAGAGTAACCGGGTTGATTTAGTTTATTAATTAAGGTCCGACCCATAGCTGGTTCGGGTTTTGAGTAGATCTTTAATTTAGTTATGGTTGTTTGATTAGTCGGTGGCAGGTCAATTTGATTTGGGCCCTATGTGAACAAATCATGAGGGTTAACTCGATGTTTAAGTGATTGGTTGAATTCATTAGTTTTTTACAGTTGATCAATCTTATTTGTACGGTTCTTTATTGGTACCAGCCGTGTATAAGCTTACCTCGAGCGTCAAGGGTTAGTAAGTGATAATGTGGCTAGTTATATATATATATATATATATATATATATATATATATATATATATATATATATATATATATATATATATATATATATATATATATAACAATTTTTTTTTTAATTTTTGGCAATCCAAAATAGCTAAAATTGGAGGTGTTACACGGCCACGGAAGAAACTCCTTTCTCCCTTGCCTTCGACGTCGAGGCGGTCATCCTAGTGGAGATTGGGCTCCCATCTGCGCAAACCCAGTCCTATGATGAGGATTAGAATGTTGAACTAATGAAACTAGACCTAGATCTACTTGAGGAGAAAAGAGAGCAAGCTTGACTAAGAGTGTAACGTCCCGTCCGACCAGCACAGTGTCCTGAGGTGTCCACGTAAGATTTGTTGTAGGACCATTAGTTTAAATCGCTCGTGATGGGGTACCATAAGCTAATTAACCTATGATTAGCCCATTAGAGTAGATCAATCAGGCCATGATAAGGCCACCAAGTCAGATGACCATTTATATTTAGAATCAGCTCGTATGGGCTATATTGCGGCGTATGAAGGTCAAAAAATTATAAGAATTTAGAAGACCTTAGATCTCACTGGGCTTGTGGTCCATAGCGGACCATGGATTCATTGGGCACCTAAAAGTAATTATTCGAGCCGCTCCAACAGCCCATGTCAACTCACCCAAGGCCAGAGTGAAAATCTGGCACTGGTAAATGAAACTGAGACACCGGAATTTTCAGCCGTCAGATTTCTTCAAATTTTACGATGAAGGCCTAATGTGGTGTCCTACACCCATCCACAAAATCTGAGACCCGATCGTGGCATGACGACCGTTGATTGTAGATCGGACCTGTATGACCCAACCCCATATCCGATCGCTCCCAAATTCTGCATGATCCTTCATCGGGCCATGGACCACCTACCCTATAAGTTTCATGGCCTGAGGACTACCATACCTTCTCAAATAACCAAAATGGACCCCATAAGGCCATTTGGGGATCAGAATCATATGGTCAAACCCCATATTCGTTTATCCGTTTGATCTCAAACTTTGTATAGACCCTGGTTGGGCCGAGAGACACCTACACACCCAATTTGGTGGCTAAAGGAGTGTTGAGATCACTCCAACACCAAAAGTGGGTCCTAGTAGGCTATTTTTGGCATTTGAGGAAACTTAAGGTTAAAGGGCCCAACTCTAGGAAATAAACCCTAGCCCTTGTTTCATATCTCCCATCATTGTCCAACAACAACAAATCCATCTCCCTCATATCCTCCTTCAATTTTCTTCCAACAACCAAACTCTCCCTCATAACTTCCTATAATCTCAAATAATCAAGTTCCCTCCTTCATACTTCCTCCATTCTCCTACAACTCAACTCTAGCCCTCTCACAACTCCCCTTTTTACTCCAACCACCAAAAAGCAAAGAGGAGTGAAGAAAGAGAGAGTGTAGAAGAGATCCAAGGTGGACCCTAGATCGTGTTGGGGCCTAAGGGCATCAACCCTTTCAACTCCCCATCTTTTCGCCAAGGGGAACTCTTCACCATAACCTCGACAATCGTCCATAAGTTATAGGTAAGATCCTTCTCCCATTTTTCTCTTGAATCCCATATATTGAGAGAGGGATTACATGAAATTCTAATATGTAAGGGTTGCTTTTAGGATTTCGGCCATTTGACCCCAAATTCCACATCTCCTAGGTCGTTCCCAAGCCCTCAACGAATCCGAAGGTGCGGATTATTTCTCTTAGGTGGCCTAGCACCAATTCTATTATGAATTTAATAAATTTGATTACTTGGATGTCATCTTTGGACAACCTAGAGTATCCCTAGGAGTTGCATAATTGTTGATATTGTATGGAATGGTATGTTTGACTCTCATGAAGTCGTTCTTGTTTCTAACATGATGTTGTGTATGTATAATTGTATGCTCATGCCTTGTTGATTCTTCCCATGCATTGATGCTTTATAGTATGCATGATTTCATAACTCTTATGCATGTGATTTCCTAGGATGAAGGAAATGCTTAACTTCCTCACACACACACACACGCTCACATGCACTTGTATCTTAATATGGTTAGTCTTACTCGCTATGAAAATCTGAATTGTATGCCGATAAGTATGAGAACATGATGATGTTTATTTTAGTGATGCATTGGTAGTCGGCATGCTAGGAATCACCATTCGTACCTTTGGGTTGGCCAGAAATATGAGAAGATCGAAGGTGGTTCCATTGGTAGGATCGCCTCGAGAATAACCCTATGGATTTGGACGGGTGTGTTCGGGTGGCTGTAGTTCGACTACATGGGTCCCTTATGCCTGATGTCACTCGTCCCATGCTCGCCTGACTCTTGTAGTTTAGCCTACTTCTGACCAACCCTGTTTACTCACATATGTATGGAACTTGAACCATCCTACAACCGTTGTATCCCATCAATAACCCACTTGAAACTGGTCCACAGCCTCGTGAGCTAGGCATGGTGGAATGGGACACTGTCTGAGTTGTCGGCCTACACTGAGGTGTTGCGCCTCCCCGTAGTGACTACGAGCGATCCTCTTCTCTTGACACTCCTCATGTACTTAAAGTCGGGGATGAGGAACCCGACGGGATCAAGGCCGCAGGGTCTTGGCCTCACGCGTTGGGGGGCCTTGGCCTCACAACCAGTTAAGGACATTGATACGTGGGGTGTATCAGATTTCCCAACCTGCTGGATGAATAGACTTGACTAATAACTTGGCTAATACGATCGCATTGCATCGCACTAGTTAAGGTGGCGACTCAGAAGTCAAGGTCACTCTGAGGGAGTATTGACATATGTGATCGTTAGATGAAGTCGCTCGAGGGAGCGTTGTGGCGAGGGCATGCATCATATTATTCCGCATTCATGTATTTTAATAAGAGTTGCTAGGTGTTAATGATTGGCTGCGTTTCATTAAATTTATATTATAATTGATGTCTATTATAACTTAAGATTAATAGCACCAACTGAGTTGATCACTCACTCCCACTCTGGGACGGTGTTTTAAAACACCAACCAGACCCGTTCATAGATGCAGGTGACTCAGGGAAAGAGGAGCCTGGTGAGACGAGCCTCGGAAGGAGGATAAGTTGTCTTACTTCCAGTTGATGGACGGTTCCTCGCCAGCTTGAGGGGCAGGATTGGATCACGGAGCAGTGAGCTCGATTCTATTCTTTTGGACACTATTCTTTTGTGATTTTGTTAGGTGACTCCACGTGCGATCCCCTTTATTCTTTTGGACATGTATATAGATAGATGTATTTTTGGTCTCTTTCATTTCAGTGGATTTGTGTGCTTATGCTTCATACTCTAGAAATTTCAAGTTGCGCAATTAAGCTTGGTTAATCATAAAAATCATAAAATCAAGGGTAAGTAACACTCGGGAACTTGGGAGTCGAATGTATGCGCGACCCCCGATTTTCAGGGCATTACAAAGAGCCGCAACCTAGCAGCGACAAGTCGTACATTTCTATAATTCCAAAGTGAAAGTCAGGAGATTCTGAACTGGGGACTTGGTCCTCCACAAGACATTCCAGAATACTAAGGAGCTCGGCTCCAAAACTCTAGGTTAGCACTAGGAAGGCCCCTACACGGTGACTAGCACAAGTCGAGCAGGAACATTTTGACTCGTGGACATGAAAGAGCGATCTCTGCCTCACCCATGGCACGCCGAGCACTTGAAGATCTATCATGCCTAAGTCTGTCGAGTACATTCTTGAATCCTGTTTTTTTGCTACATTGTTGGCGATCTACATACTTTTTTAAAAAGTTATAATAATAATCTCAGTTCAAGGGAATTCAGTTTATCTATATTTTCAAATCCTGACCTTGATCTATGAAATCTACTAAGGGCTTCCCTCGCAAGGGAGAAAATGCTCTTTTTAAAGCAACCCAGTCTCTAAATGAAAGAGCTAGAGCCTATGGCCAAACCGACTGAAGTAAGAATTCTTGGAACAAAGAAGTCTATGACCAAAATGCTCGACTCTTAGAATAAAGGTCAAGCCATTAACCGAACAACACATTATCACAAAATAGACAACAAAATGATCTTTTCATTAACGAAGATAAAGGCTCACAAAAGTCTTAAGATATAAAAAAGAAAAATAGAAAAAAGGGAAAGATAGAGCTCTCAAGTTGCGTCTTTAGAAGCCTCGACAGGAGCAAAGGCCCTTGCAGAGGTAGGGGCATCGACAACAGGGACGTCGGCAGCTAGGTTGTAAACAGCATCCTCGCCTAAGTTATCTAAGTCTAGGCCTGGATACTTTGACTTGACAAATTCCTTGCACCAAGTGAAGCCGAAGTTGTAGTAATCTTCAAGCCTTTCTGCATACTCCTTGGAGGCCTTGAAATCTTCAACTGCGGCCAGCTTCAGCTCAGGAACAGAGGCCTCGACCTCGGTCAATCTAGTGGAGGTCTCGACAGCTTAGAAATCGCCTCCGCAAGAGCAGCCTCCCAGCCTCCTCCTCTCCGCCTTCGAAGTAGCTTCCTTCAAAGCATTCTCCGCAAGGGCCTCATCCAACTGAGCCTCCGCTATGCGTAATGCATCCTGGAGATCTGCTGAGTGGGCCACGACAGCATCACGAGCCCCGATAGTAGCATCCCGAGCTTCATCCGCAACCTGTAGCTCAGAAGTCACCCTCAAATGGTCGGCCTCAAGCTTCTCATAACTGAGACCAACCTCCTTGAAAATTAGTCAGGCCGATAAGAAAGAAGGAGCCACCTAAAGCAAAAAAGAAAAGTTAGAACACCAGAAAGGCATGAAAACCAATCTCGAAATAACTTAAGGAAATACCCTCTACAGGTAGATTGTCGAATCACATAGCTCATCCATCGAGTGCTGCTTGGCCAACGCGGCGACGTCCTTCTCCTCCATGTGGCAAGAGGTCCACGTGGCCAACCTCGCCAAATAGCCCAACTCGGAGGTTGAGCCACTGCCCTCCGCCTCATGAGCGGAGGTCCTTGTAATAGGAACCGAATGAACTCCCTCAGCCTCGAGAGCAGCAAGAATAACCTCCTTAAGTTCTCAATCAGGAACCCCCTCCTCGGGCGCTTGCTCCACCTTAGGAGTTGCGGTGACAACGAAGGTAGAGACCTCCTCCCTGGGAGGATTGACTGGTCGTGGATTTCCAAGTGGAGGCTAAATAACTAGTAGCGTCACGCCCCAAACTCGAGAACCGGGATCACAAAATTCTTGACCTCCGAATCCGGGGCCAACAGCCTTCGTAGTACTCTATTCTCAGCTCCCAGCTCCTATGTGCTAGGTTCCGATCCTAAGATCCTATAAGGAGGATTTTTAAGGTGATTTTTTTATAAAGGAGCATAATCACAAGTGTACCCAAGTCACCAAAACATTATCACCACATATCCACTAATATAATATTTGAGTACAATACTGAAAGAGAAATACATCATATAACAAAATTTTAAAAGATCTAGCACATGCTCCTGCCTCAATGCTACTGCGGTCTAGCATAACTTGTGAGTACAAACGTGCATAAGCTTACTACGAAGCTTAGAGAGCGGGTGCGTGTGTGCACAATGCACGTGCCAAGCATACAAATGTCAGAGTAAGCAGAAATGATGGAAGGCTAAACTGGTAAGTCCATAAATGATGTTAGTTATACCAAGGTTATGCAATGCAAGGCCTACATAGTCGAATGTCATATGCAATGCAAACATATCAATCATCAACTAGTCCATGTATCAGTACAGTTTGTCACTGAAAACATCACCGATTTCTAGTACACTCCATCATTGGCTGCCACCCCATCACGCGCATGACCTAGTGAGTGAAAGAGACCTCACTATCTGCCTTGTCAGTGGTATGCCAATGCCCACCCAGTTCATCGATAGCGGACCCATTTATGAACTGGTCAAACTCAACCTAGCTTATAACCCCCTACCCTCGAGTGGATAAGGTCCCATCCCTTTTCAACTGGCCACGACACAGTGGGAGATGCGACATACTGGTATTCGACACTCGGGCGCTCATGTTATCCACTCGGTCTCGAGGTTAAAGCATCCTACTGGTACCACAAGGTTTTAGGGAGTTTCACCCAAGGACATCTATAACACCCTAATGCTAGAATAAATATTTATGGTATCCAATCTGACCATCCACAATATGCCTGTGGAGGCCATAACCCTAATGTCGCTAGGGTATAAAGTGATCGTGACATACAAGATACAAAATGCATGAGTCATACCATCCAAGTCATGCATCAAACTTGCGCGTACAGTGTGATCATGTGGGGCAACCCTATCTCATATGGGGTCCCCTAAGTATCTTAGCCTAATGACATATGCTATGATCAATCACCACCCACAACATGCATACAAATGATGTATATGGGCATATGTCTAGGCATAATGTTATGATACTAAGCATGCTCTTAGTGTGTCCTACCAGGACAAGTACACTAGCATGTTATCAGATAAATCAAACAATAATCAACCTTAATTGGCACATCATATATAAAGAGTGGGAACTAAACAACATGCCCCACTAGAAATCTAGAAGTCTATGTCGTATAGTCTATGCTAGACTAACATCAGCTCCTCATGTAGCCCACAAGGCATGAATAGAATATATATATATATATATATATATATATATATATATATATATATATATATATATATATATATATATAAAAACAAGGCGGGGTCCACTGAGAGTGACCCGGATGGACACCCACATGTACAATACATGTGTCACTAGGCTACCAATCTATTTGGGCACATGGCCCACTAATGATGTCCCAAAATAATTAGATTATCAATGACATCACTATAATTTCCTTAGTAGAATGATCTGCACCATCTAATCATTGCTAACGTAAATCGGTTACAAATCATTTGTTAGTCACTAGGATGTGATCATATGCTCATGGCCCATCTGAGTCTAGGGACTTCATCAGTTCGGGCAAAGTATATGCCTAAATGAATTTTTATAAAAACATAGTTTTAACATTCACATGTCAACTAATTTAAGGATTTGAATTAAAGATACCAAATATAACCAAAGACATAAGGGATCTCGATTCCAGAGATTCCTAAACCCAACGGATCCCAAAACTAGGGATTCCAAAGTCCAAAGAATCCCAAAACCAAGAAATCCCAAAGTCCAAGAGGTTTCTAGCCCCATATTACCCTATGGTGCGTCTCACTTGAGATCTGGATCAACCTGAGTTTTGGGCTCATGGGCTAACATGATATGATAAGACGAATGAACGGAGTGGATATGATATATACATCATGTAGGGTCCCATGTGTGGGGTGCAGCCCAAGGAGGCTTCCTTCCTGACACTTTCCATTTTCCTTCGTCTCTCTCTCTCTCTCTCTCTCTCTCTCTCTCTCTCTCTCTCTCTCTCTTTTATGCACCATCAGTGTGGGCCCCACGTGTATTTTCTAATTCGTTCACCACGTAGTCCATCTCAAGCGGGTCTAATGGGCTCTGATTTGGGTTGATTTAGATGAACAAGGACTTCATAGTGGGCCTTGGAAGATTTCAAAAACAATGGTTTGTTTCCTTCATTACGGCCCACTTGAGACCCGAATCTGTCTCATCTTTTATCCCAATGCTTAAAATGATCTTGAAAAGATGGTGGATGGTGTGAATTCAATATAAACATCATAACAAAGTCCCACTTGTGATATCCAAAATTTGGCCAATAATGGGTTAACTCTAAGTGCATGGCATTCATGTATTTTTCATGTTATTAGTATGTTTTGCATACACTATTAATGTGGGCCCTAAGTGGATAATCTAATCCATCCACTGTCTTTTCCACCTCAAATGAGGTCAAATAGACTCTAACTAGGACTGGTTTGGATTATCAGGGACTCCAAAGTGGGCCCTAGAGTGTTTCAATATATGGGCATTGTTCCCCTTAATATGGCCCACTTGAGACTTAGATTTGCCTCAAATTTCAGCACATGACATAAAATTATATGGAGAAGATGGTGAACGGTGTGGATTAAATAAATTCATCATTGTGGGGTCCACTTGTGGGGGCAGCCCAATGAGGCTTTCACCCTCACCCTCGCTAGCAATAACGTCCCATGACATGTTTTTTTTTTCTTCTCTTTCTTCCTTTGTTTTTATTTTATTCTACTATGGGTCCACTACTGGATAATCCATTCTATCCATTATATCAGCTAGCTCTCTACGGACCAAAGGATTCTAATGATGGATAGGTCCAACACTTATACACCCAACAGTAGGCCTTAGAAAGTTCCAACAATGGGACTTTGTTTCCCTCGGTGCAGTCCACTAGGAACTCAGATTTATCTCATTTTTCATATCATAGCCTAAAATGACATGGAGAAGGTGGTGGACGGCATGGATTAAACAAATACATCAAGGTGGGGTCCATGGCTGGGACGCCCCCACCCCACATTAGCATGGTTGACGTGAGGGGTACTCCCACTACCACCATTGGTGGTGGTGTGGTCCACCTGATGGTTGAATCGGGTAGATTTTTGGGCTTCATGGCTAAAATGAGCGAGTGGATGGATGGATGGTGTGGATCTAAGAAATACATCAACATGGGTCCCACGAGTGAAAACTCACTCCAAATTAATATCCATGCAAAGTAGAAAATTACGTGGGTAACCCAACCCCTTAGCATTTGTGGTATGGCCCACCTAGGATTCTAATTAGCTTCATTTTTTAGCTCAATGCCTAAAATGAGAAGGAAAATTGGATGGACGGTGTGGATGATACACACACACACACACACACATATCATGATGGGCCCACGAGTGAAGTCCACATGGTGGCTTTGGAATGTAATTGTGCCAGAGACATGTCTCTGGACATTTTTGTGTCTAGGGACATGTTGCCACTACCCCTCTCCCTCTTTTGTATTTTAAGGGTGAGGTAGGGCGCACCTAGGAAATCTACTCCATCCATTTGAATGTCCAACTCATGGTGGGGCCAAGAAGCTTTGGATCACATCCATTTTTAGTGTATTTTCACCATCCAAGTGTGCTGACATAATCAATTGGTTTTAAAAGAAAATAAATATCACAGTGGGCCACATAAGGTAGTCCACACTTTGATAGCATGCGGGACACGCTCCCCAATAGCATGGCCCACTTGTGGGTCCCACAACATCATGAGAATAAGAAAATAAAGAAAAAGGAAGGAAGATAAATCCATCTATCGGGGTGGCCCCCCGCCACTATGGGGTCTATCACATACTCAATACATGATCAAGGTGGGTCACACCCTTATGGGCCCATCAAAATACAAAAATCACAAAGAATGGGAGGGTTTTGACCCTCCCATGCACTCACTTAGAAGGATGGATGGTTGGATCATCTCGGATCGACGATCGGATGGCCCACCAAGCTCCTCTTCACCCCTAATCTTCTTAAATCTCACTTTTCTTTATTCTCTTCACAAGCTTTCTTTCTTTTCTCTTAATCTCTCCCTAATCTTTCTTTCTTTTCTCTCTTAATTTCTCCATAATCTTTCTAATATTTCTCTCTCTCTTAATCCCTTTCTACTCTTGTTAGGAAATGGTAAAAATGAGAGGGAGTTAGAGCGTTATTGTGGTAGAGATTTTAGGATAGGGAGGGAATAAGGGGAAGATGAAGCGGTTTAAAATGAGGAGAAAAAGACTAAGAGAATGATGGCTAGCATATGTAGGAGTATGGGTTGCATGAGAATGACATTGGTTTGTTTGACTAATGGGGAGAGAGTGATATGAGTACTGATGGATGGCTTGATTGATGGATGGCTTGATGGATTGATTGATTTGACAACATGGGGATTTGTGCAAGTGGGACCCGCATGCATTGTGCGACCCCTCTTGGATTGTGCCAAAATTATAACCTCTAATCTAAGGGTCGAAATGGGAAGTGACATGCAATGTTGAAATCGTAGCACCCGCACAGTGGCTAAGGTACAAGTATCAGAGTATTGAGGTACAAAAGTAGGGTAATGATCAAAACTCATTGATCTGATCTTCCAGGAATATGTCATTGTTTAAGTAGAAGTATACGGAAGGTCTCGCGAGGTTACGGGTCTTACAAGCAGAGCCTCCCCCACGGCTCGGCGAGGAGCTCCCTCCTTCATCCGCTTCCTAAACCGATCCACCTCGGCCTCGGAATGGAGTTTCTGCTTCTTCGAAGGATGAGGAAGGCCTAACATACTCGTGGGTATAAAAACGTCAGTTAAAGGGTATTGGAGCTTAACAAACTTTAGAACACATGGGTACTTACTAGCTCGGGAGCGACTTGAGAGATCCTTGCGTGGAAAAGGGACTGAGGGGTGATCAACACCTTCCAACTTCTTCGAGTAGGATCCAACAGCCACGCTGAGCAAGAGAGATCTCGGGCTGCACACGTGAGGGAGCTACAACGAAAGATAAAAATAGAAGGTTAGTGCAAGTCCTAAGTTACTTTCAATCAAAATGCTACTCGATAAGTCCTTACCTGGAGTTGAGAACTCGGCAGGAACACCAATCGCTGGTACGCCCACTCCCCAGACGTAAAAAACCATTCGTCTTGCTATCTCTTATTATAAGAGGGATTGCCGGTGATAAGTACCTGACCCTAATTAGCCCAAGCAGGGAGATAATACCAACCCAGATGGGCATGTTGGGCTTGACTTTATACAAATATAAAAATTCAATAATGAACAACTCGGGGAAGCTGATCTGATATCAAAGGACGCACGTCCCGACCAGAGCCCTTTAGGTGTTTGGGATTAGTTGGCCCGAGGCCAATCTCACCGCCATAAGAAATTTCTGTATCGTTGGATACAGAGGCAGGCGAAGGCCGCACTGAAGGGCCACAACATAAATGGCCAGCTCGCCCACGTAAGGCTGACCAAGGACCTCCCCCAACTCCAGAACCCGCATACTCATAGACTCTAGGAATTGATAATCTCCCCTTACCCTGAAGAGATCGGCCTCTGTCATGACAGAGCCAAAAGTACAAATCTCCTTGGCCGTGGCAGCGAGGCCACCTGGCCCTGGCCGAGCCCCTTCATCACCCGGACCTCGAAATCCCACCTCTTCGTCCCCCACATCCGAAGGGGGGCTGAGATATTTGCCCAATTATCCTCAAGGAAATAATATGAGTCATTATGGAAAGCCCCCAACACCGACCTGATTATGGACCAATCCGACATCTTGGCCAAGCTAAAGGAAGGAAAGAAAAGACTACGTCAGAAAGGGAAAAAAACAACCAGAAAAGAAAAAAAATTGTCAGAAAGAAGAAAAAAGAGAGATTTCTAACTTACCGAAAATTGATTGCTCTAGGAGTAGGCAGAGAAGAATGGGAAGGAGTGAAGAGCTCTAGGCGCCCTCTCCCCCTTTTATACACATCTGGCTTGACGCATTGATGGTGCCCCATCAGTGCCATAGCATGCAAAGTCATAACGCACGCTAGCGCTCTCTCTGCGGGACACGTGATGTACAGCTGCCTCGAGCCCCGTTCCAAGGACACCTAGCATGTACCAAGTACCCTCAAGTCGAGCGTCGCCATCACGCTACAATTATAAGACTCCCACCTTGAGCTCCACATTCGTCGACTTTTGATGACTCATAGCGACGAATGGGCGGTTCACCTCCTCAGCCTCCTAACTTATTTCGCAGAGACTTTGAGCCAAGTCTTAGCTCGATCTGATGTTAGGCACGACCTGGATAAAATTCACACTACTTATCCAGTCCACTACTCGGACTAAAGTAAGGAGGCTTACTATTATGGGGAAAATACACTGACCTACTGTCGATATGCCAGGTCAAGTACTCTAACGGCAGCAAGCGCGAACTAGCAGTCCAACTCTTACCTCTCGGCCAACTAGAAAGAAAGCTCGACCTCTCAGCGTAAGGTCGAGCCCGACCCCAACGTTAGGCTGAGCTCGACCTTAGTAAATAGGTCAAGCCCAAGCACAGCAAATAGGCCGAGCCCGACCCCAACGTAGGTTAAGCCCGACCTTAGCAAGCCAGGGGGGCCATCTGAAACAGATCATCCACCTCAGGGCGGTCAGGCTCACCACCCCCGATAACGACACGACCTCGAGAAAACCAAGCCAGATTACCCCAAGATGGCCAAGCCTGACCTAACCAATATCCGATCAGCCCGCAATCCACGCCGAAGATCGCGGGAACTATTTCTGACACGATTCTCCTTGATATCCCAGCCAAGAATCCAGAAAGATCCATCACGCATAAAACTCAGAATCCTACTAGGATTCTATCCTCACCAAAACAGGGACGGACGCCTTTTATGCCACCGCCTCTCTCCACCTATAAATAAGAACATCCCCAAAGATGAGAGGTACACAAAATCTCTAGCCCTAACCCTTCCACACTCAACGAAAACCCAGAACCCTGACTTTGGCATCGGAGGATCCCTGACACGAGTCAGGGTCTTCTTTGTTTGCTGTTTGTGTAGGTTCATGAGTGAGGGAGGGCTGATCAGAATTCCACATCAATAGTCCATATGAAATGTGTGTTGGACCTAATGAAATGGTGTTATGAGGAGACCAATGAATTAAAGAAAAATGAACTTGCAAAGCTTTACTTAATGTTAATTTGGGTCGACCCAACCATTTCTATATCAATGTTCTTTCATTTAAAAACATAAAATAAAATAAAAAAATTTTAAAAATATCTAGGCCCCATCACATGAGTGGTTTAGATCATCTAACAATGGGCCCCTGGTAGACTAAATTGCTCTAGTAGAGCATTGGATACTTTCCTCATTTATTTTGGCCTATAATTCATGGAAGAAAATTAGAAAAATAAAAAAAATAAAAAATCATAGAATATCCTTCGATATAGTCTCTCTCTAAAAGTAATAAGTAAACAAATTTTTAAAAAATAATATTTCTAGAGATCATTTAGACAACACTATTGTCACTCCCCAAACCCGAAAATCGGATTCATAGGAATCCCGATCGCCAAATCCGGTGCCGACAGCCTCCGTAGTACCCCATTCTCGGCTCCTAGCATTCATATGCCAGATTCCGATCCTAGGATCCTACAAGGAGAATTTTTTTTTGAAATGTACATTTAACTAGTAATAAGCATAACCACAAGATTACCCAATTCACAACGGCAACATCGTCATCACATATCCACTAATATAATCATTTGAATACAATACTGAAAGGGAAATACATAAACAGAGAATCAAGCTCCAGAAGACCACCGCACGCTCTAAGCTCAACACTGTTGCAGCTTAACATCACCTGCACGCATCTATCGTGCATAAGCTTATAGAAAGCTTAGAGGGTGGTGTAAGTGTGTGCACAAGGTAAATGTCAAGTATTCAATACAATGTCATAATCATATAATATCGAAAATACTAGTAATTCATAATTCGTACATCATCGAAATAAGCAGAAATACTGACAAGTCCATAAGTCAATAAATATCAGGATACGCAATATAGAACAGTTATGCAATAAATAATCATAAAGAGCTAAATATCAGATACCGAGGATGCAATGCAATATACAAATCCTACTAAGTCTATCTAGGCCATATAAGTACAGAAATATAGCAACTCAAAATGTCATATGCCTGCAGATGTAATACAATATGCGATGCGAATGAAATGACCATACTTGGAGTGTGAAGTCAGGATGATAGTATGTAGTATCGCAGGCTACGGGGTCCCATACTTAAATTTGGATAGTCAGACTCAACGTGGTAAACTCCTGATCTCAGATTGGTCGCGTGCCCAACCAAAATCCTTACCATAACGAAGGTACATAATAATTAGTTACGCACCACCAGCCCAAGTGGATAGTGAATGAATGAATGAATGAGCATGCAACTCCTACTCGATAAGTCCACATATCAGTACGATTTCTCTCTGAAAAATCATCGGGGTCTATTACACTGCATACCAGATTGTCGCCCCATCACGCGCAACAAGGTGAGTGGAAGAGACCTCACTATTCACCTGTCAATATCGGGCCCGGCTCGTCAATAGCGGACTCATTCCTCAAGCTGATCAAACTTAGCCTAGCATTGGTCCCTCCTCTTAGGCAGGTAAGGCCGCACCCCCTTCCAACCGACCACGACATAGTGGAGAGCGCAGCTATCTAGTAATCGGCACTCGACGCTCATCTACCCACTCGGTTTAGACGTTGGAGCAACCTCTGGAATCAAGAGGGTTCTGGGACTTTCACCCAAGGATATCTATAGCACCCCATGTATAACAAATTTTTGATATCTCATCTGACCATCCACGATATGCCTGTGAAGGCTACAGCCCTGATGTCGCTAGGGCGTACGGTAGTCATGTCACACAAATGCGAGATGCGTGAGTCACACAGTGCAATCTGCATCAATCCTACGCATACCGTGCGCTCATGTGGAGTAACTTCGCCTATCAGGGAGCCCCATGAATAACCTGCCCTATGGCATATGCAATGGTCAATCACATCTCATAACAAACAGGCAGATGATGCATATGTGTTATGATGCTATGCTGTCTCATACTCATCATCGGTGTCAATAACCGACATCAACAATTAACCTCGAAAATGTGGACATTTAACCAACATTGCCCCTAAGGAATGGCCCATATAGAGCCTAACATACGGTGGACTCATGGCCTCACACCAGGGCCAAATATACAACATCGTGGGCCTCACTCGAGAGCTTAATACACATCGCGATGGGCCTCACTCATGGGCCACATATACATCAAGTCGGGCCTCATCATATGGGCCAGAATAATATCACAATGGGCCACGTCCCATGGGCCTCGCATACATCATAATGGGCCTCGACAATCGAAATCGGCCTCAACAGTTGGAATCGGCCTCAAAACCCAGCCTCAACAATCAAAATCGACAAATCGGTCATGACAATCGGAATCGATCGATAATTGAAATCGGTAGATCGGTCACGATAAACGGCCTCGATCGCTAATCGACAATCGGTCAAGTCAATTGGAATCGACAATCGGTCATGATAAACGGCCTCGATCGTTAATCGACAATCGGTCAAGTCAATCGGAATGGACAATCGAAATAGACAATCGGTCATGATAATTGGCCTCGATCGATAATCGGCCTCGATAATCAGAATCGGCCAATCGGCCATGACAAGCAGAATCGACAATCGGCCACGTCAATCGACAATCGGCCACGATCGGTAATCGGTCACGATAATTGGCCTCGACAATCGGTAATGTAAGACCCGTATCTTGGTCCGTACCTTTCCGTACACTTCCGCGGTCTTACAGGTCGAATTCCGGCAACTTTCGACCCTTAACCGATATCGACGCGCGACCCTGATTCATGTGCCGACAACCCGAGTCGACTCAACCCGAGACCAATACCATAGCGACCGCGCCGTCGTTGCGTTCCGATACCGCGACTCGCGCGCCGAGGCGATACCCTGATCAAGAGTTATGGGCCAACGTTCGGTGCGAGAAAACGCCGCGCGTTGCGAAAACCAAGGGAATCTCAACGATGTGTCACATCAATCACATCAATCCCATCAATCAATCACCCATCAATCCATCACATGTCAAGTACACATCACTTCCATCCCTTTTCCCAAGCAACCACAAAAGTCTCCCAAACCCATACCTCTCTTACACAAAAAGCCACAAAAGTCTTCATTTCTCATACTTCTCTTACACAAAAGCCACAAAAGTCAAATTTCTCTTACACCACCATCACTCACCCATCCATCCATCACTCTCTCTCTCTCCCTTTACATCACTCTCTCTCTTTCTCTCTTTCTCATTCCAAATTTCCAAACAACAAAAATTTGCAAGGGCTCCATACGTATGGCATTTCTCCAAAGACCTTAAGCTTCAAGTGGCCCACCTCCCTATCCCAAAATCCCCCATCTCAACCCTCCATTCTTCATCTTAGCCATTGAAGTTGAAGACAAGGTGCCAAGGAACCCCTAGGAGCGAGAAGATCGGACGGTGGGTGCTTCTATAGGGTAGATTTTCTTGTTTTTATGGTGGACCAAGTGAGGCCCACCGATCAATGGTGTGGATCTCACTTGGGACCCTTATTTGTGGCCGGTGGACCACTTGGATCATCATGATCGTTCCATGATGGGGCCATTCTCCATGGACCCCATCATGATGTTTATTTCTTTAAGAAAGGTCATCTAGACCGTCCATTTTGGTGGAGAGAGGATCTTCACCGTTGATTCTCGATCTTGATGGTCCCATGTGTTGAGGGACCCTTTTTTTTGTATCATTTGCTTTTAAAGGAGGGCCCATAAGGACGGGGTCCCTCCATCACAAACCGTGTCCCACTCTCCATGTCTCTCTCTCTCTTTCATTCCTCTTATTTTATTTTATTTTTATTTGATTTTTTTTATTTTTTTTGTGAAAGGGGTTGTGTGGCCTACTTGAATGGACCTCACCTTGAGGTATTTATTGGGTCTAAGAGTCCTTCAAGTGGGGCCCACCTTGCATGTTGAACCCCATCACCCATCAATGGTGGCCCACTTCATCAAGGCCCACTACAAAAAAAAGAGAGAGAAGAAAAGAAAACCGTCCAGTGTCAGAGACGCTGGACGTTTCAACCAAAAAAAAAAAGAAAAAGAAAAAGGGACTTTTAAGGTGAGCCCCTTGTGTAGGCCCCACCTTGATGTAGATATTCGATCCAAACCGTCCATCCCCTTGCCCACAACATTTTAACCGTTGAGCCGAAGAATGAGGTGGACGTGATTATCCAATGGGCCATAATATCAGAAACTTGGACGGTTATCCTTAAATACACTTCCTGATGAGACTATACACCCAAAAATCCCGAACCTTAGACTCATTGGGATTGTTTTGAGCCCCTGAACTCAATGGACGGGGTGGATCAACTTGACGTGGGCCCCAGGCGTGAAAAACTGCAGGAAATGAATTTTTTCTTTTAAATTGAAATAAGGCAAAGGAGGCATTGCCTCTCTCTGACATGCAGCAGACGTGCAGCAGGCGCTGCACGTCTTGGCGGGCGGGCGTCCAGCATGGGACCCACGGCTCCATCCGTGGGCCCCACCGTAATGCTTATTTGTCATTCAATCCGTTCATAAGGCGGGTCCCAGCATCAGGTGGGCCCCCTCCGAATCTCGGACAGATCCAAAACTCGGGTGGCCCACACCACTTAAAACAGTGGAATTAAAAGCCTACCGTTGAAATTTTGTTTGGGGCCCACAGAAGTTTTGAACTAAGCTGAAATTTTTATGTTTCCTCCAACCAGGTCTGCTTGACCTTACCAATGGGTTGGATGCCAGATAAATGTTACGGGGTGGGCCCCACATGGGACACACAGTGATGTGTGTATTGAAGTCCACCGTCCAGTGGACGGTGGCGCCCACCTTGTTGTCATTTTGCTTCCACCGTCCGTTGGACGGTGGAGCCCTCTTGATGCATGTGTTTTATGCACGCCACCACAGCATGCGTGCGGCGTGTGTACAGAGTGTGTGCGTGCTGTGTGTGGTATGGGTGTGCATGCGTGTGTGTATACATACATATATATACACACTTATGTTATATAGTATATATATAAAATATTATTATTATATATATATATATATATATATATATATATATATATATATATATATATATATATATATATATATATATATATATATATATATATATTATATACATGGTTTATATACTACATATGTACACAACATTCACAATGGTGGGCCTTCTCGTGGGCTCCACCCGTGATGCAGATGCTGCATCCAATCTGCCCATCTATTGTAAGCAGATCGTGCTATGGAATGAGTCAAAGTATGAGCCAGATCCACGGTCCAAGTGGACCCCATCTTAACGTGAATTGAGGCTCATCTTAAATGTAGTTGTGACATTTATTGGGGTCCACTTTGATGTGGATGTACGGCCCATGGGACTGGACTATTTGATATATTCCAAGGCCCTTGGGTCCAGGCCCATTTAAATTGTATAAAGCCTATGAGTACAGGCCCATTTGATATATGTAAGATCTAGGGGTTTAGGCCCACTTTGATATGTATACAAGGCTTACGGGTTTAGGCCCATTTGATTTGTTTAAGGCCTAGGGAGTTAGGCCCATTTGACTCATATAAGGTCTATGAATTGAGGCCCAATTGATGCACATGTGGGGGCCCAATTGGTGTAGCCCATTGGTCACATATTAAAACGCATGAGACTAAGCTCATTTGCTGCAATCCAAGGCCCACGGGTGTTGACCCATTGCAATGCACATAAGACCCATTGGTGTGGCCCATTTATGTGGCCCATCTGATGAGTTAAAAGGCCCACAGGATATGGCCCATTTGATATATATGTAAGGTCCAATGGGAAGAACCTACAGTCCATTGCAATGTGTAGATCCATTACAGACTAAGTATGATGTTTACAACGATCGTGCCTTGGGAGCAATGTTGGTTTGACGTCCACATTGCGAGCGTAATGCTGGTTGGATGTCCACATTACGACTCTCCTTAGGGCCCATCACCAGGTCGTACTTGCTGTGTATAGACCGTCCAGGCCCATCTGCATTGTAAGATAATTCATTTTATTATAACATGTTTAGTATAGTTTCATAACCCATGATCATACGCATCATATGTATGCTTGATATGAGGATTGACTGATCATAGCATTTGCCTTCGGGCAGGTTGTTTATGGGCTCCCGGTTAGGCGGTGTTGCCCTACATGAGCGCACGGTATGCGCAGGATTGGTTGCATGACTGGATAGCGTGATTCATGCATTCCGCATTTGTGTGATATGGTTGTTATACGCCCTAGCGACATCAGGGCCGTAGCCTCCACAGACGCATCGTGGTTGGCAGGATTGGATACCGAAAATCTTGTTTTACATGGGGTACTATAGATATCCCTGGGTGAAAGTCCCTAAACCCTTATGGTACCAAGAGGTTGCTCCAACGTCTAGACCGAGTGGGTAGATGAGCATTGAGTGCCGATTACCAGACGGTTACGCTCTCCACTGTGTCGTGGTCGGTTGGAAGGGGGTACGGCCTTACCCGCCCTAGAGTAGGGGGCAATGCTAGGCTGAGTCTGACCAGCTCGAGGAATGGGTCCGCTATCGACGAGTCGCGCCCGATATTGGCAGACGGATAGTGAGGTCTCTTCCACTTACCTTATTGTGCGCGATGTGGCGGCAATCTGGTTTAGAGTGTACTAGACCCCGGTGATATTCCATACTTTGAGCTGTATTGACGTGTGGACATTGATGAGTATCTGTATGCTTGAGTTGCATTGTACATTGCATGGCCTTGGGATGGCCGATACCATTCATGTCTTGCATTGCATAGCCTTGGTACGGCTCATGACGTTTTGGTTCCATCTGCATATTCCGCATTACTCTGACATTGCATTCATATTACTACCTTGCGCATACACTTTCACCACCCTCTAAGCTTTCTGTAAGCTTATGCACGACCGTTGCGTGCAGGTGACGTTGGACTGCAGCAGCGTGAGGCAGGAGCACGTTGCTGATCATTTTGGAGTTTTTGTTATTTGCCATTGTATTTTCCTTTATGCTCATTGTACTTGTAAAATTTTTTATCATAGTGGAAATGTAATGGAGTGCTTGGTTGTTGTTTGTGGGTTATGCCTTTGGTTATGCTTATTACGAAACAAACTGGTATTTAAAATCCTCCTCGTAGCATCTCAGGATCGGAACCTGGCGAATGGGAGCTAGGAGCCGAGAATGGGGTTCTACGGAGGCTGTCGGCGCCGGATTCGGCGATCGAGAATTTTGTGAGCCCGGTTTCCGAGTTTGGGGCGTGACAGGTAATCGGTCAATCGGTCACGACAAGCAGAGTCGACAATCGGCCACGATCGGTAATCGGTCACGATAATCGGCCTCGATCGGTAATCAGTCAATCGGCCACGACAAACAGAATCGGCATTTGGCCACGTCAATCGACAATCGGCCACGATCGGTAATCGGTCACGATAATCTGCCTCGATAATTTGTAATCGGTCAATCGGCCACGACAAGCAGAGTCGGCAATCGGCCACGTCAATCGACAATCGGCCACGATCGGTAATCGGTCACGATAATCGGCCTAAACAATCAGTAATCGGTCAATCGGCCACGACAAGCAGAGTCAGTAATCGGCCACGTCAATCGATAATCGGCCACGATCAGTAATCGGTTACGATAATCAGCCTCGACAATCAGTAATCGGTCAATCGGCCAAGACAAGCAGAGTCGGCAATCGGTCGCAGTTATATCAAATTCGATAACACGGAGCCATCCGTCTACGATGAATGGGGCCCACTTATTTGGGTTAACCCACTGAGGGAATGATGAGAATGGGCCTAACAAGGCCTAAGGGAAGGTCACAATGTGGATATCCAACCATCATGCCCATCAATGTAGACATCTAACCAACATTGCTCCCAAGGAGTGGCCTACATAGGGCCAAACATATAGTGGGCCCATAGCCTCACGCAAGGGCCTAATATACATCACTATGGGCCTCACTCTTGGGCCACATAAGCATCGCATTGGGCCTCGCTCAAGGACTTCATGTACATGCAGGTGGGCCCTCCACATGGGCCATTAATACATCTCAATGGCCACGACCCATATGCCTCAGTACATCACAATGAGCCTTAACCCATGGGCCCTGAATGCACCTCAATGGCCTTACCAAATGGGCCGAAAATACATTACAATGGGCCTCTTCACACAGGCCAGAAATATATCACGATAGGCCACTCAATGGGCCACACCAATGGGCCTCATATACGATAAATCGGGCCACATCATGTGGGCCTCAATTTTATCATAAGGGGCCCTCAAATGGGCCCAACATACATCACATCAAGGTGGGGCCCACACATCAATTAAAGTTCATTTTAGAGCATTCTCAAAAATAAATCCCATACAAGGTTCAACTAGGCCATACCACAACAACAATGGAGATAATGATTTTCACCGTTTAAATCCGCACGGCCCACCATTTTATTTTCCATTTAACCCGATCATACGGTCACAAAGACCAGAGTTGGATGGAAAAAAAATGAATATCATACTGATCCAATACTTTTATGACCTCAAAAATAAAAAGGTTTCAATGGTGGAGGTTCAATCTCCACTATTCCTGTAGCGTGGTACACCTGTCGTACCGATCCGCCTCATTTTTGTCTCAAGCCTTAAGGCAGTCTCTTCAAATGGCAGGACGGTGAAGATATAAATAAATAAATAAAAAACATTAAGGTGGGCCACGCTAAAATGGATGGGCGGTGAGTATACTATACATACAACCAAGGTGGGACCCACCGTCCCAATCCAACGGACGGTGTGGATCAAGTGAATACATCAAAGTGCAGCCACCGTCCAGCATTCTGCTGGACAGTGCAATGCATATGTACATAAAATTGCATTAATGCATGCCACCGTACACCTATATATAATATTAATTAATATATAAATATATATTACATGATCTATCCAGGCCAGCATGTCTTGGACGAACGGTGTTGATATAAACACATACGTCATGTTGGGTAGCCCCACCGTTTGGATAGTATGGAGGAATCATGCACATCATGTGGGCCCACGTATGAATGGTCTAGATATATAATACATATATTTGGTGGGCCCCACCGTTCAGCCCATTTGAACGGCAGGGATAAAACGTATATATATCGCGAAGGGGACCCCACATGCACAGTTGGGGTATAACACATATCCCAAGTGGGACCCACACTAGCTAACGTAAATACAGTAGCTATACATAACTGGTGTGGGACGCACCAGCCAATCCGTTGCAAGCAGGTGGGTCTCACGTAAGGGCCACCATATATATATATATATATATATATATATTCTAATATTATATCATTATTATCATTTTAAACTCAACATCCAGCGTCCAAAGGAATGGACGGCTGGCTGAAATGCATTTGTAAAGTGACCCTTGGACGGTGGATACAACACATCATCAAGGTAGGGCCCACCAAGCCGTGGTTCACAAATCCAGCCCATTCAATAAGTGTGTCCCACCTAGTTAAGTGATCACACCGAGTTTCAGAAGCATCTAAATTTCAGATGGGCCCCATCAAGTGTATATATATGTTTTAGGCAAGTTTCCACACGATTTTGGATGGTATGGCCCACCTGAGTTCCATGTACGGTTAACCTTTGGGGACATCCCATTTTTAAGGGAACCCATCAAATGCACGGTGTAGATGTTCCACATACATCAATGTGGGACCAGTGGTGGGGCCCACCGTCTCAGTCCACCTACACATGCAGCAGGACGCTTGCTGCAGCGTCCGGCACGTTGCTTTTTTTTTTGACTTTTTTTTTCATAGGTCGGGCCCATATTAGGACAATCCACACCGTCTATTGATCTCTCTGGCTCTTAATAGGTCTAACGAGTCCAATATACCATATTTTCAGGGTATAGAAACATCACAGCAGTCGCTAACAGTTTATATAGCTAATACAACTATTTTATATGACATGGCCCACCGAAGATTTGGATTACCTTGATTTTTCGGCTCAACACCTAAAATGAGCTGGGAAATTAAATGGAGGGTGTGGATCAGATATATACATCAAGGTGGGGTCCATGTGAGTGGCCCATCAGAATTATTTTTTTGTGTTTTGTATAAAGCTGATATATTTTCCTTTTTCACTCCAGCAGCAGGTGCTGCTGGGCGGTGAATATACCATAGATATACCAAGGGGGCTCCACCATCCCCGTTGGACGGATGAAACACGTATCGAGGTGGGCTCCACAGTGATGGATGGTGGCTTAGATACAACACACACGTTATGGTGCTTCCCACCACTTGGACAACAAAATGGTTGGACAGTGGGGATCAAATAGCGGGGTCCACAAAATAGGAAGAAAAAGAAAGAAAGAGAGAGAGAGACCCTACCACCATGGGCCTCTCTTGCTTACAAACATGAAATGGGTCCCAAAGCATGTGGGCCCTAAAATGATCAAATCCACACAAACAAAACTTTAAAAAAGAGAAACACCTACCTTTTCCGCTTATTCTTGGATCAATGGCAAGCTAAGCTCCTCGACTTCGACTTCACGGAGGATGATGAAGTTTGGAAGGTTAAGATGAGAGATGTGGGGGTAGGAAGATGGGCCACACCAAGCTCTTCTCATGGAGAGCTTGGACCGTTAGGTTGCTTGGAGAATGAGGGAGAGAGATGAGAGAGTGATGGGTGAGAGATAGGTGATGGGTGATGGATGTGTACTTGGTTGTAAGAGAGTGTTGACTTTGGGGTTGCTTGGGGATGAGTGAAAGGTGATGTGTACTTGACATGAGATGTGATGTGGTACTTGATTGATGGGATGTGATTGATTTAATAGATTGTCTTGGGTTTGCAAATGTGCGGCGTTTTCTTGAACTGAACGTGGGTCTGCATCTCCCTGCCAGGGTATCAGATCGGTGCAAGAGTCGCGGCGTTAGAAACGCAACGACGGTGTGGTCGCAATGGTATAAGTTTCGGATTGAACCGACTCAGATATACAGGATACGACTTATGGTCGAGCGCAAGCGTCGATCATCGGTCGCAGGTTTTCAGAATTCGACCGGAAGGATCGTGGGAGTTGACGGAACAGTACGGACTAGGATATGGGTCTTACAACTCTCCCCACCTAATAAAAATTTCATCCTCAAAATTTAAAACACGACACAACCAATACAAAGCTGAACCAAGGGAGGAAAATCCTATGCAAACATAATCAAGCACCTAAGAGATGGGGACAACGCCTGGGAATCTCAGCCTTCTGTTCCTAAAATGCCTCATCAACACTACGACTATCCAACTGAGCTTTGAATCCTGGATTTGAAACGATTGAAACCGGAATATGATAAAGCCTCACAAGCTCGACGGTAGGGAGCTATATAAGAAAATCTCTAAGTTATTCGAATTCGGAGATCTAACCATTCTAAGTTCTCAATAATCATAGAGTGAAGAGTAACTATCAGTAGATATGTGATGTTAGCTTGAGGTATTCCCAAGTTATGCTCTGATACCAACTTCTGTCACGCCCCAAACCCGAAAATCGGATTCATAGGAATCCCGATCGCCGAATCTCGTGCCGACAGCCTCCGTAGTACCCCATTCTCAGCTCCTAGCATTCATATGCCAGATTCCGATCCTGGGATCCTACAAGGAGGATTTTTTTTTTTATGTTTTGAATAAAGCTGATATATTTTCCTTTTTCACTCCAGCAGCAGGCGCTGCTGGGCGGTGAATATATCATAGATATACCAAGTGGGCTCCACCGTTCAGCCCATTTGAACGGCAGGGATAAAACGTATATATATCGCGAAGGGGACCCCACATATGCACAGTTAGGGTATAACACATATCCCAAGTGGGACCCACACTAGCTAACGTAAATACAGCAGCTATACATAGCTGGTGTGGGACGCACCAGCCAATCCGTTGCAAGCAGGTGGGTCTCACGTGGGGGCCACCATATATATACATATGTTATGAATATATATATATATATATATATATATATATATATATATATATATATATATATATATATATATATATATATATATATATATATATTCTAATATTATATTATTATTATCATTTTAAACTCAACATCCAGTGTCCAAAGGAATGGACGGCTGGTTGAAATGCATTTGTAAAGTGACCTTGGACGGTGGATACAACACATCATCAGGGTAGGGCCCACCAAGTCGTGGTTCACAAATTCAGCCCATTCAATAAGTGTGTCCCACCTAGTTAAGTGATCAGACCGAGTTTCAAAAGCATCTAAATTTCAGATGGGCCCCATCAAGTGTATATATATGTTTTAGGCAAGTTTCCACATGATTTTGGATGGTATGGCCCACCTGAGTTCCATGTACGGTTAACCTTTGGGGACATCCCATTTTTTAAGGGGACCCATCAAATACACAGTGTAGATGTTCCACATACATCAATGTGGGACCAGTGGTGGGGCCCACTGTCTCAGTCCACCTACACATGCAGCAGGACGCTTGCTGCAGTGTCCTCTGGACGCTGACAGCAGCAGCGTCCGGTACGTTGCTTTTTTTTTCCATTTTTTTTTCATAGGTGAGGCCCATATTAGGACAATCCACACCGTCTATTGATCTCTCTGGCTCGTAATAGGTCTAATGAGTCCAATATACCATATTTTTGGGGTATAGAAACATCACAGCAGTCGCTAACAGTTTATATCGCTAATACAATTATTTTACACGACATGGCCTGCCGAAGATTTGGATTACCTTCACTTTTCAGCTCAACACCTAAAATGAGCTGGGAAATTAAATGGAGGGTGTGGATCAGATATATACATCAAGGTGGGGTCCATGTGAGTGGCCCATCAGAATTTTTTTTATGTTTTGAATAAAGCTGATATATTTTCCTTTTTCACTCCAGCAGCAGGCGCTGCTGGGCAGTGAATATACCAGAGATATACCAAGTGGGCTCCACCGTCCCCGTTGGACGGATGAAACACATATCGAGGTGGGCTCCACAGTGATGGATGGTGGCTTAGATACAACACACACGTTATGGTGCGTCCCACCACTTGGACAACAAAATGGTTGGACAGTGGGGATCAAATACGTGCATCATAGCGGGGTCCACAAAATAGGAAGAGAAAGAAAGAGAGAGAGAGAGAGAGAGAGAGAGAGAGAGAGAGAGACCCTACCACTATGGGCCTCTGTTGCTTACAAACATGAAATGGGTCCCAAAGCATGTGGGTCCTAAAATGATCAAATCCACACAAACAAAACTTAAAAAAAGAGAAACACCCACCTTTTCCGCTTATTCTTGGATCAATGGCAAGCTAAGCTCCTCAGCTTCGACTTCACAGAGGATGATGAAGTTTGGAGGGTTAAGATGAGAGATGTGGGGGTAGGAAGATGGGCCACACCAAGTTCTTCTCATGGAGAGCTTGGACGGTTAGGTTGCTTGGAGAATGAGGGAGAGAGATGAGAGAGAGAGATGAGAAAGTTATGGGTGAGTGATAGCTGATGGGTGATGGATGTGTACTTGGTTGTAAGAGAGTGTTGACTTTGAGGTTGCTTGGGGATGGGTGAAAGGTGATGTGTACTTGACATGAGATGTGATGTGGTACTTGATTGATGGGATGTGATGTGATTGATTTGATAGATTGTCTTGGGTTTGCAATTGCACGGCATTTCCTCAAACTGAACGCGGGTCTGCATCTCCCTGCCAGGGTATCGGATCGGTGCAAGAGTCGCGGCGTTGGAACCGCGGCGACGGTGCGGTCGCAATGGTACAAGTCTCGGATTGAACCGACTCAGATATACAGGATACGACTTAGGGTCGAACGCAAGCGTCGATCATCGGTCGCAGATTTTCAAAATTCGACCGGGAGAATCGTGGGAGTTGACGGAACAGTATAGACTAGGATACGGGTCTTACAACTATGGGGACGCTGCCCTACATTGAAATGGGTCATCTTTTGTATAGCCAGAGAGATCACATGGAATTCTGGATTCCTTCGATGGTATCAAACTTGACCTTCGATGTGATCGAAAGATAACACCAATATGTCCAGCAACCAACAAAGGAAATCTAAAAATTTTTTATGGCATCGAGAGACTGTTCGATGACATTGAACAACCCTTGAAGGCATCGAATGATTTGTCAATGACATTGACAAAGCTGTTTCTGGATAGATTAAAGACATCCAAAAACAACAAATTAATTAATGGTTGAAATCAAATCTAATATAAAAATTTGTTGAATAATGGATCTAAGACATCCATAATGTTTCTAGGGTTTTAATGAATGACACAAGCCTAAAACGTTTTTTATAAAAAAATTCATCTAATTATGATCTACTTCCCATCTAGATGATATCAAATTTCCAAAAGATGCAAACCAATGGCCAAGATCATACATATTATAGACACATTTGTGTGGTTCATGAGGGTCGTGACTCCCTGCACAGTGGGCCATGGGCCTTGTCTCCTTTGTCTCTCTTTTTGTTTTTCTTTCTTTTGTCTTCTTTTTTTAAACTCTTTTAATATAAAAGAGGGTTGGACATCTAACACTAACCTCACATTTTCTCTTCCCAAAGCTTTTCCTCCTGTTCTTTCTTCTCAAAATTTTCACACGGTTTGAGTCGTGGCAGGTTCATCACATGTGATTAATGAGGGATCCTGCAGCAGTTTCTAGATTTCTTTTGAACGGCTACTGGACATTCAGTTTTGATCAGATTCTTAGGTCATTTTTCTTCCACTTCTTCATAAAGTCATCTGACCAATGATAACCATATGAAGTTATGGTTAGATTAAGATCACTAATAAGCTTTATTTTTAATCATATGGTTGGCTAGTGACCCAGCTGGTGTCAAAGTGTTGTGGGCCCCACCATGATGTATGTGTTTTATCCACGCCGTCCATCCATTTTTCTAACTCATTTTAGGGAATAAGCCCATAAATGAGATAGATCCAAATCTCAGGTGGACCACACCACAGGAAACAGTGGGGATTGAACATTTACCATTGAAAACATTTTAGGGGCCACGGAAGTTTTGGATCAAGCTGATATTTGTGTTTTCCCTTCGTCCAGGTCTACGTGACCTTATCAACAGGTTGGATGGCAAATAAACCTCACAGTAGTCTCTAGGAAGTTTTTAACGGTGGATGTTCATTCAAAACTGTTTTCCTGTGGTGTGGTCCACATGAGATTTAGATCTCCCTTATTTTTGGGCTCATTCCCTAACATGAGCTGGAAAATTGGGTGGACAGCGTGGATAAAACACATACATCATGGTGGGGCCCACAGAGCTTTGAGACCAGCTAGCTGGCTGATGCTGGGGTCACTAGCCAAACAGTGTCCACTAATGAAACTGTTATTAGTTCACTGCTGGTTTATACATTAAGTGGATAAATGGTAATCACATATAAATCAATCTAAATCCATGACCTCCACCTCCCCTCTTCTGAAGTACTAACCTATGAAAATGGCTTTGAAGTTACTATTCATCGTTTGGAAAATAAATAAGCATTCGCTTTTAAGTTACTATTCATCGTTTGGAAAATAATCAATAAATAAATAAGTATTCATTTATCAATTTTTAAAAGATAATTTATGTGCATATGTAAAAGTAATTGTGTACAAGGTTTTTTTTATAAAAAAAAAATAAATTATATATCCATTTTAAACATTTAATGCGACCTTATATAACTGACAAAATACAAAAATAATTTATACCATATATAGACAAAAGAATTATACACTTTGGGGTCTCACCGAATGGCTAAGCGGCATAGACGTCCACCGTTCAATACTGAGCTTATAGGTTCAGGTGTCCATGTGAGATGTGTGTAAAAAAATAAAAAATTCATGCACTTTGAGTGCCTTACCTAACTTTAGAGTATCTCTGAACTCTATAAAATCCTAATAGCATCTTTGAACTCTATAAATAAGTCAAGAAAATTTAAAACTTGATTCTTGCATATAAAGATCTCAAACTAAAAAGAATTGAGAATAATATAGATCTTGTGTTATAAAAAGAAGAAGAAGAATCAAATTGAGTATTTGTTTTTCAATAGTCTATTTTTATAAAAATTTCACTACATTTCATTTGTGTACTATTAAAATAATTCTTTCTAAATTTACAATAATTTGAGGATAGTTATTAAATAATAATGATATTTAAATTTTTTCTACCAATATCCTAATATCACTTACATGTTTTTACTTTCATCTGTGTGCATGCACGTGTGGTAGGACATGCAAGTAGAGATATATTAAAGTCAATTAAGATATTAGAGGAAATTGAAAAAGGTAATCTATACTATTTATTAGATCTCGCAATATGGTTTTTAAGCCTTTCTTTGTATCTTATTTATTATTTTTTAAGATCAATGATTAGACCTTTTTCTTAGCATAATCAATATGAACTATTCATTTTTCTTTGTCATTGATTGATTAGAATCATCCAATTAAAGTGGTTCTTGAGTGATCAATGAAAGGTGGGGTGTACATTATAGATAATCCAAATCACAGCTGATTAGATCTTTTTATTTTTAATCAAATCAGACCATCCATTTTCTTTGCTATTGATCAAATGGTTAGTACTACCCAGTTAAAGTGGTTCCTAAAACAAATTCTCAGCTAAGTGGGGACGTCATGATAGACCATCCAGATCAATGATCAATCATTTCTTGTATACTAATTTTAAATCATCCATTTTCCTAACCATTAGATGGTTACAAATAATAAATGAATCTTTCTTATTTCAGGTACTTAACAAGTGACATGATATTAACTATACCATAACAACCTGATTAGGCCAAATAAGGCATGGACGAGCTTGACCTAAAGGCATTGTATAAAACCAAACTTTGATTTATACCAAATCCAACCCTAACTTTCACATTCAAAGCTTTTGAAAACTACTTGAAATTTAAATGGTATTTAGTAAAATTGTTCATACCTAATTAGTTTTTCTTTTTCTTTTTTCAAAGAAATTATATCTATATTATAGATTAAAATTCCATTATGTAGATGATCATATCCGTTAAAATTACTCAATATACATTAATACAATATTTATGGTATGTTGCTATTGTTTATGTTCCCACCGTGCATCCGAATATCAACTGGATAAAAAAATCACAAGTTACGATAACTGAGTTTTAAATCAGGCTAATTTTTCTGTGCTTTCCATTCATCCCAATGAGACATACCTGATGAACGAGTCTGATGGAATGTACACATCATGATGGCCCCAAATAGAAATCTATGCTATGGCCATTGTTACTTGTGATGTTGTCCGACTTATAGATGATAGGGTTTTCCTTCTCAGTTCAGAGGAGAGACGGTGCAGTGATTGAAATTTCGGAGGGTTTCATCATGTTGCTCGACTGGTCGTGGGAGGCGCTCGACCGGTCATAGGTTTGAGCCCTGATACGACTCAAAGTCCAGCGAGTTGTTGCTAATTTTCTCCGCGATTTACGACCAGTTGTGGGTGAGCTACGACCAGTCGTAGGCAGATAAGAACAGTCTTGGAATTTCTAGGACCAGTCCTAGGTTACGCAGTTTTTGTGCAAAATTACGGATTTGAGTCCTTTCGCAACAAGGATACGGAAAGGAGTTTCCTAAAACTATAAAAAGAGTTTTCTAGGATTTTTCACACATGAGAAAAATCACAAGAAGGTTTCCTAAAGGCTTTGCAAGGGTTTGCTAAAGGGTTTAGGGTGTGAGAGAGAGAAGAAAGAGAGAGAGGAATCTTGTGGAAGGGAGTCGTCGTCTCAGCGCTTCTACGTCCTCGTAATCGGTGAGATCTCTCCGTTTTCTTTATTTTTCTTACTGTTTATCCACTCCTGCGTGAGTGATGAATGTTTGATCATAACAAGGTGTGCTTGTAATCGGTTGTAACGTTCTGCTTTTATAATGGATTGTTGATCTGGACAAGGTCCCGTGGTTTTTACCTCTTTGAGGGTTTTCCACATAAAAATCTCTTGTGTGGTGTGTGATTGTTGCTTTGATTTATTTCATTGCATTATTATCCCATAATTCTGGTTTGTTCGGGCGGCTAGATCCTAAGGTTTTGTGCAAGGCCCCCAACAAAGTGGTATCAGAGTACTAAGTTCATTGAACGGGTATGATCGGTTTGGAATTATGGAAGGTGGCTCATCAAGGATGATCAGCCTCAATGGTTCTAACTGGACCATATGGAAGGCTAAGATGGAAGACTTGCTTTATTGCAAGGATCTATATTCTCCAATTTTATGCAGCAAAATTCAAGGATATGTCTGATGATGATTGGAAGAAGTTGGACCGGAAGGCGGTGAGGTTTATTAGACAATGGCTGGATAATTCTGTATTCCACCATATGTCTACGAAAACCTCAGCCGCTAGCCTATGGCTGAAACTACAAGGGCTGTATGAGAGGAAGACAGCCGATAATAAGATTTTTCTGATAAGGCGACTTGTGAATCTCAAGTTCAATGATGGTGGTTCTGTGGCCGAGCACGTGAATGAGGTCAGCAATATAGCGAATCAACTCTCCTCTATGAAGATGGTCCTGGATGATGAATTGCAGGCTTTACTATTGCTTAGTTCATTGCCTGACAGTTGGGAGACATTGGTGGTGTCTCTAAGTAACTCCACGCCACCCGGAAAGATATCCATGGAACAGGTTACTAGTTGTCTCTTCAATGAAGAGACAAGGAGGAAGTTTCAGGGGTCTACTCAGCAAGAGGCACTTGTGACACAGGAACGGGGGAGAGGAAAGAACAGGAATGGTGGGAAGGCCCGAGATAAATCAAGAGGCAAGTCGAGTAACAGAAAAGATGTTGATTGCTGGAACTGTGGCAAGAAGGGCCACTACAAGCATGAATGTCGTAAGAATAAGAACGACAAGAAAGGAAAAGGAAAGGAGAATGAAGATTAATCAGATTCTACTGCGGTTGCTTCAGATGGAGACGTTGTTATTATTCTTTCCACAGATCATGATGTATGTCTCACGGATACGAGTCAGGACACCGACTGGGTGATTGACTCAAGAGCTTCTTTTCACGCGACTCCACACAGAGATTTCTTCACAAGCTACAAGTCAGGTGACTATGGAACTGTGAAGATGGAAAATTCTGGCGTATCAAAGATCGTGGGAGTTGGTGATATTTATGTGAAGACTGATGTAGGCTGCACGTTGGTTCTCAGGGATGTGAGGCATATCCCAGACCTTCGCCTCAACTTGATGTCGACGGGAAGGTTGGATGATGATGGCTATGAAAGTTGGTTTGCTGGTGGGCGCTACAAGCTCATCAAGGGTTCGTTGATCGCAGCCAGAGGAAAGAACTGTTGCACCCTGTTCAAGGCAAGTGTCAGTATATGTAAGGGTGGGTTGAACGCAGCGAAAGATTCAACTATTGACATGTGGCACTGGCGTCTAGGCCACATGAGTAAAAAAAGGGCTTTAGCTACTAGTAAGGAAGCGGCTCCTTCTAGACGTGACACGTAAACCTCTCAAAGCCTGTCTTGATTGTTTATCAGGGAAACAGCATAGAGTTTCATTCGTTAAAACTACTTCTCATGTTAATAAAGTGCATACATTAGATTTGGTTTATTCTGATGTGTGTAGTCCTATGAGGACAAAAACCTTGGATGGGGCATTGTATTTTATTACTTTTATAGATGATGCATCTAGGAGGGTTTGGGTTTATGCATTGAAATCCAAGGACGAGGTCTTTGGTGTGTTTAAGTTGTTTCATGCTATGGTCGAGAGAGAGACAGATAGATTATTGAAGTGCATCCGCACTGACAATGGTGGTGAATACATCGGTGACTTTCATGAGTACCGCAAGTCCCTGGGTATACGCCATGAACAGACGGTTCCCAAGACCCCCCAGCATAATGGTGTAGCTGAGCGAATGAATCGCACCATTGTTGAGAGAATCAGATGTATGTTATCCCATGCGAAGTTACCCAAGACGTTTTGGGGAGAAGCAATGCACACGGCGGTGTGTCTGATAAACAGGTCTCCATCAGCCCTATTAAATGAAGAAGTACCTAAGAAGGTGTGGACTGGACAGGATCCATCGTACAGTCATCTCAGGGTGTTTGGATGTAGGGCATCCGTTCACGTACCGAACGACGAGAGGTTCAAGCTCGATATGAAGATCAGGCAGTGTGTGTTCTTAGGGTACAGTGATGAAAAGTTCGGTTATAGATTGTGGGATCCGTCCGAGAGGAAGCTCGTCAAGAGCAGAGATGTGGTTTTCTTTGAAGATCAGTGCATTGAAGACATTGGTAAGCCAGAGAAGAACCAGCTTAGTTCAGGTGAGCTAAAGGACATAAATCCGATTATTCCTCCCGTGGTGCCTGATGACGGGGGAGTACAATGAGGTGCAGAGGACGAGGGGGTTCCTACAGAAGATGGACCGGGGGAGCAGCCCCCACTGGATCCACCTGTTGAGCCACAGGTGAGGAAGTCATTTAGGGACAGACAGCCGTCCAAGAGGTACTCGTCGCATGAGTACATTATGCTAACCAAAGGGGGAGAGCTAAAAGATTATTCTGAGGCCCTAGCCGACGAGCATAAGGAGGAGTGGTTGAAAGCTATGCAAGAGAAGATGAAATTCTTATATAAGAACCACACCTATGACATGGTGAAATTGCCTAAGGGCAAGAAAGCTCTGAGCAACAAGTAGGTGTTCAGAAAGAAGGTTGAGCAGAAGAATTCACAGACGAGGTTCAAGGCCAGACTTGTGGTAAAAGGGTTCAGTCAGAGGAAAGGCATAGACTTCGAGGAGATATTATCACCAGTGGTGAAGATGACATCCATACGGGTGTTGCTTGGGTTGGCAGCTAACATGGATCTGGAGATAGAGCAGTTGGACGTTAAAACTACTTTTCTCCATGGTGACCTAGAAGAAGAGATCTATATGCACCAACCAGAGGGGTTTGAAGTCAAGGGCAAGGAACATATGGTGTGTAGGTTGAGGAAGAGCTTATATGGGCTGAAACAAGCTCCACGACAATGATACAAGAAGTTCGATTCATTCATGTTATAGCATGGGCATGACGGAATGGAGTCGGACCACTGTGTGTTCACGCGCAAGTTCTCAGATGGTGATTTCATAGTTTTGCTCTTATACGTTGATGACATGCTTATCATGGGAAAAGACATCAAGAATATCGACAGACTGAAACAGGAGTTGGGCAAGTTGTTTACGATGAAAGACTTGGGCCCGGCTAAACAGATCCTAGGAATGGAGATAACTCGTGACAGAAGCAGTAGGAGACTTTGGCTGTCACGAGAGCGGTATATTGAGAAAGTCCTAGAGCGGTTTAATATGAATGCAGCAAAGTCAGTCAGTACTCCACTGGATGGTCACTTCAGATTGAGCTACAGGCAGTGTCCCAAGACGAAGGCAGAGGTGGAAGAGATGCAGAAGATACCATACACGTCAGCTGTAGGAAGTTTGATGTATGTTATGGTGTGTACAAGCCTAGACATAGCATATGCGGTTGGTGTTGTCAGTCGGTATCTTGTCAATCCTGGCAAAGAACATTGGGCAGCGGTGAAGTGGATACCGCGGTATCTAAGAGGCTCATCCAGGTTGAGCTTATGCTATGGTGACGGTAAACCTGTGATAGTGGGCTACACAGATGCAGATATGGTAGGTGACATAGACTCCAGGAAGTCTACATCGGAGTTCATGTTTACGTTTGCAGGGGGAGCAGTTTCGTGACAGAGCAAGCTACAGAAGGTCGTAGCATTGTCGACTACAAAGGCCGAGTATATTGCAGTCACTGAGGCATGTAAAGAGATGCTTTGGATGAAGAGGTTCCTACAGGAACTTAGCCTGAAGCAGGAGGAGCATGTGGTCTATTGCGATAGTCAAAGTGCTATACACTTGAGCAAGAATCCAAGTCAGCACTCCAAGTCGAAGCACATAGAGATTCGGTATCACCGGATCAAAGATACTTTTGAATAGAAGATGTTACAGTTTGAGAAAGTCCACACGGACGATAACGGGTCAGACATGATGACCAAGGCTTTACTCAAGGGCAAGTTTGAGGTTTGTAGAAACCTGGTTGGCTTGAAGAAGGTGAATTCCTCCTGAGTCGGAAAGGGGGAGATTTGATGGGATTTTCCTCCTCAGTTCAGAGGAGAGACGGTGCAGTGGTTGAAATTTCGGAGGGTTTCATTGCGCTGCTCGACCAGTTGTAGGTTCGAACCCTGACACGACTCAAAGTCCAGCGAGTTGTTGCTAATTTTCTCCGCGGTGTACTACCAGTCGTGGGTGAGCTACGACCAGTCGTATGTGAGCTATGACCAGTCGTAGGCGGCTAGGACCAGTCCTGAAATTTCTAGGACTAGTCCTAGATTACGCAGTTTTTGTGCGAAATTGCGGATTTGAGTCATTTCGCAACAGGGATGCGGAAAGGAGTTTCCTAAAACTATAAAAAGAGTTTTTTAGGATTTTTCACACATGAGAAAAATCACAAGAAGGTTTCCTAAAGGCTTTGCAAGGGTTTGATAAATGGTTTAAGGTATGAGAGAGAGAAGAAAGAGAGAGAGGAAGCTTGTGGAAGGGAGCCTTCATCTCAGCACTTCTACGTCCTCGTAATCGGTGAGATCTCTCCGTTTTCTTTGTTTCTCTTACTGTTTATCCACTCCTGCATGAGTGATGAATGTTTGATCACAGCAAGGTGTGCTTGTGATCGGTTGTAACGTTCTGCTTTTATAGTAGATTGTTGATTTGGACGAGGTCCCGTGGTTTTTACCTCTTTGAGGGTTTTTCACGTAAAAATCTCGTGTGGTGTGTGATTGTTGCTTTGATTTATTTCATTGCATTATTATCCCATAATTCGAGTTTGTTCGGGAGGCTAGATCCTAAGGTTTTGTGTAAGGCCTCCAATATTAGATACTGTTAAATTTTGCTTGCATGGCCGAGTTTGGAGGGAATCAGATTGGCTACTCCCCTGCCACCCGCCAATGGCTGGTGGTCAGTGACCTGTGGGCCCCGCCATGATGTTTGTGTTTCATCCATGTCGTCCATCTATTTTTCTAGATCATTATATAGTATGAGACAAAAAATGAGATATTTCCCAATCTCAAGTGGACCACATTACAGGAAACAGTGTTGAATGAACGTCGACCATTTAAAACTTTTTTGGGGGCCATAAAAGTTTTGGATCAATCTGATATTTGTCTTTTCCCTTAAACTGGGTCTATATGACCTAATCAACAGATTGGATGTCAAATAAACAGTACAGTGGGCCTTAGGAGGATTTTAATGGTGGATATCCAATCACTATTGTTTTCCTGGAGTGTAGTCCATATGATATTTATATCCCTCTCATTTTTTGGATCGAGCCCTAAAATGATCTGTAAAAATGGATGAACGGTATGGATGAAACACATACATCATGGTGGGGCCCACAAAGCACCGACCACCAGCCACGGAATGGTGGCAGTGGGAGTAGCCAATCCGTTTCCAGTTATGTGGAAATCAGATTGCATACTGAGTTAGTCAGTACGCTCTTATCGGACTGAGTAAACTCAGTTGGTCCCAACTTGAATGTACGTGGTCTATCTAAACCGTTCATCCGTTTCTCCATCTAAATTAAGGGGTTTATCCCAAAATTGAAGCATATCCAAAGATCAAATGGATCATACCACAGGAAACAGTGGGAATAATGATTTCCACCGTTGAAACCTTTCTAGGTTCTACAGTGATGTTTATTTTTCATCCAACCTGTTCATAGGATCATACGGACATGGATGAAGGGAAAACACAAATATAAGCTTCATCCAAAACTTCTGTGGGCCCCCAAGAATTTTTCAATGGTAGACGTTCAATTCAACTGTTTCCTGTGGTGTGGTCCATTCAAACATTCTATATATTTCAGTTTTGGTTTAACGCCCTAAAATTATCTGGTAAAATTGATGGAAGGAGCAGATCGGATACATAAATCATAGTGTACCTCACAAAGTTTACTCAGTACGCAATCCGCTTCTAGTCTTGAGGGGCAAACTTTATAGACGGATTGGATGTCTTATAACAGCATGGAGGTCCCACAGAACTTGGGTGACTTGTGCTGCCTGAGTGCCACATGGTATAAATATTAATCAGATCCACCCCGTCCATCTTGTTCACCACCACATTTTCACCATGGATTCTGAAATCAGTTCAATTTAAGACTTATGTGGGCCATACCATAAGGAATGGTGACAAAACTGCTAAATTCACATGGGTTGGCCCATGTTGGAGTGATGATTTTCTCGAGCATTCCATCATCGTGGGTCATATCAGATGAATATATTGGATGGAATATATACACCACACACATAGAAGCTTTAGTCACAATTTCCATTGTTCCTATGGGTGTCACCCATCTTGGTTTTTTCATCTAGCTCATCTTTTGCTTGTAGAGTGACACATCTGATCTGAACCATCCATTAAGTCTAGAACACATTTCATGCACTCTCGTACAAACGTTGTACCCTTGATTTGGTCATTTTTCCAAGTCATGGTGTCATGGTTACGATTCCCTAATAAAAACGATTCTTTAGAGTCATAAGATTTCCAAAAAATCAGTGATCCAACATATTTTTCTATAAATAATCTTGACCATCCATATTAAAGGCCATTGATCAAATGGTTCGTATTTATTCTTGTATTATGGTCCATATGAAATGTGTGTTGGATATAATGAAATGTGGGTTAGGATGCAACTAGGAGCGTGCTCTGTGGAGACTAATGAATTAAAGAAAAAGGAACTTGCAAAGCTTTTAATTAATGTCAGTTTGGGTTGACTTAACCATCTTTAAATCAATGTTCTTTCTTTTAAAAGCATTTAAAATATTTTTTAAAATATATATAAAATCCCCAGGCCCCATCACATGAGTGGTTTAGATAATCTAATGGTGGGGCCCTGGTGGACTAGATTGCTCTAGTAGAAAATTACATACTTTCCTCATTTATTTCTGCCTGCAATTCATGGAGGAAAATTAGAAAATAAAAATCAAAATCAAAGAATACCCTTCAATCCAGTCTCTCTAGAAGCAATGAGCAAACAAAATTAAAGTAAATAAATAAATAAATTCAGAAGGCCGTTTGGACAAATTTTCAATTTCTGGCTACTGATTGAAAGGACCCAATAGATGGACACTGTGGGGACGCTGCCCTACATTGAAATGGGCCACCTTTTCTATAGTCAGAATCCCCTCCCTCCCGTGGCTCGGTGATCTAAACTGTTGCTTTAATAGGTCCCACTGAATGTAGGATTACTCTGTATTCCCTCCAGCGAAACAATTCTAGCCCCTCTAATTGGTGTGCTTCAGATAGAATCTTTATAAGACAATAGATCAATGATCCACATTCAACCGTGAACAATGACTACAATCTTCCAACCATGGATATCGGGGGCCACTATATTGAAGGATCATGGTCCTTGTGCAAACTAGAGGCTGGGTATACCAAGCATATCATTTGGCTTCAGGATTATAGAATTCAATTTAGAAATCTAAATTAATTTAGTTATTTGACAAGGTGTTTTATCTCCGTCAAGGTTAGGGGTGTTTAGCTCCCTTGACTTGACTCGAAAAAGCTCAATTTGACTCGGTTCGAAGCTGAGTTCGAGCCAAGTTGAGCTGATTTTTTGAGCTCGAAAATGAGTTTGAGCCGAGTTCGAGCAGGCTGCAGCTCGACTCGACTCGGATTCAATCTAGCTCGAATCGAACTCGGATTGAACTAGTTCGGTGACTCAGTTACTTTTCCATTGATGTTGCTCACCAAGTGTTTGATAAAATGACTCAACGAAGTGTGGCTAGTGGAAAGAAGGTATGTACATTAAACAAAAACACTTTTTTTCTTAGTTTTTCTTGGTTTTTAGGTTGCCTAAAAGGTGTTTGATAAAATACCTATAAAACCATTGCTTCTGTTTCAAATACTGAGGCATTTTAAAGGTGCAGTCTAGGTGTTTGTGGAAATGCCCCAATGACGAACTCGGCTTAATCTTGGCCCGAGCTAGCTCGAGCTGCTGATTGAATTGAGCCAAGCTAGCCAATCAGGCTTGAGGACCAAGCCAAGCTGAGGTAAACTAGTGGCCGAGCCGAGTCGAGCTGAGGCCAGCTCGACTCGGTTCGACTCGATGTACACCCCTAGTTAAGGTCGATACGTACAGTAACAACCGTGACCGTTATACGATACTAGGTGAAAAGGGACAACTGATTTTTTTAAATCGTATTAGCCATTACAGGGTCATAATGGTCGTTATTACGCATAACGATGGTTACTCCCATAATAATAAATAACAATTTTAAAAAACCACATTTTTTTAAAATTCAAATCAATCTTTCTTCATATTCTTTCATTTTTTTTAATTCCAAAAACTTTTCTAGATTATTCTAAAGCATATTTCGACCACTCTTATTATAGGTTTTAGGATTAAATAGTAAATTAGAGCAATTTGAGTGTAAAGAAGCTCCAAGAGTCATTTTTTCATAGAATAAAAAAATGGTATTTATGCTCTCTTTTTTTTTCTTTTTTTCTTTTTTCCTGATTTCTAATTCTAATGCTTGATTTTAATGTGCAAGTATTAGAAGCACATAACCATGTTCATGAATGTATCAAACAACCAGATATAACTCTCACCAAAGAGTGAACCATTACTCTACTAGAACCATGTTTTAAAAAAATGAATACATCTTTAGAATATTTACATTATTCTAAAAAAAAATTCAGATTTTTTCAGGCAAATTTTTTTTTTTAAAAGCTTTATCGAGTCGTAACGGTTGTTACGCTCCCGTATCGGTCATTACAGCCGATACCCCCGTATTGGTGATGGTGGTGACCATTATCGATACAGAATACATTTGACTGTATATGTCCTAAATAAAACAGTAATTAACAGCAGGCAATTTGGAAGGTCCCAGAATCATGGGCCCCACTTGTACAAAATGAAAACCCAAGCATACACTAAAGAGACTCAAGGGTTGAGCATTGGAAATAACATCAATTAAAAGAGAAGTCGAAGAAGATTGATCATGGATTTTGAGAGTCCTAAAAAAGCTAGTTACATCAGGAAATAGCATTTGAAAAGTTTTCCACAGCAAAACTTTCAGAGAACAAAAGGCAATCCCGAGGACGACTTCTGGTGGAGGGGAAAGGCAGAAAGAAAAACTAAAATAAAATCAGAAGGGTCTTCATCTCCTCTATAAAATCCTTCAAGTAGCAGTGGCACTACCGAATCACTACACTATCAGAACAATACATCTCACTCATTTCAGTATGCGGATTCCAAATTGCATATGTATTTGCTCACAATAACATAACTCTGGATTATCTTCGTGGCATGGACTTACATTGCTCCTCTGCTTGAATACAAGCATTCAGTATGCCGTCTCTGCAGCAACCCTTTTCAACTTCAGCGAGGAATGTGAAGATCTCTGCCATATCGATTTCAGTTTCTCCTCTCAACAGACAGTCAGAGCGGATGGAGTAAAATGTGCATGCATAACACCCAGCAAGGAAGATGAACCAGCAGCAAGTAAAGGTAAGTTGCACTGTTCCATGCCCACAAAGATTCCGCCCATTCCCAAAAGTCACCGATGCCGACCCCGCCAAACCCCTCCAATGAGGATTTCAAGATAAGCAGCGTGGCTGGAGGGAACCCAATAACTGCTAATGCTAGATTACAACTTGGAAGAAGGGCTGCTCTCAAGCTCGCGGCTCTGTGCATGCACTTCAAAGGGTGTACGATCAGGCACATGGGAACCAAGAGCATAGCTCCAATTTGCGCTGCTGCAAAATTAATGATTGACATGAGACCCAAACCTATAGAAGCGGCTGCAATCATTACAGCTTTCAGCAAGGTCCAATCGACATTCTGAGACTGGCTTGGTACGTCAGCATTGCCAGAATATGAATAAGGGGAACCCAAAATACGGTGAAAGATGAGGAGGATGAAAACAGAAAGCGTAACCCATATTAACATGCTGGTGGTGGAAGTTGTTTCAGGCAATTGGGAGATGAGATACGGCAGTAGCGAAACCATGGCTCCCCACAGGTGAACTATGAACACCACTTTTGCAGCATGAAGCCATCTCCATGATCCAACAGCAAATCCCATGTCCTTGTGATGGCTAGGAGTTTGGCTCCCAGAATAAAGAGCAGCTGCAAGTACTGGAAGGGGCATGATAAGCAGCACAAAAGAAATCATGTAGACTCCAACTGATACAAACTTGCCCGGAGAGGTCAAGAAGTAGAGGAAAAAGGACTGATGAAACTTCTCAAGGAGGTTATTTATGGACCGTATGACTCCTTCGATCAACCTGTGTCAGAAATCAAACATTTTTAAGCTTGAACTACCAAAGTTATGAATATAATAAATCATGACATGCTGATGCCACAACTTTATGCTTTTTCGCCGTACTAGTTGGTTGAAGTAACAAGTAGAGAAGTCCAATTCTCACAGGAATTACTTGCAGTTACAGTGTAAAAAATGTGGAAGCAAATAAGTAACGATATTCCTAAATCAGTATCAGTCAATAAGGATTCTTGTATCGAAAGCCAACAGAAACAGTTCCCAGATAGTCAGGGTAATATCACCACTCCTACCAAAAGCAAGTCATAGACCTACCTGACTTTTGAAGTAATCATCCCCAAAAAAAGCTGCCTTTTATTTGAGGGTTATCCGTATGATGTAATTAAGGGCCAGACCATGGCCTGGAATGTACATAACCTGGAATCTCGGAAATAAAATGTCCTCCTTGCACCATGTTCTTAAGTGCTTGTTTATGTTATTTGTGAATGCCTACGAACTTTCCTCCCCGAATAAATAAAACGCACACAAAATTGATTTCACGTCTAACAACCCCAAACCCCGTGGTTATGGAATTTAGGGTACTCAAGAACCGCAGAGACAATTCTCCCTCAGTCATGGCAGCCTTCGTGCCCACTTCATCCTTTCCCCATGAACCTACATGAGAGATTCCATAAGGAACACCTACAACCCACTAAACATATTTAATGCATGTACTCCACAGAAATTTAATGATGGAAGACAAAGGCACATTCCATTCAACTAAGTGGTCATCAATAAGCTAGATTGATCAACATGTAAATGATTGACTTCCAGGGCAAACATATCTGACAACCAATCACTTACATTAAAGCCAATTAAGACTCAACACTAACCCGGGTTATACACATGGTTCAAAAAGACTTTCTTTGACAATGCCTTTATGAGAGGATCCTCGAGATTTTCTACAAATGCAATATTGACAACCCTATCTGTTGAGTCTTCACATAATCTCAAACAATGTGGTACTTTCTGTCAATGCGCTTAGCCGCTCTGTGATTCTGGGGCTCTTAGCACTTTGCAACCACTCTATTGTTGTCGCAATATATGGGAAGTGGTTTATCAATCGTTGGGACAATCCAAAGTTCCATAGTTAACTTCCTAAGCCAAACATCTTCATTAACTACTTCACTTGCAGCTACACATTCTGCTTTCATGGAGAAATTCTAAATAAACTTTTTACTTCACGTTGCACCAACCGATAGCACCACCACCCATCAAGAATGTGCATCCACTCGTCGATCATCTAGAATTCCAATCAGCTCGGAAGTCTGAGTTGGTGTAGCCCGATGATTGGCAAGTCCTTGTTACCATACACGAGAACATACCGCAGAGTCCTGAGATATTTCATAACGTATTTGAAGGCAGTCCACTGATTCACACCTGGATTGCTTTCCTATCAGCTAAACCAAAGACCAGATGATTCATTCCCACACTAACCCTGGATATAACAAATTGCATGAGCTCATCTATTGTTTAAAACATTGTGAGCCAACACCGGAATCATCTGATTCAACACAGATTAGGAAAGAAACAAGCTTTTTTTTAATACCATCCAGCTTGTAACAAGTGATGTTTTAACTAAACTCGCTTTAATTTAGCACAAACTCATAGGATCAACCAAGTTTGGAGTGACTCAGTGATGTAGGACAGCCTAATCCAACCTTAAATGAGCATGATATTTGAAAAGGGCAGATTCATGCAATCTTAAAAAACAAATAAATATCAACCTGCTTTATACATCATAAACACAAGAAAGAAATAAGGTTAATATAGCATTGATTAGGGCCATCCATCACAAACACGAAGTATTGAATCCTAAAATCTAAATTTAGTTGGATCCGGCAAAAGATAGAACTTTCGTCTGGCAATAGGTCCGTCTAACGATCCAAGTAGATTTTCTAATCTAGAAAAATAGAAATTTCCTGGATTGGGAAATCTGAAAAATTCAAAAAATAAAAAATAAAAAATGGTGGTTCTTCAAATTTAGATTTGGGTGATGGGTTTTATGGGGGGATGAAAAGGGGATGAAAATCTTTTAAGATATAATGGTTTAAACAAAAAGAAACAAAATTTGGCTTCTAGATCTAAATATTTTAGGAGAAAAAAAATAAAAAATAAAAAGAGTAAATGGGATTAAAGAAAAAAGTAGCTTGAGAAAAAAGCGAAGGAGAAAGAAGTAGAGGATGAGAAATCATTTACCTAGGCTTCACGTCCTCTTCCAATTACTGGAAGTCGAAGACGAAATCGTTAGAGGCAAAAAAGCTTCTTTTTTTTTTTCATAAACATAACATAATATGCTATGGGTTTAGGGCAACCCTTATAAATTCGTAATTACATGAAATTACCAAAATACCCCTACTAAAAAAAAGTTTCAAAAAAAAAAAAAATCACATAAATTTGTGCACAAACTGTCTCAAAACTTAAATAAGTTAAATGTTCAAAAACTAAATGCAAATTAAAAATACCCAATGGGCCTCGATGATAGCGCCGTGAAGGTGGTGTAATGAAGGTGAGTCGTGACGATCCAACAGTCTGATCACACCATCCTCGCGATCCAACGGTCCAAGTGTCTCCTATAAGGAACTTACACATGTCACAAACACATATATAAGATCTTCAACCTCTAGAGACCCAACCCGTATCTGTCATCCAACCACATTAACCCGGGGTCCTTACTCTTAACCCGGTGGTAGACTCTTTGGAGTTTCAACATCGGGTGAAGGGTTCGAGTAGCCGTGGTGGTGAAATCCCACAGTGTGTGTGCGTGTGGCGTGAATGTGTGGGGGTGTGTGTGTAAAAAAAACATTGACACGGGTAACGCACGCCTCCTGCGTTGATATACTTTAAATGGCCTGGTATCCGCATTAAGGTTGAAGACTTTACACATGTGTTCGTGACATGTGTAAGTTGCTTATAGGAGACACTTGGACCGTTCGATGGTCACGGCCCACCTTCATTACACCACCTTCACGGTGCTATCATCGAGGCGCATTGGGCATTTTCAATTTGCATTTAGTTTATGAACATTTAACTTATTTAAGTTTTGAGACAGTTTGTGCACAAATTTGTACGAATTTCCTTTTTTTAAAAAAAACTTTTTTAGTAGGGATATTTTGGTAATTTCATGTAATTACGAATTTCTAAGGGTTACCCTAAACCCATAGCATATTATGTGATGTTTATGAAAAAAAAAAAACTTTTTTGCCTCTAACGATTTCGTCTTCGACTTTCAGTGATTACGATTTCTTATCCCATACTTCTTTCTCTTTTCTTTTCTCAAGGTACTCTTTCTTTAACCCCATTCTCTTTTCTTTTTTTTCTCCTAGAATATTTAGATCTAGAAGCCAAATCTTGTTTCTTTTTGTTTAAATCATTAGATCTCAAAAGATTTTCATCCCCACATAAAATCCATCACCCAAATCTAAATTTGAAGAACCACCATTTTTTTTTCTGAATTTTTCAGATTTCCCAATTTAAGAAATTCCTATTTTTCTAGATGAGAAAATCCACTTGGATCATTAGACGGACCTATTGCAAGACGAAAGTTCTATCATTCGCCAGATCCAACTAAATTCAAATTTTAAGATTCAATACTTCGTGTTTGTAATGGATGACCCTAATCAATGTTATATTAACCTTATTTTTTTCTTGTGTTTATGATGTATAAAGCAGGCTGATATTTATTTGTTTTTTAAGATTGCATGAATTTGCTCCTTTCAAATATCATGTTCATTTAAGGTTGGATTAAGCTGCCACTTTCAAAAAAGAAATTCGCACAAATTTGTGCACAAACTGTCTCAAAACTTAAATAAGTTAAATGTTCATAAACTAAATGCAAATTGAAAATGCCCGATAAGCCCCGATGATAACGCCGTGAAGGTTGTGTAATGAAGGTGAGTTGTGATGATCCAACGGTCCGATCACACTATCCTCACGATCCAACGGTCCAAGTGTCTCCTATAAGCAACTTACACATGTCACGAACACTTGTGTAAGGTCTTCAACCTCTAGAGACCCAACCTGTATCCATCATCCAACCACATTGACACGAGTAACGTACGCCTTCTACGTTGATATACTTTGAATGGCCTGGTGTCCGCATCAATTCCCCTCAACTGAGAAGATCTCAACTCCGGCAATATAAAACTATTGTGCTTTTCTAACAAATCTGGATCTAATCGCTGTAATTTTGCTTCTGTTAATCATGTACAGTCGGATGATGGTCTACTCTTCCACTTCACTAAGTACCTCTGAAATCCACCGTCTCGAGTGGAAACAATTTGTTCATCCACAATTCCTTCAATTTCTTATTTGATCTCAGGTATAATAGGCATAGGTGGTGTGGGTTGGGAAGAAAATTCAGAAATTGGCCAGTGGTTTGGAACAAAATTAGGGTCTATGGGATGGCTTAAACAAGGCATTAGATCATCCACATTGAATGTTGAACTAATCCCTATGCGAGGTGAAAGATCTATCATGTACACATTGGACCCAATCTTTTTCAAAATCTTAAATGATCCAGCACTGCGTGCTTGTAACTTTTTAACGGTACCTTGTGGGAACCGTTCTGGCCTCATCCTAACCATTACATAATCACCCTCTTTAAATTCTTGAATTCTACGATGTAAGTCAGCTGAAATTTTATATTGTTCATTACTAGCATTTATCTGCCTCCTAATCTCTGCATGCAACTCATGAATGTGATGAGAAAATGCATCGGCTGAATCTGAGGTCCTCTGGGTGACTGACATAGGTAACAAATCTACGGGTGGTCTAGGTTTATAACCACTAACAATCTCGAATGGACTCATACCCGTAGACCTATTAACTGAACTGTTATATGCAAACTCAGCGACTGGCAGGACTAAGTCCCAAGTTTTAATATATTCACCCACCAAATATCGTAATAGATTTCCGAGACTTCGATTCACAACCTAAGTTTGGCCATTAGTTTGAGGATGGTAGGCAGACGAGAACTAAAGTCTCATATCCATCATATGCCATAATGTCTTCCAAAAATAACTAGTAAACCGGACATCCCTGTCAGACACTATGGTCTTAGGCAAACCATGTAATCGAACCACCCCTTTAAAGAAAATCTTAACTATGTTGGACGCATCTGAGGTTTTAGAACAATGGAGAAAGTGAGTCATTTTTGAGAAACGGTCCACGACCACAAAATTGGAATCGTGCTTTCTAATTGTCTTGAGAAGTCTAAGCACGAAATCCATACTAATGTCTTGCCACTTTGCGTGTGGCACTGGCAATGGCGTGTACAATCCAGTATGCTGCTTCCCCATAAAGGGTCTCAAAACCGGAGTCATCACACGCATAAAAGTACTAGGAGCATTAGTCAAGCCAAAGGGCATGACCAACCACTCGTACAACCCATCCTTCGTCTTGAAGGCTGTCTTCTACTTATCTCCTGGGCGTATTGCGAATCTGGTGATACCCGCTCTTGAGGTCTATCTTGGAAAAAATGGTGGATATGGCAATCATGTCTAACATATCATCAAGCCTCAGTATCAGAAATCGATACTTGATCGTGATCTTATTAATGGCCCTTCTATCCACACACATCCACCACGTACAATCTTTTTTAGGCGTTAATAGCCTTGGTACGGCACACGGACTCATGCTCTCACAGATGAAACCTTTTTGTGGGAGCTCATTTACTTGTTTATGCAACTCTGCATGCTCTATAGGATTCATCTTGTAATGAGAAAGGTTTGGTAAAGTAGACCCCGAGACGAAACCAATGGCATGTCGGATGTCCCGCATAGGTGAAAACTCATCCGGTGAATCCTCAAAGAATATATCATTGTACTCCTCAAGAACCGAAGTCACCTCAGGGGGTAACTCTACATAAACCTCGGGTGTAACTTCTCTAGCCATTAGGGCGTACACCGTCGAATCATCCCGTCTCTTTCTCAAACTCTTTTGCATTTATGATATGTAGAGACTTTGGAATAGATTTCCTCACATCCTTTCTTGACTCACTCGTTTTCACATCTCTAACCTTGTCCATGTGGCTCTTGCGTGGCAACGGATTAATCTTGATTTTCTTGCCCTCATACGTGAATGTACACACGTTCGAGCGACCAAAAATCGTGACATCTCTATCGTATAACCACGACCTCCCTAGAATAATGTGACCTACATCCATAGGTAAAACATCACACCACAACGTGTCTTTATATGAACCGATTTGGATGGGAACTAAACACTGCTAGGACACAGGTATAGAAGACGTGTCAATGCAAGAAACCTTATAGGGTTGAAGGTGAGGGATGGGCTTCGAACCCAAACGAGTGATTATGGTAGTTGAGACCACGTTGGTGCAACTACCACTATCCACAATGACTTTGCAATTTTTGTCACTGCTCTTGATAAACGTGTAAAAAATTATGCTTTTACGTCAATCATCACGCCTGCACTAAAACACATTTAACTACAGCTAGTGGTACAGTCTCTCGTTCTTCTTCTTCATAATCACTAGCACCCATCTCTAGATGATATTCCTCAACTTCATAATCACCCATGTCATCAGCATTTTCATTTGACTCGTCTATGACTAAGGCTTTCCCATAAGTCTTTGCTGTGCACTGGTATGCGAAATGACTTGTACCTCCGCATTCATAACATCTCAAGTGACTACCACTGCCAAGATTGGCACCAAGGACATCTTTGCCCTTACCATCCTTAGGCTTAGGCGGTGCACTAGCCTACACCCTAGGCTGACTTTCAATGTTAGGTTTGGTTCCCTGAAAACCAGATCTAACAGTAGAGTCTCAGGACTCAAAGCGCCTCATGACAGGAGACTATAGGTAAAGCTCTAATTCCTATACAACTTGGTAAGCCTGATACAAGTCACTCACTGCATGGGTCATAAGCTCACGCTGCAGATCCATGCGAAGACCCACCTTGAAACGCGCTAGCGTCACTAAGGGATCCTCCTGAATATCACACCGCATCATATACTCCTCAAATTTTGCGATGTAATCTGCAACCGACATAGATCTTTGGCGTAATGTTTGTCATTGATATAGGAGCTTTTGACGGTAAGAGAGAAGAAGATATTTTTCCTTTAATAACTCCATCTCTACCCAATGTGCAACTACGACACCTCCTGATCTCTCGATCCTACGCTCCGTATTTGTCCAAAACAATTTAGCTTAACCCACAAGTTTCATTTTCGCAAACCGCACCTATCGGTTCTCGGACATCTCATACCATTCAAAATAATGGTCCATGTCCGCTAACCAATCAAGAAATGATTTTGGGTCAAGATGCCCATCAAAACTAGGAGCATCTGCTTTAACACTCTTTAAGACCCTCTCATCGACATCATAACGGTCATGATACTCGACAGCGGACTGCAGATTTTGCGCCCCTCCACGTCCTACCTCTCGACCACGTGTTCCACGACCTCTGCCACGATTTCCTACGCGTTCCTCAACTACTCCCCCTACGTGAGATTGTTCATCCCCTCCAATATCGGAGATTTCTCTTAGGGATGCTTTTATCTGATCCATACGGGAATTCGTGTTCCTATATTGTTCCACAATGGCGGTCGAACGTTAGTTGATCGTGTTCATCATCTTAGTCAACTGTTCCATATTGAAAATCGGGTGTAGACCAAATCCTCTACCAATCCAAGTGGGCATACACAATAAGACTCAACTTAGGTTTCCTAAAACACGACGCTAGGAGATTATTTTGACACAAGGCTATGGACACCGACAATCCTGACTTTTAGAATGATGCAAATGTAGAAAAATTCAGATCTAGACTCTTTTTTTTTTACAAATCTGAAATTTTCATATCTAGACTCTATATGCAATGCATGAAACCCTAGAAAAAATAAAATAAAATAAAAATCTAGACTCTTGATAACTCGATCTAAGACAACCCAATGCAAGAACCTAAGCTTTGATACAAAAATTTATGTAGGACAGCCTAATCCAACCTTAAATGAGCATGATATTTGAAAGGGGCAGATTCATGCAATCTTAAAAAATAAATAAATATCAGCCTGCTTTATACATCATAAACACAAGAAAGAAATAAGGTTAATATAGCGTTGATTAGGGTCATCCATCACAAATACGAAGTATTGAATCTAAAAATCTGAATTTAATTGGATCCGACGAAAGATAGAACTTTCGTCTAGCAATATGTTCGTCTAACAATCCAAGTGGATTTTCTAATCTAGAAAAATAAGAATTTCCTGGATTGGGAAATCTGAAAATTTCAAAAAGAAAAAAAAAATAGTGCTTCTTCAAATTTAGATTTGGGTGATGGGTTTTATGGGGGGATGAAAAGGGGATGAAAATCTTTTAAGATCTAATGGTTTAGACAAAAAGAAACAAGATTTGGCTTCTAGATCTAAATATTCTAGGAGAAAAAAAAAAAGAATGGGTTTAAAGAAAAGAGTACCTTGAGAAAAGAGAGAAGGAGAAAGAATTAGAGGATGAGAAATCGTTTACCTGGGTCTCACGCCCTCTTCCAATCACTGGAAGTCAAAGACAAAATCGTTAGAGGCAAAAAAGCTCTTCTTTTTTTCATAAACATAACATAATATGCTATGGGTTTAGGGCAACCCTTATAAATTCGTAATTATATGAAATTATCAAAATACCCCTACTAAAAAAAGTTTCAAAAAAAAAGAAATTCATACAAATTTGTGCACAAACTATCTCAAAACTTAAATAAGTTAAATGTTCATAAACTAAATGCAAATTGAAAATGCCAGATGGGCCCCGATGATAGCGTCATGAAGGTAGTGTAATGAAAGTAGGCCGTGACGATCCAACGGTCCAAGTGTCTCCTATAAGCAACTTACACATGTCACGAACACATGTGTAAGGTCTTCAACCTCTAAAGACCCGACCCATATCCGTCATCCAATCACATTGACACGGGTAACGCACGCCTCCTGCGTTGATATACTTTGAATGGCCTGGTGTCCGTATCACTCAGTCAAGTTTTGTATTAGGCAAATCGATGTTGAGATTTGAGTCCACAATCAATCGTGAGAAACTACTGACCACAAGCACAGCATATACAATTTGATAAAAGTTTCAATTTGTCAAGCAACTAACCTTCATGGACAAATGATTGTCCACCACCACATCTCGTCCATCGTATAGTTGGCATACAACAATGTTAATCCATACTGTAAAAAACATAGGGCCTATTGTAGATAGGCCATTACTTGAAAATCACATCTTGCATGATCCATATATTACAATTAGTGGCTATCAATTCAACAGGGAAATGAAATGGTCAATGGGCCAAATTCAATGAGTGAAAGCATATGGTTAAAAAAATTTGTTAGTGAATCTCACAGTTTCAGTTGTCTGGATGATGCGCATACAAGCAACCCATGTAATAGATGAGTTGCCAATATTCTAAGAATGGTGGCCAATGCTCTTATTAAAATAATTTTTTAAAAAAATAAAAATAAAAATTTAAGAGAAGTTTCATGAAAACTCACACAAGAGATCGGAGAGGCGACTCACTACACATGTTGTGGCTAAGTGTTAATCGGGCTTCAAGTGGGTATTACCATTACCATGCCTTGGCCCAAGTTAGGGGTGTCAATTGGATAGTTTCAAGGCAAGTGTAGGAATACCCACACCCATACCCGCCAATGGGTACAACACCCATACCCATTAGGGTGTTGGGCTGGCATTAGGGTACCAATTAGTGCCTGTTTCTCATTTGAAATTAAAAGAAAAATCCCACAACTAACTCAAAAGATTAGATTTTATAGCAGAACTAAAAAAAATAAAAAGCTATGGTTTTTTCTTTAAAAAATACTAACCATTCATAGGGTGGGAATCAACGTGTCTGAGAGAACTCAGCAATCAAAAAGCAGATCAAAGCACCTCTTGGCTAGGAAATTTTCATGGTGAGGCCCACCTGATGAGTCACTTGATCTTGCACCAATATTGGACTGTCCTTCTATCTTTTCAAGCATTCCACTAGTACATATGTAAAAAACGGTTCAAGTATGGGCAGGGGTATATCCACCCCCAGCCCAATGATTAATAGGGCACAAAGATGACACCTGAATCCACACCCACGCCCATTTAGTACATACGCCAGTCCGTGCCAAGCTGGACTCAGCTACCCATTGCGGCCCACCCAACTCATTGACACCCCTACCAAATAGGGCCAATGCACTCAATTAGGTGGGCGATATGAGTATGAGAAAATTAGGAAATTAGAAAAAGACGAGCAGTTCATATTCAACATACACATCTAGACCACATGGTTATTGACTGGTCTAAAATTTGCGGCAAGGTACATTTCCAGTGGGACCTACTTGATGAATGGGCCAATGTGGCACTCGTGTTGCAAATTGCTTGCTGTTTTTCTTTCTTTCTCCTATTTTATTTTATTTTCTTTTTCTTTTTACTACTTTTTCTTTTTCTTCTTCTTCTTCTTCTTGAGATGGAGAGAAATAAAGGAGATTTCCTCATCCATCTTTCGCTCATATCGGTTAAATACACCCATACTTTTTACCTTTGGCCTTGCGATAGAACAAAGTTAGTCTATTTTCACCCAATGTAGATAGGATGGTTGTATTGTCACTTGAAGTGTGGGTGTAAATAATGGATCTCTCATTCTTTTTATCATTATTACTAGAGCTTGTCAAATTTTATGGAACTAGGCTCAATCAAGTCTTGACTCGATGGGCAACCAAGTTTAGTCCAGGTTCCCAGTTTTTGAACAATGAGTTGATCACCTAAGATGAATTGTAAAAGAAATCCAAAAAGGTAAATGAAGACTGACCTGCCACCTTTCAAAATAAGTGCAGAGTGCCCAAACTCCTTATTCAAAGAGATCTTTGGTGAAATCTCCAGAGTGATTGCATCTACTTGATAGTCACGAAAAGCACCATGGGAACCTGTGGGTACACCTAGTGCCTTGCATAAATTAAAGAAACATCCCCATGTAAGATTAATGACAATTGGGATGATCATCTCACTTGAATTTGAAACAACCACAGGTAACAAGAAGACTAATTGTTTGTACTAACCTGATAATACATTGAACTTGCAAGTGTAGCAGTGCCTTCAACAAAATCCATCGCAGGGATTCCAAATCTCCATTGTGGATTTAGGCTTCCAGCCATTCTGCTTAGCCACTCAATTATGCCACCAACAATATTGAGCCACATTGAGTCAAGTAAAGAAAACACTGTCTCGACCTTTACACGCAAACCTTGCCTATGAACTGCCAAAAAATGCACGATGTTGATGAGATCTAGGTTTGGCATCTGGCCATTAGATGCTTCTGCATATATACTAAGAGTATCTTTGTCAGTTTCTTCCTGTCTGTCCACAACCTTAAAGACAAGTGCAGCAGCCATAGTTCCAGCACGTCTAGAAACCTCTGATATTCTCCCTTTAGGCTGGTTATCTTTCCATTCATGCAGGATACTGCTTGCAAAGCACATGTCAGCTTCTGATTTCTCTGAACTACTGAAGAAGACAGGGTTGTGGTAATCTTTTAGCCATGCAGCAACTGAGGCATACTCTCCATATCGTGAATCTGCAGCCAACCACACAATATCCTTGGCAAGCCAAGCAACTCTGCTAAGTAGAGAGAAAACCGAGTATGCAAGGCCTAATGATAAAGCGTCACTTAGTTCAATCTTTCCTGAATTGTAAGGCGTCACCAACACAATTGCTTCTTTGCCATCACCACGTGGAGCTCTTATCACACCAACAGAATTGATGCCAATTGAATTACAACTACTGTTTCCACGTGCCAATCTAGAATGGGGACTACCAGAGAAAAAGTTCAAGGGATGAAACAGATTGGTTTGGGAATGGAACTTGTGGTAATAAACTTCAGCATCCAAATCTTCTAGATGCTTTGCTATCAATCGTGGGATTTCTCTGTATTGGTTGCACAAACAAAGATGCACATCTAGGTCAAACATGAAGCAACAGATGGTGCAATCAAGAAATAGCACAAAACTGTAAACCATCACAAATTTTGAAATGCATGCATAGCACAAAACTGCCAATCATCTTGAATTTTGAAATGGCTTCTCAGCTCATCTGATGGATATAGGATGACTCTGCTGTTCATCATATCCAGAAGATACAGGAATGACCTCATCATACCATTACAAAGATCATCATTCACCAAAGAAGACAAATTCTTATATAAACCATAACAGCCACCTAACAAAATAGACAAGTCCAGTAGTGGCTGAAACTCAATGAAGATTGAAGCTCAAGATGTATTCAGAAAAGGAATGGAATGCAGAGCATATGTCCATGTTTGTATTAATGTAGCTCACTTACCATGTGGAGATCAGTGCTTTAAATAGTGAATAGCATATAGCGTAGCATTCACTCCTCTTAAGCATAAGGCGTGAGCTACATAGCATGTAGTGTAAGCTACATGTCACCTCTAGAATTTTACTTAAGGTTGCACTTTCTTCTTCTTCTTCTTTTGCACACACACATACTTTTAATTAAGGTTGTGCTTGGATGACAAATATTATAAATTTTCATGATATTTCGCACCAAAATAGACTGACTAATAATGAAATTTCATGATATCTCGTGCAACCAAACACAATCTACAATAATAGGAAAAATAGGGCAAAGATTAACTATAAAGATAAAGAAATAGCAACAAAACTAGTTTAATACCGTTACTTTTATTATTTAACTAAAATTACTAAAAGATTAATTAATTTTTATTGAAAAATAGAAAAATGTAAATCATTGAAAACATTAATTGATTTTTGTTTTAGTGAAAAATAATTAGTGTAGTCTATGTAGCATGTAGCGTAGGCTATGTAGCGTGTAGCGTAGGAAAATTAGCATATAGTGTAGGTAAATTAGCATGTAGCGTGGGCTACATGCAACTTTAGATATTTTCATGGGTTATGTAGCGTTAAGGCTAAGCTACGCTACGTAAGGTAAGCTAGATGCTACATAGAGTTAGCTACTTAAAACACTAGGCCTAAGGCCACTCATAGGTCCATCTCTAAGAATCCAATCAAATGGCCTGATGGTGAAGGCTCCTAAAGGATCAAGTTTCCATCGCCAACCATCAACATTCTAGGTTGAAAGGGCAAGAGGACGATTAAGGTCCAAGGCATCCAGCATATCTCTACAAATTAGATAGAATGACCTAACGGTGAAGACTCGAAAGGCTCAAGTGTCCATCACCAATCATCAACATTCTAGATTGAAATGGCAAGCAAACGAGTGAGGTCCACTCACACATGCACACACGCACACAAGAAATATTCAGGTATACTGGAATGTACCTACATGCAAGTTTGTGTGGGATCCACCATGTTGTATGTGTGGCATCGGAACCGTGCATCTGTTTGGTCCCCTCCAAAAACTGGAATGCCCGAAAAATCAACCAAATCTGGCCTAACACAAGTTTCGGAATGGCCTGAAATTTGATCAGGCCCCTCATTCAGGTGGCACAAACACAATGAACGGCTTGGATGCATGAATCACATCTTGGTGGGCCCCATACACACACCTTGATGGGCATTCACTCTCAACTCATTCCTGTGGTGTAACCTGCCCAAGTCATTTATTAGCCTGGTTCTTGAGCTTTGTGCATAGAGGGAAGGGGGCAAGTGATGGATGGATTACATGTTTGAACCATGTCATAGTGATGCCCACTTTGCTTGACACTATCACAAACTGTGGTAGTTATGACTTTATGTGATTATTCTCATACATAATTACATAGATATCTACACGCATGTGTGTGTTTGTGCATGCATATGCATGCATGTTTCTATGTATGTTTATACTTAGTGTTAGTTGGTCTATAGCATTTGGCCAAAACCATAGAACCACGTGAACTACAAACATGTGGACAAAATTCCCATCCAACTTTAATATAAAATGGCACATGATAAAAGAATCAAAGTTAACCAATTAATATCACAATTTCTGAAAAAATTATAAAAAAAATTATAAAAAAAAAAAAAAACAGATGACAAAAAAGTTCTACATAAGTTATGAGTAGAGATGGTACATACATTCCCACCTCTGCAGGCCTATCTTTCCAGCCAAGTATATCCTTAACCAATTTATTTGCTTCTATTGTGTCCTGAGCAGAGAACATGGGGTTGGCAGAACCTACGTAACGACAGTTTGCTTAGTTGATATTTGAAATACAAGATTTGAGAATGCTAGAATTTAAGCTCTAAATATTGGAACCATTGATTCATGTGACATGGGCCACTTGGAGCACTTAAAAACAATCGACGGTAGAAGAAAGAAGTCAATCAAAAACACCATGACGAATATGTGAGGGAGTGCAAAGAAAGCAGATGAGCAGACTTGGCAGACACAAAACAGAAGTAAACAAAAGCAGACCAGATAAAAAGTATTTGAGCCGCATAAACAATTAAAGATGAACAAAATCATATTAGCAGGGTTTGGCAAGTACCAAACAATCAAGTATATAAAAATAGATAAAATGGTTGTGTCAGAGCTGCATCAGGAATAGAAGATCTAACATGGTTACTAGCCAAACCAATGTTCAGAAAAATACCCATTTTTCAAGTAAAAGCCATATATGACCATTTTTCAACAAACAGTAACTCTTCAGGTAAAACATATTCACAGAACTTGAAGAAGCATAGGTGCATATAGCACTCCAAATATTCTTAGAGAAAATTATGCATGCATATCATGCATGCATATCAAAGAAATTCATCTAAATATACATATCCAAAAAGATGGCCAAACCATCTAACTGGTGAGGATGTTGAGATGAATGAGTTGCAGATAGGGAAGTATAGAATTAGGAATGACAATGCATCTGATGGAACTTAGGAATATCACCAATCAATAATAAGATTAAAGAAAGTAGAGTTAGATGGTTTTCTCAGTGTTCGAAATATCAGTACCATGTTACATATCACACCCTTGGGATACGAACACATATCGGTTATCGCATGAGATATATCGGTTGTAACGCATAATGAATCACTGTTGTTGGAAACATAGGGAAATATTCGGCAATTGGTTAAATTTTTCAATGAAACTTCAGTGATTGTTTAAAAAGACATCAATACACACAAATCAAAATATTACAAAAAACAAGCGCACATAATAGGTTGTCTTTGTATGGGGTCCTACTCTCTGTGTTGTCTAACTGAATTGATGCAAGTATATGCAAAGTCTATTCATATAATCAATAAATATAAGAAGACGTGCAGAAATACAAGCAATACATTCAAAAGAAGAAAAAGAATAATCACTATATCAGGTTACATACATGTTTGATTTTATGTTTGGACACAGATTACAACCGATTTGCGAGAAATTGGAAAATTTTGACTCTTTTCAATTTTCTATGACTCAGCCATCCCCTCCAAATCTCGAAATCGAAGCTCCTAATCCATGATTTTTCATGCAAAACATGAAAATCATGGATTTGTAACAATTTGACACTGATTTAACATGATTTACAGGAGAAATAAAAATAAAAATTGAAAATCGAAAAAATTCACCGAATCGAACGTGTAGAGGATATACCCCACTAATTGTGTGTTTCACATCTAAAAGGTGGGATATAATATATATCATGGGATATATCGGCCAATATTGTCGATACTTAAAAACACTGGGTTTTCTTTCATTTCATAAATGCCATAAGTTCCGAAAATACAAGGTTCAAAACATGTGGGATATATGCCACTAATTGTGTGTTTTGCATCTAAAAGGTGGGATACAATATATATCGTGGGATATGTCGGCCAATATTGTCGATACTTAAAAACACTGGATTTTCTTTCATTTCATAAATGCCATAAGTTTCGAAAATACAATGTTCAAAACTAGATGCATGGCTTAAACGCAGCAAATTAATAAAAACCCCAAAACATGCCAAGACCGTTGACACTTTCCTACAACACTAGGCTCCTTTGAGCCTCAAGTCATGATTCGAATGTGATTGATGGATCGGATGTCATCACACATGGGCAGATGGAGGGAAAGAGAGAGGGAGAGAATGTTGTCTAAGCTTGTAAGAGCCTATTCCTTGGAGAGACAAGGATGACCCAACTAACCCTCAAGGCTCAAACAGACATACAAGTTAGGTGGTCACTTAGTACTTAAACACCTGTGAGAAGATTACGATGATCCAGCTAATCTCACGCCTTTGATTCTTTTGATCGCGATGTTTGGTTTTGATTGTTATTAGGCGAGTTAGATGGACAAATTCTTTGTGTCTATCCCACAATGTGATTGAATGAAAGATGTTAGTTATAGGCCTGTGGGGCCCACTGGTGGGCAATCACTAGTGGGTGGGTCCCATGAGTTTAGGCATCTTCCAGCCGCTTCCGTTACAAGATGATTTTCAAATATAAATTTAAATGAGGATGGGAGATACGGATAAGACCAGATAATCTGGTCTCATCCAAACTCTCATCATTTCCTATAAAAAGGATGAGTCTCTCTCGTGAAAAAAATCATTAAGGAATAACGAGATTAAAAGAATAGGAAAAGTGGTATATTGAAATTTGTCTATTTAGTTTGTCCTTGGGACGATCTCAGCCATAGATCGTAATCCAGGGCCATCTATACCGTAGAATCAGAGGGGTGAATAGACCCATCTGCTCCAGTAGTGAATAGGCGGGCTGCTGGATCTGGACCATTCATCTTCGGCTTCGTGAAGGTTCCATATCGTGTAGACCATCAGATCTTAAGGGCTCACACTTCCACACTTCCTATCAACTCCAACTTCTCTCGATACCAAACGGCCCCTTAAAATATAAGATTGGAGATGAAAACTACAAGCCTATCACCTCCTAGTATGTGAGATCAACAATAGAGAGAGAGAGAGAGTACCTGGCATGAGAGCATTTTCAGAAATGTAGGTGTTTTTAGCAAGAAGCGGAAAGAGGAAGAGAGTGAGAAGCCCTGCAATACAGCACAAAACACTGTTCCCCGACCCACAAAGGAAAAATAAAAAAAATAAAAAATCAGCTCTAATACATCTGACTGAGAATAGGACTGCGTTTGGATGCACCCCAAATTGCAAATGGTTCGAACTGCTATGTTGGGCGTTTGGGAAGGGGCGGAAATAGAAAAGCACAGTAGTTCAGGTACCATATTTCAAACTTGTCAATTCCAAATAGACATTTCCAATCAGGACTGATGTTGATTTGGGTGGAAAAGTGCAGAAGACGGCATGCCACGCAATGTGGATTTCAATTTCCCCAAATGCATAGTGAAAGGGATAGCCATCTCTTTAGCTAAATGAAAAAGTCAAAGCATTTGTGATCTGGAGTGCATCCAAACGCACCATAATAAGTAAGAGAGGAAAGAAGGTGTGTTTGGATGATGATGATGAATACCTAACAACGGTGCTGTGAGAGATGAGGAATATCCCGAGACGAACGATCAATCTAGGTTTTCTCCTTCCCTCTTCTGGTTTTGGATTTGGATTTGGATTGTTGTTGTTGTTGTTGTTTTCCCCATCTTCATCCATCCTTTGCTCAATCACTAAGCCTCAGCTTCGAAATTGAGGTTCCCAACAGTAAAAGAGGATTAGAAAAATTCGGTTTCTCGATCATTGGATTAAAAGCAACATCTGAAATTACAAGTGCCTTTTACTGGGGAATCGGCAGTTGCTGGTTCGAGCATTCCCACACCTCAGCAGACAAATCTCTCTCTTTGAATAGCCCACGCAGGGAGCGCGGCTTCGGTGGATCCCCTTATCCACGGGGAAATGGATTGGCTACTCCCCCTGACACCAGCCAATGGCTGGTGGTCGGTTCTCTGTGGGCCCCTCAATGATGTAAGTGTTTCATCCATTCCGTACATATATTTTTACAGATAATTTTACGATATGAGACAAAAAATGAGATATATCCCAATCTCAAGTGGACCACATTACCGGAAACAGTGTTGAATGAGTGCTGACCATTAAAAACATTTTAAGGGCTATAAAAGTTTTGGATCAAGCTGATTTTTGTTTTTTCCCTTCGTCTGGGCCTGTATGACCGGTTCAAAAGATTGGATGTCAAATAAACAGTACAGTGAGCCTTGAGAGTATTTTCATGGTGGATATCCAATCTCTATTGTTTTCATGCAGTGTGGTCCACCTGAGATGTATATACCACTCATTTTTAAGACAAAGCCTAAAATGACCTTTAAAAATGAATGACTAGGATGGATGAAACAAATACATCATAGTAGGGCACACAGCACACCGGCTGGTGTAAGGGGGAGTAGCCAATCCGTTCCCCATCCACGGTGGTGGTGGATTACTGACTGTGGGCCCACCTTGATGTTTGTGCCTTACATCCACACCGTTCATCCTTTTTGATAGCTCATTTTAAGGCATGATCCAAATAAGAAGCTAGTCATACTCTTAGGTGGACTATGACACAGGAAACTGCAGTGATTGAATACTTACTGTTGAAAACTTTTTCTAGGGCCACCATGATGGTCATTTCATCAGGTCTATCATGATGGTCATTTCATCAGGTCTATCGATTTATTTATTTTTATTTTTTTTACACGCACTCACGCTAGGGGGAATTTCACCTCCTATGGCTACTCGAACCCTTGACCGGGAGTTGCCTGAGAGCCTACCGCCCGAGCAAGAACCCGTCATTTCTTAAGGTCACGACTTAGGGCCTGTTGGATTTTCTAACTTCAGAATAAATGCCATGTAAATAGCCAATTATTACAATTTCACCAATTTTAAAAATTTCTGTTTTGTTCAAAATGATTGGCATAAGTTTGTAGCCCCATCATCAGGCATATGTATACGACATATTCGCGTGGTCTATCCGTGGGATTTTTTGAGGCGTGAGCCAAAAAATGAAGAAAATTTAAAATTTAAGTGGTCTATGCCAAAGTAAACAGTGGCCCAAGAAGAAACGGTGAGTGCTTGATTCCATCTTTACATTGACTTAAGAAAATCAAACATGCCGTTAGACAAAGAAACCACACAAATGTCAATTTCATATGAAACTTTCGTGGCTAACGCTATAGTATGGTCCACCTTATATTGGGATCTGCTTCATTTTTTAGATGATGTCCTGTAATTAGCTGACAAAATAAATAGACAGCACATGCATTATAGTGAGCCCTATAGTCGGACATTCACCCACCTTAGTAGATATGGAGATCAACTGAACATGTGTCCCCATGCTGGGCTGTACAAGGCTATCGTGATGCATGAGTTTTATCCGAGTCATCCGACCATTTTGCTAAATTATTTTAAGATATGAACCTTAAAATGAGCCCCAAACTCAAGTAGACCACAATAAGGGATTGAACTTGGACTATTAAATAGTTCTTAAGGATAAGTTGATATTTGTGTTTTCACTTCATCCATCCAAGTTGAAGTGGATTGGCTGGTATGCTGCACACCAATGACATGGCTGGTGGGGTACGTGTTATGCAAATATTGTTGCCACTTGACCTCTGCATTGTAGGAATAGTTCAAAGGAGATTAAGTTGGATGGTCATTCATTTTATGAGATTATTTTTGAGCATGATACCCCTCTAGCGTGCTCCCTCGTCCTCGGCTGCTCCATTTATCTGGAAATACAATGTTCTGCCCAAATTCATCTTCTTTGCCTGGTTAGCACGTGAAAACAAAATTCTTACGATAGACACTATGAAAAAAAGGAGTATGTATATTGTCAATATTTGCCTATGTTTCATGAAAGTGATGGAGATTTTCCCATCATTGCTGGGTTCGATGAAATCGAACCAGCTTCGATGTCACCGATAATTGTTGGATTTTTCACCACTGGTTACTAGACAGTTTTTTTGTCCTATCGATATCATCAATGGACTTTAGATAATGTTGAAGCTGTCATTGAGAGTGGCTCAATGACATCGATAATTGTCGAAATTTTCATCCCTGGTCACTTGACAGTTTTAGTCCTATTTCAATATCATCGAAGGACCGTCAATGATATCGAAGGCTGTTATCGAGAGATTGTCGATATCATCGAAGAAATCCGCAGATGCAATTGTGGAAACGTATATTCTGCGAATTTTGTTTCCTATTTGGGTTCTACTTCTTTCTATTATTATATAAATGGGTGTATGCAGGATTGGGGTGTATTCCAGGGTATTTTAGGATTTCCTAAAGCTTTACAAGGGTTTGTAAAAGGGTTTAGGGTTATCAAAGGTGTAAGAGAGAAAGAGAGAGGAAGCTTGTGGAAGGAAAGCTATGCTCATAGAGGTGATGTACCATACTCAGTGCTTCCACGTCCTTGTAATCGGTGAGATCTCTCCGTTTTCTTTCTTTCTCTTGTTATTTATCCACTCCTACGTGAGTAAAGAAGGTTTGATCCAGGCGGTGTGTGCTTATGATTGGTTGTAACGTTCTACTTTATAGTGGATTGTTGATCTAGACGAGGTCTCGTAGTTTTTACCTCTTTGAGGTTTTTTCACATAAAATCCTCTAGTGTCATGTGATTTATGCATTGATTTATTTCATTGTTTTATTATCCCATTATTCTGGTTTGTTTTGGGAGGCTATATCCTAAGGTTTTGTGCAAAGCCCCCAACAAAGTGGTATCAGAGCTAAGTTCATTGAATGGGTAGGATCGATTTTTGAATTATGGAATGTGGCTCATCAAGGATGGTCAGCTTCAATGGTTCTAACTGGACCATATGGAAGGCTAAGATAGATGACTTACTTTATTGTAAGGACCTATATTCTCCAATTTTAGGCATATCAGCAAAATCCAAGGATATGTCTAATGATGATTGGAAGAAGATGGACTGGAAGGCGGTGGGGTTTATTAGACAATGACCGGATGATTCTGTATTCCACCATGTGTGTACGGAGACCTCAGTCACTAGCCTATGGCTGAAATTGGAAGGGTTGTATGAGAGGAAGACAGGCATTAATAAAATCTTCCTGATAAGACGACTTGTGAATCTCAAGTTCAAATATGGTGGTTCTGTGGTCGAGCATATGAATGAGGTCAGTAATATAGTGAACCAACTTTTCTCTATGAAAATGGTCCTAGATGATGAATTGTAAGCTTTATTATTGCTTAGTTCATTGCCTGACAGTTGGGAGACATTGGTGGTGTCTCTAAGTAACTTCGCGCCAGACAAAAAGATATCCATGAAACAAGTAACTAGTTATCTCTTCAATGAAGAGATAAAGAGAAAGTCTTAGGGGTCTATTCAGCAAGAGGCCCTTATGACACAGAAACGGGAGAGAGAAAATAATAAGAAGGGCGAGAAAGCCTGAGATAAATCAAGAGGTAAATCAAGTACTAGAAACAATGTTGATTGCTAGAATTGTAGAAAGAATGGTCACTATAAGCATGAGTGTCATAGTACTAGAAAGAATGTTGATTGCTGGAATTGTGGGAAGAAGGGTCACTATAAGCATGAGTGTCATAGTAAGAAGAACGATAGAAAAGGAAAAGAAAATGAGAAAGAAGATGAATCAGACACCGCTGCAGTTGCTTCAGATGACGACATTATTATTATTCTTTTAATAGATCACGATATTCGTCTCACGGCTACGAGTCAAGACACCGACTGGGTGAATGGCTCGGGAGCCTCTTTTCATGCGACTCTACACAGAGACTTCTTCACAAGTTACAAGTCAAGTGACTATGGGACCGTGAAAATGATAAATTCTGGCGTATCGAAGATCGTGCGGGGGTCGGTGATATTTGTGTGAAGACCGATGTGGGTTGCACATTAGTTCTTAGGGATGTGAGGCACATTCCAGACCTTCGCTCCAACTTGATGTTGATGGAAAAGCTGGATGATGATGGCTATGAAAGCCGATTTTCTGGTGGGTGCTGGAAGCTTATTTAGGGTTTATTGATCGCAGCCAGAGAAAATAAGTATTGCACCATTTACAAGGCAAGTATCAGTGTGTACAAGGGTAGGTTGAACGCAGCGAAAGATTCAGCTATTAACATGTGGCACAGGCATCTAGGCCACATGAATGAAAAAAGGGCTTCAGCTACTCGCGATGAAGCGGCTCCTTTCAAACGTAATAGGTACACCTCTCAAAACCTGTCTTGATTGTTCATCAGGGAAGCAACATAGAGTTTCATTTATTAAATTTGCTTCTCATGTTAATAAAGTGTATGCATTAGATATAGTTTATTTTGATGTTTGTGATCCCGTGAGGACAAAAATCTTGGGGTGAGGCATTGTATTTTGTTACTTTTATAGATGATATATCTATGAGGGTTTGTGTGTATACTTTGAAATCTAAGGACGAGGTCTTTGGTGTGTTTAAACTGTTTCATGTTATGATTGAGAAAGAGACAAGTAGATCATTGAAGTGCATTCGCACTGACAGTGATGGTGAATACATTGGCGACTTTCACAAGTATTGCAAGTCCCTGGGTATACGGCATGAACAGACAGTTCCCAAGACCCTCCAGTATAATGGTGTAGCTGAGCGAATGAATCACACCATTGTTAAGAGAATCAGATGCATGTTATCCCATGTGAAGATGCCCAAGACATTCTGAAAAGAAGCAATGCATACGGCAGTGTATTTGATAAACATGTCTTCATCAGCCCCGTTAAATGAAAAAGTACCTGAGAATGTGTGGACTAGACAAGATCCATCGTACAATCATCTCAGAGTGTTTGTATGCAAGGCATCCGTTCACGTACTAAATGACGAGAGGTCCAAGCTCGATATGAAGATCAGGCAATGTGTGTTCTTGGGGTACGGTAATGAAAAATTTAGTTATAGATTGTAGGATCCAACCGAGAAGAAGCTCGTCAGGAGTAAAGATGTAGTTTTCTTTGAAGATCAGTGTATAGAAGACATTGGTAAGCCAGAGAAGAACCAACCTAGTTTAGGTGAGCTAGAGGACATGGATCCGATTATTCCTCTCCGTGGTGCCTAATGACGGGGGAGTACAACAAGGTGTAGAGGACGAGAGAGTTCCTTCAGAAGATGGACCGGGAGAGTAGCCTCCACTTGATCCACTTGTTGAGCCACAGGTGAGGAGCTCATCCAGGGACAGACAACCATCCAAGAGGTACTCGCCGCATGAGTACATTATGTTCACTGATGGGGGAGAGCCAGAAGATTATTCTAAGGCCCTAGCCGACGAGTATAAGGAGGAGTGGTTGAAAGCTATGCAAGAGGAGATTGAATCCTTGCATAAGAACCACAACTATGATTTCGTGAAACTGCCTGAGGGCAAGAAAGCTTTGAACAACAAGTGAGTGTTTAGAAAGAAGATTGGGCAGAAGAATTCACAGACGAGGTTTAAGGCCAAACTTGCGGTGAAAGAGTTCGATCAAAGAAAATGTATAGACTTCGAGGAGATATTCTCACCAGTGGTGAAGATAACATCCATACGGGTGTTGCTTGGGTTGGCGGCTAGCATGGATCTGGAGATAGAGCAATTAGATGTTAAAACTGTCTTTCTCCATGGTGACCTGGAAGAAGAGATTTACATGCACCAATAAGAGGGGTTCGAAGTCAAGGGCAAGGAGCATATGGTGTGTAGGCTGAGGAAGAGCTTGTATGGGTTGAAACAAGCTCCACTGCAGTGGTATAAGAAGTTTGACTCGTTTATGTTACAGTATGGGTATGACAGAATGGAGTCGCACCACTGTGTGTTCACACACAAGTTCTCAAATGGTGATTTCTTAGTTCTGCTATTATATGTTGATGACATATTCATCATGAGAAAAGACATCAAGAAGATTGACAGGCTGAAATAGAAGTTGGGCAAGTCATTTACAATGAAAGACTTGGGCTCAGCTAAACAGATCTTATGAATGAAGATAACCCGTGACAGAAGCAGCAAGAAGCTTTGGTTGTCACAAGAGCGGTATAGTATCTTGTTAATCCTGATAAAGAGCATTGGGCAACGATGAAATGGATACTGCGGTATCTAAGAGGCTTATCTAGGTTAAGCTTATGTTATGGTGACGAGAAACCTGTTTTAGAGGGCTACACAGATACAGATATAGCAGGTGATATAGACTTCAGGAAGTTTACATCGGGGTTCATGTTCACATTTGTAGGGGGGGCGGTTTCTTAGTAGAGCAAGCTACAGAAGGTTATAACATTGTCGACGATAGAGGCCGAGTACATTGCAGTCACAGAGGCATATAAAGAGATGCTTTGGATGAAGAGGTTCCTACAGGAACTTAGCCTGAAGCAGAAGCAGCACGTGGTCTATTGCGATGGTTAAAGTGTTACACACTTGAGCAAAAATCTAAGTCAACACTCCAAGTCGAAGCACATAGAGATTCGGTATCACTGGATCAGGGATACTTTAGAACAGAAGGTGTTACAGCTTGAGAAAGTCCACATGAATGATAATGGGTCAGGCATGATGACCAAGGCTTTGCTCAAGGGTGAGTTTGATGTTTGTAGAAACCGAGCTAACTCAAAGAAGGTGGATTCTTCCTGAGTCGAAAATGAAGATTTTCTCCTCATTGCTGGGTTCGATGAACTCGGACCAGTTTCGATATCATCAATAATTACTGGATTTTTCACCACTGGTCGCTGGACAGTTTTTTGGTCATGTTGATACCATCAATGGACTTTAGATGATATTGAGGCTGTCATCAAGAGTGGCCCGATGACATTGATAATTGTTAGAATTTTCACCCCCGGTCGCTGGAGAGTTTTGGTCCCGTTTCGATATCATCGAAGGACTGTCGATGATATTGAAGGTTGTTATCGAGAGACCGTCGATATCATCGAAGAGTTCCGTAAATGCGATTGTGGAAACGTAGATTTTGAAGATTTTGTTTCCTATTTAGGTTCTACCTCTTTGTATTTCTATATAAAGGGGTATATGCGGGATTAGGGTGTATTCCAGGGTATTTTAGGATTTCCTAAAGCTTTGCAAGGGTTTGCAAAAGGATTTAGAGTTATCAAAGGTGTAAGAGAGAGAGAAAGAGAGAGAGGAAACTTGTGGAAGGGAGGTTATACTCGTAGAGGTGATCTACCATATCTCTGCGCTTTCACGTCTTCGTAATCGGTGAGATCTGTCCATTTTCTTTGTCTCTTATTGTTTATCCACTCCTGCGTGAGTGAATAATGTTTGATCCAAGCAGTGTGTACTTGTGATCGGCTGTAACGTTCTGCTTTATAGTGGATTGTTGATCTGAATGAGGCCCGTGGTTTTTACCTCTTTGAAGTTTTTCCACATAAAATTCTCTGGTGTCATGTGGTTTATGCATTGATTTTTTTCATTACTTTATTATCCCATAATTCTAGTTTGTTTTGGGAGGCTAGATCCTAAGGTTTTGTGCAATGCCCCCAGCAGAAAGAAGAGGAATCAGTAAACCACCTCCTCCATTACCCTTTTATTTTGCAAATTTGGGCCAAATTCTTCTCTTGATTCATCATAAGCTGGTGCATCCCAATGTCTTTTTTCTGCAACATGCTTGGCTTGGCACAGGGTCAAGATAAGCAAGTCCATCACACACATTTGGAGAATGTTGATTATCGCTATATGGTTGACAGTTTGGGAGGAAAGAAATAACAGATGTTTCAATAACAAATCTGCTCCGGCTTAACATGTATGCTCTCTCTCTCTCTCTCTCTCTCTCTCTCTATATATATATATATATATATATATATATATATATATTGGGCGGCGAGGGGGGGGGGTCCTTCTGTCTTTCGTAACTTTCCTTCGTTTTCAATAAATTTTCAGTTATTTGTTATATATATATATATATATAGAGAGAGAGAGAGAGAGAGAGAGAGAGAGAGAGAGAGAGAGTCCCGATCTCCTGCGCACAAGGCCGCACGGAGTTTTGATGCGAGCTTGTATATGAGCGGTTAGATTCCACTCACGGCTGGGATTTGACAGCCGTGAGAATGAGAGAGTTTGTAAGACAAAGACCCACACCAAGATTTTTGCAATCTCACGGGATTGCGTAACTCAATACCCTTTGCATACTATGGGGTCCACTGTTATTTATTTATTTTATTAACTCTGTTCATCCATATTAACAGACAATTTTAAGAATTTATGTAAGACCCGTATCCTAATCCGCACTGTTCCGTTGCTTCCCGCGATCATTCTCGTCAAATTCTGGCAATTCGCGACCTGTAGTCGACGTTGCGCATGACCGTAAGTCGTATCCTATACGTTTGAGTCAGTTTAATCCGAGACTTGTATCATTACGACCGCACCATCGCCGCAGTTCCAACGCCGTAACTCACGCACTGATCCGATACCCAGACGATGAGATGCGGACCCGCGTTCAGTTCGAGGAAAAACACCGCGCGTTGCAAATCCTAAGAGAATCTCTACAAAGTGTCAAATCAATCCCATTAATCAATCACCCATCAATCACTTTATGTCAAGTACACATCACCTTTCACCCCATTCCCAAGGAACCCCTAAAGTCAACTCTTTCTCACCCTCTCTCTTACACCACCCATACTTGTCAAGTATTACATCACTCACATCCATCACTCACATCCCTCTTACATCTCATTTCTCAACAAATCCCAAGCAACCAAGAAGCACTCCCACGTCCAAGCCTTCCCCATGGGAGAAATGTGATTTTGGTGGCCCACTTCCCACTCCCAAAAACTCTAATCCTAGCCATCCATTTCTCATCTCCACCATCAAAGTGAAGCATAAGGAGTGTAGCTTTCCAACGGACCAAAAAGATCAAGTGGTAGGTGCTTTGATAGAGTAGTTTTCATATTTTTAAGATGGGCCAAGTGAGGCCAACTGATCAATGGTTTGGATCTCACTTGGGACCCTAAGATATGGCCGTTGACCCATCTTGATCATCAATATCATTCCATGATGGGGCCATTCTCCATGGACCCCATCATGATGTTTACTTTTCTTGCATTAAGAGGTCATATAGACCGTTCATTTTGGATGGAGAGGGATCTCCACCGTTGATCTTTTATTTGGATGGCCCATGTGCAACAGGACCCATTGATGTATAATTGGATGGTTGAAACGAAGGGCCCTTAGTGTCGGGGCCCCTCCATCATGAGTGTCCCTCTCTCTCTCTCTCTCTCTCTCTCTCTCTCTCTCTCTCTCTCTCTCTCTCTCTCTCTCTTTCCCATTGTATGAGATGTTGTGGCCATGTGGCCACTCGGACGGACCCCACATTTATGCATGTTTTATCCACACAATTCATGTGTATGGTGGCCCACCTAGATCGTCTGAAGGTGGGGCCCACCATAAGTTGTGCCGTGTTCATATAGAAGAGGAACAAACAAAAAAAAAATTAACAAAATATACTGTCCAGCGTCTCTGGACGTTGGACGTCACCTGAATAAAGGCAAAAATATTAATTTTGTTTTTAAATTTGGGGTGGGCCACTTGTATAGGCCCCACCTTGATGTATGTATTCAATCCATGCAGTCCATCCCATTTAGCGGTTCATTTTAAGCGTTGAAATGAAAGATGGGGTTGATCGGAGCATTTGGTGGGCCATAGTTTTAAAAATGGTATCATTACCATTGAACTCTACCAAAACTCTTCCTACACGCTGAAAAATGGCCGATATTGGTCTTGATTGATGGGTTATGGGTCATAGAGTCTAATGGATGGACTGGATTTTTCTAAAGTGGGCCCTATCTCAGAAAAACCTCAGAAAAATGATTTTTCAAAAAATAAAAAATAAAAAAATAAAACAACAACAGCAGCTGTTGCTGCTGTTGTCAGCGGAGCAGGCAGCGCCTGCGGCCTGCTAGCGGGTGGATGCCAGGCAGCCCACGGCCCCTGCCATGGGCCTCACATGATGTATATTTTGTATCCACGCCGTCCACAAGGTGGGCCCTCCCCAAAAATGAGGCCCATCCAAAGCTCAGGTGGCCCACACCATAAGAAACAGTGTGAATTGAATTCTACCACTGAAACCCTTTTGGGGTCCACAAAAGTTTTTAATCAAGCTGAAATTTGTGTTTTCCCTGCACCCAGGTCTCTGTGACCTTTATCAACGGGTTGGATGAAACAAAACATCATAGTGGGCCCCACGTGGGACCCACTGTCCACGCCAGTCCCACTGGCGGACTGAGTAGAGATACCTCGTTCCAACACCTGGGGTCCTGCATCGATCCCTGGTGGGGTGGATAACATGGAGTGTGTGCTGGCGTGGGTGGGACCCACCAATGATGTATTTGTTTTATTCACACCGTCCGCTGGACGGTGGAATCCCACTGTGATGTATGAGTTCTAGCCACACCATCCAGTGGATGGTGGAGCCCACCGAGATTTATATGTTCTATGTGCATCATCCAACTTTTAGGTGGGCCCCCACCATGATGCATGTGTTGCATCTCACCGTCTATCCATTTTGAAAATTCATTTCTTGAGCTAAAAATGAGCCAGATCTATGGTTCAAATGGGCCCACTTTGGTATGTATATAGGGCCCATGTTGATCCATTTATGACCATTCATTTAGGCCCACCTTTGTGCACATCTAAGACCATGGGATTAAGCCCATTTGGCATATGTAATGCTCATGGGTTTGGGCCCATTTGACAGATACAATGCCCATGGGATCCAGCCCATTTGTTCTATATAAGGCCTACTTTGATGTATTTCATGGCCCATGGGTCATGGACCATTGCAATGTACATAAGGCTCATTGGTGAGGCCCATTAATGCAGCCATTTGATGAATGTAAGACCCATGTGATACGACCCATTTGATGTATCTAAGGCCCATGGGTTGAGGCCCAACGGATGTCCTTAGAGTCCATTGCAATGTGTGTTTCCCCATGGTTCATGTAATGATATTTATGGCGGCCGTGCCTAGGGAACAATGTTGGTTTGACGTCCACATTGTATGTACAATGTTGGTTAAATGTCCGCATTGTAACTGTCTTTAGGGTCCATTGATAGGCCCATACTCGTTACTATTCGTCGCTTTATAACATGCTTAGTATAATCCCATGACTCATGCCCATACGCATCATATGTATGCTTGATTTGAGTAGTGACTGATCATAGGATATGTCATTGGGCAGACCACTTATGGGACCCGTTATGAGACGGAGTGCCCCACATGATCGCGCTGTACGCGCTGGAATTCTGCATGATTTGACGGCGTGATTCATGCATCTCGCATATGTGTGACTTGATCACTGCACGCCCTAGCAACATCAGGGCCGTGGCTCCACAGGTACATCGTGGATGGCCGTATTGAATACCGAAAATACTTATTCTAGCACCGTGGGCACTTAAGATGTCCTTGAGTGAAAGTCCCAGAACCTTTTTGATACCAGAAGATGCTCCAATGTCTAGACCGAGTGGATACACGAGCGCCCAAGTGCTGAATACCAGTAGGCCGCGCCTCTCACTGTGTCGTGGTCGGTTGGAAGGGGGTGTGGCCTTATCCGCCTGAGTGAGGGGGCTATAAGCTAGGCTGAGTTTGACCAGCTCGCAAATGAGTCTGCTATCGACGAGCCAGGTGGGTATTGACAGACTACTGGTCAGGAGGATAGTGAGGTCTATTCCGCTTGCTTGACTGTGCAGCTATGGAGGTGGCAGTCTCTGCGAAGTGTATTAGACCCCGGTAATATCCAAAGAAGAATTGTACTGATATATGTACTTGATGAGTACCAACTTGCTTGGATTGCATTTCGTATATGACATTCGGCTATATAGGCCTTGCATTGCATCGGTGTGGCCGATGGCATTCATATCTCACATCATGCCTTGCATTACATAGCCCTGGTATAGTTGATTGTATTCATGGACTTACCGCATACTTTCGCACTACTCTGATATTGTACACCTAGCGTTTGCCTTGCGCACACACTTACACCACCCCTCTAAGCTTTTGTAAGCTTATGCACGATAGTTACGTGCAGGTAGCGTTGGACAGCAGCAGCGCTGAGGCAGGAGCGCGTACCAGGACCTTTTGGAGTTTCTTTTGATCACCTTGTATTTCCCTTTCCTCATTGTACTTAAAAGATTTTGATATAGTGGATATGTGGTGATGTTGTTTTGTGACTTAGTTATGCTTATGGTTATGCTCCATTACAAAAAAAAAAAAATCATTCTGAAAATCCTCCTCGTAGGATCCCAGGATCGGAATCTGGCATTTGATTGTCAGGAGCCGAGAATGGGGCACTACGGAGGCTGTCGGCACCGAATTCGGCAATCAGGATTCATGTGAATCCGATTTTTGGGTTTGGAGCGTGACACTTTAGCCCAAAACGGAAGCATATCAAAATCTCAAGTGGACCACACCACAAGAAACAGTGTGATTGAACCTCTACCATTGAAAAATTCTTAAAGGCCACGGAAGTTTTGGATTAAGCTAATGTTTGTGGTTTCTATTCATACATATCTTTTTGATCTTATGAACAAGTTGAATGATAAATAAACATCACTGTGGGCCCTAGGAAGATTTCAACGGTGGAAATCATTATTCCACACTGTTTCCTGTGGCATGGTCCACTTAAGCATTGAATGTACTTCAAATTTTGGATCAACCCTTAAAAGTAGCAGGAAAAATGGATGGACGGTTTGGATAAACTACATATATTCACAGTGGGCCCAACCGAGTTTACTCAGTACGATAAAAGCACACTGATTAACTTAGTACGCAATTTGAAATTAAGGGGAGGTGGTAACAGATCGCTACTTTCCTGTAACACAAAGATCTGTGGGCCCCACCACTGTGTTTTTTTTGCATCCAATCCGTCGATCTATTTTTTCACCTCATTTTAGAACATGAGCCCAAACATGAGGGAGACCCAAAACTCAAGTGGGGCCCACGAGTGAGTATTGAACGTCCACTGTTGAAAAATTAGTGGGTCCACAGATGTTTGGATCAGGGATATAACTGTGTTTTCAGTTCATCCATGTAGGAATCACCTTATGAACAGTGTGGATGGCATATAAACCGATCATGATGTATTAGTTTTCCATTCATCCATGTCTGTGTAATCTTATCGAGTAAAATGGGTGGATGGAGTGGATAAAATAGGTAAATCATGGGGGCCCCATAGAGTTTACTCAGCATGTTAAGCATACTTAGTTGCTTAGTACATGTAATCCGCTTCCGGTTATGATGGAGGTGGTACCGATGCGTTCGGGGACGCGGATTGCCTTCTTACTTTGCTAGTCGCTAGGTGGCTACTGTAAGGTACTTTTGCGGGCCCACCATGATATATGTATTTAATCCACACCGTCCATCCATATTGAATGATTATTTTAGGGCATGATCTGAAAACGAGGTAGATCCAAATCTCAAATGGACCACACCACATGAGACAGTGGTGATTCAATGCCCACTATTAAACAGTGGTGATTTATCTATTTTATCACTTCGTTCATCCATTTTACTGGATAAGATTATACATGACATGGATGAATGGAAAACACAAAAATCAGCTTGAGCCAAAACTTCTCTGGCTTGAAAATTTTTTCAAAGCTGGACATTCAATTCACACCTTTTCTTACGGTGTGCTCTACTTGGGCTTTGGATATGCTTCAATTTTGGGCTCAACCCATAAAATGAGCCGGGAAAATGGAAGGACGACATGGGTAAACCACGTGCATTAATTCATGGTGGGCCCAACATAGTTTTGTGGAGCATGATAAAGCCTGCAGAGTAACACAGTATGAAATTTTATTTCACGGACCCTGCTATAGCTGGATGGCAAATAAACATTACAGTGGGCTTAGGAAGTTTTTAACGACGGGTGTTTAATCACAACTGTTTTCCTATGGTGAGGTTTATTTGAGATTCGGATATTTATTAGGCTCATAATTGAAAACAATCGGAAAAATTAGATGACCGGCATGGATTAAACACATACATCAACCAAAGGAACACCTTCTAAGAGCTTCCTAGCTATGTAGGACATGTTCGCCAATCATTATTTTGCAAATTCTCTCGATCTCACAACTATCAAATCCCAGCCGTGAGTGAAATCTAACAGCACATATACAAGTTTACGTTAAAACTCCACGAGGCCTTGTGCGTAAGATACCATTTATATATATATATATGATTCCTATTCAAAGCAGACCATGTCAGAAATAGCAGTGGGGATAGAGATTCTCACCTAGTCACTGTTAAAATATGATTCCAATTCAAAGTTGACCATGTCAGAAATAGCAATGGGGATAATGATTCTCACCTAATCACCGTTAAAATATTGTAAGGCTTACCGTAACATGAATTTTTCATTCAATTTATCCACAAAGTCGCACAAATCTAGATGAAGAGGAAGACCAAATATCATATTTATACATAACTTCTGTGACCCCAAAGGGTTTCAATGGTACACGATCAATTCCTCACAACTTTTTGTAATATGGTCTACTTTATCTGTGGATGCGTCTTACTTTTAGGCTCAAGACTTAAGGCGAGCTCGCTAAATGAATGACAGTTGGGATATAACACATACCTCATGATAGACTTACAGAACTTGGTGACACCAGCGGATCATGGCACCTAGGAACGTTTCAACTGTGGATGTAAGTATAACCATTGCTTTCTCTGGCGTGGTTCACTTGAGCCCTGAAACTACTTAATTTTTTTAGATCATGCCCTAAAATAATCCTTTAAAATGGATGTACGGTGTGAATAAAACCCATCCATTTATGGTGGGCCCTACGTAACTTTACTTAAATTGAATATGGCCAAGAGCACGGGCGACACGCAATCCAATTCCTTTCTGGTCGATTGCATCCTGCAGGAGTTCCGTTGGGGGCATTGATGTATGTGTATTATCACGCTGCTCGTCATTTTTTCTATAAGCTTGAAAATGTGCACACCAAAGGCTCAAGTGGACCATGCTGTGGGATTGAATACTCACCATTGAATCCATGCACTTCAACGATTGAACCACTTTAACATCTGATGGACACATATAGTCCCTTCATCCGTCCATTAGATATCTTAAATTTCAATAAATCTATTTTTTAAAAATGGTACACTGATTTGGACGGTCTTGATCTGATTTCAAGATACGTCACGTGTACAATTTCTGATTGCATGTGTATAAACTACCGCAGACCGCCAGAGTATAATTTGTTTTTTCCTTCTACGCCTGTCCGCCCTGCTGTAAAAGTCCTCACATCCTCGCTGTCTCGCCGGACATTTTCATTCCCGCCTCTATCTCTCTGAAAAAATCCCAAATGAAAATGCTCTCAACAGAAAAAACTACCAAAACCCTAACCCTACAGAAATTCATCTAATGAAATCCTAACCGCTCGATGTCGAATCAACAGTCCTGGACGCTCGAATCCGACCTCGACGGCCTTGATCTCGACCTTGAGGACCTCCACCCCTCCATCCCCCTGAAGAAGGTCCCGGCCGGCGGCATTTTCGAGGCATCTCGGGCCGGCGACGTCGACCGTCTCCGATACCTGATCGAGTCGGGCGCGAACGTCAACCTGCGGGACCGGTGGGACTCCACCGCTCTCTATTATGCGTGCCTGGCGGGCCACCTCGATGCCGCGCGGATGCTGCTTGAGAGCGGAGCGATATGCGACGAGCATACATTTGATGGGGACCGTTGCCACTATGCAGCTTTGAATCTGAGGGTGCGGAAGCTGCTGAAGGCATTCGAGGCCCGGCCGCCACCACTGGGCCCGCTGCAGGGCGCTTTAAGAGATACGTTCTTGGGATGTGCTGCGAACCAGGCTTATCTTGAACAGTCGAATGGTCGAATTCAAATTCCAGGTTGGGTTTTATATTTACTTGATGCTGATGGTGATGATCACACTAAAAAATATTAGAAATCATTTTTCATAGCTAAACTTCTTTAGTCTTTTTAAATGGCCATATAAGGTTAAAATTTAGCATCAAGGATGTGTAGATTGAAAGTGATAAAAACTGCAATTATGACAGAATTCATGGTTATAAAGATGATTAGGGGAAAAATAAAAACTTACGTTGGAGTTTCAATTCATAAGTGGATGTTATCCACATTCAAATGTTGTCTGAGTCACTAAGAAATAACATTGGCAGAGACAGGTTGTGGCTTTTTCTTGGTTGGTGAGTAGGAATAGGGTGCTTACGATTGATATTCTTTAAAAATGATCGGTGGTGATCCCCAACTGTTATGTGATGTGTATACGGGATTTTGAGTCGGTAGATCATTTGTTTGTCCATTGCCTGTTCGCTCAGAAGGTGTGGGAGAGATTTCTCATTTTCTTTAGGATGCCATTGGTGATTCCGGGGTCCGTTGAAGGTCTTTTCCTTGCATGGCGTGAGGGGTTGGAAGAGTAGCGTGGAGGCTAGTTTTAATGGCTGTAATCTGGGCCATTTGGGGGGAGAAGAACAATGCTGAAACAAAAGCAGGATGGAGTTGGAAGTCTATATGACACAAAGTTAGATGTAATGGGGTGGGTCTCTTGTATTAAGGCCTATGATCAAAGTGATTGGTCCTCGTTGTAAGGACTTTAGTTGTTGTATTTTGCCTTGAGCCTTTTGGCGTTCCTTTAATAAAATTTTTTATCACCTTTCAAAAAAAAAAAAAAAAAAGAAAGAAAGAAAGAAAGAAAGAAAGAGAAAAACAACAACATGGCCAGGGTTAGAGCCTGCAGTTCAATGGTAGGTAGGGTTTGTTTCAACATTGAGGTTTGTCTGGGGTTTGGGATCAGCTTACCCGCTGAAAAAAGAAAGAGGGTTAATAGTAAGAGGAATTGTATGATTGTCAACCTGATTATACATCTACTTACTCTAGTATCCTCAGATTTTTAGTTTGTACCAGTGGGGTCCATGGTTTGGTGGCCCAGATTGTTGATATGATGTGCCAAAATGGATGGACCACACTTAAGAGGCATGCTTGATTGGAAAGGACCTATGAAAAGATGGTTAATAAAAGAAATATGTTAACAGTTGACGTTCAGCTGAAAATGGCCAAAGAGTGGATGGATAGGATCTTCCATTCTGCTAGATTTTGGGGCATGATCCAACCACGGTGGGGCCTATCAGATAACGGTTTATATCACTGAACCATGGGTTCCACTTGTACAAACTATGGACCAGGGTATGCTCTGCATAGGCTTGGGTTGAGAATCTCAAAATTCCTGTAACGTAAAAAAATGGTACTAATGTATGATGATCAGAATCATCAGATGCGTTATTTAAGGTATGAATGGGTTGAATTTGTTGCATTGGAAGCGGTTGATTATCAAATATGATGGTTTGGTCTAGCGTGCACATAGAAAACATACTCTTGCAATGTATGCACACAATGAGTTTTATAGACCCACAATGGATTATTTACATCCACTGTTCAGAGTATTGACATCGTTACATGTTTCGATGACTGCAGATACGGCAACATTTATTGATGTTGTCGATATTATCGCTGATACTTGGAAAATTTTCTTTATTTTAGGGAAATGTTGGGAAAATGTGGAATTTTTCAATGAAACTTAAAAGAGATTTTAAAAGACACATGTTTACACATTTGGGAATCAAAATATTGAAAAAAAAAAAAACAACTGTACATTTTATAGAGGTCTAAACCATGTACAATCGAAAAACAATCATACAACATAAATATGTAAAATTTGTAGCCAATCAATAGATTGGCCAACACTCATCAGTATATAAAAATTCAATATTAATTAATATCGAAGAACACATTTTCCTATATAAAATTATCCTTAAAAGGACATTTTCCTATATAAAATGAAGAAATTAGGATTTCCTCAATTTCCTCCATTTTCAACTAATGTTAATATTTTTCACTACAAGTCCATGTAATGCATGAAAATCATGCATAAAGATGGATTCCCATTTCAATCCATGCTAACATTTGGAAAAATTAAAAGAAGTTTTTGTGGATTTTTTGTCACCTTTGAGTTTCAACCCCTCCGCTTTGAGTTACGATTTCTCTCTCAAATCCTCCATACTTCGGTTCAATAAAAGCCAAAAGTTGATTGAAATCACGCAAGGAACAATTTTTATTTATTTTTAAATAATAAAAAAAACTAAAAAATGAGAGTTTTTGTCTTTTTAGGATTTTTTTTTTCTAATTTTCTATCAATTTTTTACTATTTACCAATGTTTCATTGCTATCTGGGATAGTAACTCTGGTATTGTTGATACCAATGAACTTTTGTAAGAGAATCTTCTCAAATTGTTGTTGTTATCGATAACATTGCCAAATATCACCGATATTATTGAAAATATTGGCAATATTTGGAAAATGTTAAATGCCAACAGTTTCGGTATTGGTCACTTGGCGATACGCCGATACCAATAATATTGGCGATATTATCAACAATATCGGTGATATTTGAAATATTTTTTACATTATAGGCTAATTGCATATCTGCTTACCCTTTGGAGTCACGTTGAATGTATTCCACGAACTCATGATTTTGTACTTCCGGACGTATATATTATTTCTCTGTGAGAAGTTCGGACCTAGATATATGATATATGCAGTGTTCGAGTTGTCGGTATCGCTACAAGTTTCGCTGGCCGGAGATAAAGATATAATATCGTTATCGCTGATAATATCGCCGATAACCGGAAATGCAGGGAAAAAGAGGAAAATATGGGGAAAATGGTGGAATTTTTTAGTGAAACTTTAGGACATACCTAAATACACATATTTACATATTCAGGAATGAAAATTTTGCAAAAAGAATGCATTAAATTATAAGTTTCCATTTAATGGGGGCCAAAAAGTATGCATTGTCGTAAGAAATTACTTAAATAGTAATTAAAATTAGTTTATATAATATAAATGCAAGCTTTTACAACAATTAAGACATGCAAAAATTCCAAGGGATTGAAAAAAATACACATTTCTGGCCATGTTTCGTCCCCACATAGAGTGACGAGGTGACTCGTAATCATTGTCCGGATCCCGTGGCAGTTGAGAGTAGTACTGCTGCTCAACATATTGGCAGTACTTCCCAGGTCATCCTTTGCTCGTACCACGGTTATATCCACACCATCCGAATGTGTTGATGTGGCAAAGTTACATGGTCCTTAGCATGATGTATCTGTTATATCCACACCATCCATCTATTTTATCATAACATTTTTAGGGCATGAGGCTAAAAAATGAGGAGATTCAAAGCTAAAGTAGACCACGCCACATAATTAAACCCCACCTTTGAAAACTTGTTAGGGTGACGGAAGTTCTAGATCACGTTGATATATATATATTCCTAATCTAGGTCTGGGTGACCTTATGAATAAGTTAGATTATGAATAATCTGGATGTTGGATGGAAAATAAATACTACGTTGGGCCATAGGAAGGTTTTAATGATGGGCTTTCAATGCTCACTATTTCCTATGGTGGGGCTCACTTGATAGGTGGATCTGTTTAGTTTTTGGGACCATCTATTAAAATGATTTGTAAAAACTGATGGACGGCGTGGATATACAACAGATATATCAAAGTGGGTCCCACGGTTAAAGAAGCACCTATTGGTATGTTACCCGGGTAACACCTTATCTACTCCCGTCCATTCTCGGTAAAGTACCACTTTTCTCGGAACCAACAAGTGCCTCACGGACTTCAACCTTTCATCTTTTAACGGGGCAACTGTAATATGTGTGTGGGATCCACTCCAATCATTATACGTTTAATCTCATGCTGGGCCCACAGAAAAAAATCTAGGCTAATTCGTGAATGAAGTGGGCCATACCTAATGGAAACAATTGGGAAAGGCATTGACCCTTGATTTTTACAAGGCCCACCCGGTTGGGCCTTGGAAATCCACTCCAACCATTATATGCTATACAAAAAGTTAGGCTTGATGTCCAAGAAATCTTGCCTATACATGATTCAATTGGGCCATGCCAAGGAAGATGATTTGGAGGATAAGCTCTTCCTGTATTCTGTTTTTAGTCATGTGGTCCACCTTAACCGTGGATGGAGCTGATTTTCAGACCATGGGTCTAGCCTGAGGTGAATCATCTGATGATTGGGGTGGATTTCCCATTAACACCATGTTGGGGCCAATCAAAGTGGGTAAGTAATTTTCTTTTTTTAAATAATTTTCTAGATATTGCATTTATTAACATTAAATGCCCAGCTAGTTGGACCCAAGCTCACGGACCAACTAGTTGTGTGTGAGCATCTCTCTCTCTCTCTCTCTCTCTCTATATATATATATATATATAACTTGTAAAATTATAACTTAAAATTTTGTTAAAATGTCATATGAAATGGGTATCTCCACTCAGTTTACGAGTTAAGCTGTGGTTCTGGGTGTCTTTGGCTACGGCTTTTGTCTGTATCCAATCCAGAAATCAGCCTGATTTACTTAGTACGCTCTAAGTTGGGCCTACTTTTCCCCTGCCGTGCTCTGTGGGCCCCACCATGAGGTATGTGTTTCATCCATGCCGTCCATATATTTTTATAAATCATTTTATGATAATAATAATAAAAAAGATGTATATTCCAATCTCAATTGGACCACATTAAAAGAAACAGTGTTGAATGAACTTTGACCATTAAAAACTTTTTCGGGGTTATAAAGATTTTGGAACAACCTGATCTTTGTTTTTTCCCTTCATCTGAGTCTTTATGAGCTAATTAACAGATTGAATGTCAACTAAACAGTACAGTGGGCCTTAGGAGGATTAAATGGTGTATATCCAATCACTACTGTTTTCCCGTGGTGTGGTCCACCTGAGTTTTAGATCTACCACATTTTTTGAGTAAAGCGCTAAAATAATATTTAAAAATTAATGAACAGAATAGATACAACAGATGCATCATGGTGGGGCCTATAGAGCATCCGCCTACACCAAAGCCCAAGCCGTGGGCGGTGGTGAGATTGTACGGTAAAAGTGATGCAACGGCTTGCATCGTCAAAGCCCACCTGTGGGTCCACCATGATTTATGTAATTTATCCACTCCGTCCATCCATTTTAACAGATAATTTTAGGCCTTGAGCCTAAAAACTAAGTTTATTGAAACCTCAAGTGGACCACACCATAGAAAATAGTATGAATTGAACATTTACTGTTGAAAACATCTTGGGGGCCACAGAAGTTTTGGATCAAACTTCTATTTATTTTTTCCCTTCATCCATGTCTGTGTGATCTTATGAACAGGTTAGATGAGAAATAAACATCACTGTGGGCCCTAGAAAAGTTTTAACGGTGGAAGTCATTATTCAAACTGTTTTCAATGGTGTGGTCCACTTGATCTTTTTCTACCCTTAAATTTTTGTCTCAACCCCTAAAATAATATATAAAAATGGATGGACTGCATGGATGGACTAGATGCATTCTCGGTGGGCCCAACAGAGTATGCTCAGTACGATAAAGGCGTACAGAGTAACTCGGTACGCATTCCCATTCACCCCGCGGCCCTCCCGATCCCCAATTTGGGATAAAAACCCCAAATTCCCTCTCCTCTTTCCAAAATTTCAAAAAATCATTCCTTCCCACCGATTTCTCCGAGGTTTTCGACCGCAAATCTCTCTTCCTCATCACAAATTTTTTTTAAAAAAACCTCTATTTTCGAAGAAATCTCGGCCTGCAAGCTGTTTCCGCAACTTGCAGAGGATTCTTCGACGGGAAGAACAGATATTTGGGGTTAAATCTTAGCCGATCTGCACTCGACAGTAGCTGAATCCGCGTCTTCTTCCAAATCCGGGCGAAAAAACGGTATTTCTTATATTTTTTTGTGATTTTCTCGCCGACAACCCCCCCTTTTATCGATAAAAGTGGGTTGTTGGCTACAGTTCCCACCCGTGGTTGGTGGGAACAGCGATATATCGGCCGTATTTTGAAAATACCGATAATATCGGTGAGATTTCAGCGAAATCTGGAAACGAAACAAAATATTACACCGAAATTATCGGCGATATTTCGATAATATCGGCGATAATTTGAACACTGGATATATGTCATGTTTGATAATTATGTCACTATTACTTTGATCCATGAGCATGCTATCTCAGTGGGTTGCTTCCAATCTCATCACTAAGTGCTTTTTCCCTTTCTTTGCCTAAAGACACTCCTATTTGCTTGAAGGACATTGTAGCGAAAAAGTTCAGTTTATTGATTTTATTCTTTTACGGTGCATTTGGTCATAACAAATATCATGAAATTTCATGATATTGGTGCAAGCAAACATAGCCTTATTAATTAAGGCAAGGCAATTATGATAAGCAATTTGTTAAGGAATTATCTTGATAGAAATAGGGCAAAGATTGCATAATGTGCTGAACATTTTTCTTTCAACCAAAGGTGGATAAAACCATATAGTGAGCTTAAGGAGAGCATAACATCATGAGTTTTAACTGATCTCCTATAGACAAGGGATAAAAAGAAGCTGAACATGCCATTTTTTATGAACCAGACCAAACTGGCCTTTTTCATCAGGTGTATGGATGCACAACCCCATTGATGGATATGTCTCATTGTCCACCATCCTTAACACCACATAAATGGGTTCCAGAATACCCACTACACCGTGCACGTGTTCCCAGAATGCATTGCTCAACACACGTTCTTTAATTCTCCAGCTTACTCTCATCCCCCTCATATTCCCATTTTGTCTAGTCCTGAGAACTGAAAAGCTCTCATAGCCCCTACTTGTGTCCGAGGAGGCTATTAAGACGATATAATTTGTGGCAAACTGCATTGTCCTCAGGTACATTATATCCCCACCACACCTCTTGCACATCGCGGTAGCTTTGGACACCACCTTACTACTGAGTTGGGACACTAAAGGTTCCATTGAACTATTGGGGTTTACCTGATAACGTACCAAGGGTGAACTGCTACCTATTTAGTATTTGAAGGTGACTGGTTTTCTAAAGAAAATAATAGTAGAATCGAAAACTCTAATTCCATTCATTTTATAGAATGACGGTGATGCACTATATGACACGAAAAGGAAATCCGATTTCGGTGAGACTTGATTTGAATTGTAGTTCAGAACCAAGTCAGTTCAGTGATGGTGACCACGAAAGTCACCGAATGGGTCAGTCTTTTCCTTCAGTTTGTCCCATTAAAAAAAAAAAAAAATCAATAGCGTGGGAGGACATTGCAGATGTCCGGGACGGACATGACTTCTTCTAACACTAGAAGACCACAGGAAGACACCCGGGACCGGAGCATAATCAAGCCTACTGTCTTTTCTATTTCTCTTTGATTCTCTTTCTTTATATTGAATCTGAGGGCCTCAAATTGTGGAGTTGTCAAAGCCTTTCCCCTTAACTGACTAACATCCTCTATCTCCAGCCTTCTTGAATTTTTTGAATCTTTTGCGTCAATGTGATGATATAAGAAGAATTTAGCGTTTCCAACCTCTTATTCTGATTAGTGCGGCTAAGAAGATAAATGTCCCGCGCAGAAGAATAAAGTTGCAGTTGGCAAAGTGACCTGATGTTTAATGAACCATCTATTTTTCTATAGAGTATATAGAGTTATGTGAGTTGTGCGGCGTTTGGTTATGCTGTGGTCTAGACCTATATAATATAATAGAAGGGTGCGATGAGGAGGAGGTTTTAGTTTCATTTTGACTACTATCTTTTTGAAATAGATAGTTCATAGTGCTCATTCTATCGAAACCGGCAAAGCCAACTCATGTTTCCACTCCATTTTCATTACGAAGATGTATCACGTTAGGATCCGTTGCTCAAACCGAATCACGCCAACGTTATGGAAGTTCCTAGATCGTGTGAAATAGGTGTAGTACCAAAGGCACCCTTTGATTTCAGAATAAAAATTGGAAAATTAGCTATGGAGATTCATACATACACGAAGAGGTTCAACAGGAAAGTCGTTTCGACCCAATCAATTCTTGGGGTCTGATAAAGAAAAAAAGGATATGTCAGTGACCTAGCACGACAAAGCACTCTCCGAGGGCATGGAATGTCTAATTTTTCGGTAAGAATCTTGATAGTAATATCTCTGTTAGATTCTCCGGTCGAAATATGGAAAAACCCCATTCAAGTCTCGATGAAAACGGAGTAAATCTGTTAGCTCGTACCAACTGGGAATGGGAAGGTTTATGCTTTGGGAGTCCTATGCTGAGGATTGGGCTTATTTAGAACAAGTAGCTAATAGCCATTTGAATCAGTATGTTGATGACGTGATTATGCTAGTTGAGGCATTAATGCTTAAGTATTGGCTTCAATCATGTCTATCGTATTCTCAATGGCATATTCGAGCTAGTTATGATTACTCTATCACGGCTCGTGATCTTTTGGATCCTCCTGCCGTTGTATTTCGACCGGACCGTAAAGACCCATTATCAAAATCTTTTAAATATGGTTGTATGTTCTGGTGTTATGATTTAATTCGAAGTAAACGGGCACCTCTGCCTTTGGAGGCATTGGTAGTGCATCATAATATCACAGTTGTGACAACACGCCTGCAGTTAAAATCTCACCAGTGGTTAGGTAGGATAGTGACGACCGAAGGGGTTGATGCACGTGCGGCTCCCAAGATTACAATTACAGTGTTGCCTTTACCCCCTCCATCATATCGCCTTCAAAATTATGTCAACTGCAAACGACAAACACACGCAGAATGATCCAGGCACTTGGGGTCGTAATTTGTATGGATGAAGACATGATCTCTATTGATCCTATTTCGATTCACTTGGATGAGAAACCTTATAGAGATTGTATCGATTTGGATAAGAGAGACAAGTTTAACCAAGGTTGTTCAAACAGGCATAGATCAACTAAATGGTATTTCCATTGCAACAGGGATTATGGATTTTGAGTTCATGGGACATAGTGTGGAATTCGTAGTAGCCTAGTAGGCAGAAAATCACCCGTTTTACATGTTAGTATGGTGTGTACTTTGCATGCATTCAAGAAGGAATTTGAGTTTGTTGCAAAATGGATTTCTTACTCTTTTTAAGATTTCAAGGCAGACTTAAAATTTCAAAGGTACGACATCGGGCATTGATGTGGATGATGTTATTGTCCTCTTTTTATATCAAACAAGCCATGCTGCATAAACTGGAAATTGAATGAACATGTGTGTATATCTCACTCTTTTTAGGATCTAGACTTTTAATTTCAAAGGCTGTGACATCAGGCATGGTCACAGAGGATGTTGTGTCCTCTCTTTCTATCAAACAAGCAATGTTGCATAAATTGGAAACTTTATGAACTTGTGCGTGTGTGTCGCCTGTTTTAAGATCTCAATCTAGACTTAAAATTTCAAAGATTACGACATGAGGCATAGACGTAGAGGCTGTTATTGTCCTTTTTTTCCCCCTATCAAACAACCCATGCGGCATAAACTAGAAACTGAATGGACATGATGCTTCACGAAACAATGCCAATAGAATGCAACTTGGGTTGGATCACCCAAACTTAATTGGCCCAACCCAAAATTTGGGCCATTTTGGGTTGAGTTTGGAATGGGCTGGGGTTGAAAATCCTTGAGCCCTCAACCCAACTTGGGTTGGGTTTGGGTTGAGACACCAGCCAGCCTAACCCAACCCAAAGCCAACCTTATATGCAGTACATATACATGTGGGTTATGACTAATATATATGATATAAATGTAAATTCATGGCATAGATAGAAAATAGAGTTCATGCAAGTTTGACCTACAAACAACAAATTTTTGGTCCATAAATGTTCACATTCATCACTGCTTGATGAATGAAGATATCTTTGACATTTGTAATCGTCTACGACCTATTTTAGGCGGTCCACCTGGCACCCACCCAAGCCGAATTTCAATAGGGTTGAGTATTCAATAAAATGGGTTGGATTGTGTTGGGTAGCTTGGGTTGGGTCTAGGCTTCACATGAGCCACCTATCTCACACAGGTGGGGCCCGCCTCACATGAGCTGCCCACCCTAAGTGTGCCCCTGCATCCCACAGGACACCCCACTCGAGCCCAGTGTGAAAATGCCCTTGCATTAATCACCCCCAGTGAGGAGCCAAACATGAGACCTCCCACTCTGATACCACTTTAATGCAGGACAACTAACCACTTACTCTAAAATCTGGAACAGATAAAGCATGGTGAATTAATCCATTTATCTCATAGCCCAGGCCCCACATCGCATGGGTTAAGACATCGGCTGAACCCCCCTCGTGGGCCCCACTTCACATTGATTCCGCTTCAAATAAGCCACTTGCCTCACACAAGTGGGGCCTGCCTCACACAGGCCGCCCACCCGGAGTGTGCCCCTGTATCCCATAGGCCACCCCACTCGTGCCTAGTATGAAAATGCCCCTGCATTAACAACCCACCTGACTTCCACCCATACTTTTCTCCAATCTCCTTTGATGCTCTTATGCTGTGGTGCACATGGGGTAATTTCCTGTTGAAATGTGAAAACCATTTGAATGGATTATATTTAGCACCAAAAAGGCAGAAAATAATCTATTCGGTGAACTGACTTGTGGCATATTTTATCAGGCCGTTCTTCGTCAAACAATGTATCCATTTCAGATCATTTTCCTTCGGATGTTGTATTTTATGTGCAAGGAAGACCGATCGAAGCACACCGAGTTATCTTGAGTGCTCGATCACCCTTCTTCAAGAGGAGATTCGAAGAAAAATGGAAAAATCGCAAGGAAGTGAGATTCGCAAGGGAGAAATTGTCTTATCCTGCGTTGTACAGCCTCATCCACTTCTTCTATTCTGACAGGCTTGAGGTTGCCATCGATTACATGGAAGATCTTGTGGAGATTTGCAAAGTCTGCAAGTGTGAAGAATTACAAAAGGTCCTTAAGAAGGAACTAGTTCACCAAAAATATGCAGAGTATAAGGCGTTGAGAGATGTCGATAGCTCTCAAAAACGGTTTATTTTACAGGGGGTGTCTCTACCGGAGCATGATCGGCTTCCTGCTGCCATGCACCGCATTCTTCAGAGTTCCTTTGCCGAGTGTGCAGGGGCTGTTGATGAGATGGAGATGAGGGAATCTGGTCATGATCTAGCAGATGTTTGCATAAGAGTTGACAAGAAAATTTTCCGTTGTCATCAAGTGATTTTGGCATCCAGGTCAGAGTATTTCAAAGCAAGGCTCTCTTGGATGACAGGTTTTCTTGAAGGGAGAGATGGGATGCCTGGTCAGTCTCTTCCGATTCTTGAAGAACATGATCTAAGTACTGAGGCATTTGAAAAGCTGATAGAATACATGTAAGTGTGTCTTTTGTAATAAAAATTGGGGAAATTATATTGGAATTTTAGAGTAAAATTCTGCAGGAATTCTGATTTTACCAAGTGATGCTTTGATGAATCAAAATCCCAGGGTTGTGCCTTTTGGGGGAGCAATTACCAAAATGCCCTTGTTTGCTTTTTTCTTTGAAATGTGAAGTGAAGAAGGGTGGGGCTCATGTGGTATGTGGATGACATCCAACCTGTCCAAGAGATGCACCCCATGATGATGATCGGATGAACAAAATATCTGTGGTATCCAATCTTAAGGTGGGCGGCACCATATAAAAGAAAAAACAATATACACCACCCAAAAGCATCCGAATTCATGTGGTTCCTATTTGATGATTTGATTGGCCGTATTTTTGGCTTGTGTGATCATCATGGTGGGATTCATATGTTGGACAAGTTGGATGTTATACACATACCACGTGGGCTCCACAATCTTCAACTCTATCACTTTTGAACAAAAAATAAACTAGGGCATTTTGGTAATTGCACTTCTCAAAAATCACAGCTGGGAAATTTCGATTCCCTGAGGTATTATTTGGTAAAATCCTGGTTCACGAGGAATCATGCAGGAAATATTCCAATTATATTTCCATCCCCCAAAAACGTTAGTTCTCAATCCCCCACAAGGGTAATCTGGTGTGTTCTTGACGTTTCTTCCTGCACTCCCTGTTTGAGACTTCTGAATTCAGGTACACTGATGGTCTGAAGGACGTAGACCCCAATCAGGTATCATGTATGGAAAGTTATGGATCTTCCCTGTCCTCCTTTTCCCGATTGTACTTGAAGTACTTACGATGGCACTCTGATGAAAAATGATTGGGATTTGGGCAGGCTGAGGAAATCTTTGATGCTGCTTCAAGATATTTGTTGTTTCCTCTTAAGCGTGCTGTAGCTGATGTGCTGCTACCACATCTGGAAATGGTCTCTCCTGCAGAGCTGTGCCACTGGCTGATATTATCCGACATGTATGGTGTTCTCTCCTACTTGTCTTTGCTTTCTTCTATAAATTCATCGCCCCATATTTAAAGCCTGTGATTTCTGTCTGCTCGAAGCATTAAAAGTTTGTACAAGTAGGACATGTTGATGAGATCTGGACTGTTCATCAGGTGCTGCCTGACACAGATGGTCTTTAGTTCAAAACGTTTCACACTAATCTGATATCCCTAACCATCTGATCAATGGCCTACAAATGACCACTGAAGACAATATATAAAAATAATGGTGCACATTCAACAGGTAAAGTGTCTTGTTCAGAGGCTTTTGATCCTTCAATCATTGAGATTTTTGAGCGATTGGCCACCCTCTATAACGCCTACCTGATCATTGGTCTTGATCTAATACAAGTTTCTTGTATGGACACTTTTTGGATTCCATACACAAAACTGTCCATCACAGATACAATCTTTTGCTTTAAGAAATGGCATGTCCTTTCAAGTTAAGATTTCATGAGGTTATTTTATTTTTAATATACACTTTTCCATTTTCTTTTTCACCCCATCTCCCTAGTTAGGCGCGTAAATACATATCGATGATACTTTCATTTGCATGCATTATTTTGGCTCTAGTGAGCAACCTACAATCTCATGTTTTGGATTCATGCACGGAACTGTTCATCATCTTGGCATGGTTCGCCTCGACATTTCTCAAGGGAGCTTCTTGTCGAGAATGTGGAAAAAAGTGTCCGTACATTTGCTGATATATGAAGAGTGACCTGTAATGCAAATTTTCAACAAGCTCAACTATTTGATATCAGTGCCTTCTCTTCCTTCTTTTCCTATGTTGCCATGCATCTTATCGGTATCAAAAACATCTGTGATATTCAAACTCAAACCCATACAATATAGAATGTAGTCATCTACTAATTGTTACAGCAAGATGCATCATCACCCTCTAGAAAAATTTCTGCTATCCCAGTACGTATTTTCATCATCCTGTTCTGTATTCATAAGCTCCAGATGAGTAATACTAAGTAGATGAGTGTTAGACTTCTATGATCCATCTTTTGTAAGATTTTCATAGCATGGATATGATCCTCTAATGGTTAAGAGCCTTATGCGACCTTCTTGCTGATAAGGCATGCGAGTGTCAATGGAACTAGTGTAGGCTTTTCTAGAACGGTTGGTTATGATGGTAATTTGGTACACTCGTCCTGCGATTGGTTGGATTGTATAGTATGCAGGATCATAGAAATGTATTCTATCAACTACAACAAGGGTATAATAATAAAACACTACAAGAAGATGGAGTTCTGCTAAGAGCACGTGCACATGCACGAGTGGCAACACGTGTGGCACATCCGAAAGTGTATCAGGTGGTGTCCCCACTGCATAGATGACCTGGCTAACAAACTAATCCTGTGAACTCAGCAGGTGGGCCTTGCTTTATGCCATAGTTTTAAAACTCCAAACTTGATTCGACTCAACTCAACCCGACTCGATATTTAATAATTATAAAATAAAAATATTTGGGATAGTAAGGAATGTTTAAATAGTTCTAATATACTATTAAGTAGGATAAAATGAAAAACAGACATCAAATTACCGCACAGCTTATTGGTTGAGAACATCTGCTACCCTTGCAGAGGGCATGCATCCGAATCCCACTTTGCCACTTGTTTTACTAAAATCGAGTTTGACAAGGCAAGTGGCTCTGCTTGAGATACCACAGTCACATCAAGCCGACCGAGTTAGCAACTTAACTCGACGAGTCACCCCGTGTCACTCTTAAAACCAAGTTTTGTAATGACTCAATTTGAAATATTGCCAAGTCGAGTTGAGTCGGCTAAGTTTTGATCTGAGTCATTAACTTTTTATAACTTGGGCATACAACCACTGGCAGATGCATGTGTGGGCTTAGCAAGCTCCCAGAAAATAATGGAAACGGTGATATATTATTTTTCTAGACAAAATGTTCATTTATGGTGACATATTATTTTTCTAGAAAAATGTTCATTTACTCTTGTATTATGCGTTGCATAGATAAGCAGGCTTCTGCTAATGTTGTGATCTTGTGTTTGCAGGTATGGCGTTTTGAAGATAAGAGAATACTGTCTAGATGCAATTGCTTGTAATTTTGAAACATTTGCTGACACACGTGAGTTCCGAGCTATGCTTTTGACGCTTCCACCGCCCTCTGGAGACTCCTCCCTACGCACCACCCTTCCAAGTGCACCAGGGGCTGGTGTGAATGCTGACCAGGGAAACCTTCTCGATGATTTGCGGGAGAAATGGCTCGAGGCAGAAGCAGCCGAGCTCGACAAGAGAGATGAGAGTGCAACGCTGTTTGACAAGCGGCTAGAGATGCTTATGCTTACTGCAGAATGGGAAAATACCAATAGCGACACTCACCACACGTAAAAATGCACCATTTTGGTAAGGTGTTACCCCCACAAAATGTAATTAGATTCTTCTTTTTTTTTTTTTAAAACAAAATATATTTATAAAATAAACGGTCTTCAGTGTTATAATGTTTTGCTTATCTTGTGATTTGAGCAGTGCAACAGTCCTGTAATTCTATTTATTGAGTTGGTGTACATTGGATAATCACATGGTAACAATTTAGCTACTGTATTGTTTGGGAAAAATAAAAACTTTGGTTACGTTAGGATGTACTATCAAATTGAATTGCAATAATGAGTCTAATGAGGGGCCGTTTGGTAGACGCTTAAAAAAATGAGTACATCTCATTTATGTTAATCATAATTATGCATTAGAGAGCATATTACTTTTTGGAAAGGATTAATAATCTTGATAACTAACAATTAGTCATGATAACTAAAGAGGTTTTGACATATGGCACCCTCCCCTTTGGCCCAAAGACTAATACTAGGGCGCTTTCTTATGCAATTTCCCAAGTAACACCTTCCATTTTCCAAATATGGTTTAGAAAAAAAAAAAAAAACACCTTGTGAAAAAACAAACTATGGTTAGTTTAGTAGATCTTTCTTTTTTTAAATAATAATTATAATAATAATAATAATTACATAAACAATATTGCCCCTCCCAAATCCCCCAAACCCCAACCCAACCGAACCGTAACCCTATCTTCTCCCAATGTAGGGGGGGTTAGAAAGAAAGATCTTTTTCTATGGTCAATTGTCATGAATAACGGCTACGACATGGTTCTTACATGTTCCGCCAGCGGATTTTAGCACTATTTATTTTATTTATAACGGAAGATGGAAAACTGGAGGTTATTTGGAAAGACACATTAGGTAGTGCTTTCTTGTTTTTGGGCTAAAAGGGAGCCCTAAGTGATAAGATAACCAAATTGTAGCTACCTTCCTCAGCATTCATATTGAGAGATTAGGCTGCAAGCTGCAATTAAATTACTTTCAAGTTAAAGGTACTCATTATCTACTTACAGCTATCTAAACCATCCCAATTATGGATTCCGTTATTGATAAAGCATATATCTAGAATTGCACTGATCAAGCAATCTTAACCATCCACATTAGCTTTCAGACTAACGGAAAAAAAAAAAAAAATAACAAAAAAAAACGGATGGTTAATATTATCTCCTTTGAAATTATTAACTTATGCTCCATTCACAGGATGGTCAGTGGTTTGGATAGTTTGGATTGACGGATGACAACTATGCCAGGTGGACAGTTGAAGAGTCACCACCCTTTTCTAAAATGTGCAAAACTAGCATAGGAATCTTGCCCTTTCATTAAACTGAACATTAGCAATTCAATCTCTGCTTGGGCTTCCAAACATGACCTTTCCTATTTTCCGTGCACGCATGAGTAATAAAATCTGAGTAGGCAGTATGTGCTAATTAATTGGACCCCTATATGAAATAGTCGGTTCTTTAAAAAAAAAAAATAAATAAATAAAATTAATTGGACCCCTTTCCTCCCATGTGTCTAAAATCATGCTGATCATGAGATCCCAACCATCCAATCAATGGCCGTCAAATGGATGTCTAAAAAGTAAAACAGTGAGTGGAAGTCTTAATTAATCCTGTTAATTATTATTGTAGGAAAGGTTGGGCCCCTAAGCTTGCATATGTGTGATCCTTGAACCGAGGATTATGCACTCTATACCTGGGTTTTCATTCCGGACAAGTGGGGCCCATGGTTTAGTAAATTCAGAACATTGGTTTGTTGCATTCCCCCATGAATGGACCAAGGACATCACACCCTTAAAATCTCCAGGGTAGGGCAATCCCAACCATTCAATTCGTGGCCTACAGAGGCAGCTAGAGAAGAAGAGACGCTTCTACATTCTGCATTCAACTGATAAACGTTCCAGGATATGGACCCTGGTCTGGATTGAAGAACTATGGGCCCCACTCACCAGAATTGAAAACCTAACCATACGTCCAGGGTGTGGAGTTGAGGATCCTGCTATGGCGAAGATGATTATGTAACTTGGATGATTGCAGATCCACAACCAATGGGACCATCCACTGGCAGGGCCTGGTGAGGCCGGCTCTCTTGACTGGCCCTATCGAAAATTGCAATTTTAGTTTGCCTAGGCTGAGCCCTTCGACAGCCCTAAGGACCCATGTTCTCAAATCCAGATTGGCCCCTCCAACAGGAGCTGGCCCACAGAAACAAAAAGTGGGCCAGGCCACTAAGTCCTGTGATGAAATAGCATGATAGAAAACTGCTCAGCCAAATGGGCACAACACTAATGGATTTGCCCCCACAAGTCGTACCTCAGGCTCAGCCCATTTAGTGCTCTACATCTCAAAACCACACCGATCGACCAATCCTAACCATCCAATTGCTGGCTATCAAATGGATGGTTAAAAGTATAATAGTGAGCAATCCAAATTCAGAAGGGGAAAAAAATGCATGGTTAACCATCATCTGCTCCTTGTGATTTTCAAATTACGCTCCAACCACAATCAGGTCAGCAATTTTGATAGTCTGGATTGCTGCCCAACTATGCAGAGATAACCAAGAAAGAGTGGGCCCCTTTTCCAGGCATTGTTCAACATCATCAAAGCAAATGAATTATCAGAAAGAATACATCTCTACAAAAAGAAGAGCCCAAGTACTGATCTGTTGAGGTCTCTACATCTTCTCAAATGAGAAGTTTGATGGATTACAAGATTTCTCATTTGGAGATGAGCATTTTTAAGATGATCACAGCCGTTGCCTGCCATAGCTCCTTGCTTAACAGCGATGAAACTGCAACCGCCGGACTGTCGATTGCTTTTGCTGCCATTTTCTATCCTCTTCTAACACTTGCTAATCCTGCATGCCAACCTCAACATGGACCGCTTCACATGCTGGCGTGGCATGTGTGCCACATCCAAGCTGTGCATGCCCGGACCCAAAAATCAGTGTGGCCCAATCATCATGTGGCCAATGCACGTACAGAGAGAATGGATGGTTGTGTTCAAAATACATTTGATGGCCACCTAATAAATGGACTGACCAGATTTTCGGCAACAGCATGTGCACCACGGGCCCACTCAATATGTGGCTTTGATGCAGCACGCGTCCGTAGAAATAGCAGACCTATCTTTCTATACTATGAAATGGAAGAAGGGAAAAAAAGGGGGGATTATTCACAGTCATTACTCAACAGAAGCATCCCCATTTTCGACCTGTGAAGAGGCATCTGAAGCAGCCTTATTAAGGGTCAGGTTCGAAACATCATCCGCAATGCTTCCATCTTCGCCATCCACGGAGGGTTCATTTGGAAGTGATGCAGTTGCTTCGGCAGATGACTCTGACTCTTCCGCTGGTTGCTGAAGTTTCCAATACATGATGCTGGCTGTTAGAGTGAGGATCATCTTCTGGTTTACCTGCCAATGACAGCATGAATAACAATGTTTTTTAATAAATCCTTGGAAGAAATTGGCCAGAGCAGGACACTCTAATGTAGTGATCAAAGACCACCCATCTAAAAACTGCAATAAATAACCTCATTCAAGAAACTGGAAGAATCAGTGGCAGTTTCCATGAGCATATATCTTAGTGACTCTACTCAAAATTGGGCCGACTCAACTTGAATTGGCAAGATTGCAAGCTGAGTCTCACTGTGATACTCGCTGGTGAGCTCAACTTGGTCGAGACTCAGCCGGACTCGCCAAGTCAGCTCGTGACTCCATTGTATCAACACAACTTGAAACTGAGTCACTCCAAGGGTGATTGCTTTTCATAATAATGAAAAAGAAAAGTGCAAAGAGTGAGATTCAAATAATCATAATAATTTAATAATTAAATATTGAATTGAGTCGAGTCTGAGTCTTCGAGTTGACCCATTAATGGCCTTTTTGTATGAAATCCTTCTGGATTCCTGTCCAGGACAGTTCCTAATGATGTGGGAACCACTCAAGATTTGAAAATCGGTTTTGGTGGTACTGTATGGATTGCCACCAAAATTCGGTTGTATTACACCATATCAGGCCAATACAGCCATATCATATATGGACAAAACTGGTTCGTATCGGGCCAAATGTACCGGTTTCGGACAATGCTCGAAAACTTGGAGAATATAACAGACTCTTCCCATTAAGCAGGCTCTGGAATGATGATTCTGCACTTCCCAAATAAAATGTTATTTAATAATCAAAGTTGGTGCCGACAAATGGCACTAGATATGCATTTGTGTGCTTTCCAAGAAAATGACCAGAAATGCTTGCAACTTCTGGAAAAAGGGGGAAAAAAAAAGGCTTCCTTAAAAGACCCATTTCTTTCTTTCTAAAGATTCCACAAGCTGGGCAAGAGAGCTTGATATTCACACAAATGGCCCGAATTGATTTCATTTGTTTTGTTTTTGGGGAAAGAAGGGGTCTTGGGTCCTGCTCAGAAGAAAATGTATACTTTATGGACGCTCGGGATTTGGTCTGGGGAACCAAAACGTTGGAAAATCATAGAGAATCATCCAAAAACACCTGTTGGTTACTTGGGCACTATTTCCACATGTGGTCCAGAAAAAGAAAGGAAGAAAGAAATAAAGAAAATAAAAGAAAAGATAATCAGATGTGAACCATTACCTCCATGATGTCCTCAGGCAACAAGAAAATGGAACACCCGAGCTTCCGAGCAACACTTATAATGTATGTAGCATTCAGCTTCTTTTCTTCATCTGCATTGCCACAAAGATAAATACTGACATTTTGGGCCATGCCACAGATACAATGGGGCCCACCAGATGATGAATCACTTGTATTTTGCACAGACAAGGATTCAGAATCCTACTCTCACAAGTAGCCGCCATATTTCTAATGGGGTCTGCTCATGTGGTAGGCCACACCACGGCAAACAAGTTGATAGCAGACGCCTAGTGTTGATTTGAATAGAGGACCCACTGTGTAGTTTATCTGCAATCCAGGTCATTCATAACCTTCATCTGGCCTGGATGAAGGTTCAGGCCCAAAAATCAGGCTGTTGTGCAAATCAGGTGGGCCCTGGTACAAGTCAAGTGTGGGAAGTCCCTCCCATCATGTTCACTGTGCAGTGGACAACCTGAGTATTGGATTGGGATGATTTTGACATATGGGGCTAGCATGAGCTCATGCATCTAATGTCCTGCATACATCACATGGGCCTCACATCTCCCCACTGGAGAGAACCTCATTTCTAAAGCTAAAGGTATAAAAAGATCCAATTTGCATGAGGAAGAACAACTGATAATAACAGATGATGAGAAGACGTACCGGTTTCACCCTTGGTAACAAGGTTCCAGTTGACAACCCTCGGTTCTACTACACTAAGAAGCTCGAGGAAAAATATCCCGTTGGATAGGTTCTTATCCTGAGGAAAAGAAATTGCATATATCTCATAAGCATCATAACAATAATGGGGATTATATGATCGTTGGGCTGGGGACATTTAAGGGCCCCATTTGGATACCACCCAATAAGTAACTTTTTAAACTTATATAAGTTAATAAGTAACTTTTTTAATGTTAGTTTGGTAAGTACCACTATAAAAGTAATTTATGTGATGAAAGTTACTTATCCCTTTTTCTACTCTCTATTTGATGGATGGTCCATATCAAAGGAGGCCCCACATGATGGGTGGTCCGCATCAAAGGTGGCTCCACATGATTGGCAGTGGATATTAATGGTGGGCCCCACATGATAGATGAACCATATCAAGGTGGACCCCACATGAGGACAATTGACATCAAAAGTTTGCCCCTAATGATGAATGGCCCACATCCAAGGTGGGCCGCGCTTGAAGGATGGTCCACATTAAAGGTGGGCGCGCATGATGCACAACCCACATCCAAGGTGGGTCCCGTATGATGGATAGTCCACATAGAAGGTAGGCCGCACACGATAGATAGTTCACATTGAAGACAGGGCCAAGGTGGGTCCAACATAATGAATGGTCCACATCAAAGGTTGGGTCTACATGATGGACGGTGGATATCACGGGTGTTGCAAACAAACTTGAGGTATAAGTACTAATGTGATGTTGGAAACCAAACATACTTTTCTATTTTTTGGCTGATAAGTTTGTTGTTTACCCAACATGCTTATCTAAACAACAAACTTATCTATTGAATAAGTAGAAACCTAGATAGGCTACTTGAGGCATAAGTTGCTTACGTAAAGTAACTTACTGTCCAAACACCCCCTTAGTGTCCTTGGGCACTGGTCTAGACAACTCGGGCTGATAGCTTAATGATCTCAGTGCCTGATGTCACCATACATGTTGATGCAATCAAGTGCACTAACACGCAATAGATCACGTGTGGGCCCCACATCAGACAAAAGCGGTGAATAGAAGCCTCAAATTTGTTGCGATGCCTGGTTTGTGAACACATTTAGATGTGGGGATGTTGTTCTTTCCCAAGATGAATTCGCACCACATGTCCTCAACTTGAGGATGATACTAGGGCTGCAACTTGGGTTCGGGTTGATTGACCCTCAGGTTGTCAAGATCATTGGGACGGGTTTAGGTTGAGCAAATTTGGGTCGGGTTAGGTTAGGTTGGGAACAATTACATGCAATTGGGTCAGGTTGGAACAAGTATAGAGGAATTCAGGTTGGAATTTAGGTCGGGTCGGGTTGTAGGTTGGGTTCTCCTAAGGTCGGGTTGGGCTTAGGTTGACCCTCAACCAAACCCAAACCCACCTGAGTTGCACACCCAGATGATACAATCCCTCTCATGATAAAGCGTTTTTCAGGTAATAAAACAAAGATGGCCTCTCACCTTGAAACTTTCCATTTGAGTTTTTCTTCCTGCGCTCCTGACTTTGGTATTCGCCCAATTTTGGATGTCAGTGTCCGTCATCTCTTTTCCATGAGACGAACTCAAATTTTTCAGGAGTTGAAGTATATTGAACCTCATCAGCTGCCATAGAAATGCTGAACAATAGCCAAAATATCAAATGCAGTTTAAAAGAATGAATAATCCTGCACAGCAATGAGGTAGTACACAATGCTTGGTAAGAACTATGGGACGTTTTTGCTCGGTCCCCAACATTCTGTGCAGGCAGGGCCAACCTTTCAGCAAACCCAGATTGCTCATCTAGTGGGACCCACTGTTGAAGAGCAACGGCCTGAAAATCTCCTTAAGCAACCCCAGCCATCAATTGGAGAGCCTTTTTTTTTTTTTTTTCATATGAACATTTAACCATCCATTTTTCATTCTGATAAGATGGGTATGATTGTAAGCTATTAGTGTTTTTTGCAACATGACTTGCATCTGCCAGGAGCCCACCAGCACATATGAAACAAGCATTGTATATGTCCTTCAAAAACACTATACTGCCATAAAACAGCTAACTGCAAGGTAGCCGACACTTGACTTGGAAAGGGTGAAGAGTTACCGAGTATGAGCTTCTTATTTCCTTGTACGATATCATTCCCAGCCACATTAACAAGGGAGAAATTCAGTTCTTTTCCAATCCTTATAACCTGGTTGCAATTTTCTACTTTCCTAAATGGCATCTTAATGGGAGGCTTTGTTGCCTGTTTCCACTTAACTGACCCGGGAGATGCTTTGTCGAGCACTTCCAAAAGGACCCATCTGCACAGAATGCACCATTTAGCTGTACCAGTAAAAATAGGAATTATATGGTCTTCAGGATATCTGGCCTTCTACAAGTGGGGCCCATGGTTTAGAGACCAGACTGTTGATATGCAGGATCCAAACACGGATGAACTGTGCTAAAAAAATCTTCGTGAGCCTTCTAAACTTTGGTTTTTGATTAGCTGGCCATGGTCCATCCCACTGTGGGCCCATCTCATCAATGGCCTGGATCACCCAATCATGGGCCCTGCTTGAACAAATAAATAGTCTGAGGATACTATACATATCGTTGGTCAATTATCAGATAATTCCTCCACTAATGGAGCCAGACCATTGATGCATGGCGGTTTCTGGCTCACCCGTTCCTCACATCCTCAAACACGTTATTGACATATGTAGAGACTCCGAGACTGTTGATCCATAATCGGAAGGCTCTCTCTTCTCTAGACACTTGCACATCATCTGTCATCATCTCAGCGAAGGACATCTTGCTGGTATCGGCTGACAAACCGTTCCTGCAAACGAACAGATCAAATGCCAAACGTAAACATTCACACTTTCCAAACACAAGGGTCATACCATGAAATTAGCAAAGAGCATGGAAAGAACCAAAGGACCACTGCTGACAAACAGTCGCAATTTTCCCAGGCGAATTTGCATAGCTGAAGCCACCAAAAAGGTCTGTAATTTGGAACACCCTTTAATCTAAGGGTCTGCTTGGATGGGTGGAATCCAAAAAGTAGATTTGGAAGCGAAAACGTGTTCCATCCAAGGAAATTTGTGGAAATAGAAATCTCTGGAAAAGAATCCTAAATAACCTGTTTGTTTTCGCATTCATGATTTCCATGGAAGTGTGGATAGTAAAAAAGTTAGAGCCCTCTCTTAGAAAAAGTGGAAATCTCCATTATTTTTATTTTAATTTAATTTTATTTTTTGAGGAAATGGAAATCACCATTTTTTGAGGAAGACCGTGGAAATGGAAATTGATTTTCACAGCTGTTTTTTTTTTTTTTTTCAAATGGCAGACTCACGTTTTAGGAAAATGATTTCTGTACCACAGTAAAAAAGAGGATCCACCAATCCAAATAGGAACTATGGTTGCTCTAATGACATCATAAAAGGGACTTCAAAAATAATTGAAATTACTGTGGAGAAATCATTTGAACCCATTGGCGAAGTGAGAAGCTTGTTTTGTGAGTGCTGACCAAACCAAATGATGCAATCATTCATGTAATGCCTTTTCGACAGATAGAAGGGTAAGTCCTCACATGCAAGGGCCTCCCATCAGTGCACAGTATACAAGTGTAGCTCGCGTCTTGTTAGACATCATTTTCTGAAGCTTGTTCTATAAAACAGAGAGTTGGGCATGACAGCCCATGACCATGTGTTAAAGAAACACAGATAATGATAGAGTCAAAACCCAAAGAGATATTACAAGAATTGATCGTAGTTTTGTCAAGAAAATAATTCAAGTATCCTATATTACAACAGTTAACGCTGTTAAAAGCATGCATTAAAGGCTTGCTCTGCTTGTAGTGGGAATAATTGGGGCCCACGTGGTGTATATATCACATCCAACCCGTCCATTGGATGCATCCCCTCAGGTTATCCAAAGGACCTGAAAATCAGCTCAATCCAAAATTCTGGTGGGGAACAACATCACAAAAAGGGGTCGTCTTTGGATGTATGGGGCTTTCCACTCACAAATTTGAGTTTGATTGGACCTGAGTGCTCTAGTATTTGGATGTCCCATGGAACTTGTCACTTAAGACTCGAGTTCCACAAGTAAGGCCTAAAGTAAGAGAGGATCAATTCTTTAATAAATGCAAGGATTTCTCTATCCATGGAACTCCCTTTCTTAGAACCCAACATCCGTGGAAACATCCACACATCCAAATGACTCCTAAAAATTGTTACATCATCTGGAAGCATCATGGTGGGGCCCACCTAATGAATGGCCCCGAAAGGGGAGGTAGAAAAAAATGTTGTTGAAGAAGCGAATGGAAAAGGAAAAGAGCATCCTTACCTATGATGGAATATATGCGCAACAAACGCCAGATTCAGATTTGCCGAGCCTTCAACGATGTCTTTTGGAGTAATGTATCTTTTGCAATCCATTCTCTCTGCATGTTCGAGTATCATGTTCGCCCTTTGAGTAGGATCCTTAGTGTCCAGTGTAGATGGGCTACAATGTTCTGGCGCGAGAACATTGAGCAGGTAAGCATAAGCCTCTCCATCCTGAAAATGCATGAGGTCATGAGATATATAGGAAGCTACCCATAGATAAATGGTTCCCCTGATGAGAAGGAAGACATAGTTCTAAAACTTGGTGACTCGACTCAAAACTCAGCCTAGTCAACTCAGATCAATTTCAATCTGAGTCACAGTGAAACTTGCTGGTGACTTCAGCTTGGTCAAGACTTCACCGGACTCATCAAGCAGTTCATTGACTTGGTGCACTCGATGCACGACTCAGCACTACTCAACCCAAGTCACTAGCCTGGGTGGTTGCTTTACAATGTATGTGTGAAATTTGAACCCCTGATCTCTCTATTAGAGAGTCAACCAACTTTGCCAACAAGCCATGTGTTCCATCCATCACCATTTTGTCATTTTTTATATTCACAAGTATTAGATAGCTATCAGTACTTATTCTTATTAACTTAATACTTGAATAGTCAAGTTGAGTATCTGAGTCAACCCAACCCAGCGGGACATCGAGCTGAGCGGAGTTTTTGAGTTTTTGAACTATGACAAAGATAGAAATGCAAAAATGACAACAAAAAATGAGTGCTGTATTTGATGGGCAAAACCCCAATCTCTCAAGTGGAAAGATCGATTATCAAGACACCTTCTAGGGATGTTGATGGACTGGTTTTAGCCCACGATTACATAAGCATGAGACCAGCCCATTTATTTTTGGGACCTAAAATTAGGCCCAGGCCTTGGTCCGCAGGACTAAAATTCTATCCGAGCACGAACCGTGATGAATGTAAATGGGCCTGGCCAGACCTGGTTTAGGGCCACTCAATAGAAAAGTCTTACCTTCACATCAGAAGTAAAATTTGTGACGGTTTTCTTGTAGCCTGCTTTCTGGAGATGGAAATTCATCCAACGTAGCAAGATCTTTTCTGGAGACAAAACCAAGAGCTCCTCCACCTCCTGTGAATTCGACACCAATGCATGACCGAAACCAAAAAAAAATCCTACCCATTAAAACTACGACGAAAAAGAAGAAGAAGAAGAAAAAAAAAGATAAAAGAGGAGCCAGAGTCGATCAACGTATCTTGACCTGGCTGTTATCAACCAACTCAACCAGTTGAGGTGTCTTCTTCAAGTTAAGATCCGCTAACAGTTGTATCTGGTATTAAGAAGGCAGCTGATGTATCACAATACATAAATGCAACTGTGGAGTATAAAGATTTTCTGGAAGTATAACTTTCGAATAGAAGGGAGCACCTACTTCAATTCAAATAAAAAGACCTGAAGAAGGATTACAGGGTCCTCAGCCTCGGCAAATGTATAACTTGATGAGGTGCAGGATTCCAATTCCATCTATCTTAAATGTAGATTGTTGGTTTCATTCCTCCAAAATGTCTATTTCTTTGTGCATGTGTGGTCCACTTGATCAATAGATAGATTAGGAACATTCAAGTGGAAAATAGGGCTTTTATCAAAATTTGGGTTGGATTGGACCAGGTTGAGCCTGGGCCAACCATCTTTTTTGGGCTCAAACAGTGGGTCTTTAGTGTCAGGTAGGGCTAGGCTACAGCTGTGCCAGGGCGTAGTCAGGTCCGGCCCAAACCAATCCATTTCCACCCCTACACGTGCAGAGTGATGCACTAAGCCCTAGGAAGCCCTATTTTCCAAAATTCATCAGATCTGAGCCATAATGTTTTTGCTGATGACATGAGATCCTTAACCCTCTTAGGATAGGTTTTTGCGCCTATATTCTAAAGAAGTATATATGCTAATTGCAGAGAAGGAAAAGTTCACATGGTTACCTTTATAATTTGAGAAATCAACCCGAGTAACAAATGAGACTGCAGAGAAGAAATTACAAAATTCACTCCAATAATTCAAAGCTATGAGTCCTTGAGAAAATTACCAGACAAAGCAAAAACTAAGTTTGATGCAGACATAAAAAATGCAATGGGCAAAACACTAGGAACAGTACATGTGACGTCACTTAAAACCCCATAACACTTCATATTTTCTTTTCAAATTACAAGATCTTTACAACCTTGAGCATCGAATTAGTCAATAGAGTTATGATCCAGTATGAAGTCCTTGTACCTTATTGTGCCCACGTGGGCCAACCTATGATCAACAAAGACCATTAGATGGAATGGGCCCACCGTGGATTGATTGTGGCCCCAATATTAGATTGGATGATCACATCCATTCAAATAAGGACCTACAAAATGGACAGCAAGACCAAGTTCAATCTTACCTTCCATTTTGCATGCCCTTAATCGGACCTCTGTGATTATCAAATCATGATTATTTTTTGGTGCAAGCACAATCTATGGTCAATTCCTTCTATCGAATGATCTTCATTGATAACTATCCCACTCAGCTATGCACTCCAAAAAGGTACAAAGAATTCATAACGGATCATAGCTCTCAATCGAGAATATCTTCAGCATGCATATCATTCATGCACTAAAGTTCGTCACCAAGTTCAAGTAACAGCAACTGTTCAACCTTCCTGTCATAGAGGACAAGTAGCTTTATATCCCGAGAAGTCTCTGACACTAGTTTGGCAATGCTGGCTGCAGTGGATTGATGAACCACTTCACGCTACTGAAGCACGGTGGATTTCTCAAGCTTGCAAGAAATAGCAGGTTGACAAAACAGTGTCAGGGTACTTTCAGTGGCCAACCAGCACTACTTGCAATGAAAGATAATAAAAGCCTTTAGCAATAAAAGGAGCATGCTTTAGTGGTACTTGTCGAATGTGGGGCCCACATGATATATATAAATGCCATCCTATCCATCCATCAGATGTGTCACATCATATTACCTCCAGGTGCCAAATGTCAACCTGATCCAGCACTCAAGTGTATCACAACATGGAACAATGTAAGAGGGGAAGCTTGCCCTTGATTTACATAGGAGCCCACCTGAATTCAGAAACAGCCTGATTTTTGGCTTGTCCCCTCTTCTCGACCAGGTGAAGGTGCTGAATGTCCTGGACTTCATATATACAACATGGTAGGCCCTCCGCCCATATCAACAGCGGATGTTCCCGCCCAACTTGTTCCCTGTGATGTGCCCACCAGATTAAGAGATCAGAGTGATTTTAGAGCCTGGGAGTACAGTGAGATGACACATCTAATGTGTAGAGGCTAGATTTTATTCATGAATGATGTGGCCCTCATGTCTGTCGGGTTTGCAGATTGGCCCCGTAAAGCCCCGAACGCATGTTTGGGCCTATATAGGGCAATCTACAATGAACCAAGGTGGGGCCCATAGTTATTTGGGGTCCCTGGACCATGGGGGACCAGATCCATGTGGTCCCACCGACCAGATCAAGGATCGGTCGGCGATGCATCGCCGTCCGGTGGGGCCCACTCGGTGTGATTTTTGGGCGCACGCCCTATTTTGGGTCGTGTACACCCCCTATGTAGGGTTCGACCCCAACTTAGCTTATGGTGGTACCAGTACTACTCGAGTGTGCCACATAATGAAAACCTTTATGAAAAGTCCTGGTTGAACACACTGGTTCGCTTGAAATTGAAGAACATGGAATTTTATTTGTGCATCGTGTGGGCTCCTCATCTGTCCCATACCATACCACTGTAGCTTATGGTCATAGCGAGCACACCCCACAATGAAAACATCAACGAAAGCCTCGGTTGAACAAACGAACTCGCTTGAAATTGAAGAATACAGAATCTAAGTTCAATTTCAAAAGCACAGGTCGGGAAAAGATACCAACGTTCCCTTTGTGAAGCAATAACAAAATGTGGCACAGAAAATCCAAGATGTGTCGAAATGGATGCGGTGGAATCAATTCTACTTACCCTCCCTTCAACCAAGTCCTGTGTTCCAATGTTAACTACAGTGCACCCTATAGCCTTTGCGGAGTTGAGGCAAAGGGTGTGGTTCTCATTCCTTTCCCACGGGTTGAGTATGCTTTTGGTGTTGATTGCTCTTTCATCGATTGTTCCAGGAACGGCAACATTGATTAGTTTGCTGCAATCACCAAAACAGCAAAAACAAAACAAACATTCAAATACCACATTCAAAATCTGATAAGATACTGTATAATGCGATCCTGAAAGTACCAGAGAAGAACTCCATCTTTTGCAAGTTCAAAAAGATCATTTGTAGCTGGATCTAAAGGAAGATATTTGTTTAGAAAGGGGTCATCTCCAAGGTAACTGTTGATATGGGCAACATAAGACGCCTTCTCTGATTCGCTGATTGTGTGCAGAAGGGTGGTTGTCGTGGCCTTCAAGAATGCAGATGAGTTCTTCGAGTCGCCCATTTTGGCAGTTGCACGGGCTTGCAGATTCAAATATGCCTGTCCATTCAGATAAGTTAGTCCACATGTCCTCCTCATCCTCTACTATCTCCAATAATAATAATAATAATAAAAGGAGCCAGGCGACCTCACCCGAAGAAAGGCTTCGAAATCGACCTCATCGGTTGTGTTTGGATATGACTCACCCAAAATCTTTCCGATCTCTTCCTCGCTAATTTTCTCTCTAAGAGCCTTAAGTTTCACCATTACGGGTGGTAAATCTCCAACGGTAACATGACCCGTTTGGCTCCTCATAGAAATAAACTAAACAAAGCACACAAATTCATGAGATGTGCGATTTGCTTCAACCCATGAAATCAAAGCCGTCTAAATCACAAGAAATTATTGAATTTGAAAAAGGTGAATTGATCATGATTTTTCTTTTTTTTTAGTAGAAAGTAAAAAAGGCATGGAATAATGCTTTTCCAGATCACAGTGCCTGATTTAATTGGACAAAAGGCATCTAATCTTTTAAGGTGTGTTTTTTTTTTTTTTTTTTTTTTTTTTTTTTTTTTTTTTTTTTTCTTTTTTACATTACAAAGAAGAGAATTTTGCATTTACAAATTACAATGCTAACTGCATTCAACAAATTGTGATACTTTGCTAATGTTTTCCTTCCTTTTTTTTTTCTCATTCTTTGAGTGAAAGAAATCAGCATGAATGGGAATCTAGTTGAATACTCACATTTGATTTAAGGCTGCGAAGCTCAACCTGAGTAAATTGGCTCTGAAGCCATTGATCGGAGACAATAACTCCCACGAAACTTGACATTGTTGCCACCGTCAGGGAAGATCTCCACTATATTCTCCTCGAATTTCACCCGATAAAAATCCAATAGAAAAACCAATAACAGTATCCCTACTCAGAACTCAATAACCAAAACCCAGATCAACAACATGATTTCAAAATGGAACTCGACAAGAGATCAGGAGATGGGGGAGAACACAATTCAGGAAGCATGCAATTGCGTGATTTGGATGTGCCTGGTTCTCCAACCTCTTCTTCATTTTATTCCTGAAGTAAAAAAAAAAAAAAACCAAAATTCAAAAATTAAAAAGAAAAAAGAAAAAAAAGTAAAGTAAATTTTCTATTACCTTTTCAGATATATATATATATATATATATATATAGACACACACACACACTATCGTAACCCAGAAATGAAATCAGAGAACCTAATTCAAGAAACATGCACACGGAGTGATTCTCACATGCATGGATCTCCAAATTCTTCTTGTATAGTTAGATTTCCCCAAATACAATAACAAACCATTTTTAGTAAAAACTGAAAGAAAAAAGGAAAGAAAATCTCTCCCTTGATTATTTTGTAAAGAAAAGCAACAAAACAACGGAATCCAAAAAAAAATAAAATGTAAGTGGAGACTGGAAAGAATGACTATAGGAAATATGTGGCGAAGTGATTTTCCCGAGCATGGATCTCCAACTTCTTATCCATTTTATTCTTCATAGAAAGACAAACATTCCAATAAGAAATTCAAAAGATCTATTTTTCTGCCATTTTCATGAGGAATTTCAAGGCAACCAAAACCCAGGAAATGAGAAATTGGAGAGAGTCCCCATTTAGGAAACATGAAATTGAGTAGTCTCACATGTATGGATCTCCAAATGTATTATTCTTTCCAATTGTAATAAACAATGTGAATAACCTAATAAAATCTCCTTTTTATGCTATTTTCTTGATGAAATTCAGAGGCAACCAAAACCCAGAAATGAGATGGGAAATTAGATAGAATGCAATTAAGGAAACATGAAGTTGAGTAATGTCATGTGTATGGATCGCCAATCTTTCATTTTTCATTTTTCATTTTTTTTTTTAATAAAAATGATGACAGGGTGTCCCTGCCCCTTATTAAGGCGAGATTATTCCCGGCAGATGCATGCAATCACCCACAAACCCCGTTCATCGGATAAAGGATGGGGAGAGGAATCTCTCATTCTTTCCAACCCTGATAGAAAAAAAACAAAAAATATGGTAAAAAGATAAAAGATCTCTTTCTTCTGCTACTTGGTGAATGAAATAGCAATCGAAACCACAAAATACAAGAAATGGAGAGAACCCAATTCATGTAAAATGCATTTGAGTGATTCCCTTGAGATTGATTCGCAATCTCGTATACTTTTTCCTCTGTCCAAAAAAACCATAAATCTAATAAAAATGAAAAAAAATGGGGAACTGAAATGGAGAAAAAAAAAATCAAAATTTCATGCTACTTTTCTCGATGAAATGCAAGAGCATCAAACCCAGAAATGAACTGAGAGATTGGAGACAATCCAAATCAGTAAATGTTATACCAAGTCTTTTTGTTCTTTCCATTCCTGATGAAAACCAAAAATGCAATAGAACTTTGAAAATATCTGTTTGCTCTTCTGCTATTGTTCTTAATGAAATGCAAAATCAATCTAAAAACAGACAGGAAATGAGAAATTGGAGAGAACATGATTCAGGAAATCAGATTCCGGATCGTTTCTTCTCTCCATTCCTGATAAATAATAATAATAATAATATAAAAAAATAAAAAAATCTAGTATTTTTCTTAGCAAAATGCAGAATCAATAAAAACTCAGAAAGAAAATGAGAGATTGGATAGAACCCAGTTCAGGAAATCGGATCCCAAATAATTGTTTCTCACCGTTCCTGATCAAAACCCAAAAACCACAATACAAAAACATTTTTTCTGGTATCATTCTTAGCAAAATACAAAAGCAATAAAAAAACACCCAGAAAGCAATGAGAGATCATAGGAACCCAATTCAGGAATTGCAATCCCAAATCTCTTGATCTTTCTCATTCTTGAATCAAAACCCAAAAATGCAATCAAAATTATCTATAAAAACTATTTTTTCTAGTATTTCTTGCTCCCCAAAATGCAAAATCAATAAAACATAGAGGAAATGAGATATTGGAAAGAACCCAATTCAGGAAATTGGATTCCAAATCTTTTTTTATTTCCATTCCTGATCAAAACCCAATTCAGAAAATGCAATTCCAAATCACTTGATCCTTCTCATTCCTGAGTTAAAACCCAAAAAAAAAATAAAAATAAATAAAAAATGCAATGATTTTTTTTTAAAATCCGTCTTCTCTACTATTTCTTTCTCAATGAGATGCACAACCAATCTAAAAAGATTCAAAACTCAGCAATCAAAATGATAGAGAATCCAAAAGAGAGAGAGAGGGGAGATAGAAACCTGTTGCAGAATAAAAAGCTTCTTCTTGAATGAGATTTGATGGGGCCCTCCTTTCTTCTTCTCTCTCTCTTTTCGCGCTTTAACTGTTCTTTCTATGATTGCATCTTTTTCCTTTTCTTTCTCTGTTTTTTTTTTTTCCTCAGATTTTGAGAGAGAGAGAGAGAGAGAGAGAGAGAGAGAGAGAATGAGAGAATGAGAGAAGCAAAAGGCAAAAGAGAGCAAAAAACGGTTTTTCTTCCCCTTCGGACCCGCGAAGGCTACTGTGGGGCCAGAGATTGAGAGGGAGAGAGAGAGAGTCGCGCGAGGAGATTGAAATGTGTAATTCGCGTCATGTTTACAATCGTCGCGCGTGTGAGGATCCGAGACGCTCATCAGCAGAGGGTCCCATTGCGTACCTGTTCTGTCCAAAAAAGGACACGGATTGTCAACTCTGTGGGGCCCACCTTGATATATGCGTCTAATCCATGCCGTCCATCCATTTTATCTGTTTACTATAGGACGCGTTTTGGCTTAATGACCCCAACACCAGTAAGCTAGCTGGTGTCGAAGCTCCGTGGGCCCACCATGATGTATCTTTCAAGGCTCTGTGGCCCCCACCATGATGTATCTGTTTTATCCATACTGTCCATCCATTTTTCCAGCTAATTTTAGGACAAGAGCCTAAAATTAAGGCCGATCCAAATATCAAGTGGACCACACCACGGGAAAACAGTGATCTCCACCGTTTCTTGTGTTATTACTCACGTGAGTTTTGAATCTGCCTGATTTTTAGAATCCTATCCTTCAAAACAGATGAACGGAGTGGATTTGTCATGTACATCTGTGTGAGCCCACACTGGGTCGGAAACGGATTGGCTACTCCCCTGCCGCTAGCCAATGGCTAGTGGTCGGTGCTCTGTGGGACCCACCATAATGTTTGTGTTTCATCCATGCCGTCCATCTACTTTTCTATATCATTTTAAAATATGAGACCAAAAATGAGATATATAAAAATCTCAAGTGGACCACATCACAGGAAAGAGTGTTGAATGAAAGTCGACCATTAAAAACTTTTCGGTGCCATAAAAGTTTTGGATCAAGCTGATCTTTGTTTTTTCCCTTCATCTGGGTCCGTATGACCTAATCAACAGATTGGATGTCAAATAAAAAGTACAATGTTCCTTAGGAGGATTTTAATGGTGGATATCAAATCACTATTGTTTTCCTTTGGTGTGGTGCACCTGAGATTTATATCCCTCTTAATTTTGGGTTCAAGCCCCAAAATGATATTTAAAAATGGATGAACGGAATGGATGAAACACATACATCATGGTGGGGCCCACAGAGCACGGCCCACCACAGGGTCATGGACATCTCGAGTTTGCCGTACGTGTGGCGCACCCAGTAAGTGCACCCCACTGATTTTTTGGTCGAGAAAAGCGTTGATACTTTGGCAGTGTGATGTATGGAACGCAGGCACTTATAAATTACTCAAAAATTGCATACGTGGCATATGATAATTCAAAGTTAACCGTCCAATTTATGGATCCAAGATTAGATGTACCATGAACAAAAAATTAATTTTTATTTGATCATCTGGAGAGAGTATCAATGGACATTTATTGGACGGTTAGTAATGAGGAATATCCAATGGCCCAATATCAACGAACAAGTGTACATGAATAAGAGGTTAGGATTACTCAACCAATCTGATTATTGGATTGTGGCTAAGAGACAGTGGGCCCCACAATATAGTCAGTTTAGTTTGAGTTAATATTTGCCACGTGTACAATTTCTGCATGGCACGTCTCAAGCGAGCATCGCGACATGCCAAATCGCTAAATAACTACCTTTTTTGGCCAGGAAATATTCACAATGGCCGAAGCCGCTTGTTGAGTGTCTTGGATCTCAAACAAATGCCTACTTGGTGCATTTCTACAAAATCCAGACCGTTCATCACGTGGGGCCCACCACGAATATGCCCTCTGGTAGGTTAAAGCACCAAACCGGTGATATATGTGAGGAAAATGAACAGATAAAGACTACATCCATCTAGTTCTTACACCACGTGATGAATGGGCCATATTAATTTTTGGGAAAGTATGCCCGTGATAAAGAACGGCAAGGATTTTTCACACATGTCCCACTTCGGCACGTATTCAGCGAAGCACTTCTTCAATATCGATTCGCGCGAATATCATTTGTAACCTCCTTTACTCGACCGTGTACGTTTTGACTCCAGATCGCGTGTAAGAAATGCGCTGGGTATTTCCGCTCTGACTCCTACTCTCCTATACATGCCATCACGGAAAGTGTGTGACAGATCAGATCCGTTCATCGAGTGTAAGAATGCGTTCATTTGATTGATTTCCAAAAATATGCTGGTGTGGTCATCAGGACGGCTATGTGAATAGGAAAGAAATGGACGGCCGATAAGTTGACAAATGAATGGCTCAGATTCACGTGCATGTTCGGCCAGAAAAGTGAAAAAAATATCAACGCTTAATGAACAAGTGTGGCCCACTTTGTGGGGACCACCTGAGAATCCCCGATCTCGTACTGAGAGTGGTTTCAGATGACTACTCTCGCGAGTAGCCATAGGCTACTGCACGTGAACATATCATCATGCAGAAATTCTCTGGCAAGATACGGCCGCTGACACACATGCACGCATCTACGTGTCCGATGTGTCAGGCATGCACGTGTAAGAACTCTGTGGGGCCACGTTGATGCATGTGATTTATCCACGCCGTTCGTCCGTTTTTCCAGCTCATTTTAGTGAATACACCCGAAATCAAAGCATATCCAAAGCTCAGATGAACCACACCACAGGAAACAGTAGGAAGAATGACGTCCACCGTTGAAACCTTCCTACGGCTCACAGTAATATTTATGTCATCCAACTTGTTCATGAGATCACACAGCTCTTGTTGAAGGGAAAACACAAATATCAGCTTGATCCAAAACCTCTGTGGACCCTAATAAGTTTTCAACGGTCGGTGTTCAATCCCACTGTTTCTCATGGTGTGGTCCATTTAAACTTCAAATACTCTTCAATTTTGGGCTCATATTATAAAATGATCTAGAAAAACCGATGGACGGCGTGGATAACTCACATACATCAAGATGGGCCCACAGAACCCTTATACCACCTAGCTACTTCCGTTGGGTTCACTACTTAATCTGCGTGCTGCACCTACACCGTCCAAATTATGTCCCATATCTGTGGATGCACACAGAAAGGGAAAACATGCAGTGCTTTGGACCCTGGTTGTTTTGCTATCTCCACACGTGTGGGACCTACCTACCTACACACAGGCACATGTTGCAATACAGAACACGTGTGCTTGATCAGATCTTTCCATCAGGTAGGACGGACTGTTTAGATCTTCTGTCCTTGAACATCAGGCCCTGTCAAAATCTCAGATGGGCCAGAGAACATGGACAGCCAAATAAATGTTTTAACCATCAGTTTACTTTGTATAACGTGAAGCAGCTCCTAATTTTTAGTCAGAAGATTTTAGCATTATTTACAGCCAGATGTAAGGCTGAGATTTTACATACGTGTTCCATATTGGCACACGTGCATGCATGCATGGACACATGGAATTAGAAAACCTCCTGAAAATATGAACCCTGAAGTTTCAAAACCAGGTCTGGGGTCCGTTTAAATGCCCATCACGTGAAATCCGTGTGAGTACTTGCGTGTATGTAAGGGGTGTGACTAAGTGTTAGAAAAAAAATATAAATAAAAACACCTGAAGCTCGTGAGTATGATTTTTCACCGTCATAATGTAAATAATACTCTTTATCCATGTATAGATTTTATGAAACTTTCAAGTCACATTCGCATTTACTACTCGTCACAAAATGTGTGGATTGAAGATTTTATTATTTTATTATTTAAGAAATTAAGAGGAGAATCTTCAGCCAAATGCAGTTGTTTTCAAGAAATAAATAAATTTAATAGTGTATTTTAATTCATTCTGATGATTTAATATAAATTAAAGAAAAAGTGCTGCCATTACGATTTCATCGTTGATAAACCAAAAATAACAATCCTCAAGTAAATGCCAATGATTTTAAAAGGCTGGTTAAAAAATTTATAATAATTATACTTTTCATTTACATTACTATGGTTATTGCACCAATTAACTTGATCTCATCTCCAAACACATTCACATGAATAAAGTGATAATGAATTTTTATATACTTTGTTTTTTACATGAAATTTTGAGTTTGCGGTTAGTTGAATTATACTGATTATTGTAACATATGTCCATTGGTTTTTGAATCCTCCTTTCCCTCTGCTAATGACTCTAATATTCAATTACATGAAATTCTTCGTGTTCTTACTATTTTTAAAATCTTATTTCTATTTCACAATTCACTAAAGGTCATGATTGTCGAATGTTGGAATATATATATATTTCAAACATTCCAACATGTAGCTTTTCTTATTCTCCTTAATAGATTGTTACAACGACAAACATTTTGCTCATCTTGCTAAATGGGCAAAAGTTCTATACCACCTTTTAAGCGCTCTAACTATGTTTACATTTTTTTATTGAACTTATTCATTCGGATGTTTAGGGTCTCACCCTCGATATTCTCTTTAAATAGTGATTTTACGTTAAGTTTATTGATAACTTTAGTCAATATTGATACTTCTTTGCTCTTTAATTTAAATCGCAAGTATATGATTTTTTTTTTCTATCTTTTAAACCTCTCTTTGAAAATATGTTTAAAAGGAAGATACAATCACTTCAAATGGATGACGAAGGAGAATACACCATTCATCGCTTTAAAAGCCTTTTAACTGCACATGGTATCTCTTATCACATCTCATGTCCTCACACGCCTAATTAAAATGAATTAGTGGAACAAAAATGCCATTACATAGTTGAAACCGGATTAACTTTGTCAACCCATTCTATTATTTTTTTTTCTTTTTAGGATAATACTTTTGCCACTAGTATTTTTCATTAATCGCATAACAACCTACACTCTTTATAATATTTCTCCTTATGAAAATTTATTTAATAATAAGCTCGACTATTTTGTAACTTTAGGTGTGCATGTTTTTCCTACATCCATCCCTATCAACACAATAAACTTTTGTTTCTCACCATTTTCTATTTATTTTTTTAGATACGATAAAAAATTAAAAAGAAGTTCTTCGATTACATTTCTAAAAAGATGTACATGTTTCATCAGGTTATCTTTGATGAGAGCCATTATCATTTTGCTACCACGGACAAGGCCCATCCTCTATCTCTTAGGATCTGACCCCAACCAACATTCCTCATTTACGTTCGCCAAACCACGTCTATTTAGGCCACATTTTTACATATCCATATATAAAACCCCATTCACTATTAATGCCCTGACTCATGGCCCCACCACCCCTATATCCTCTTCAAGATTCTTTAAACACATCCAATGACACTAACTCACAACCCGCTTCACCCTCCTCGTCTCATCTCCCCTCTCCCAACCCCACTTTATTGTCTTCCGACCTTCTCTCCTCATAAAATATCGAGATCCTATCTATCCCTCTGTCTACTTCCCTACCCACACTCCCAATCAAACCTCTTATATCAACTCACGCTTATAAACCACAACAAAAGATAACATTTTAAAATTAAAAGCTCTCATCACCACCAAGTACTCGTTGTTTGAGGCTCTTCAAGTCACTCTTATACCAGCCAAGCCTACTGTTGGGGGCATTGCACAAAACCTTAGGATCTAGCCTCCCGAACAAACCAGAATTATGGGATAACAATGCAATGAAATTCAATCAAAGCACAATCACACACCACACAAGAGATTTTTACGTGGAAAATCCTCAAAGAGGTAAAAATCACGGGACCTCGTCCAGATCAACAATCCACTATAAAGTAGAACGTTACAATCTTCGTCACTCATGCAGAAGCAAAATAAAAAATAAGAGAATAAAAAAGAAAACTGAGAGATCTCACCGATCACGAGGACGTAGAAGCGTTGAGACGACGGCTCCCTTCCGCAAGCTTCCTTTCTCTCTTTTCTCTCACTCTCTCACCCTAAACCCTTTAGCAAAACCCTTGTAAAACATTTAGGAAACCCTCTTGTGATTTTTCCGTCGTCAATGAAAAATCCTAAAAAACCCTTTTTATAGTTTTAGGAAACTCTTTTCTGCATCCCTGTTGTGAAAGGACTCAAATCCGCAATTTCGCACAAAAACTGCGTAACCTAGGACTGGTCGTAGAAATTTCAGGACTGGTCCTAGCCGCCTACGACTGGTCGTAGCTCACCTACGACTGGTCGTAGACCGCGAAAAAAATTAGCAACAATTTGCTGGACTTTGAGTTGTGCCAGGGCTCGAACCTACGACCGGTCCAGCGCCTCCCACGACCGGTCGAAGACCACCTACGACCGGTCAAGCAGCATGATGAAACCCTCCAAAATTTCAACCACTGCACCGTCTCTCCTCTGAACTGAGGAGAAAAACCCCATCAAATCTCTTCCTTTCCGACTCAGGAGGAATTCACCTTCTTCAAGCCAGCCAGATTTCTACAAACCTCAAACTTGCCCTTGAGCAAAGCCTTAGTCATCATGTCTGACCCATTATTGTCCGTGTGGACTTTCTCAAGCTGTAAAACCTTTTGTTCCAAAGTATCCCTTATCTAGTGATATCGAACCTCTATGTGCTTCGATTTGGAGTGCTGACTTGAATTCTTGCTCAAGTGTATAACACTTTGACTATCACAATAGACCACGTACTCCTCCTGCTTCAGACTAAGTTCATGTAGGAACCTCTTCATCCAAAACATCTCTTTACATGCCTCAGTGACTGCAATGTACTCGGCCTCTGTAGTCGACAATGCTACGACTTTCTGTAGCTTGCTCTGCTAAGAAATCGCTCCCCCTGCAAACGTGAACATGAACCCCGATGTAGACTTCCTGGAGTCTATGTCGCCTACCATATCTGCATCTGTGTAGCCCTCTAGCACAGGTTTACCGTCACCATAACATAGGCTCAACCTGGATGAGACTCTTAAATACCGCAGTATCCACTTCACCGCTGCCCAATGCTCTTTGCCAGGATTGACAAGATACCGGCTGACCACACCAACCGCATATGCTATGTCTGGGCGTGTACACACCATAGCATACATCAAAATTTCTACAGCTGACGCGTAGGGTATCTTCTGCATCTCTTCCACATCTGTCTTCGTCTTGGGACACTGCATGTCGCTCAATCTGAAGTGACCATCCAGTGAAGTACTGACCGGCTTCGCTGCATTCATATTGAATCGCTATAGGACTTTCTCAATATACCGCTTTTGTGACAGCCAAAGCTTCCTGCTGCTTCTATTACGGGTTACCTCCATTCCTATGATCTGTTTAGCCGGGCCCAAGTCTTTCATCGCAAAAGACTTGCCCAACTCCTGTTTCAGCCTGTCGATCTTCTCGATGTCTTTTCTCATGATGAACATGTCATTAATGTATAAGGGCAGAACTAAGAAATCACCATCTGAGAACTTACGCGTGAACACACAGTGGTCCGACTCCGTTCTGTCATACCCATGCTGTAACATGAACGAATCGAACTTCTTGTACCATTGCCGTGGAACTTGTTTCAGCCCATACAAGCTCTTCCTCAGCCTACACACCATATGCTCCTTGCCCTTGACTTCGAACCCCTCTAGTTGGTGCATGTAGATCTCTTCTTCTAGGTCATCATGGAGAAAAGCAGTTTTAACATCCAACTACTCTATCTCCAGATCCATGCTAGCTGTCAACCCAAGCAACACCCGTATGGATGTCATCTTCACCACTGGTGAGAATATCTCCTCGAAGTCTATGCCTTTCCTCTGACCAAACCCTTTTACCACAAGTCTGGCCTTAAACTTCGTCTATGAATTCTTCTGTTCAACCTTCTTTCTGAACACCCACTTGTTGCTCAGAGCTTTCTTGCCCTTAGGCAATTTCACCATGTCGTAGGTGTGGTTCTTATACAAGGATTCCATCTCCTCTTGCATAGCTTTCAACCACTCCTCCTTATGCTTATTGGTTAGGGCCTCAGAATAATCTTCTAGCTCTCTCCCATCAGTCAGCATAATGTACTCATGCAGTGAGTACCTCTTGGACGGCTGTCTGTCCTTAAATGATGTCCTTACCTGTGACTCAACGGGTGGATCAAGTGGGGGCTGCTCCCCCAGTCCATCTTCTGTAGGAACCCCCTTGTCCTCTGCACCTCGCTGTACTCCCCCATCATCAGGCACCATGGGAAGAATAACCGGATCCATGTCCTCTAACTCACCTGAACTAGGCTGGTTCTTCTCTGGCTTACCAATGTCTTTTATACACTGATCTTCAAAGAAAACCACATCTCTGCTCCTGATAAGCTTCCTCTTGGTCGGATTCCACAATCTGTAACCGAACTTTTCATCACCGTACCCTAAGAACACACACTGCCTGATCTTCATATCGAGCTTGGACCTCTCGTCCCTTGGTACGTGAACGGATGCCCTGCATCCAAACACCCTAAGATGACTGTACGATGGATCCTGTCCAGTCCACACCTTCTCGGGTACTTCTCCATTCAACGGGGCTGATGGAGACCTGTTTATCAGATACACCACTGTATGCATTATTTCTCCCCAGAACGTCTTGGGCAATTTCACATGGGATAACATACATTTGATTCTCTCAACAATGGTGCGATTCATTTGCTCAGCTACACCATTTTGCTGGGGGGTCTTGGGAACCGTCTATTCATGTCGTATACCTAGGGACTTGCAGTACTCGTGAAAGTCGCCAATGTATTCACCACCATTATCAGTGCGGATACACTTCAATGATCTACCTGTCTCTCTCTCGACCATAGCATGAAACAACTTAAACACACCAAAGACCTCGTCCTTGGATTTCAAAGCATAAGCCCAAACCCTCCTAGATGCATCATCTATAAAAGTAACAAAATACAATGCCCCACCCAAGGTTTTTGTCCTCATAGGATCACAAACATCACACTAAACTAAATCTAATGCATGCACTTTATTAACATGAGAAGCAGTTTTAACGAATAAAACTCTATGTTGTTTCCCTGATAAACAATCAAGATAGGTTTTGAGACGTATACCTGTCACGTCTGGAAGGAGTCGCTTCCTCGCTAGTACTTGAAGCTCCTTTTCACTCATATGGCCTAGACGCCTGTGCCACATATCTATAGCTGAATCTTTCGCTGCGTTCAACCCACCCTTGCATACACTGACACTTACCTTGTACAGGGTGCAACACTTCATTTGTCTGGCTGCGATCAACAAACCCTTGATGAGCTTCAGCGCCCACCAGCAAACTGGCTTTCATAGCCATCATCATCCAACCTTCCCGTCGACATCAAGTTGAGGCGAAGGTATGAGATATGCCTCACATCCCTGAGAACCAACGTGTAGCCCACATCGGTCTTTATACAAATATCACCAACTCCCATGATCTTCGATACGTCAAAATTTTCTATCTTCACAGTTCCATAGTAACCTGACTTGTAGCTTATGAAGAAATCTCTACGTGGAGTCGCATGAAAAGAAGCTCCTGAGTCAATCACCCAGTCGGTGTCCTGACTCGTAGCCGTGAGACATACATCGTGATCTGCTGAAAGAATAATAACAACGTCACCATCTGAAGCGACCACAGTGGAATCCGATTCATCTTCCTTCTCCTTTCCTTTTCCTTTCTTGTCATTTTTAGCCTTACGACATTCATGCTTATAGTGATCCTTCTTGCCACAATTCAATCATTTAACATCTTTTCTGTTACTTGACTTGCCTCTTGATTTATCTTTGGCCTTCCTGCCCTTCCTGTTCTTTCCTCTCCCCCGTTCCTGCGTCATAAATGCCTCTTGCTGAGTAGACCCCTGAGACTTCCTCCTTGTCTCTTCATTGAAGAGACAGCTAGTAACCTGTTCCATGGATATCTTTCTGTCTGGCGCGAAGTTACTTAAAGACACCACCAATGTCTTCCAACTGTCAGGCAACGAACTAAGCAATAGTAAAGCCTACAATTTATCATCCAGGACCATCTTCATAGAAAAGAGTTGGTTCACTATATTGCTGACCTCATTCATGTGCTCGGCCACAGAACCACCATCCTTGAACTTGAGATTCACAAGTCGCCTTAACAGAAAAATCTTATTACCGGTTGTCTTCCTCTCGTACAGCCCTTGTAGTTTCAGCCATAGGCTAGCGGCTAAGGTTTCCGTAGACACATGGTGGAATACAGAATCAATCAGCCATTGTCTAATAAACCCCACCGCCTTTCGGTCCAACTTCTTCCAATCATCATCAGACATATCCTTGAATTTTGCTGATACGCCTAAAATTGGAGAATATAGATCCTTGCAATAAAGCAAGTCCTCCATCTTAGCCTTCATATGGTCCAGTTAGAACCATTGAGGCTGATCATCTTTGATGAGCCACCTTCCATAATTCCAAGCCGATCTTACCCGTTCAATGAACTTAGCGCTCTGATACCACTTTGTTGGGGGCCTTGCACAAAACCTTAGGATCTAGCCTCCCGAACAAACCAGAATTATGGGATAACAATGCAATGAAATTCAATCAAAGCACAATCACACACCACACAAGAGATTTTTACTTGGAAAACCCTCAAAGAGGTAAAAACCACGGGACCTCGTCCAGATCAACAATCCACTATAAAGTAAAACGTTACAATCTTCGTCACTCACACAAGAGCGGATAAACAATAAGAGAATAAAAAAGAAAACTGAGAGATCTCACCGATCACGAGGATGTAGAAACGCTGAGACGACGACTCCCTTTCACAAGCTTCCTCTCTCTCTTTTCTCTCACTCTCTCACCCTAAACCCTTTAACAAAACCCTTGCAAAGCCTTTAGGAAACCCTCTTGTGATTTTTCTGTCGTCAATGAAAAACCCTAAAAAACCCTTTTTATAGTTTTAGGAAACTCCTTTCCGCATCCCTGTTGCGAAAGGACTCAAATCCGTAATTTTGTGTAAAAATTACGTAACCTATGACTGATCATAGAAGTTTCAGGACTAGTCCTAGCCGCCTACGACTGGTCGTAGCTCACCCACGACCGGTCGTAGACCGCGAAAAAAATTAGCAACAACTCGTTGGACTTTGTGTAACACCCCGAATTTTTTGCCAACCTGGGGTTAGGCGTCCTTAGGCGATGAGTCAACCATAACACCTTGGTAACCTCTCAGAACCCAATTTCAAAGCCAAAGAAATCACTTAGGATTAATTCCTTTAGAAATTAAGCATAAGTTAGCTAGCGTTACGCTAGAGTAGCTGTGAAATTGTCCATGAACACTTTAAATACGTTCTGCAAGACCCAAAACTTGTAGAATCAATGACGCTATAATACCCTGAAACCTACGATCAAACTCTAAACCCGTTTGCCCTCAGGAACCCTTTGAAACTCCGTATTGGATTTAGACCGCGCGTCGGAAGTCCGATACCTACAATTTTAGACCATTACGACTGCTTAGTTGGACTTGACAATCATTTTGAAAATCAAGCCCAACCGACATTCATAGGCTATTTCATTGAGTCTGGAGTGAAGAGAGTGAGAAATGGGTTAGATTTGAAAATTTTAATCCAAATCTATCACGTGACTTGGCGCGTTATTATTAAGCGTTCTGACCGTCAGAATTCAGCCAAATTACACCCTCGGATCAGGAAAAATTTCTCTTTCATATCATGAGACTTGTAGACCTGATTTAGGTACGATGACCACTAAACTGAAACTGGACCCGCCACGTGCGATCTATGAACTCTGCCGGACTGAAAACTGGGTGTGAGCAACATCCAGTGACCATGAGCTTAAGTCCGATTGCGTTCGACCATGGGACCTCCCGAAATGTTCTTTTGGATCGAAACAGCCCCGATTTGGTTATAACCTAAGTATACATTGTTCCTAAGTCTAAATAGGTGAGGTTTTAGCCTATATAAGGGCTTTAAACCCTCATATATCTCACTCATCCGAATTTGCTAGAAACCCTAGCTAGAGAGAGAGAGAAAGTGAGAGATTATGAGAGACCTTGTGAGAGATCTTCCTGCCGATTGCCCCACCTTTTGCACATACCGAAGCAACGCGTTGGAATCACTTTCCCGGTAATTTCCAACACACTTCTAGGTAAGGAAAACCCTAACTACTTGCTGATTTAGGATTCCATCGATTCAAATAGCAAAGTACCTTATACAAGCTTGTGCATTAGGTCGCCGCTACGCTGTTGACGAAGCGTATACGTTCCGTACGAAACGATACACGTCTAGGGCAAAAGGGTGAGGATTTTAGACGCTTTGATTGACTGATTTCAAAGCTTTCAATGTTGTTTAATAGTAGATTATCGACGGCAATGCCGTTTGACATGTACAACATGCTGTCCGTTTTCTGTTTCGTAAACGTATGGAAAATATGAGATTTAGGGCATTTTAGTCATTCGTAGGGAATACTGTTTACATCCATATTTTGCTGAAATGTTTGCCATAGCTTTTTGTCGTGTTAGGATATTAGGAATGCGTGCATGATCGGTTTGGCGAAGAGATTCGCCCTAATACGCATTTTGGGTCGACATACGCTATGTAGACTAAAGTGTGTAGACTAAGTGTTTGCATAAATGTTTGTACTAGTATGTATTGAGTAAATGGAGTTGTGAATAAGTGTTGAGATTGAATTCTCAAGTAACATGCTGATGTAAATGATTTCCATCATGTTGGCTATATGTATTGATTTCATTATATATATGAAATGCATGTGTTGGATGATTTGCTTAAGTTGTATGTTATAACATGTTTCAACATGCTTATATTGTTGTATTTCATTTCCATTACTCTCATACGATTATTAATGTTGACTTACAAATGTTTAGGGCTATACTTAGTCCAGGCAGTCGGTAACAGAGTAAATTCGTGGTTGACTTATATTTGCCACGAAGGACGCGTCGATAAACGCGAGTTGTATTTTCAGTTGGCGGCAGTGGTTAGGCCACACGAAGTGTTTCACGCACTTCATGTCGTTCGACTTAAGATGCGCTCGTACTAGTCGAGCCCGTCAAGTAACCCAACTGGCCGTTGTATGTTCACCATGTATGAGTCATAACTGCTTGAACCTAGGGTACTGAACTTACCATTGGAAACCCTGTTAACCATGGTACCTTGATCCATAAAGACTCATGAGCCGGGTATGGTGGTATGGGACATCGTGGTCGAGCTGTCGGCCTACGCCGGGGCTACAAACCTCCCCGTAGTGACCAGTGAGCACCTATGACTCGTGAGCCGATTGTGGTTGTATGAGACACTACATTCGAGCTGTCGGCCTACACTGATCAGGTGACGAGCCCTTTGTAGTGGCCGCAAGAGTATTCTAAGTCTACGGGAGGCGATGACCCTTCCGTAATGATGAGAGTACAGTAGGCCTGTATTGATAAGGTGATGGGGGAGCGGTACAACGAGTGCGAGCAATAGCCCTGACAGCCCTTGCAGCGACCTATAAATTTAACATCGTATGAGATTACTATGAGTGACGACCCTAGACAGGATCTGTGTTGGGATTGATACAAGCAAGGTACCTTAGTTTTCCAATCCTACTGTATGAAAAGGACTAATAACAACTCGGTAATCATTATCCATATCGCATTGCATGTGCCTAAAAGATGTGGAGCACTGAGGAACGCAAGCATACCGCGGGCATAAGATGGTGCCGTATGAGGGAGTATGTCGGTGAGGGCATCTATCATGTCATTTCATGCATGCATTAACAACAGTATCTAGAAATGTTTGATTATTTGATTTACTATTAATGTGTGATTGATTTGATAACATGCTAATCTTTGCTCTCTTATCCCACTGAGTTGATCACTCACTCCCACGTTACGGGATGGTGTTTCGAACACCCACCAATCCCTATTTTAGTTGCAGGTGATGGCACTGCTTGTGAAGTGGAGCCGGACTTATATGATGATGAGGAGAACTTCTCCTCCGTGTTTTGATCGACGGGATTACAGGGAGGTTGATTAGACGCCTTGACACTTGTCATTTTATTTTTGGAGCACTCATGTATATTATTTTCTTTCCATTTTTGGAGTATACATGTATTTAATTAACCTGGTAACATGTTCACACTCTGGAGACTTACAATCAATTATATATTTTATGTATTTATCACAGTCTTTCACTTGCTAATTTAACTGTCTCTGGAGTATGATATGCTGTTTTGGCTTAGTCTCAATCTTGTTTAATGTCATTCTACAGACAACATGCATTTATCATTATCTATGTTGCATAAGTTACATTCTGGAACTCGGGTGTTGGGTTTCTACCCGACCCCCGATTTTCAGGGTGTTACACTTTGAGTCGTGCCAGGGCTCGAACCTATGACCGGTCTAGCGCCTCCCACGACCAGTCGAGTAGCGCGACGAAACCCTCTGAAATTTCAACCACTGCACCGTCTCTCCTCTAAATTGAGGAGGAAAACTCCATCACCTACAAGTTACACTCAAGCGATGAAATCAATCAAATAGCATGTATCGATGGTTCTTGAGTTTGATACCTCAGCAAAAACAATGCATATTGACCGTAGTTCCTCCGAGATCTACACAGAATATAATGGATTGTAAGTGAGTCTACATAATAAAACAACATTATGATGGTATTATTAACCGCTATAAAGTATACCTTAGGCCATGTTTGGAAGGGCGGCCTGCGCTGGAGTAGGTTGTATTAGGTGGGATAGGCTTCTCGAATCCACCCCTGTCCGTATAGCTGTCTGTTTGGGCGGCAATGGATTAAAGACGGATAGGATTCGACGCTGGATTCGGCTGAATTTCTTATTGGATTTGGGAGTTTTTCGTTGGTACTTGTAAAATCTCGTGGATCCAACGCTGGATTGAGATCCCTTCTCGTTGCCATTCTCACGCTTATCTGTAATCCATCGTACGGAGATAGCGGGATGGGTTCACAGAGGGTTGCGATTTGGCGGTTTGGCGAGAGAGATGCTAGCGGGAGTATTTTTTTAGCACGAAATGGGGTTATAAGAACCACTATCAGGTCGCGATGGCCGTCTTCAGTCGACCGAGCGCTGCCATTGCGAACTGACGGTGTTCTCGAGCTGAGGTAGGTCCTCTTCCTCACCCACTGAGCTTTGATAGACCTAATTTGTCTTGCATATTCCAGTAAGGCCTGATTTCTGTTGCGCCTGAGAGGGACATGAAGGTTTTGCATGCAATCCCATGTCATAACCCTTTGTCACCGGTGAGACAGGCCCTTCGAGAAGGAGTTGGCCTGTGTGGCTGGCGGCGACGACTTTGTTTGGAGTTCTGATATATACGGGGGTGGCTTTTTAGTTGATATGTCATATATAATATTTTTTTGGGATCTATCGATGTTGCCTTTCTTACCAAAATCTGTTGTATTTAATTCACTCCTATTGTTGGATTTTCTATTGTTGGTATATCTCAGATGGATTTTCTGTTATTGGTATATCTCAGATAGATTTTCTGTTGTTGATATATTTATTGCTAGATTTTTTGTTGTTGGTATATCTGAGATGGATTTTCTGTTGTTGGTATATCTAAGATAGATTTTCTGGTATATCTCAGGTGAATTTTCTGTTGTTGGTATATCTATTGCTGGATTTTCTGTATGTATATATCTCAGATGGATTTTACACATGTTGGTATATCTCAGGTGGATTTTCTAGTATATCTCAGATGGTTTTTCTGTTGTTAGTATATCCATTGCTAGATTTTCTGTTATTAATATATCTCAGGTGAATTTTACACATGTTAGTATATCTCAAATGGCTTTTTGTTGTTGGTATATCTATTGCTGGATTTTCTGTTGTTGGTATATCTTAGATGGATTTTCTATTGGATCTCAGACGAATTTTCAAGGAATGCATTAGAATCTTGTTATTAAGAATCATGTTTTCCACATCTGGAGCATTTTTGTTTTGTTGTATTATTTTTTAGGATGTTTTTTTATATGGATTGCATCAGAATCCTGTTATCACTCCTGTTTTTCACATTTAAAGCTTTTTTTTAGGGTTGTAGTGTTTCTCAGCATGTTTTTTAATATGGATTCTTACTATGATATTTTGTGAAATTTTTAGGATCACATTAAGTTTGACAAATCTAAATATCTTTAAACTTATATCATTTGGGTTTTCTTTGAGTTACATAAAGTGGAAATTTGTAGACTGTTCTTCTGAGAATGATTTATTTACAAATTAAAGTGGAGATTTGTAAACTGTTCTTCTGAGAATAGACTATTCATCTGGATTGTTACATAAAGTGGAGATTTCTGGACTATTTGCAATAGACTGTTCTTCTTAGAATTTCTATTTACTTAGTTGGAGTGTTACATTGGTATATCTTAGATGAATTTTCTGTTATTAGTTTTCCTCAGAATCCAATTATGAATTTTTCGATTTAAAGTACATGTATACATCACAGTTTGATCAAAGCTATCTTCATTTGCTGATCTTTGTCCATGCTTTTTTTTTTTTCCTGATAAATTAAATAAGATGAAATCAGGTTCTTTGTTCATATACATATTCTGTTCTTACATTGATTATTATTTTTAAATTCTAGCCCAACACGGATTACTGTAACTTTTTATATGTCACTTGTTCTTTTTCCTCTCTTTTTCATGTATGACTTATCTCTAACATCCGCCGTGGTTCTAGTAGTTTTATATATGTTACATTTTTTACTGCCATATATTTTTTGAGATCTGTATCATACCACTGTCACGTGATGTGGTCTATTGGATACGTGGACATGTTCCACAGTGATAGTGAAATAAACAGATTTGATGTGAACTAAACTGTAAACCATGTGGGCCCTTTGTGTATCTTATTGGTGGATATCCAATCACTATTGTTTTCATGTGGTGTGGTCCACCTGAGATTTATATCCCTCTAATTTTTGGGATCACACCTAAAATGATATGTCAAAATGGATGAACAACATGTTTTAAACATATAAATCATGGTGTGGCGTAGAGAGCACAAACCACCAGCCATGGAGCTTGTGGCATGGGGAGTAGGCAATCCATTTCCTGCCCAGTAATGGTTGTAACTGACTTTTCTAAAAATTCAGGCAGCAAGACTTCAATCCCATGGGATTGCATGCAATACCATGCCTGGCCAAACACGCCAAGAGCTACAATCCTAAGTTTCGTCCGCCTGTCCAAACATGCCACTATCTGGACCACTGAATATTGCAATCCCATGGGATTGCATGCAATCCACTTACGCAGCCATTACGACCTTAAAAACGTTGCCATCCACCCTAATACAATCCATTCCCATGTAATCCACCCGTCCAAACACGCCCTTATTGTTAAAGGCTTCCGTCAACAACTTAGGATTCATTATAGTGATACCTATAGCCCAGTTATCAAACATACTACGATTCGGCTAGTTCTTTCCATCATCATCCACTATGGATGACCTATCAAATAACTTGATATTTAAATTGTATTTTTATATGAAGGTCTTTACCGAGGAAGTGTATATGATGTAACCCTAAGGTTTTGTAGACCCATCTCATCATACTCATGTGTATAGGCTCTACAAAGCTTTTATGGGCTTAAGCAAACCCCATGTACATGATATCTTTGGCTTACCAATTATCTTCAAGGTCTTAACTTTATGACCTTTATTGTGGATACCTTACTTCTTATTCAACATTAAGATGGAGATTTGACCATTTTACTAGTATATATAGAGAACATTATTCTTATTGGTAACCGAAATGAGACTCTTTCCACCCTTTTAATAGTTTTTTGTCGACTTTTTATAATAAAATATTTGGATCCAATTCATTATTTTATTGGTATTAAAGCGCATCACACTAAGTTAGATTCGTACCTCACCTTATTCAAGTATATTCGGGATCTTATATATCGAATAAATATGTAAAGAGCAAAACCTTTACATTTACCTATTATATCAAGGTTTAAACTCTTGAAGTTTAATAACAATCCTCTATCAAACCCTCGCGAATACTGGAGTGTTGTGAGAGCCCTACGATTTATCATTTTTACCAAGCTAGACATTGCCTTTGCCATTAACTGAGTGCATTGGTTCATGTATACTCCTCATTTAATATATTGGTTCGTAATCAAATGTATTCTTTAATTTCATAAGGGCATCATATCAAATGGTCTTCATTTTTACAATATCATGCTTACCATCTGTCATGCCCAAGAATTTAGGTACCCGATTAAGGCTACTCAATACCCGAATTCTAAGCATGTGAGCTAAAATTTATATATTATCATTAATGCACAAGTAAATACTTAATCCCACAAGACTACGAACATTCAAAATAAATGAGGATAAGTACTAATTTCAAACTTAATTAAATGACATTGTACTATACCATGTACAACTGAAGCGGTTAATTAAACTAAATCACTTATTACATTAATATTTGAAGTTTTCAAACTAAGCCTAATAATAATGCAAACTAATAGTAAAAGCTTGTCTGATCGAAATATTCCAACTCGGCACCTTATAAGGTTTAAATTAACATTAGTATAACAACTCAGTAAGATCATCTCATACACAAATATGAATTTTTAGATTTTACATGTTTTTAAGTAAAATGATATATTTGAAACGATTGTAATAACATAGCTTATGATAACATCAAGTATAGGAAATGCAAAAATGAAATACATGCGATACTATCCATGCATTTACATAAATAATTAAATAAACGTCCATCATTAATTACAACACCGTACTCAGTGTATGACCATGTTTCATTAATGCTCACGCACCAGTATCTCTTGGTAAGGGACTCATTTATGCATTAGCTAATCAGACTACTATTCTAATTATACTTCTGACGTATGTCCGTGTATACGATTGTACTTATACACCATACACAAAAGAGACTCCGAAGGATCCAACGAGTTCTAGGGTCTTTCACCCAATGGACATGATTGTTTTACTTGCTAGCTTTAGGGTCTTTCACCCAAGGGACACGATTGTCATACTTGCTTTTACCATTTATTTTTTAATAAATAAAAAATAATGATGCATGATATAGACGTGATAAAATTGCACAATGATTACATTTACAATAAACAACCTCATTTAAATAAATACAATGAACTCATAATTTTTAAAACAATATTACAGATATTTAGAACCCTTGAAAATGTCCGAAAATCAAGTTGTTAATTGTAATAGACTATGTGTAATACTCCGTTTCTTTTAAACGGTGGGTTCCCCTGTTGCCTTTGGTGTGGCCCACTTGAACTGTGGATGGCCCTCATTTCTGGGCACATGCCCTAAATTTGATGGGAAAAACTAATGAATGGTGTAGACTTATCACATGATTCCTGTGAGGCTCATTCTCTTAAAAAAATAAAAAAATCAAATCATAAAGTGACGTGCCCCCATGAAGTGAATTCTCCTCCACGATTCTCTCTCTTTCCTACTTCTCCACGGTACAGTTGCGGATGTGAACCCATCCACCATGCATGCCATCATCATGGTGGGACCCACTCCTCAATCTAAACCACCAACTCACCTGACATTATTTTTATACCCTATTTCTCATGCTATCTATAGAAAATCATAGAGAAAATCATAAAAGAAAGATTGTGAGAAGAAAAAGAGAGATTTAGAGAAGGGAGAGTATCTGTGAGGGTTCAACATCGAGTTCATGGCTCACTGACTCAATCATCAATGATGTGTTGTCAGTTTTTTCAGCATCCCGTGCAACTATTCTAGAGAGAGATCCTGAGTGGAGGTAGCTATATCGATCCGTTCCACCAAGTTGACTGAATCTGCCGAGTGCAACTCAGCCTGCCGAGTACGGGCTAACCCGAAGATCCTTCTATAATATCTGATTTTTATGGAGATGGACGCATTTATATGAAATTCTACTTCCCAATTCAGGTCGAGTTCAGAGTTGGTCAATCCAAGTTAGAACACGTAGAATCAGTATCGCTTCAGATTATTTTTCTCCAATCACACTATTTTTTCATAGCAGGTAGGTGATCATTCCCTATTAAAAAATTCATAAGTAATTCCCTTATATAATCTAGATATTGAGATATTCTTTATCTAAATGAATCAATGCAAATATAATATTTTTTTTTCCATTTAATATTATCTAGTGGTGATAATGAATATTTATTATGTGAACATAGACACTATATCTGTCATATTCTCTTGTAAGTTGATGCATTTTATGTAAAAAAATTTTATGCAATGATTCTTACGGGTGCTCTGCCCAGGATCATTCCCGAAATGATCAGTACGACACGGGTGTTCTGCCCAGGGTCATTCCTAAAAGGATCGGCACGGGTGCTCTACCCTAGGTGATTCCCTAAAAAGATCAGTACACATGGGTGCACTGCCTTGGGCTTTTGTCCTTAAAAGGTTATATATACCGGTACTCTGCCGAGGGTCATATCCTGAAAGGATCAATACCAGTGCTCTGCCGTGTGTCATCCCCTAAAAGAATCAACACACATGAGTGTTTTGCCCACTCCAAACCTTAGTATGTTTTAAAAAGTTATGTTAAACAATTTATTCATTTTATATTCATGTATGTCAAATTATTAATTATGATTTTAAATCCAATGTTCGTCTTATTTTGATTAATATGTCAAGGTTAAATTTGGTAATATTTGTGAGGCTTTCAACTCGGGATTGATGTGATCCTATTGAGTTGTCAACTCATTATATTTTAACCATTTTAGGTTGTGAATATTTTAAAGATGCAGGGTACTACTATTAGTAGTGAAACATTGAATGTGGTTAAATGCATGTGGCATGTCATTTTACATAGGATCAATTTTATTTTATTTTAAAACTCTGAATGTAGTAATGTTTGACTTAATTTTCTTACTTCAAGTTAAGTTAAATAATTATGCATCGATGTAGTAACAAATTATGTAATTAGTTATCTTAACATGCGTTTGAATTTTAAAAATTGTGGGCTATGATGGGAGAATATGAAATGCATATGTAACTGTCATACTTTATTTTTTTATAGGTCACGGGTCTGAAATTCAGGTCCTAGACATTATATTCGGGTACTCGAATTTTGGGGCGTGACACTGAAATTGAATTTTTAAGAAGGAAAGGGCTGCATTATGAAATAGATAGAAAATTTATGATAGCAGCCCCTAACTTTGTTAGAATTCCTAGACAGATTCGAGATTTCGATTTTTATATGAATATGACCATACTTTTAACAAGTTAATAATCAAATAAAATTTTATATCTACTAATAAAACTCTAAAGATAATAATATTAATATTTTTTATTTCAAATGAAATTCTAAAATAATTTATTTATTCCATTTTATTTATTTATTTATTTTTATTTTTTGATTACTTAAGACTACAACTTTTAATCAATTTAATATATAACATACTAATTTATATTTAATTACTTTAAAATTATATCTAATATTGCGATTCTATTACTTTAAATTTAAATCAATTTTAACATTCAACAATAATTTCAAAATAAATTAAACATGTTATTAAATAATTCAATAGTTTAAGAATAAAAATTCATTAAATTGATCTAATTAACAACTAAATTAGTCTTAAGTTACCTAATTATTATAAACTAATAATATATAATATGATTAACTTATATTTAATAATTATAACAATCTATTTTCAATTTATTTCATTAATAAATCTAAGTTTAATTTAACCACTTATAAGTCACTTGACTTAAATTTAGATTAAATCATCCAATATGGATTAGTTGTCCTAATATTTAGAATATAAGTTTGAAGAATTTATTATCCAATATAAACATACATATTCAATTTTAAAAAACTCAAAATTTTAATTACCAAGTTTAATTAAGAATCGACCCAATTAATCTTAATCATTAATATTAAAGTTTTAAGTGTTAAATTAGATAATTCTAAATAATAAATAAATATATTAAAACTTTAATTTTCATAAAGTGATTTAGTTTAATTAATTCTAAAGTTATTAAATTATTTTTAAAAAAAAAACTAAACAAGTGAAGCTGACTTTTATCAAATTTCATAAATAAAATCTTATTAATATTTATTCTAAACAAAATTTATTTAAATCAATTAATCTAACAAAGTTAATTTAAATTGATTAATCTAATACATAGCGAAGGTCTAAATTTAGTTAATTATATTTAATTTCAATAATGTCTAATTTTAAAATTTTAGAGCTATATTATAATTAAACTATACAAATTGACTTTATTCAACTAATATTAAAATTCAAAATTAAAATGAAAATATAAATAGAATTTTTGGCAAGGTTAATTTAAAGCATAAAAATTTAAAAAAATAAAAAAAGAATTCATATGATAAATTGAATAAATCTAAATTTTGACATGTGAGGAGAATCAATTAAACTATTATATAAATTTAATTAATTAATTTAAATAAAATTGCATAAAATTTTGGATTTAAATACATAAAATAATCTAAAATTTTAAGTTTCGCATAAGATTAACTACCATTGAAAAATAATTTATTAATCCAGCTTGACACAACCTTGATTCAATATCTCTCTCTTGCTATACACGAAGTTCTCATTCTCTCTTTTGTTTTGTTTTTTGTTTTTTTAATTATTTGTTTGTTTGTTTGTTTTTTTAAAGGGAATGAGAAACGGAATGGAAGAAGAGTGGGCGAATATGACTAGACAATTTCATCGATTGGACGGTTCAGATTGGTGGGAGGGTCCACCATGATGAAGGTTACGACATGGTGGTACCCAATACTATATGAAAAAGGAAGATGGCGGGAGAGAGTCGGGGAAGTGAGTTTGGCGGTCACGTGCTTCAGCGCGTCACTGCAAATTTGATTTGATTTTTTATTTTTTAAAATGTGGTGGGCCCCACTGTGATGCCATGATAAATCCACTTCGTCCATCATCTTAGCCAGGCCATGAGAGGACATGGGGCTGAAAATAAGGTCAATCCAAAACTCAAGTGGGCCACACAAAAGATGACAATGGGGTTGGTTCCCATCGAAAATATGGGTTGTCACACCATTACAGTTTATTCCGATGCTTACTAGAGATCCCAATGATAGATATCCGGCCCACCTTTAATGGTGACCGTCTATCATGCATGGAGTCTGGGCTCAAATTCGGAGAGGGTCTTCCATCATGTAGGCCCTTAGATTAGGACCATTCACCATTCATCATCAGGGGTCGACCTTTGATACGGATCGTCGTCTGTTATGTGAGACCATCTTGATGTGGGTCATCCATCGTCAGCCCACCTTCGATGTACCATCTATCATCATGTATGATGGGCTGATTTTGATGTGGGCCGTCCATTAATGCCTTAAAGTTACATGTATTAATGAAAATTTACCTTTTTGTTTTTTAACTCTCTCTCTCTTTCTCATCTCTCCATGTAATAGACCACCTATATTAAAGATTGCCCCGCATGATGGATGGCCCATATCATAGACGGATCACATCAAAGGTGGGCTCCCCATGATGACAATGGACATTGAAGGTGGACCCCAAATGATGAATGATTAACATTGATGTGGTCCACTAAGTGGTAGCAGCTTTTAAAGAGGAGATCATAAGACTAACTTTTAATAATAAATAGATTTGCTGGTGTTAGTAAGATATTCAATTGGCATCTATCTACCTTATGCCCTACCGTGGGGCCCACAATTTGAACGGTTTAGATTTAGTTTTATGCCACGTGTATAATGGACAGAAAGCACGCTCATGATCCACCATAAACAGCCAATGCATGGAATGATCCTTTTTTTATCTCTCACCTTTTCTTCTCTCTCCCATTACCATCATCAAGCTATTAAAAGTGGAATGATCACATACGTCAAACCTACGGTAATTACCGTATGCTCGAGATCTGTGGGGCCCACCGTGATGTATGGTGCATGAGGTGGACCCCACTTTGAAGATGACATAAGCAAAAATAAGGCTGGAAATCCCTCCATACAGAATGTACTGCTTGATTAAAATTACCCAAATGTCCTCATCCAACGTGGATGAGTGTGTGGCCCACCTAATTAGTGGGCCCACCTTATGGAGCGTTCAGATTTTCCACACGTTTGCAATCCATGATGACATTAATATTTATCATGGCTTTAAGACTGAGTCGCTCGGTCCTGAGTCGAGTCATGTCAGGCCGAGTCACTGGTGTTGAAACCGATCCAACTCGTCCTAGTCTGAGTCGACTCGGAAGAGTCACATCTGACTCGGACGAGACATCAACCCCTGATTTTATTGAGTTGAGTCACTGCAATTCAATTTGGCTGAACATCTAAATGCGACCTTAGGGCGTGTTTGGATACTCAATTTAACTGAATTGCGATCCGTTTGCTTTGTAATTGAGGAAATTATCCAAGTTGGACAAACCATAATTGCAGTTTCAAGCGTTTCAAGTTGTTCATCAGGAGTGGAAAGGCTCAGGCGGCACGTCTGAGTCGACTCGGACGAGTCGTCAATCAATGATCTTTATTGAGTTTAATCATTGCAATTCAATTCAATTCAATTGAACATCCAAATGTGGCCTTAGGTGTGTTTGGATGTTCAATTTAACTAAATTGCAATCCGTTTGCTTTTTATAGAGGATGGTCATTCGATGTGCGTTGGATGGTGCTAGCCATACTTGGGAAATTCATCTCTATTGAATGGAGTCACTACATTTTGATTCAATTGAATAAACTGAACTGAATAACAATCCATTCTATTGCTTGTAGACAAAATGGCCAAAGTTGGATTTTCGCCATTTTGATTCACGATGACAACCGAAACCATAATTCCAATTCTGAGCATTTCAAGTTGGAATTAAAACAATCGCGAATGCAATTTAGAGGATGATCATTCATTATGATACTCTGGTCATTTCGCCTTTATTGAGTTATCGCAATCCAATTCAATTGAACATCCAAACACGGCCTCGGGGGTGAATTCCTTGTTGAACTGAATTGCAACTCACTCAATTCATCAAGAGAGGAAATGACCGAATAAGGTGGCGCCATTTCAATTCATATTGAAATTCCATGCATCCCAAGTTGGATTTGAAACAATAGTAATTCCAATTTGAGAACTAGTCCCTCATTATGAATTCAGGCTAGCAAACTCAGGACTCAGGCTCGACTCGATCCGGCTACCAATCTTACTCGGAAGCTGAACTCGGTGTTGCGATTCAGTCTACTATGGCCGTTTTAGTTCTTGAAACTGAATTGGATTATCACAATTCAATTCAATTACACATCCAAACACAGGACTAATTGAACTTTTAGCTTAGGGCACGTTTGGTTGCACCAAATATCATGATATTTGGAGCATCCAAACATGCCTTACCATTTAAAATAAAAATAAAAAAAATCTGTAAACGAAATATCAGGAAATTCCCAATCAAGCCCACAAATTTCAACAAACAAACACAATCTCATTTAAAAAAAAAAAAAAAAAAAATCTCTTTGATTCATCGATGGACAGACGGATCAAATACAAACAACTTCAAAATAGAATTCAAATCCTCAACAATGACCAATCATCTGAATTTAAATTAGAACGCCCCCTCTCACTATAATTAAGCACCACACTCATCAAAAATCTTTCTTATAACCATACTATAAATCCAGTAAAAACCACCAAAACCAATCCATCCAGCGCACCGAGTCCGGTCCTATAAGAAGAAGCCGACGTCGAGGATTTGGAAGAAGACCCATCTCCCGAACCATCCGATATAGCATCGCCTGCTGGCGCAATGTTGGGAGCTGGGGCAGGGGCCGGTGACGGCGGCGGGGGAGCGCCGAAGATTGCTTCAGGTAGAAGGACCTTATCAACTTGATACAATGCAACTGGGTCAGTTGAATGGACACTGCTACTAACGTTTGTGTTAGACCATCCAGAGCTGACATGGACTGTCCCAGTGACGTCGGTGAAGTTCAACGTGTAGGACCCGCCTGCGAGCGTGCTGACCGGGGCCGATCCACTGAGACTTTTGAAATCAGAGAGAGTGTAGTATTGGGGCAGTGCATGGAAGAGGAGGAGAGATTTGAGCTGGTCTTGAGTGAGGTTTGAGAGAGAAGGCTTTTTGAGAGATGAGAAGGCATCATCTTTTGGAACAAAGATAGTAATTCCTTGTTGGGTGTTGTTTGCTTGATCTTGGAGTGTTTTGATTACTTGGGTTGATTGGAGATAGTTGAGGAATTTTTGGAATGGGCCAGCTACTGAGAGGAGAGCTGCAAGGTTTACGAAGTCGGGGGCTGGTGCAGGGGCCGGTGATGGGGGTGGGGACGGCAACGGAGATGGAGACGGAGATGGTGATCCAACGGTTTGAGAGGTGGTGGAATGAGAATTCAGTAGGACTAGTGTTGTGATTATCATGAGTATCTTGGGAAGCTCCATTGATGAGTGTGGTTTCTGCAAGATCAGGAACTGATCAATGCAGGTAGATTTCTTCCTTGTTTCAATCATGGGTGTGTTTGGTTGCACTAAATATCATGATATTTCATGATTAATCAGTTTATTTTGGTAGAAAATTTCATGATGTTTGGTGTAACCAAACACACGGCAAAGGAAAAAAAATTGTTGAAATGGTTATATTTATAGAATTTCTACTAAACTCATTGATGTGAACGATCCAGGCCGTTTGTCAAGTGGGGCATGATGTGTATGCATTTCGTCCTTAAAACTAGGTCGATCTGATCGTTCGATGGGCGGGCCAGGCCATATATGCATATGATAAATGGGTGGTTAAAATAAACTGTTACAGTTGGCCATATTCGATTCACATTTGTGGCCCACTTGATGAAAGCACTGGCTTAAAGTTTGGGCCATTGAATGTTCATGGCCAGGCCAGCCTGATGATCGGCCAGGATCTTGCACAGATGCACATGGGTGTCGTTTGTATGACTTTAGTCAGATCTTTGTACCAACCAATGATTTTTCTTGTCTTTTAAGGTGAGTGTTTGGTTGCACCAAATTTCGTTACATTTCATGATATTTGGTGCAACCAAACGCGCCCTTATATACAAGAACAGACACCTCACCAAAACCAGATCTTTTCAATTTCAATCCAAGAAACTAAAATAACAGAAAGAATCAAATCAACTAACTATCATTTAGATCTTAGTCATTTCAATCCAAGAAAAATGGCTCCTAAAAATCCCCATGGACATAAATTGCAATCCAAATAAATTGCACTAATGCTGTTAATTGTCTATCTTATTTTGTTTTTATGGGTTAAAATCCTTGTTAACAAACTTTTTACACAAAACCCAACTCCCCAAACCACACAATTTTCAAGCTATCATCAAATGGGCCCCACCATCAAAACCAATAGACGGCCAGTAATCCATCCAAGTGTACAAGCACGGCCAATTTGATGAGGAGAGCAGCCCCATTTTTGCACCAAGGATCTTCATGATGGGGCCCACCTTTTGAACGGCTTGGATATCCTCCACATGCGACAAACCGGCGGGAAAATCGTTGTAGTATAGTAAGCTTAGCATACAACTAATTTGCATGGAAATCATTCTTCCGTATGAATCACCACCATTTACAAACTAATTAAGAGAAAAGCAACAAAAAAACGCAATGCAAGTAAAGATCTCCTTGTAACCAACATTAAACGGTGGTGATCCATCTACCATAAATGTGGCGCAAATGTGCATCGATCTGGACCGTCCAAATAGCACGTCCTACCATACAAGTACCACAGCCTGAAAATCAGACTGATCGGATGTCATGATGATCACGATCGTTCAATCAATCCGTTTCCCAGGCCACGCTTCACCAATGACAAGGTCCACTACACGGACGGTTGAGATCAAAAAAATTTAACCAGAATCTACCCCAACATCCTTATAAATGCAAATGAGAGATGAAATCTAAGGATACCAACCTGATTAGAGGAGAGAGAGATATAGAGGTGGAAAATGCAAGTTGGGTGTGGCAAAGGAGAGGGGGGACTATATAATGAGATAGGCTGGTGGATGGGGTAGTAGGTACAACCATGACAGCACATAAAGAGGGTGTGGACACTAAAATGTGGGGTTGATTTGCTTTACTTAAGCTGCAAAAACAGCTACTTTTGGGAAAGCTCTAACTACAAAGTTTCTAATGTGAGGTGGGCCATCAAAATCAACGGCCAACTAATTATTATTTTTTTTCTTCTCCTTTTCCCAAACTTACACTCTACACAATTTTGTATCGTGACAGGATTTCTCTCCAATTTGTCGGCATGAGATTCTCATCTGGGCCCTTGGTGGGCTTCATTTGGGCTGGGCCCAGTGAGAATGGCCCAATTTTCATCTTGGGAGCTGATTAACGGCCCACATGAAGCCTCAGATAGACTTAAGCTCAGGTGGGCCTTCGCTAGAATGTTGATCTACGTGACTATTGAATTATAAACCATCAATTTGGTGGACCCCACAGTGTCGAAAACTCCGCTCACGACCCAAATCTCTGTATGATTGCAATAACGAATTTTGGAATTTCTTATTGCATTGGCCTTGTAGCATACTCTGGCGGATTACATTAGATATCATACACATGCACCGTCCGTTTATGATATCTATCAAGCCATCCAAATCAAGGCCCATTTTTAAAATAAAGATGATAAGACAATATCAACCCTCAAATTTCGTTTGCTCTATCTTTTCCATTGATCAGTTTGAATTTCCACCGTCCATTTGATGCCTACTGATTAGAGGATAGGATAATCCAGTGGATACAACATCTGGGTATGCCCCACCATCGTAAGGCCATGATTTTAACGGGCTGGATTGCAATATGAATATGTGGCAGATGTATGCATATGCATGATCCACCGGACTATAGAAGAGTTAGGCAATCCATGTGATTTTCCAAAACAAGGGCCAGATGTTGCTCCCACCAGAAGCCATGACATAGATGGTTGAAAAATAAAAATAACGTCGACCCAAGTTTCAATCACATCCATTGGCTAAAGACAGCTAAACCTCCATGTAATTTGGTCAAGTGGTGGGGCCCATATCTATAAATGGCTGAGGAGGAAGAGACGTGGGAAAATGATAACAAGATGACGATGGCTACCAGAAACTGTAGTCTGCAGGAACACCACCATATTGGCTCAACAAAGCTATTAATCTGGTGGGCCCCGCTCTGGGTGGTCCATGGATTAAAAAAATGGCAAAATTAATAAAAGACGTTTTTATTTTAATGCATAGACACGTAAAAATGATTTGATCTCATTATATATATTATATATAGAAATGGTTCTATGCGGTCGACCTCATTAGAACTTCCCATTAGGTCGAGGTGTGTGGGCCCCACCATGATGTGTGTCAAACATCAACACCGTGCATTTGATGGGTCCCCTTTAAATTATAGGATATGCCAAAAATAAGCCGCATACGGGACTCAGGTGGGCCATATCATCAAAATCATGTGCAGGCATTCCTAAAACATATAAAAGCACTTTGTGGGGCCCACTTGATATTTGGATGCGTCTGAAACTTGGTCTGACCACTCATCCAAGTGGGACACACATAATTGATGGGCTGGATTTGTGAAACACATCTCAATGGGCCCAGCAAATGATTATGAATGTTTTAATGGGAGGGCAACCCCTCTCAACTTTTGTATGTGGTGTGGCCCACACAAGTCATGGATTGACTTGATTTTTAAGCCAGAGGCCCATCATGGAATGTTGCATCTGACTGATGGGGTAGATCTTCTACACACATCACAGTGGCACCCACATAGCTCGACCTCAGGGGAAGTTCCCACGAGGTTGAGATGTGTGGGCCCCACCGTGATGCGTGTCGAAAATCAACACCCTGCAATTGATGGTCCCCCTTTAAATTATGGGATATCCCAAAAATCAGCCATATACAGAACTCAGGTGGGCCATACCATCTAAAAGCATGTGAAGACATGCTTAAAACATATAAAAGCACTTGGTGGGGCCCACCTAAAATTTGGATGTGTCTGAAACTTGATCTAACCCCTCATCCAAATGGGACACACACAATGGATGGTCTGGATTTGTGAACCACATCTCGGTGGGGCCAATAAATGATTATGAATGTTTTAATGGGAGGGTAACTCCTATCAGCTGTTGTATATAGTGTGGCCCACCTAATTCATGGATGGACTTGAATTTTAAGCCCGAAGGCTACCATGGAATGGTGCATCTGACTGATGAGGTAGATGTTCGACACGCATCACAGTGGGGCCCGCACAGCTCGACCTCATGGGAACTTCCCATGAGGTCGACGGCATAGAATCATTTCCCATATATATACAGACACACACACACACATTAAAGATCTTCCATCGATACATTTTACTGTTGACTAACATGAGATGGGGCGCACGGGAAGATGTGGGGTCCACATGATGAATGCATAAAATCCAACCTGTCGATCGTATGCATCAGCTCATGTTACCTTTCGGGGCCTAAAATCAGGCTGATTCATGAATCAGTTGGACCACGCCACAGGGAACAATGTTGGAGAGAATGCCCACCCTTGATTTGCACGGAGGGCTAACATTCAGACCGTTCATCTGGTCTGGATGAAGGGTCGATCCGAAAATCAGACTGCTTTGAAATTCAGATCGGCCCCATAAATCAAGGGTTAGCATCTCACCTCACATTGTTCCTGTGTTGTGGCCTACTTCAGTATTGATAGATGGGTTGGATGGCCTTTATGCATCACAGGGGCCCCACATTTTCAATACATGGAAGTTAAATGATTTTCAGGTGTCTACCAAACGGGCTTGAAAAACGTTTCTTTATTTGTAAAAAAGGACACTTTTGAGGACCGTCGGGAAGACAGAGATCGGCAGTTGCCATCCGTTAGATGGAGTTGAGTAAAAGAAGAAATATTTTAATAAAGACGGGTCATTATATAAGGTTACTTGAAAATTAAGGATTTAATAGATTCATTGAATGACTTTAAGAAAAGGGGTGGGCCATTTTGTCTTCTCTACCTTTCACTATTGGAGTAATTGTATTAGAAGCCCATTGTTTTAAGTTCGTGTTGTGGCCTACTCGAGTTTGATGAACGGATTGAATGGCCTCCATATATCACATGGGCCCCCACATCTTCAGGATACAAGAACTATTCAAACGCCCCCAAATGAGGTCAAATCATTTTTAAATGGGGCCTGAAAAATGTTACTTCATTAAAAAAGAACACTTTTGAAGGCCATCGAAAAGATAGATTGACAGTCGCCGTCGTTGGATGAAGTTGAGTAAAAGATGAGATATTTTAGTTGAGACGGGTCATTATATAAGGATTACTTGAAAATGAAGGATTTAAGAGATTCAAAGAATGACTTTAAGAAAAGGCGTGGGCCATTTTGTCTTCTCTTCCTTTTTATCATTGGAATAGTTGTATGAAAAACCTACTATTTTAAGGTTTACTCAGTTCTTGTGTCGTGGTCTACTTGAGTTTGATGGATGGGTTGAATGGCTTCCATACATCACATAGGCTGCATCTTCACAATACAGATGCCACTCAATCGCCCCCAAACGAGGTAAATCATTTTTAGGCGTCCACCAAACGTTTCTTTATCAAAAAAGAACACTTTTGAGGGCCATTGAAAAGACAGAGATCTACGGTCACCATCCATTATATAGAGTTAAGTAGAAGACGAAATATTTTCATAAGAGAGGTCATTATATGAGGATTACTTGAAAATAAAGGAGTTAAAAGATGAAAAGAATGACTTAAAGAAAAGGACTGGGCCATTTTGTCTTCTCTACCTTTCACCATTGGAATAGTTGCATGAAACGCCCAATGATTTTACTTGGGCCTGTTTGGATGCATCTCCCACAAAAGCAGTTTCTGCAAATCCCTTTTTCTTGGTCGACATTTTCTCAACTCATAGAAAACATGGAGTTTGGCTCAAAACGGCGTTTGGGGTATGTCCAAACAGGCCCTTTAGACTCTCTCTCTCTCTCTCCCTCTCTCTCTCTCTCTCTCTCTCTCTCTCTCTCTCTCTACGAGAAATAAATCATTTCACCCAAGAGATCTTGAACACCCCAAATGAAGCTAGCAAACAGGCAATAAATAAACAAGTGATTTACCAATTCCACATCAATTAACACAAGGAACACAAGGAGCACATATTGGGAATGAACATCAACCTAGATTTCTCTACAGTGGAATGTCGAAATGGTGTTTCCACATTTCCATTGTTGCCTCTAGCGTGGCCCACCAGAGCATTCGATCATAATAGGCTACAAGAAAACCTAATGTAAGGAGTGAATGTCACACACAAATAAGGCAAGCCCCACATGAATCAAATGACGCAGCCCACCACATAAATCCATTTTGTTAGTTGGTGCAAATAGCATGCTTTCTTTACCAATCCATCCGACCATATACTGGGCCCTGAGATGGATAGGATGTTTGTAAAGATGAGATCTCAAGCCCAACCGGGTGAACTACTTGTTATATAGTCTACCCTGCTGGTAACTTCCATCATGTGACAACTGAACCTTCCAACTGAGAATCACCAATTGCAGATATCAGCCCCATCTACTCACGCCCGACCATAGAAAACAATGTCTACTCATGGATAAATAGCAAAAGACTTGAGTGCAGTCCACTCGACAAGTGCATGGCGATCCTCGTGATGGGGCCAACCTATTAGGCAGGTTACATGAAAAGATGGAAATAATCCACTGGTGGACCATAACATTATAATTCAACTGATTAGACTTGAGACCTCATATATATAAACCACACTTAATGGACATTTCTAACCATATGAATAGACAGTTTTTAAATTAATGATAGAAAACAAAAATACTTGGGCTCAAAAGCAATGTGATGGATAGGATTTTCTAAAAGGCCTAATTTTTGAAAGGAAAAAAAATGCCTTTAAATTTTCTAGCCAAATAAATGGACAGACCTGATTGATAATTCAACCTGCCACATCATCACTCATTGCGGTTCGCTCCAAGATTACAATTTAAAAAAATGGTTTTATTATCCACTGCATTTCAAATGCACTATTTTCGCCTAAAAGTCGACTGCTTCACTCCTCCGGTGAGCCATGGTATATAAAACAAACGGCAGACTGAAACGAATTGCCTTGTGTAGCCATCCGTTTGTTCTGTACAATATGGACTGCCTGAGAAAAAGAAATGAACGAAAATAAAAAATAAAAAATAAAGCATTATTAGCCAGAAGATACAAAATAGTGTGGCCCAACTGATGGAAAGATAGTCTCACAAGTGTACCATATCTGCATGTGTGGTTGCATGTGAATGAGCATGGATCTTTATATTTCAGTCGCATATCCTTATAACTTCTGCCAAAATGATGGTTGCTACAATACTCACCAAGTAGAAATCTTAAAATTGGATGCTTGGGATTGTCCAAAGGTCAGACTTTTGGTCCACCATCCAACTACAATTGGGCTATATAATTACAGGAATGATGACATGGGTTTCATTGGCAAAAGGGTCCCATTTAGTAAAATGCTGGATCCACATGCATTCCCAGTCACCCACACGGGGTTGGGGTTTGGGTGAACAGCAAGTATCGTGGGTGTGCTCTATCCACAGATGCGAGTTCCATTCCCTTCCTCGGGATTACCTGATGCACATGGTTTGCAAGTGATTGCATGCATCTGCAGGGAATAATCTAGCCTCAAAAGGGGCAGGGACACCCTGACATCATCATTTAAAAAAATAAAAATAAAAAATTCCCAGTCAACGATTCAGGGCATTCCCAGGTAGAAGTGGGCTTTGGTGAAAATGCTCACAAGCAATGAAAAGGGCCCGTTATTTGCTATGGGGACATCAACTCCAAATGGCCATTCAATGCTGATATGGAATTGTTACAAGCATTGTGGTCTCCAGGAGTCTCACATTAAACTAATCTGGCCTTTGAAACAAATCTGAAATGCTGCCAACAGAATCAAACGGCTGTGAGCTTACAACGAACACATCAAGTTCTGCAATTTTAGAGGACCTGTCCTCCCACCCATTATATCAATCCAATGACAGAAGCATATTACATTACATTCCCTTATGATGGATGGTGAATAAACCCAATCAGCTATCTATGATCTCTAGCATCGCATCGATGACAGTACAAAAAAAAAAAAAGGAACACAATAAGGCGGGAATTTTTTTTTTAAAAAAAGTCGGAGATTTTGATGCACCTCGGATTTCAATTGACGAGCTTTCTCAAGACGGCTTCAGCACGCTGCTCAAATCTCGGTAGAGCCCAATCATGCTGTACTATGTCCAGACTGTCTTTCTCTGCACTCAAGCTCTGGAACACAAACCGAAATTCAATAGAATTGGATAGAGAAAATCTTAGTAAAATAGACTAATTTATATACCTTACCAATACCATCATCTAAGCCTTATCCCAACCGATTGGGATCATCAAAAAAGCCTTTACCGATATAAGACGGTTTTACTTTAAAAATGCAAGTTTTCAAATCCATTAACATTTCAAGGGTCATGCTCTGGTGGTACCCAGCAGAAGTGGGGCACACATAATGCATGCATGGCATGCAACCACTATAAGCTTAGGGTGGTACCAGTACCACAGGAGCACACCCCACATTCCAAGAGATCAGCTAACACCTTTTCTTTTTTGTTAAGCCAAATTAAAATCACTTTTTTCACAAAAACTACTATGTTTTATATATTTTATATATATATAAAAAAAGTAAAAAATTATTTAAAAAATTGCGAGGGAGGTTCAGAGATGGGGCTAACCAATGTGATTAGGTAATAAAACAGTATTACATAAACTTACATGGACGGAAATTTTATATTTCTGATCTAAAACATATGCGCACCATGTATGTGAGCCTATGACATGACCAGTTCCAGAGTCCGGGTAAAAGTGGAAGGTTGATGCTTGGTGGGCAGCTCATTGTAAAACTTTTGCCAATCCACCTTTCAAAAGATGTCCACAAGTGACTCGAGAATTCAAAATGCTGAGTTATAAGTCCAACATGTTCCTTCTAAGTGACTTTGCATCTAGAACATCTAAACAACTGCATGCAGCAATGAAACAAATTCCAAAACCATTACCCTTTCAGTTGGGAAATGACAGATGGGTGGTGTGCGACTTGGGCAGGTTTGATCAGGCTGAGTGTCAACTCTGAGCCCAACCTAGCCTCAAGAGGGTCCAACCCGTAACCCAACCTGACCCGACCCAAATTCTAACCCGAACCTAGCCCAAAGTCCTCTATACTCGACCCAGCCAGACCCAAATGGATGTGATTATTCCCAACCTGACCTAACCCCAAATTTGCTCAACCTGCTGAAGCCCACCCAAGGACATTGTCGGGTTCAGGTTGATCTGAACCCCAAGTTGCAGCCCTAATATATAGGTTTCAGCATGAGCAAACCATGAAATCAGAAAAAAAAAAAAATTTTAAAAATAAAAAAAAATCAATTGCAACATATAATCTACCTTTGAAGGATCAAATCCAAACCCACTCATTTGCATCATCCGCTGTGTGTCATCTGTGGCTGCATCAACCCAATCATCTATCAGTCCCAAAAGTAACAATAAATATGAACAATAGAGTCGAAACCCTATTTTCAGTATTTCTGATCTCTATCTCTTTAAGAACTTCAAAAAGAAAACGTTTCTGTATCTAAAATGTGAACCATCAAATCCTAAAAACAGAAAGAAAACAAAACAGTACAGACCATTTTCTTCTCCCAGAATGAGACTGAATAGACCCCTCAATCCAAACAGATTCAGAAAATACCTGATAAAAGAATAATGAAAAATCATTATAAAAAAAAAGTGTTGAAGATCATGCATGAATTGCAGTGCTTAAAAGTTAAGACCCAAATCCGAGAGTACTTCAGTGGAAGTGGTAGAAGATTATGGAAATGGAATGCATGTGACTGAATAGGTCAATTACCATGAGCGACTGCTGACATAGCTAACATCGACAGTGCTCAAGTCAATCCCGTTCTGTAACATTGACCTGAACCTCTGGGTTAGCGGAAAGGGTATCTTGGCTGCAAAAAAGAAACATAAGCCAGTAAAGAAATAAGTATCCATATCATAACATCAATAGAGTGTCTTTAAGAAAGACAGGTGGTTACATAGCACTTTGTTTATCCTGATGCTGGACATCGGAAAACTTGTAAAAGAAAAATTGCTCCAAATGAATTAAGGCTGCTTCAAATGGGCAACAGAACTGAAATGAAGTGTGAAATTCCATTCATTAAAGACGAACAAACCATGAGGAGGTTTCCTAAATGAAAACAACAGCAAAAGCAAAGGCTTCAAATGACGAGCAACTGGCTCGTCACTCTGCACCGAGAAGCTGAATAAACATGAATACAAAAGAAGCAGAAGTTTCCACGCAGAACAGAAGCAAGAAATCACCAGCGAGACCCGTCACAAAGCCCAGCATCAGGGCAGGTCAGGTACCTGACTCCCTGGTTGGTTTTAATATAAATATTACATACATACACTAGGGAGGGATGCAATAAATCACATCAAACAGTAAAAAATAAAATTAAATTAAATCATATGGATGGATGGTCCCATCAACTTGATGTTTGTAAAGTTGCACATTATGGCAAAGCACACCTGATAAGATGGTTTGATTATGAAGCACACCACCATTTGGATTCCATTATGACCTCAGCCACTATCACACTCCACATCCTCATTAGTTAACCCATCAGTCAATAGGTGATGCCCACTAGAATGTGTATAACCCTTAAGTGAATCACTATAGTCTCAACACAACATCACTGATGCTATATTCATATGCGCCACTAGCAGTTCTCATATTCTCTTCAGACAATCTGACAACATAGCTCATTAATTCTACAAATACTAGATCCGCTAATCTCCTCAAATAACCAAGGACGTGCTTCATGGTTGTCCAATGCTCTAGTCCCAAACTACTCTTAAACTTACTGATGTACCCAATGGAGAAAACAACCAACCGATGTACTGCACAAGGTGGCATATAGTAGACCTTGCAATGCAGTCCAAAACTGCCTTGGGATAGACTCTAATAACAGCTTTCAGCTTCAAACTAGGGTCATTCTTCTTTGGGAAGAACTAAATCATGCCTTAAAGGCACACTCGTCCCCTCTTAGAGTCTTCCTAAGAAAAATCATCAACACCATGACATGGGTGGACTGACAAACCAATGCTGGAAAATGTAAACATTATAGTTATCCATGTCCATATTGTGGATTCCTCACATGAAAACAGGGAATGTAATCCATTAAAACACAATTCCTATCTTATATCAAATAGTCAATGAAAAGCATCTAACTGATACTTTCCTCATCCATCCATCCTGAGAGCATGGACGAGCTTACCCATTTGCTTCTGAAACAATGCCATGAACATATCTCTAACACTAGATCTTTGAAGAAGCAACAAACATATTCATTCATGAAGTTGTCATCAATGAGCTTAATGTCATATCAACAACCAGCACAATGTCTCGTTACAAAATAGATGCAGCTACTTCCAGAAGCATTAAATCCAGCGAATTCAATGCCCAATAAGCATCTCTTTACGAAAAGGCCATTTTGATCATATAAGATTTTAAGCATGATGTACAAAATGGATAGGGTAGGGCATGAAGTTTCTAGTCCCCCTCTTTTATCAACTTAGTAAGCCAAATAAATACAACGTAAACTCGATGTACGTGCTGGTCAATCATGCATTGTCATCTGATCAATTCCTATTCACAGGGTCCTTTTCATGTGAAAGACTAACCTTAGCATTCATCAAACTATTTGACATGGACTTGATGAAGATAGAGCCACTGAACAAATAAATATTGTCTAACGAACTTGCAATAGACACCAGTTGGACATAAAAAAGAACAGTTATGACCAAGTCTCACCCAATGCTAAATACAAATTAATGCATTTCTTAACATTCAAAGTACAGAGTCACTATGCAAATAAACATTGTCCAACAGACTTGCAATAGACACCAGTTGTACAAAATGAAACAATCATGATGAAGTTTCCAAATTCTGAGTGGATTGCCATTTTTGCCAGATTTCCTATTTTGATATTTATAGTCCAAATTTGCTATAATCTCTCAAACTGAAGTCTTATTATGATCTTGAGAAAAGTTTGAGAGTGAATGATCTCTCAAACAAAAGTCCTCTTATGATCAGGAAAAAAGTTCGAGAAAGAGAGTGATCAGGACTAAATTAGATTTTATGACTGTTCTTGGAACTTCCCTATTTCCAGTTTTAATTTTGTGAACATTGAGGGAATCATTTTTTATTTTTTTTTCCGTGGAACTTTTTTACAATTATCAGGTTTCTAGAACATCAGACATCTATGGTCCAGATTTGATCAAAACACAGATTACAAGCCTGACGGATCTTGATTTCTCGTTTTGCATGAAATTACAAAACTGTCACAACTAGACATATTCCGCGAACAGTCATAACTTTAGACTGGGGAGAAATGTTTGAGTCCAATTTTTTTGGTGGTTAGTCCATGAATGAACTATAACCATGAAAATTTTGGGACCGATCTTGATACCATTTGATGTGCTGTTTAAGGATTTTACAATTATTGCACAGTACTCCTATCCCCACAGATTGCAATATTCGCAAATAGGCCACATCATGCAAATCCGTCATCAAGGAACAGAAGACCATTGGGTTAGGCTTTTAATCCATCTCCAAATCTGAGTTGATGAGGAACCTGTCCGATTCAGCCCAGTTTAAATGAGATATGTTCTGCATGAGTCAAACTGAGATTGGTAATAGATCTCATATATTCAAACTGAGATAGGTCATCGATATCATATATGTGGGCTGCTGCCATAGATCTATCCATCTAGTATGGCTTTAGTATGTAATTGCATGGCCAACATCGTGAATCACACATGGGGCCAGCTAGAATGGATGATTCAGTGCTTATTGGACTCCCAGTATCAGTGGGAACAATATCAAAAGCAACGTCTTGGCAGTGATTATGGCTAATTGGTTTCCAAAGTATTGACCAATGATTTTTTAACCACGGAATATGACTCCATCTTTGTAGAAGTGATGATCCTCTTTTTTTCTGAAACAACTTTTAATGTGATCCTTTAAAGGTTTTGATTATCATACAATAAAAAGCCACAAATATTGCATTTTTAACATTAGTGTGAAGCAACACACCTGCAACAAAACCAGAGAAGAAGAAGTTCACCCACGCAAAAGTAAGTGTCTGAAGAAGGGAAAAAAGACACAGAAATTGAAGGGTGAGTGGTCATGTTTGAACATTAAGATGAGATGTCATGATAAAATACACATATTGTAATACCTGTGGTATGATCATTGAGAGGTTCTTCTTCATCATGTCCATAGCCATGTTTGGATCAGAAAACATTTGAGCTTGCGCATTTTGTGCCTGCCCCTTAGGAACGTGAAGCAACCCATTCTCCTACCATGAACATAAATACAGAAAGAAAATTTTAGCACAGATTTCTTGAACATCAATAAGTCAGCCGCACACATTAAAAATTTTAAGATCTAACAACACTTGAAAGGATGGCAATAGAAAGATGGAGTCTAAACAAATTTTAGAGACAAGCAGCTGCATTGGTTCAAACACATTGAAGATATCCACATTGTAATCAAAATAATGACATAATGATAAGTAAATACAATAAAAAATGGAACTAAAAGATCAAGTATATCTAGTTAACAGCTTAAAAAAATTAAATACCTAATAAAAATTAACGAAAATACCCAAAAATTTAAAAAAAAAAACAAAACAAAAATTCCTTAATATACCTAGCTAAAATCAAACTACAAATCCTGAAGCCTTTAAATAAAAACTTACTGAATTTAACAAAAGTTAATGTCAACAACAACGACGGTCATCATATCAACCTCATCATCCATGTCGATGCCAAGCAACACCACAGAACTTAATATATCATATACAATTATCTAATATTCTAATCATAACTATTATTACTTGAGAAAATTATGAAAATGCCCTCGGGTAAGTGGATACGGAATAGGATTATGTCCATATCCAACCCACTAAGAAGTTGGGTGACCAAGAGAAAATTTTGAATCAGATAAAAGTTACATATCCATATCTGATTTTCTCAGATCGTAAATGTCAAATAATCAGGTAAACGGATATCCATTGCCAGCCCTAATTCCAATGAAGGTCACATACATCCTCTTGGGCTGACCATGTTTGTGTGACAAAAAGGTTAATATGATCAATCCAAGAGGATGTCCGTGACCTTCATTGGAGTGATCTCACACCCCAAAGATTCTTGGTATTAGTCCAAGAGAAGTTTACTAAACATCGTTGCATCACTATAACAGAAGTATCATTCACTAAGCAATCTTGTACAGCTTAGGGTGTTTCCCTATCTTAAGTTTCAATCATTAAAAGCAAAGAGAAGGTGTATCGAGTAACTTTGTAGCTTGATGCTACGTTGGACGGCGCAAGAGAGCAGGCTTCCACATATTATAAGTTGCATCAGATGGAGAAACGAGATACAGTCGGAGAAACGAGATACAGTCACCGCAGGCGGTTACTGGAGTTAGGTTGAAAGCAATGAGATGGCTTTCAAACCAACATTCATTGAAGAAGCAAAGGAATTCAGGTGGGTACAGTGACAATTCACCTCTGAAAAGGGCCACAGAGAGAACAATAACTGTAAGAGGGAAGGTGCCAATGCCAACGGTGTTGTTGTGAGGGACTCTTTGCATGATTAATCTAATACTGACAAACCTGCTTATGAAAATCTTGCCAACACCATCCTTGATGAAGATGATCATGAAACAGGTAAAAAGGAAAAGGTTGACCCTTGAGTAAGTTCCACATCAGTGAGTTGAAATGAAGCAGCTTGCTCTAGTGATGCATGTCATTGGGACAAGGCAATAACTATCAGAGGAGATCAAAATGCATCATGGAATTGAATAATAATAAAAAAAAGATAAGAAAAAGTATTTGCAACAATTTGACTTTCTTAAAAACTTGGGGGGGCAGCCAGAATGAGGCCTCTAATAGCATGTAACTTTCTAAAATTCAAAATTTGTGTGTGGTAGCGATGCTTGCCATATGTGTGACAAGAAGGGACACACTTTTGGCCTCTTCTTGTACACACGTGTGAAATGGGCAGGTGCGGGTGGGGTGCTATAGCATTATAGTCCTAATTCATCCATTTACCCCACATTAGATGACAGGAAATCAATTGGAGTTCAGCTTACTAGTCCTTGTTTGGTGTGCTAAACTCACATAGGCCAAGTTGCACAAGAGTCCGTGCCTATAAGATGCTGACCATTCATGAGATGGCTGACACTATATGCATGAACTCTTTTCTTCTTCTTTTTTCTTTTTTTTTTGGGAAAGATATTGACTTTATTCAAGGCAAAAAGGCCAAACAGAGGAAAAAGAGAAAGAAAAGAGAAAAACAAAGCAAAGACAACAAGAGAGAAGGAAAATATACAAGCAGCCACTTAAGACACCCGCTCCCTAATACAAAGGCTAACCCTGCTGATAACTCCAGATAAAGAACAAATATTATTCAGAAAACAGCGCCTATTCCTTTCACAACCCATAAGAACCAAAGAACAGCCAGAAGTGCAGCTCTCCATTTGGACCTCCTCTTGACTATCCCCCCCAATGGAATTTGGCATCACCCAGTAAATATTAAAGGCCAAGAGGACATTGCTCCATATTTCTCTTGCAAAAAGACTGTGGATAGATAAGTAATCCACCAATTCTGCATCTTTGAAGCAGAGGAGACGTATCTGGAAGCACCCTACCCATCTTGCATAAATTGTCGACCGTCAGAATCTGGTTCCTGCCTGCGAGCCAAGCGAAAGCCAACACTTTAGGGGGAGCACTGCAATCCCAAATTGGACCAATCTCAGCGTCCAAAACCTGGATTGAAGAAAGGGAGATTAGATAATAGAAGGATCTCACAGAGAAATACCCTGATTTATGAGACCTCCAAACTAGAGAATCCGAAACACCAGGAGATGGTGTATACCCCTTCAGGAGGGATAAGAGAGAAACTAACTCTTCCAATTCCACATCTAACAAGTTTCGTTGGCAAGGAGGGATCCGCACTCCCCTTTCCCCATAACCAGGGAAACAGCAAGCAACCAAAACTTCAGAGACAGAACAAATCCCATCTAGAATTGAGAAAACTAATCTAAGGGAAGACTCCCCGCACTAGACATCATCTCAACAACTAACCCGAGACCCATCCCCAATGACTAAGCCCAACCCATCAAACACTTTGGGGGCAATCCGAGCAACACCCTTCCAGATATGAGAGTCACGATAAAGGGAAGAGTCCTTTATCCACAAACCCTCATGGGATAAGCTGTATTTACCCACAATGATGGACATCCACAAGCAACTCTCCTCAACCCCAAACCTCCAAACCCACATACCCAACACGCCACATTAACTTCATCCAACCGTTTGATCTTAGCCCTTCTAGCAAAATAAGAAGTACAAATCTCTTTCCAATTAAGCAAATGAAAATTATCCAACGATACTCCACCTTGCCAAAGAAAATCCATCCTGGGCTTATCAATCCTATCAATAACCGATTTGGAACAACGGAATAAAGACATGAAGTAAAGAGGAAGGATGGAAAGAGAGGCCTTGATGAGGGTAAATCTTCCCCTTAGAGAGAAAATTACTCTTCTGGAGGGAAAGCTTCTTATACATACGCTCGATCACTTTGTCCTACAAATGCTTAGCTGGCTTCCTAACACAAAGAGGAAGACCAAGGTAGGAAGAAGGAACAAGGTATTCCATAATGGTAACGGCCACCATCGTTACCTTTACGATACAGGTCGTAACGGCCCCCATAAAAGTCGTTAAGGTCTCTTTTTAAATTGGGAAAAAAAAAAACTCAAAAAACCTGTATCTACTCTATAACATTGAATTTATTTTTTTTTTGAAAAAAATGTATTTGCCACGTAACAAACCATTATGGGGTTGTTACGGCCTTTACATGGGGCGTAACGAGTAGTTACAGGTCATGATTTCGATAACAACCATTACAGGTCATGTTTTCGATGACGGTTGTTACGGCCATTATGACCCTATAACATATAACGGTTGCCACCATTACCTTTACGTAACGACCTTTACAAACATGTAATGGCCTTTACAGCACACCATGAGAAGGATGGACCCCAACCAACACCCACAAACTGAGAGACCTTATTTTGGGATAGATGAATACCCAGTAACTCGCTTTTTCCATATTGACTATAAGACCTGATACTACCTTGAAGCATCTGAGCATCTTCCTAAGATTATCAATCATAGAATCTATCATCACAAAAAATCAACGTATCACTAGCAAACTAAAGGTGACTAACTCTTCGGTGCAAGCTGTTAGAAATCGGGCCAAAACTCTCCTCATCGAATGGGTCGCTAATGTTCCTTCCCTTAAGGGCTGTAATTTGCTGTTTTTAGGCGTGTAATTCTGTATCTGCATTCTCGGAAGATCCTTTTTTTTTCTTTCTTTCTTCTAATAAAATCGTTTCTTTCTTCTAATAAAATCGTTACTTCTGAAAAAAAAACTAAAGGTGACTAACCCAGTGAAGGAAACCTGAAACTTGGAAGCACCAGAACAAACCCACACACTGACCTTTGACAAGCATACGACTTTAGGCTTTAAAGACAACCAGGAATAGTAAAGGGTAGAGAGGATCTGATGAAAGACAATTAACCACTTGCTCTAAAAGCTCGAACTGTTAGAGCATGGCGAATCAATCCCTTTATCTCATAGCCCGGGCCTCACATCTCATAGGTTAGGGCCTCGGTTGAACCCCACTCGTGGGCCCGAAATCACATGGGTACCACCTCACACGAGCCACCCAAATCACACGGGTGGGGCCCGCCTCTCACAAGCCACCCACCTCCCACGAGCCGCCCACCCCGAGTGTCCTCGCATCTCACAGGCTACCCCACTCGAGCCCGGTGTGAAAATGTCCCTACATTAATCACCCCCGGTGAGGAGTCTCGAACCCGAGACCTCCCACTTTGATACCAATTTGATGCAGGACAATTAAGCACCTGCTCTAAAAGCTCGAACTGTTAGAGCATGGCGAATCAATCCCTTTCTCTCATAACTCAGGACCCACATCTCATGGGTTAGGACATTGGTTGAACCCCAAATCACATAGGTACTGCCTCACACGAGCCACCTGAATCACACGAGTGGGGCCCGCCTCACACAGGCCGCCCACCCCGAGTGTGTCCTCGCATCCTACAGGCTACCCCACTCGAGCCCGGTGTGAAAATGCCCCTGCGTTAGGATCCCTCTCAAGGCTTTGAAAAAGCTAAACATGAAGCTTAGCTGTAACATACGCTACAGGGCATAGCATGGCTGTAGCACTACGTAGCACCCTAAATAGCATAAATCCTCTGTAGTGTACGCTACAGGGGTCGTAGCGTACACTACAGCTACGTAGCGCACAGCATATGCTACAATGTATTTTTTTTACTTATTTATTTTTTATTATGTTTTTCATGTTGAGGAATGTGACACTTGTATTGTACTTGATACTTTTAACCTATGGGATTTTTATATCTTTTCATAATTGTGACTTGTGGTTTCAATTAGACATTATTAATTAAAGTGGTTTGCTTATAAATTTGTTGATGTGATAATTATTTGATTTGGATTGTATATGTGGATTGGCTTTTGGTAAATGATAACTAATAACTTGTTTGAACATGCTTATAATTGAAAAAATGAATCATCTTTTAGGCTCTCTTTTTTTCCACTATTTATTATATTTGTCCTATTTTTAAATTTAAAAATAGAAGTATCATGTAACTTACACTATACACTACGTATTTACGCTACACGCTATAGAGGGTTGAGCACTACGCATCATGCTACCGCTGTTTAAAACACTAATCAGAACAGAGAACTTAGTAAAAGGAACATAGGCCTTATTCCAACCCCTCCATTTGGCACCACACACCACTATATATCCAACATATAATCCAAGAAACTCCAGTCAACGTAGTCATAAGCTTTCTTCAAATCAAGCATACAAATAACACCAGGCCTTCCAACACGATGGCAGGAATCCAAGCATCCAGGAGCGATCAAAACACTATCCAGAATATGCCGACCAGCTATAAATGCACTCTGGAATGGAGAAATAACTTTCGGGAGCACTGTCGTCAGCCTCTGACTTGGCAATTTAGCTAAAATTTTATAATAGTTGTTGATGAGGCTGATGGGCCGGAAATCCTTCAAGATAACAACACATTTGGACTTTTAAAAATGGCTAAAAAGGAACATCTCATTATGCATGGACCATTGTCTATGAACAACATAGATTGAGATATCCATGGCTTTGAATATCGATATCAGTGGGCATATATTCATGGCTTTGAATGTTGGTATCGATGAGCGTATCGGGCCAGCGGAAAAATAACACGATACGGCGTCATGTATCGGTATTAGAACCATATCGGCCCATATCAGTCAAATTTTTTTATAGCGAAAAAATATGGAAAAAAAAATATTAGAAAAACAAGGGTAAAATGAGATATCCAAGAATCTATCTTTTTTTGTGTGTGTTTTGACCATGTATTTAATGGTTATCAAACCATTCTTTGATGAGAATATTGTCTGTCGATTTGACTTATTGAAAGTCAACTTAATGGGCCCTGACTAAACACAAATCAAGCATGATTTGGTCAATTAGGGCCCATTACATTGAAATACAACAAAGGAAGATGAAAATATAAAAAATGAAGTAAAGGTTTATTCTTCTTTCAGATTTTTCCCATAATAGTCCACTTTGCTTCGATTTGTCTAATCCCACTCAAATCATTTGTTTTGATCCCAAAATAGGTCTAGATCTAGCCTAAGATGAGTTTTTAAGTTTCTTCTATGGTTTAAATCGAGAGAGAGAGAGAGAGAGAGAGAGAGAGAGAGAGAGAGAGAGAGGACGAGTAAAATTTTGAAGGGAAAAAATAAAATAAAATCAAATTTGGGCTTTTACCGGCCTGTATCAGCCGATACGGGCTGATATGGGTCAGTTTTTCCATATTGGACCGATATGACCACGTATCATGTATTGTCTCGTGCCGAAACAAATACGATACAGCCGTATCGGCTGATACAATACCGATATTCATATCCATGGAAACATCCTACTCATTAAATAGGCAAATGTTTCCACATTCTATATTCACCCTTTTCTTTCCTACCATCCTGTTATACATCACTGCTTGGACTGATAGTGATGGGATTGTCTGATCAGTGGAATTTTATGATCATGGGCACTCCAAATTGGTACAGTCTAACCGATGAGATTTTTGTACATACCCAACCAACAGTAGGATCCATCCAACAAACAGATCAACAAGCAACATGTCCCTATCATAGCCAACCCATAGTGGTGAACACCCAACAAACAGGCTGGCCAGCGAGATTTTTCTACACTGGCAAATCCACAGTGAGACCCACCTGATGAACAATCTGGATCACTAAACATCCTAACAGGTGTCCAGTTCTGCAAACTAACACTTAGAATCACAAGTGATGCACAGTGCACCAAATAGTTAAATCAGCCTTACCAGCCCTGTACAAAAACTTGCCAATGGTCCAGATTCAATGTGCAAGTGTTGCCCACGTCATCAGTGCACCTGAACAAGGATGCAGCTTGAGTCAAGCCCAACCTAAATTTCTGGTTGGTTGCTTGGTTGGTCTTGGGCTAGAAATCCACAACCCAACCCCAGGTCAATCATGGATTTGCATGATTTTACATGCTTAATCATGGATTTTGGCCCGATTTTGAATTTGGAGAAAATCCAATTTTCAATTTATTGCCTCCAATTTTCGACTTTTGCACATGTCATCTATGATCTATAAATTATATATGAACTGATTTTTTTAATATAATTGCATCACTATTGTCAAACTGCAAATGGTTTAGGTCCCTATACAAAGGAAACATAACTTGTCTAGTTTTTTTTGTGATCTTCTGACTTCTAAGTGTATAATAATGCCTTTTTTTAACAGCCCTGAAGTTACATTGAAAAATTCACCATTTCCCGATGTTTCCCAAAAACAGCGATACATTACACAATGCATGCGATACTTCCCATGCGATGCCCGATATGTTTCCCCATCCCAAAGGTGCCATACATGCATGGTTACCGATATTGAAACATTGGAGTTGAGGCCTCAGGCAATCCAACCCAACTCCATGTGAACAGTCCGGATCACCGATCGTCATGCAACACGTAGAATTTTCATAAGAGCTCAGCATAAGTAGCACGCGGTGCACCCCACGAGCACCCAAAAAATAATTATTTCCACTTCAAAAGTCAATCTTAACGTAATACAACCGAAATAAATTTGAAGTAAATAAACAAAAAATAAGATAATTAAAAAAAATAAAAAATAAAAAAATAACCTCGTTGCTATAATACGCTCTGCGAGCACGGAATGACTTAGCGGGGATGAAATTCGCAGCTGCTCGCAGGTTCCTCGCGCGAATAATGACTTGCCTGGAAGAAAAAAAAGGAAATTTGCAGACTTCAAAACCCTAGTAAGGAGATAGATAGAGAGAGAGAGAGGGAGATCTAGGGTTAGGGTTTGGAGATGAGGGCTACGGCCATACCCTTCTTTGACGATTTTAGCATCGGGCGGTTGGAAAGATCGCATGAGCTTTGAGACGAAGAAGCGAAGGACGCCGATCAGGACCATCACGACGGACAGTGGGATCAGGACCCAGTCTCTGATTGCAGTGTCCAGCACTAGATCTTCCGCCATTGATGATGCAGATGATGACGATGATGAACGGATAGGATCGCACGGGTATCCTTCGATTTCTCTTCCGCCTCTCCTTCTCTCGCTGTAGAGAGAGGATTCCTTTGGAGCCTGTGTTGTTTTATTCATCGAGCAGATGCTAGGCTCACATGCGCTCGAACGCACCTTAAGCTGCCATGCGTTCGAGCTGTGTGGGGCCCATCCGTAATGGTTATGTGAAATCCAAACCGTAAATATGGTGATAAAACGCGTATTAACTGCTATGAAAAATGATCATCTCCATCAAAATTCAAGTGGGACACACCACAATGATAAATGTACGTTCACGTATAAAGCTGATATATTCGTGTGATGTGGTATATCTGACCTTTTGAATATCCTATGCTTTGGTGTGTCCCTTAATCCTTTCTGTCCTTACCTGATGAATGGTTTGGATGGTATATATAAAGCTCCATATTCCATTGAAAGTTTCTACAATAGGTGTCACCTTTTCCATTAGTGTTGTCCACATGATCTATGGGTCGGAATGTTGTCATCTGGAACTAAAATGTACGGGAGAAAAGAGATGGCCGGCCGAAATTCTACATATATATATATATATATATATATATATATATATATATATATATATATATATATATATATATATATATATATATATATATATATATATGAATTTTGCCCATCACAGCTTAAATGCACGGTAGCTTAAGGTGCATCCAACGCATGTGACGAATCAACTCACTGACTCGACTTGTCCAACTCCATCAAACGGAATTGGTGAGCCAGTCCGAACTGTGTCAAGACCGAGTTACCCAATAATCCAGTTATACTCAACTCGATTCAAAACACGACCCAACTCATATTCAGGTATGTGTATGTGTGTGTGTATATATATATAGATGCTCCCCTGTGCGCCTATGCACGTGCGCACCTTTGCACATGTGCCATAGGTGTCTAATTTGAACGGTCCATGTGATGCGGAATCCCATGAAACCTTATGTGCTAAATTTTCACTCCAATCTAAAATTCTGGTGGGCCATAGCAAAGAGAAATACAAATCAAGGAAAGAAACCGTTTTCAATTTTCATGGCCCATCAAAGTTTTAGATCAAAGTAAAACTTGGGCAGGAAGGTTTCACGAGGTGCTGCTTCACTTGAACAGTTCAGATTTTGGATCCACATCACATATGATAGGTTTTCAAAAAAGTTCGTATGTAGTATGTATGAATTGATTCGCAAGTAAGTGTTCCACTATATATATATATATATATATATAATCATAATTTTTAAGTATCTCTAACCCTATCCACCCCACCTGACCCCGATTCGATACCAAACTCTCTTGATCTCCCTCTTTCATCATCTCTTTCATCATTGTCCTCTTCTAAGCCCAGTTGCCACCTATCACCATAACCTCCTTGCTCCTCTTCCTCTTCCTCTTCCTATCCACTCCCTCCCTCATTTCTCAATCAAATTCTGTGCCAATTCAACCCAACTCAATACTTTGATGAACTCTATCCACATTAGTCTAACCAGACTTGAACCTAGATTGGGTCAGGCATGCTGAACTTGGTATTGAGTTAAGTCGAGTTCAGGTTAAGCCTATTTCAAAATTAAATCAAGTTATGTGAGCCCTAACACAGTCCAACTTGACTTGATGCCCTGAGTATTCCAAATGCATTAGTTGTTTGGCAGGGTGATTAGAGACACGGATTTCTTGTGAAAGGAACTTCCTATGATGAGAAATTGTGTGGTGTACACCATTATGTTTGTGAGAAATCTGCTCCTTTCATTTATTTTTCCAGATCATGTTAGGACATGGTCCAAAATTGACCCAAATCCAAAACTCAAGTAGCACATACAACAAAGAATTGAACATCCACCATTGAAATATGTGTCGAGCCAAAGAAGTTTTGAATCAAGCTCTTTCTTCTTCTTCTTCTTCTTCTTCTTCTTCTTTTTTTTTTTTTTTTTTTTTCAGTTCATCCTACTAGGAAAGACCTTATGAACGATATGGATGGCATGTAAACATCATGATGGACCCAAACATGTTTTCCTGACATGTGGCCTCCTTGATTTTTGGATTTGGATTATTTTTTGGCCCACCACATAAAATGGTCTTGTGAAACTAATGAACGTGATGGATTTCCCAAAAATGTCAAGATGGCCACACATAGCTTCACATCATGGCAAGTCTTTGCAAGAGGCTTTGGCAAGGGTATTTCAATTTTAGAGAATTTTAAATCCTGACTTTGATGAATTTTGCAATCCCTCAAATATTTAGTCGTCTCCTTTCTATACTCAGTTTATTTTAGGTGGGAGAGGCCCACTAATAATATCTCAAAATAATCATATTATCATCCGCATCACTAAAATTACACCAATAAAATAATCTAAAAAATCCAAACACTGTCCATGTAAATTAACGGTTCAGTTGAAGCTGTGGGCCCAACATGAATGGGCCATAAGACAAATCAAACTGAACAAATGATCCCAACCGTCTACTCAAGTTTTAATCCGCTATAAATGGTCCACCAACAATCATATGGTTGTTCCCATCTCCAGGTATCCCATTGCAACACGCATACACTTGCCGAAGATGAACATCATCAATCCCATCAATCTCTACAAAACAACACCCAAAAGGAAATGAAATCACAATAAACTTGGGCTCAGGACCATGAATCTGGCCCAAATGTGATTTTGACTAATAAATGGGTTTGGCCCATCTACATGTAGGTACACATGGTGTGTGAGATTGGATCTTCCCATTGGTGGGCCACACTCTCTAGACTACACCATTCCAATCCACACCTTGTGTGGGCCCCAACAGGTATAAGTTATTTTTGTATGCCCTATGGCCCACCTAAGGATTGAAACAATCTGATTTTTTAGGCAGAAGATTTAGTTTCAATTAAATGGAAGGCTCAGATCACACACAAGTGTACACATGCCCTAAATTTTAAGCCTAGGCCCAGATCTCAAGTTGAGTTGATTGGCCTGATCCTTGGGCTTTCAGGACTGGGTCAGATGGGTCGGGTCAGGCAACCCGGCCCATTTTTAGTGATGATTCAGCTTGTTTCCTTACCAATTGAAGAAATCCCAGCTTTACTAAGGATTCCATGAAAATCTCCATGTCCCTGTGGAAAGGCCAAACAGTAGATTAGGAAAAGTTTACATGGTCTGCGGATACTGAAGTAAAATTGTATGGCCCACGTCGGATGGACCATGGAAAGTTCTCTTTTCTCTATGAATATGATCTTCACCATTCAAAAAGTTGGATTTTGAGTTTAAACCGTTGGTTAATGTATGATTTTAACCGTATATTAGTCTGACGGTTAGAGTTGTTTGAAGGAACCCATATACCTTTTTCCATGGCTTATTCCTAGAGGGACCACTTGAACGGTTCGGATCAACGACATGGGGTGCAACTTTTGGTGATTCAATCTTTTGATCTGATCAGATGACCCTAACGATCCAACAAAGATGAACGGCGACCAATGGTCCGATTTTTACTGGGACCGGATTTAACGACCAGGATCATCTGAGCTCTTCACCAATGGAGCGATTGAGATCACCGAAAGGTGGGCCCCACAATAGTTTTTGGGGCCGAGAAGATGGAAGGATTATGATATGAAACCACTTAAATTACCTTATAAGCATCTTGCCGTCCCTGCTATCGCACGTGTGGAATGTGCAGCCTTTCCCAAAGGGAACACGAATTCCCATCCACTCTGCAGGAAGAATAATCAGTTCTACACGCTCCAAACTAGGCGTTTGCTAAGACTACACGTGCATCAAATCCGAACCTTCCATCAGGTGGGTCTCATTGTTTAGATCTTTTTTGCAAAAAAGTGGACCACTTCACTCCTTAGGTAGGATACAATCTACAATATAAACGGATGGCTAAAAAAAATTTATTTATACATTTTGGTCCACCTGAGTAGTCAATCTGCCTGATTTTTAGTGCAGGTGATCTAAAATACCATGTCCCACCTAATGGAAAGTTCGGATCTTAGCACGTGTGCTCCATTTGATTTGTCAAAAGGGTCATGGGTGATGATGTTCCAGAATATCAACGGCTGGGATCACTAGTGGGAAGCATTTTGTACTGGCCCACGTAGACGTCTCAGGTTGATGCTCCCATGCACTTGATGATCATGTCCATGATCAAGGGCCAAAAGCAACAGGAAATGTACGGATGAAAGACACGTGGACTGAATAACGAGCGCCGGCACTCTTTCGGATTTTATCATATGGATGGTCTGGATCACTGACCCATGGGACCCACTTATACAAGTGGGGACCATGAGTTTCGTGGATCTGGACCCGTTGATATAATGGCCCCACCTTGAATTTACAATGTTCCTAAAAGTTTCTAGAATGGATGATCTTATCCACCTCATCGGTGGCTGTTATTTCAGACCGTTCTTGTGTTTTCTTCCTACCCATTTATTCCTTAGCCACTGATCCAAGGGCTAGAACCGTCTGATCTGGGAGATGTTTCAATCATCGCCCATCCGCTATAGTTTCCTTCAGATAAACGGTCTGGATCTCTGAATAAGTGGCCCTACTTTTTATTTGAGATAGATTTACGAGAAGATACCGACCCAAGTGCCACAGAACACCAACGGTGTCACCTTCTCCATAGCATGACGTGTCCACCTTCATCACCATTGATTCTCCCATGGACCCAATCAGGGCAGTAAGGATGCCGATAACATGCTGCAAAATTCATAAAAACCATGCCAAGAACAATATCATCTCTTGCAAGTGCTCCACGCGTGCCACAGTGGCACACACGTGCTAGACCCAGGAGAGTGGGTGGCCCATTTGATGAACATGGCCTAGCCCAAAATTCGATCATGTCCGATCATCAGGTGGGCCATACTTATTCATCAATTGTGGATCATTGGTCATACTTTTTAAATCATCATGGCCTAATTGACCGTTGGATCAGCCTGATCTTTGGGCTACGATACATCCACTGCGAACGCCACCCAATGAACGGTCCAGATCTTGCACGCGTGCCATGTCAGCACACAAAAAGAACAAATTTGGCTAAGTACCTTTTTCCCCTCGTACAAACCACGTAAGGGAGTGAAATTGCAAGTACATTTGCAGTCGTCAGCGATCAGTTGGGTGATTTCTCCCGTATTCCGGCTTCCAATCGCCGAGTAGAGGTCATGAACGGTGTCGATCGCTTGTGAGCCATCATCAAATGGGTCTATCTGATGAGAGGGAGCAACACCATGGGGTGGAAGAAATGGGCCACTGGATCTGGCAGAGACGTTGGTGTAGTTTGGATGGAGAAAACATGAAGGGATAGATGATACACGCAATCTCAATGTATGTGAGTGCTCTAAATTTGGAGAGGGATAGTAATATTTACTATTTCCGGGACGTGTTAAAGCTGATAATTTCGGGCCAAAACGAGGGCAAAATTGGAAGGAGGAGAGAGCCATTTCCTTAAGTGAGAGATATGGTGTATTACAGAGAAAACCGAAGCAATCGGCCTTCTTCATTCATTGCTAGAAATGCAAAGAGTCTCACCTTCTAAAGATAGTTTTGCTTGTTCTACACGCGTGTAGGATTCGAGCTCATCTACACGCTGCCACACGTGGAAGATCTAAGCCGTCACATCAGGTGGCCTAATCTTGCTTTAGTGGTTTATGTCTTGGGTTTCCAGGGTAATGAATTGGCTACTCCCCCTGCCACTAGCCAGTGGCTGATGGTCGGTGCTCTGTGGGCCCCACCATGATGTATGTGTTTCATCCATGCCGTTCATCCATTTTTACAGATCATTTTAGGGTTTATTCAAAAAAATAGAGGTAAATAAATATCAGTTGGATCACACCACAGGAAAACAATAATGATTGGATATCCACCATTAAAATCCTTCTAACGCCCACTGTACTGTTTATTTGACATCCAATATGTTGATTAGGTCATACAGACATAGATGAAGGGAAAAAACAAAGATCAGATTGATCCAAAAAATTTATGGGCCTCAAAAAGTTTTTAATGGTCCATGTTCATTCAACACCGTTTCCTGTAATGTGATCCGCTTGAGATTGGGATACACCTCATATCTGGTCTCATATCCTAAAATGATCTAGAAAAATAGATGGACGGCATGGATGAAACACATACATCATGGTGGGACCCACAGAGCGCCGACCATCAGCCATTGGCTGATGGCAGGTGGAGTAGCCCATCCGTTTCCGGTTTCCAGCCTTTCCAAGAACTGATCGAATACAGCCGGCTGTATGCTAACTGTAGTTAAAATTATCATACATCTCCATTTTCCATCCAACGTGTCAATGTATGCAACATCCGATCCATGTGAAAGGTGAGCCCCGTCGTGAAGATCTCATGGCACCAAAATCGGGTTCATCTGCTGTTCAGACAGGCCACAATATTAAAATCAATGGATAGACAATGGTCAGACTTAGCATGAAAGTGCGGCCCATTTAATTAGTGGATTGGAATAATTTTTAGCAAATGAGATCTTAATGGTCAGGTCCACCATTTACATGGCTTGGATTTCCTGCTCAAGTAGCACTCTAGTGGATGAGATGGGGCTGTTTGCTAAGCTAGCATGCAATCTGCCGTATTCGATTATCGCAGTCCGGTTCAAACCTAGTTCGTCGTATAAAAACAGGAACATCAGGTGGGCCAAAGATCAGGAGGACGGTTAGAAAAAATCAGCTAACGGTCCACATTCAAGGGGCATGTGTGGATTACTTAATAAGTGGGTTGATTTGATTATTAAGCCAAAGAACTTAAAGATTTTGAAATACACGATGAATGGCTTAGATCTCACACCAGTGGCCCAAATTGATATCGTGTGACCGCGTGTAGATGGGGTGTGATATACGTGCGTGTAAAAGTAGCAAAACAGAAGGCATCATGCATTCCCTCTTGACATGGGAAGGCATCTCTCTCTTATTTTTCATCTCGAAGGATGCCCACGCGCGTGTAAAAGGAAGCTCGTGTACGTGCCACCAAACGTACAAACATAGCGTACAGATACAAGATCTACTCCATCCATCATGGACATTCAACTGTTTTGATGCATTTTTCCAAGAGTTAGGTTGGGAAATTAATCAGATCGGTCAGCGGCCATGAAACAGATCCACGGCTCAGAAACGGTTGCTCAATTCATCTAAGCCAATCACTGTTTCTGACATCTTGGGCCTACCCAATGAGTGTGCCAACCTAATTTATGGGTGAGAACATCTGGAAATTTGGACCCACCTAATGGACGGCTTTGATATTGCATCCGTCTGCCATGCTGGCAAATGTGATGGTGTGAAGGTAGTGTGCCTTTGAACACGCGTGTGGGATGTATGGTGTCACGCACTGAAATTTGAGTACAGAGTGTGCACCTTTAGACTCGAGTCTCAATTCGTAACTCGTACACAAAGCGTACTAAGTTAATTACTCAATCAATTTAATTAGAGCGGGTAATTACATTCGGTCTAAATTTCACCCCAACTCCAATCACACATACATAATACTCAGCACCAATTAACCAAGTATATATAAATCTTAATGACTCTAAAAATAATATAAATATTAAAAATTATTCAATTATTAAATCATCATACTGTAAATATGTTTATTTCAGACCAACATTATTTCAATTAGAGAAATCTAAATAATTTATTAAAAACTTAAAATCAATGTTAATATGTATTATATATTAATCAAACTATTCTAACAAATAAATCACATTGTCAGAAATGGTCTAATGCCGCCACTTTATCTTCAAATAAGTATGATCACGTTTCAAATGGGTCGTGTTTAGGTGCAGTAAATCCTTCCGATTCGTGCGTCACATCATCTGTTAATGGCTCCTCTGTACGGTTTTTTCATTAATAAAAATGTCAGCTGATTAGACTTAATGAATAATCCAACATGGTTCATAATCATAAAAATTAAAATAACATAAAAATGTATGTACAATGATATGGATATAAATGGTGTATAAATGCATCAGATGGGATGATCGTCCATATGCTTGGGTTGGAGGTCGTCAACCCGCATGTACCCGTTGGGTAGGCTTCCACATTTTAGTAGGCTTGGACATAGCCCACATCTGGTAACGCTCTACCAGGATCAATATTTCTTTCAGGGATGGCTCTTAGGATCGACAATGCATTATGCAAATGTAATGAATGATACATGATATATGAATGTATCAATTTCATAATCGTCATATATACTTGTCTTGATAAATAAATTTAATGTACAATTATAATTTCATGCAATTTGACACAGATTAACATATAATTTACTGCATCATACAATATTTCAATAAAACATTCAAATCAGTACATCAATCAATCAAATCATCACAGATAATTTATTTTAATTCCAATGAATCATGAGACACGTTGGGTTATTCACTTAAGTATGGTAGTGTAGAATTCACAAAGTAATTGGGTTGATTTGAATTCAGAAATATTATCAGTTATATCAATAACATTATTATTATCTAGTTATTTTACATGGTGGGGCCCACCTTTGATATACATACTAAGTGACTAAACCCTAAATGATCAAATAATTCAAATTATATGTTTATTAAATTTAATTATAAAGATTTAGATTTTCTTTTTAAAATCCTGAAATTGAATGTTAAATAATTAATCGAGTTGGCCCACCGGATGATTGGATCATCTAGATTCTTAAGGTCTTGGCATATTATGCCTCTACACATTAGATGAATTGTGTGCATCTAACCATATATACATCAATGGCCCATCTCAACTTTCCACGCTAAGTGATACCAATCAGTTATGCAGAAATCTCAACTTTTCTTATTAAACATTTATAGATCTGACTAGTGTGGCCCATCCAATGGTCGAATCGATCTAAAATTTAAGGTATTGTTATCTTTTAGTGCTTAGGATCAAATGAGCCGTTCAAATCTATCTTAACACAATTAGATTATACCCATTAAATTTATTCCTAAAATATTACTAAACAGATCCAAAATTATATAGCATCACTATGTTAAAATTGTCTCTACACACCTATACAATGATCGCGTGGATGATACACACCATTCATGTATAGATCAAAAAGAAATTAACAACATAATAAAAAATTAAAAAGATATAAGGGTTGGAACTTACCTAATCAAGCCCTCTTAGAATCTCCTCTCCATTTTTCTTTAGAGCTTTCTATCTTCTTTTTTTTTCCTTATACAGAAACTTCTCCTATCCTTTTTTAAAGAAACTTCTCATAAAATATGATGAACACATCTTCCCTTATCCTGAAATCATACTAACTTAAATAGATCAGTCATGTGTAAATACATTTGATAAACTAAGTTATTTTATACATACTCTAATTAAATGAAAACACATTCTTCAATAAATCCTATGTAGGGGTAAAATCCATTTGGAGTTTGGATAATTTTGGAATCTTATGATAGTATCTATTGAGATCATGAGTTGTATATGCTTCTAATCGCTGAGTAGAGGTTATGAACGGTGTCGATTGCTTGTGAGCCATCATCAAATGGGTATATCTGATGAGAGGGAGCAACACCATGGGGTGGAAGAAATGGGCCACTAAATCTGGTAGAGACGTTGATGAAACTTCGATAGAGAAAACATGAAGGGATAACTGATACATGCAATCTTGGTGTATGTGAGTGCTCTAAATTTGATTGCGCCATGCAATACGGAGCGTAGTAAGACAAATGTTATATACTATGGATGCAATACAATATGTGAATCTTGATGAGTCTATGAATATGTGGGACAAGTTTTGCCTTCACTGTTCGTACAGTAGCCTGCCAACCATTGGTAGCTTACCCAGGCCTGCTCGACCCCTCCTACATCTGCGTCCACTCACGTGTGCCCACCTACATGTGATTAAAGTGACGGGCATCACAATATGTCATATGCAAAGGATGCAATGCAGTATGTCATATGAAAAGAAATGACAATGCTGGAGTGTATAATTGGGATGATAGTACGTGGTATCGCAAGCTGTGCAGTTCATCACAAGGGAATTCTATCCAAACTAGGCCCATACCTAAATTTGGATAGCTAGACTTAATGTGGTAAAGTCCTGATCTCAGTTTAATCGAGCTCCCAACCGAAATCCTGGGCATTGCGAAGGTACACATAATAATCTGGTTGCGCACTACCAGCCCGAGTGGATAATGAATGAATGAATGAGTCAATGCTGAGTATGTAACTCCTACTCAGTAAGTCCGCATATTAATACAATTCATCTCTAGGATATCACCGGGGTCTAGTACGCCATATGTCAGCTTGTCGCCCCATCTAAGTGCATAACTAGGTAAGTGGAAGAGACCTCACATCCGCTTGTCAATTTCAGGTCTGGCTCATCGATAGCTGACCCATTTAGGAGCTAGTCAAACTCGGCTTAGCTTAAAACCTCCTCACTTGGGCAGATAAGGTCACATCCCCTTTCAACCGACCACGACACAGTGGGAGATGTGACCTACTGGTATACGGCCCTCCTGTGCTCATGTATCTACTTGGTCTCGACGTTGGAGCATCCTTTAGCCTCGGGGGTTTAAGAAATTTTACCTAAGGACATCATCACGCCTCATGTAGAACCAAACATTTCCGATGTCTTATCTAGCCATCAACGATATGCCTGTGGAGGCCACGACCCTGATATCGCTAGGGTGTATGGTAGTCATATCACAAAATGCGATATGCATGAGTCATACCATCCAATCATGCATCAAACATGTGCGTACTACGCACTTATATGGGACAACTCCATCTCTTAGAGTCCCATAAATAATCAACCCAATGACACATGCTATGCTCAATCACTCCTCATAACAAACATGCAGATGATGCGTATGAGTATGTATCATAAATTATACCAAGCATGATTATAATCACATACATCATTGTGGGCCGGTATAAGACGACCCATGACCCGTATAAGTAAATGATTAGCCCCTGATGTATGATGGTTAATTAAGTAAATTTAGATTATGTAAGAGATTAATTACATTAAGACAGTGACACATAATCAGTGCGTGTACTAACATAGTCATAATCGATAATCGGCCTATATATAAGGTGATGTTCATAGAAGGACAACAACTCTAATGCATAACATGAAGATCGGTCCTCAATAGTGGATATACCAAATCCGATACCATAAATCCTTCCATCTACGGTGATGATGTACTCTCCTCATATCAAGAATGAGCCTAGATGGCCTACTCATATCAAAAATGGGCCTAAGGATAAGGAGTGAGCTTCCCCACCCATTCTATCACGTAACAATCTGAGCTTCCTAAGGGCCCAATAATTAAATTAAATTATTGTATGTGTTGATTGAATTACTTGTCAATTTGTGAAGTTGCATGGGTATTATCCCCAATCTTACTGATTTCATAGGTTAAATTCTGTTACATGTAATTGATATGTGCAGATTTAGTGTATAGTTGATTATGTTATTGAATTGTTGAAATTTGTGGAACCCTTAATTAAGAATGTCTCTGATTTTGCTGAATCAGTGTCATGGATTCGTGCACATGCCCCCTAGGTTTAGAATGGGTGCATTTGCTACCCACAACCCACCACGTAAGTTAAATCTCCCTATAGTTGGATGCGGTAGTTATTACCCTATCCGTTGATCTCTTGAAACTCAATCCCATATACTGACACAACTAGGAATCCCCTGAATTATGCGTAATGCTGACTTGTGCCCCGATTTTGAATACGAATTATAATTATACTTGCTTGATTTCCCTCACTACTACAAGTAGATCGACTTCTACTTATTGGTATTGTATTTATACATTGTGCCCTTTTTGGATCGGCAACCAATCGAAACTTTCTTGGGTAGCCCTTGTGTTGGGTCAGCTCACGGGTAAGTTTGGCCCAACTAGCCAAACTGCAAGTTATCGGCTATAGTTGGACTATACGAGATGTTGCTCTCAGGCCGTACAGCTGTGGTTCATCTCGTGGGGACAAATTGACCTATTGGTTGGTCATCCTTATACGTTAACCATGTTTGTCTACGCCTATTGGAACCTGAGGCACCCTCCACCCATTTGAGCCCACTGATAACCGGAGGATGCAGCCCACAAGACTCATGAGCCGGGGATGGTGGAATGAGACACTATGCCCGAGCTGTCAGCCTATGCTGGAGTGACGAGCTTCCCCGTAGTGACCAGTGAGCAACTAAACTCATGAGCCAGAGATTATGGAATGCGACACTATGCTCGAGCTGTTGGCCTACGCCGGGCTGACGAGCCACCTGTAGTGGCCGCTAGCAAAGACTTCATTTGTCTTAACTACCTTCGTGTGATTTTGATGTTGGGAGTGACGAACCGAAGCGAGCCAAAGATCGCGAGAGCCATACAGCCACGGTCGCTAAAGCAACGTGATCGGATTAAGGCATTGATCTGTCGGGGTGTCTCGGTTTCCACAAACTGCTGGATGAATGAACATAATAATCGAGTTGGCTAACATTTACATTATATTGCATTAGTTACCTTTTGTGATTTGGCAATCGTGGTCGCAATGAGGGAGTGTAGGTCATTCGCGATTATTAGATGTTGTCGCTCAAGGGAGTGTTAGTGTGAGAGCATGCATCATATCATTGAATCATGCATTTGCATTAACTAGAGTATTTAGGATTCTGTGGATGCATGCCTTTCGCTAAATTTGATCCTGTAGATGATAATTTGTATAATTTATTGTTAATGGTACCATTAAGTTAGCTACTCACTTCTACTTTGGGACAATGTTTTAAAACTGTTGGGGGCCTTACACAAAACCTCATGATCTAGCCCTCCAGAACGAACCAGAATTATGGAATAACAAAGCAATGAAATAAATCAAAGCATCAATCACACACCACACAAGAGATTTTTACGTGGAAAACCCTCAAAGAGGTAAAAACCACAGGACCTCGTCCAGATCAACAATCCACTATAAAGCAGAACGTTATAACCAATCACAAGCACACCTTGCTATGATCAAACTTTCATCATTCACGCAGGAGTGGATAAACAGTAAGAGTAAAAAAAGAAAACTGAGAGATCTGACCGATTACGAGGACGTAGGAGTGTTGAGATATAGATTGCACTGTCTCTCACACCTTTGATAACCCTCTTGTATTTTTCTCTGTACCCAATACCCTAGAAAATCCTAGAGACCCCTTTTTATAGTTTTAGGAAACTTCCATCCACATCCCAGTTGCGAAAGGACTTGCGACACGAAATCCGTGCAAAATCGCGAAACGAATTTATGTAACCACGACTGGTCGTGCGCCACCCACGACCAGTCGAGCGCCACCCACGACCAGTCGAGCGCCACCTATGACTGATCGTGCACCTCCCACGACTGGTTAAGCACCCCGGAGAAAAATATCCAGACCTCGCTGGACTTTGAGTTGTGCAACTCACGACTGGTCGAGCACCAGCCCACGACCAATCGAGCAGGGCTCACGACCGGTCGAGCACGGGAAAAGACCTCCATCAAATCTCCTCATTTTTTACCCGGGAGGAATTCACCTTCTTCAAGCCATCCTGGTTTCTACAAACCACAAACTTATCCTTGAGCAAAGCCTTGGTCATAATGTCTGACCCATTATCGTCCGTGTGGACCTTCTCAAGCTGTAACACCTTCTGTTCCAAAGTATCCTTGATCCAGTGATACTGAATCTCTATATGCTTCGACTTGGAATGCTGACTTGGATTCGTGCTCAAGTGTATAGCACTCTGACAATCACAATAGACCACGTGCTGCTCCTACTTTAGGCTAAGTTCTTGTAGGAACCTCTTCATCTAAAGCATCTCTTTACATGCTTCTGTGACTGCAATGTACTCTGCCTCTGTCGTTGACAATGCTATGACCCTCTATAGCGTGCTCTGCTAAGAAACCGCTCCCCCTACAAACTTGAACATGAACCCCGATGTAGACTTCCTGTAGTATATGTCACCTGTCATATCTGCATCTGTGTAGCCCTCTAGCACAGGTTTACCGTCACTATAGCATAGGCTCAATCTAGATGAGCCTCTTAGATACCACAGTATCCACTTTACCGCTGGCCAATTGGGTTTAAACCCAATAATCACAACCCTTTTTTAAAGGTTTCTCTACACCCTTAAGGGTATTCACACAAAGTCTATAAGAAAACTTCCTCTCATCAGGTTTTAGGGGTAAGAAAAAGTTCAGTTTTGTGTTCAAAGTATTGTTTAAATGTTTTCTGGTTCAAGTTAAGATTGCAAGTGATTCGAACCTGTGTACAGTGAGTGCACTGTTGTGACCAGGTAATAGTCATTGTTATTCTGGAGGTCGATTGCCCGTTGAATCCTGTTGCACTTGGGATGTGGTCCAAGGTGCGCAAATTCGATTTCAAGCCAAGCGACTTATGTCACGCCTCAACTTCTCTTTTTCCCATTTTAATTTTATTTTGTCTAAATAGTTTTTCAAACTCTAAAATCCAACAATAAGTTGTCGAGCAATTTATGGGGATTGCATCCTGCCCTTAACAGGAGAGACTTAGTCTAAGCAAGACCCAAAAACTTAAATTTTTAATGGTGGTGTTGAATCACCTTGGTGTGGTAGGATAATGTCCTAAAATGATCAAGCAAACTAGATAGAGAAGAGCTGATAAAACAAATACATCACAGTGGGCCTTGAGGCCCACTATGATGTATGTGTTTTATTATAGAGGTCTACTATGATGTATGTTTTTTATCCGCTCTTGTCCATCGAGTTTGCCAAATCATTTTACGACATGTTCCTACCACACTGAGGTGATTCAACACCACCATTAAAAAATTCTTGGGCAAGACAAAAGTCTTGGATTAAAGTTGATATCCGTGTTTTCTCTCTCTCTCTCTTTATCCAACTTAGAGTGGGGCATGGCAAAAATTTAGTGAATCCCTTATCACTAACCGGGGGACCACCTTGATTTATGTACCTTAGATCTATGATATCTATCTTGAAACTTTATTAGTTTTTTGTCCAAATAATCCCATATTGTGATGTGGTCGTGGAAGGAACCATAAAATCACTTAATCATTTTTTTGGAGGACAAAAATGTTCATGTGCCGCAACTGCTTCTCATATGGTGGACTTTTGACTCGAAAGTAGAAAGGTTTTTTTAAAAGGGGCGTGAGACCTACCAAAAATAAGGATTCAGCCCACCCCTTGGCCAATTTGGTCTATTCATTTTAATTGGACAATCGTGAACCTACAATAGGATTTTTTTTCATTTTTTATTGAAAGTTCTCTGTGGCCCACAATTACACCAATGTTGTGCATTAATTTTGAATTGTTTCCTTTAGTGTGGTCCATCTGTGATGAGTTTTGCCCTCAAACTTGGACCAATGATATGAAATTAAAACCTCTTACATGTGGACAGGTTAGATTTGCTTCACCACAATCCAGTGGGCCCCATATAAGATGTGGATGCGTGTAAAATGTGGGCCTTTTCACACTAGGGCCTTTTTGTCATTTCCTTATTCCTTCCTTGGGTTTTTAACGAGAGGAGGGGATGGTGTTTTTTGGTTCCCTTCTGTAACACCCCGTACTTTCACGTACTCAGGTGTTACCATTATAAACTAAAATTTCACATCTGTTTGAGAGTACACAAAACTCAACCATTTCGTAATAAACCATAACATTTGCAACTCACCACTAAAAATCAATAGTTAGAATATCAAATTTATGAATTCAATTAACTTAAAATAAATTGATAACCGTAAGTTGAGACCCTTGTATTTTGACCCACATGAATGATTCGAGAAAGGTACAAGAAATTTTAAATACTATATTACAACATGATTATACACTATGAAACGCTATTTATATACTTTATAAATATCTTTTTAAAAGAAATATCTCATGTTAAAATGATATATAATCATAATCCATACTATAACTATACATTTGTAAATTTATTTATATAAATTACAAATCATAAAATTTATATTATGAGGATTAAGGGAATTTATAAGAAGTAAAATATTTCAAACGATTTAACATTTATATATATATACATATATATATAATTAAAACATATATAACTATACAAATAATACACAAATAACATATATTAATCTCGACTTCTTCTCACTAATATTCATGTATATTAACAATATGAGATAATATAAACCATACATACCAAAATACATTATTACTTGTATTAATGTGTTTTTATTAATATAAAGCAATGATAGGTGTAAATGGTATTAGTAATAAGGTTAATATTAATATTAGTAATTGGTTAATGAAAAGACCTATTAGTACCTTGATTCGATTGACGTTCAAGTTTAGGGTAATTTGACCGTTGGGTTGACGTAATCGACACCTAAAGACCTTGATTCGATTAGTATGGTCCACCTGATTTTTGATCTGCCTAAATTTTGGACTAATGGCCTATTAGGACCAATAGAGGCTAGTCTATGGAATGGATCCAGTAAAAGGGTCATGGTGGGCCCCACATTTGAGTTGGGAATACACAACCTGTGTACTCCCTCGCCGCACTGAACTTTGCGCTCGGTCAGAGCGCGTCTAACCCGTGTAGCACCAAAAAAGGAGATTTCTCTCCTTGCTTCCCGCCCACGCTGTTTAAAACAACTGTTTTCGTGCATGAATCGGTGGCCCACCATCAGCGGACACTTAGTTGATCCAAACTGTTAATAAATTCCAGGACAATGGTCCTACTAACCCCCGATAGTTTCAACCGTTGGATCCCACCCACGCGATCACAAACGCTAGCGGAAGAAGGCTGTTTGTGCTTCTTCCCTTTCCAAAAATAGAAATCCCAATTTTCTCTCCAGGCTGGCGATCCGCATGAGGAGAAATTGTCGAATCATAGCCCTCCACATAGATTCATCTCAGCCACCCACTGCCATTCACACAGATTAGGGCTGTTAGTGGAAACCGACGCCCAGTTTTGTGACGCCAATGGTTTCCCCCTGCCATGGATTCAATCCAGACCATCCATCCTCCGTTTGACGGCTTAGGGAGATTTAGGGCATCAAACAAAGAGCTTATATTGCAAAGAGTGCGCTGCCCTATCCACTGTAGCCACACCAACGAGACATACACCATTTTCTTCCATCTCCGAACCCATTGAGAAAAACTCGTTGAAGCTTCTATCCTTCACGTCCTCAAGCTTCCCAATGTCCCTTTGATCAGTCCACAATGACCGGATTTGAGAAAACTCCATCGGGTGGCGATCTGCCATTAAAGACGAAGCTTCTTCCCCAAGTACAACCTCTTAACCGTTGCTGTCATAACCCACTACGAGTTTCAGGTCTCGTGAATAGTGCCCGAGCTGAGTTCCGGCTTGGTCTGAGTCTCACCAGGGAGAAAAAAATGATGAGGAAGAGAGAACAGGGAGAAAGAGAGCAGGGGAGAGAGAGTGGGTGGTGCGGCTCTGCTGCTGCACCCATCTGAGTTGGGTCTGTTTTGCTGGGTCTTGGATGAATTCAGATGTTGCTGGACCTACAACAGATGGGAAGCAGAAAGTAGAGGAGAGTGGGAGAAAAGACAGAGGGAGAGAGGGCGTCGTTGATCGAGTTTGGGCCGAGTCTAGCTCGAGCCGAGTTGATGGACCATTCTGGACGAGTCGGGTTGCTATCCAGCTGGTCCATTGCTGCTATTGTTGAGCTTGGTTTGAGCTTGAGGGGTTACTGGGCGTTTCAGTAGTAAGGGTCACAGGAAGAAGAAGAAAAGAAAGAAAAAGAGAAGGAAGAAGAAGGAAGGGAGAGTTTGGGTCCTTGTCGAGTCGACTCGGTTAGAACCGAGTCCATCCGAGTCTGACTGGGTTGGGTCAGACATGCGCCCAGTCGAAACCCATCTGGGAGTGGAAGGAAGAAGAAAAGAAAGAAAAAGACAGGAGAGAGAGAGAGAGAGAGAGAGAGAGAGAGAGAGAGAGAGAGAGAGAGAGAGAGAGAGATGAAGGAAGAAGAAGGGAGAGCATGATGTCGAGTCAACTCGGCTGCCATATCTATTGAGTTGACTCAGTCGAGCTGCACCTGGGGTAGGGCCAAATGCATCAAGTCAACTGCTGGAAGCCAACTTTCTCTCCCAAAGTTAATCATTGCTTTATTATTATAATTAGTGATACTGTAACTATTTTGATTATTAATTTTGTTTAACTATTAACAAGTTATGCACGCTAATATTAATTATTTTTATAAGCAAATTAATATTAATTTTTATAAGCAAATTACGACCATTAGATGCATAAGACCCGTATCCTAAATCGTACTGTTCCATCAACTTCCACGATCCTTCCCGTCGAATTCCGGCAACCTGTGACCAATAATCGACATTGCGCACGACCGTAAGTCGTATCCTATACATTTGAGTCGGCTTAATCCAAGACTTGTATCATTGCGACCGCACCGTCGCCGTGGTTCCAACGCCGCAACTCACGCACTGATCCGATGAGATGCGGACCCGCGTTCAGTTCGAGAAAAAACACCGCGCGTTGTAAATCTCAAGAGAATCTCTACAAAGTGTCAAATCAATTCCATCAATCAATCACCCATCAATCACTTTATGTCAAGTACAAGCACCCATACTTCCTTTCTCCACAAGTCAAATAACCACCAAAGTCAACTAACCTCTCACTTCACCCATCACTCACCTCACCCATCACTCCATCACTCTTACAACTCTCTCTCTCCCTCTCATTTTTCAACACACCAAACCCAAGTAAGGGAGCACTCCCACGTCCAAGCCCTTCCCATGAGAGAAAAGGTGATTTTGGTGGCCCACTTCTCATCTTAAAAACTCTAATCCTAGCCATCCATTTCCCATCTCCACCATCAAAGTGAAGCTTAAGGAGTGTAGCTTTCCAACGGATCAAGAAGATCAAGTGGTGGGTGCTACCATAGCCTAGTTTTTCATATTTTTAAGATGGGCCAAGTGAGGCCAACCGATCAATGGTTTGGATCTCACTTGGGGCCCTAAGATGTGGCCGATGGCCCATCTTGATCATCAAATCCTCCATGATGGGGCCATTCTCCATGGACCACATCATGATGTTTACTTTTCTTGCATTAAGAGGTCATATAGACCGTTCATTTTGGGTGGAGAGGGATCTCCACCATTGATCTTTTATTTGGGTGGCCCATATGCAATGAGACCCTTTGATGTATGATTGGATGATTGAAACGGAGGGCCCATAGTGCCGGGGTCCCTCCATCATGCGTGTCCCACTCTATCTCTCTCTCTCCCTCTCTTTCCATTTATTTTATTTCTTTGTGTGTGATGAAACGGTCGTATGTCCCACTTGGATGGACCCCACCTTGAAGTAAGTATTTTATCCAAGTCATCTATGAGTGGGCCCACCTTATATGCATTGTACCCACACCACCTATTATGTGGTGGCCCACCTAGGTAGGGCCCACTTAATATATTTTTTTTCTAGCTCAAAAGAGTCCAGTGACGTCCAGACGTCACTGGAATGAAAATACAAAAAAAGAAGAAGCTTGTTTCAAGCTATTGGGATGGGCCACCTGTATAGGGCCCACCTTGAAGTATGTTTCTAATCCATGCCGTTCATCCTCTTTTTCAACTCACTTTAGGCGTTGAGCCAAAAAATGGTGTCGATCCGATATTCAGGCGGGCCATAACATAGTAAACATCGTCCTTACCGTTAAAAATTGGCTAGGGCCCACCTTGAGTAAAAAAAAAATACCGTATATTAGACTCGTTTGGTTTGTATTGAGCCATGCAATGCAATGGCTGGATTAGATTTTTCGTATGTGGCCCCCACAGGTGAAAAATCCGAGAAAAATGGTTTTTCTAAAATTAAAAAAATTTCACACAGCAGCAGCTGCTGATGTGTCAGAACGCTGGCCGTGCCAGCGGCTGGCGGGCGGACGCCAGCAGCCCACGACCCACGTGTGGGCCCCACCTTGATGTTGATTTGCCATCTAACTCGTTCATGAGATGGCCCACCCCCTGAGGTGGGCCCTCTCCAAAAATGAGTATCATCCAAAGCTCAGGTGGCCCACACTGTAAGAAACAGTGAAATTGAACGTCTACCACTGAAACCTTTTTTTGGGGCCCACAGAAGTTTTGGATCAAGCTGAAATTTATTTTTCCTCCTCCCCCAGGTCTTTGTGACCTTATCAACGGGTTAGATGGTAAGTAAACTTTATGGTGGGCCCCACGTGAAGCCCACAGTGAGGTATGTGTTTCAGTAACGCCATCCACGGTAGTGGACGGTGGAACCCCACCACGTTTATGTGCTTCGTCCGCACCGTCCACATCCCTGGACGGTGGGACCCCTTTTATGTATGTGTTTTATCAACGCCGTCCAGCCATCTGGACGGTCAGTGGACTCCATCCTTGTGCATGTGTTGCCTCTATACCGTCCAACCTTTTATGTGGACCCCCCACCATGACGTATGTTGTCCATCTATATGGGGTCCACCATGATGCGTGTGATGCATTCAAGCCATCCAGCCCCTTTGAAAGCTCATTTTGATGGCATGGGCTAAAGAATTAGTCAGATACATAGTTCAAGTGGACCCCACCACTTAAGTAGTGGACAATGACGTCCACCGTTCAAAATTCTAAGGGCCATAGTAGTTCACTATTAAGCTGATATTTATTTCCCTTCATCTATCACTATGTTAATGTATGAGCAGGTTGGATTGAAAACATATGTTATGGTGGGCCTTAAGAATTTTAATGGTGGAAGTCATCATCACCATTTATAGTTGGGTGTGGCCCAATTGATATATATGGGGCCAATTGGTGTGGCCCATCTGATATATATAAGGCCCATATGATTAGGCCCATATTGATGTAGTTATGACCCATCCGTTGAGACCCATTGTACTGTATTTGGAGCCCATGGGTTGAGGCCCATTGTGATGTGTTTCTGGCTCATATGTTGTGATCCATTTAATATATCTAAAGCCCAAATGATTATGCCCACCTTGGTGCACATCTAAGGCCATGGGATTAAACCCATTTGGCATATGTAATGCTCATGGGATTAAGTCTATTCGGCATATGTAATGCCCATGGGTTTGGGCCCATTTGACATATGCAATACCCATGGGATCCAGCCCATTTATTCCATACAAGGCCAACGGGATTCAAGCCCATTTGATATATATATTATAGTCCATGGGATCAAGCCCATTTGATGTGCATGGGGCGCAAATGGAGTGACCCATTTGATATATTTAAAGCTCATGTGTGTAGGCCCATCTGATATATTTAACGCCCAAGTTGTGAGGCCCACTTTGATGTATTTCATGGCGCATGGGTCATGAACCATTGCAATGTACATAAGGCTCATTGGTGAGGCCCACTGATGCAGCCATTTAATGAATGTAAGGCTCATGTGATTCGGCTCATTTGATGTATCTATGGCCCATGGATCGAGGCCTAACGGGATGACCTTAGGGTCCATTGCAATGTGTGACTTCCCATGTCCATGTAATGATATATATGGCGGGTTGTGCCTAAGGAACAATGTTGGTTTGACGTCCATATTGTAGTACAATGTTGGTTAAATGTCCGCATTGTAACTCTCCTTAGGGCCCATTGATAGGCCCATACTCGTTACTATTCATCGCTTTATAACATGCTTAGTATAATCCCATGACTCATGCCCATACGCATCATATGTATGCTTGATTTGAGTAGTAACTGATCATATCATATGCCATTTGGCAGACCACTTATGGGACCCGTTATAAGATGAAGTGCCCCACATGATCGCATAGTACGCGCTGGATTTCTGCATGGTTTGACGGCGTGATTCATGCATCTCACATATGTGTGACTTGATCACTACACGCCCTAGCGACATCAGGGCCGTGGCTCCACAGGTATATCGTGGATGACAGTATTGGATACCGAAAATACTTGATTTTAGCACTGTGGACACTTAGGATGTCCTTGGGTGAGAGTCTCAGAACCTTTTTGGTACCAGGAGATGCTCCAACGTTTAGATCGAGTGGATACACTAGCTCCCGAGTGCCGAATACCAGTAGGCCGCATCTCCCATTGTGTCGTGGTAGGTTGGAAGGGGGTGTGGCCTTATCTACCTGAGAAAGGGGGCTATAAGCTAGGCTGAGTTTGACCAGCTCACAAATGAGTCCGCTATCGACAAGCCGGGTAGGTATTGGCAGACTACTAGTCAGGCAGATAGTGAGGTCTATTCCGCTTGCTTGACTGTGCAGCTAGGGAGGTGACAGTCACTGCGAAGTATATTAGACCCCGGTGATATCCAGAGGGGAATTGTACTGATATATGTACTTGATGAGTACCGACTTGCTTGGATTGCATTTCGCATATGAATTCGGCTATGTAAGCCTTTCATTGCATCGGTGTGGCCGATGACATTCATATCTCGCATCATGCCTTGCATTACATAGCCTTGGTATGATTGATTTTATTCATGGGCTTACCGCATACTTCCGCATTACCTGATGTTGTACACTCGGCATTTGCCTTTCGCACACACTTACACCACCCTCTAAGCTTTTGTAAGCTTATACATGATAGTTGCATACAGGTTGCGTTAGACAGCAGTAGCGCTGAGACAGGAGCGCGTACCAGGACCTTTTGGAGTTTCTTTTGATCACCTTGTATTTCTCTTTCCTCATTGTACTTAAAGTTCTTGATATAGTGGATATGTGGTGATGCTGTTTTGTGACTTGGTTATGCTTGTGGTTATGCTCCATTACAAAAAAAAAATTATTCCGAAAATCCTCCTTGTAGGATCCCAGGATCGGAATCTGGCATTTGATTATCATGAGCCGAGAATGGGGCACTACGGAGGCTGTCGGCACCGGATTCGGCAATCAGGATTCATGTGAATCCGATTTTCGAATTTGGGACTTGACAAGATGTTAGATATTAGCATTTACCTATAATTCATGGACATTATCACTTATAATAGATCACACCATTCATTATCATTATGATGATTATTTTTGCTACATTAACTAATATAAATTATAACACTAATATTGACAATTATTATTAAATTAACATTGTTACCATTCCCATCATTATTAAGATTGTTAAATATTAGGATGCATGCCCATTAGTAAATTATCTATCCTAATGATAGTTAATATATACAAGAAATTAAAATGTTAACATTATTAAATACTAATGTATTGTCTTATCATAAATAGTAGGCTATAATACTAATTATCATCATAATGATTATTAACAAATATTAACCGTAACAGTAATGTTAGTAAATATTTTATAATTATTAAATTAACACTAAAATCAATTTCACACCAACTAGGGTTCAAATCCTAAAAATCTAAACCTAGATATAAACCCTAAGGATGAAACCCTAAACTTAAGTAATCTAGACCTTAGGTTGGAATTTTTAAACCATAATTAGTGTGTTAAGCTTGGTTCTAACCGTAGAATTTTACGATGTATGGTAGGGTTTGATTTTAATGACACCTGCGTTTTCCTAGCGACACTAACGGGCGACTCGACACGTAAGGTGAGGACTCTCCCTTTGAGCTTCCCACTTGATTTCATCAATCTAGATATAGATGATGACATGATTCCCTTAACTGAGTTACTTTATTATTAAACATGCTTTGCTGTATAGTTAATTCATGTGTTGGATGATAAATGTTTTTTTTAAATTATAACGTGCATGAATGGTTCGATGATAACATGCTACCTTTATTGGATACGTATTAATTTATTTTATGCTACCACTTATGCTTGAATGATGAATTGAATGGAACTTACCTTGGACTTATGATCTTGCGGTTCACATTTGCCTTATATGGCTTGAATCGCACATTTGCCTATGTGGCTTGGACCGCACATCGCATATGTGGCTTGGATCATATATTTACCCTCGTGGCTTTGATGACCTATTGTTACCCTTTGTGGGTTGTTGGGTATGTTCTCATACCCTCTTGTTTCCTATCCATCTTACGGAGTTCATTCGTACCATGATTTCCGGGTGGAGCCGAAGTCCGCTTTGTCGATTTCTAGCCATCTTGCGGAGTTCACGTACGACATAATTTTCGGATGGTTTAGGGTTTGTATATTGTTTGTTTCTTCATCTGTGGTGTTCATTCGTACCATGATTTTCGGGTGGAGTTGAAGTTCTCTTTGTCGATTTTTTTCTAGCCATCTTGCGGAGTTCATGTACGACATGATTCCTGGGTGAAGTGGGGGTTTAAAGGGTGATTTTCTATTCACCTTGTGAACTCTACTTGTACCACGATTTTCGGGTGGAGTTGAAGTTCGCTTTGTCGATTTTTTTCTAGCCATCTTATGGAGTTCATGTACAATGTGATTTTGGCCACAATAGAAAATTGTATGTTTGATTTGTTTAATTTTTTCTTGAATTGTGACTGCCATGATATTTGCTTATGACGAAACCTTATTGATTGGTTTGATTTTCTTAAAGCATGAGTATGACTATGAATTGTCTTGTTTATTATATATATATTCATGACTTGCGATTTGTACTAGATTATGAATGATGAATGTGCAATCTTGGAGGGTGCTCCTCACTGCTATAGCCATTGACGCTATCAAACCGTAATAGTTGATGCAGGTGTAGGGCAAGCCGATGCTGTTCACAGGGTTGCTAAAGGATCTCACATCCCAAGATTTTTGAAACTTACTTCATTTCACATGTAATATTATTTTATTTTGTATTGTAAGAATGGAGACATTGGTTTGTATAAGTCATTATGGGCAGTTTCTTATATATTTAAATGATAATACAACTTCCATTTATGTCTGATTTGTCCATACTACGCTCATCTGCTTACTCTGATAAATGAAAAAAAAAATGTGGACTTTGGCTCTTTATAAGTTAACACTCGAGTTTTCGAGAAACGGGTCATATACTCGGGTCCTGAAAACTCGGGGCCTACACCTTCTTTCTTCCTTCTTCCATCATTCTTCCTTCTTTGGTTTCCTTTATAGTTACTTTTTGAAATTTTTTGTATAAATAGTGGGAGTTTGTGAAAGGAAAGAGGGTATTGAAGAATACTATAATTGATGAATTTTTATAATGGAAGGATGTTGTAATTGGTAAATTTTGTAATGGATGAATGTAATGAGTGTTAGGATGGATGACTGTTGTAATAGATGAATGTTGAGATGAAAATATGTTGTAATGGATGAATGTTGTATGGTCGATCATTGATATTTATTATAGATCGCCCATATTTTTACTATGGATCGTCGATATTTTCACTGGGAATTATCGAGATTCAGTGTAAACCACTAATATTAAGAGTGGACTACTGATATTCACTGTGGACCACTGATATTAAGAGTGGACCATAAATATTCATTGTGAATCACTGATACATTCATTGTGGATCGTAGATATTCACTATGTATCGTTGATCACATGAAAATGACCATAACTCCCTAGTTATATGTTCAGTTTAGGTGATTTGATGAGCTTTCAAAGTTGGCACAAAGTTCATCAATCATTGTGGACTGTAGATATTTAATGTGGGTCATTAATCCATGAAAATAAGCTTAACTCCCTTGTTACATGTCCGATTTTGGTGATCTTATACCCATTGGATTTACTACCTTATCCACTATCTTATTAATCGAGGACTAACCTACTCGTTCCACCCTTATGCACCAATGGTTGATGTATAAGTAAATGATTAACCCCTGGTTATCATCCATAGTTCTAAACCTCTTAGCCAACCCTAGACATAATTGAACTAGAATCTCTTAAGAAAAGTATAAAAACAACTAAGGAAAGGGAAGAAAAACTCTTGGCAACGGCTTCTCCATGCTTTTGCTCCACTCCTTTAACCCTATATGATCCCCAGGGATGCCCTATGGACTCCTGTTTATAATTTTGCAGCACCTCCTTTCGCACCGACTTGAAAAAATCTAGAAACCGCCTCAAATTTACGCAACTTCGATATATCGAAGAGTCTTCGATATGTCCTCGATATTATCGAACAGTCCTTGATATATCAACGATGGGTCCAGAATGTTCAGTGAGTTTGGCTTGAAATTTAGAATTTCTCGATTAATTGAAGGGTCTTCGATATGTCTCTTCAACATTATCTACAGGTCCTCGATATATCGAAGGCATATTCTGACAGTTTTTCAGAATTAGACTTTTCTGGCCTCGGAATCTATTTTTAGGATAATTTTTAGGATTCCTTTTCTTCACTTTAAATCTTCAATTCTTGCCCTTCATCCTTTGGTTCCTTGGATCTTTGACATGTAAATTCTTCCATATTGGTCTCTTAAGATCCATTTCTTACCTTGGTGATTCTTGAGCATTAAATTCATGCTTTTAGTACCCGATTCAATCCAAGCTCTTAAATTCACCTTGTAACACAAAGATGAGTAAAATAGAACATTAAGCATAATTATGTTCACAAAACTAAATAATAAATGGGGTCTAATATGTAATATTTGACCCTCAACACAATCCCCAACCTGCATTTTGCTAGTCCTAAGCAAAGTATGTGAAAAAATGAACTTCAATGCGCAATGTTCCAACCTTTTTCAGAAAATAATCTTTTGTGTAATCAAGTATGAATGAGTAGCCTCATGATGAGAAAAATGAGATTTTAAAAACCCAGAGACGAATCACATACACAATCAATTAAATAAGTTCTTTATCTATTAAGTCAGAGCATAGTTCGCATATCAAGTTTTTTCAATGTGCTCGGTGGAATTCAACTTCTCATAAAAATACTATCTTTTCATAATGTTAGCCCTGCTCATCACTTCAAGATTGGTTGAAAACTCAAGTACTGATTCCGAACTTATCCCCTTTTCCTTCTTTTTCCAGTTTTTGATTTTATATTGACGATCATTTGTATTCATTTAGTCTTTTCTCTTTTCTTTCTTTTTTTCAGATTTTTTTCATTCCTTTTAAAAATTTTCTCAATCTTTTCATCATACATGACCTTTTCTGTCGATCTCCTATTTTTTAATTAATTCTTTCTTTTTTTAAGGTGGATAAAATTCTCCAGGCTCAATTATCAATATCTTTCAATGATCATCATACTAACAATTAGAAAATCTAGTACTATTCACAGAAAGCAATTTGAATGTATCTTGTGATTTATATTAACATAATATTCGAAGTTCCTCTTAATCAATTGAGTGTAAGAACCATAATTGATATATTACTTAGATGATCAAACTCCAAATATTCAAAATTCACTCTCTATCTTATCATCATACTCAAAATATTCTTAAATACAATGCTCCCTCAAAACATTCTTAAATCCAAATACGGCGCGAACCTCGATAGCGCCACAAAATGAGCCACGTACTGAGCCATGGACATGTCTCCTTGCACCGGGGGCTCGAACTCCAATGCTCGTTGCTGTCAAATGTGGTCGAGGAAATACTGCCGGTCAAACCGGTCTACGAAATCCTCCCATGTCCAAACGAAATCGGGTCCTGCTGCTCGGGCGATCGATGCCCACTATTACTCGGCCTCGTCCTAAAGTAAAAAACACAACCAATGGAACCCGCTGCTCTGAAGTGCACCTCATAGTATCAAAGATTTTCTCCACCTCAGATCTCCACCAATCCGCTGCCGACGAGTCGGGCTCTCCTTGGAAACGCAGGGGATCTAGAAGTGGATGACAACATAATCCATTTTTTAGTCCTTGGTTTCTGTCGCTATATTTTTTTCAATATTTTTTGTTTGAATGGTAAGGCAATGGAAAATACAATGTGGACATGCATACTACCTATTTGATGGTTGGTGTAGGAGAGAGAAATGTAGGGACTAAGACGGAAAGAGGGAAATCACCCATCTAAGTAGGTCTATCTAAGGGTTTATGGGTGTAATTGTATAATTAAATAGCCCCATGGATATATAAATGGTAAGTGATAAATTATCAAAATTCTAAAAGTAAAATCATATAATTTATGTCGTCTAACCATGTAAATTTTCAATTATGCTTTAATAAAGAATGAGTTAGTAATTTGGATGATCTGGATTTTTGTGCCATGAGTACTGTTGAAAAGTCAACACTATTTTTTCAATAGTGGGAAACTATTATAAGTGTTTAAACCTTTGTCCACATCTAAGATGAAGACCCTCCTAAGCCGATGTTACCCTTATTCAATGAACCACGCTAGCCTGTTACCCGACCTGTTCAGATACCCTGGCTTTCATTATACTCAAACCCAAAAATCATTATTATAAAAAAACTCTTATAGGAAACACCAGAAGAAATGGTTAAAGGTTATTTGGTAGTAAGAAAAGTTGGAGGTTAGTTTATCTTATCCTGGCCTATAGCCATTAGGTGAGCAATCCATTGTTTATTGAGAGATATTCCTAACATGAACCCAAAAAGATCAAGAAGATTTGACGGATCCCTCTTTCTAATAGTTACTCGGGTCCTCCTTGTCTAGGTTCTTCTCTCCTCCCTTTCCTCCCTCTACATGATGCATGACACACAGCTCCTAAAATCAGACACGTTGAATTAACAGAATGTTTGATTTGTGGACACTTGTTTGCTGAAATAGGACTATTAGATATCTAACTATTGATGTGTTTGGTTTATGGTGCATCCAAACTCGGGCCTATAGTTTTCTAGTTCAAATTGAATTTACTCTCATTCCACATGTACAGTTTCTTGATGCCTAAGTCTTAGTACTCTGCTAAAGCCTTTCTTCACTTCTTCCATTCTTTATATGTTTCCTTGACACAGATGTGGGTGTAGGAGGAGATGAATTTCTACAACACTTAAGGACCCACCATGATAGCTACAAGCTGAAATCACTGAAAGTTTTTTACATCCTTTACCTGAGTAGAAATATTTCCATTCCTGTTATTCAATCATGTTTGAATAAGTGAAGACCTGCTATTTTTTTGGTCTTTCTAGATATTCTATAAGCTTGAAGAGTAAATTTGGAGAGATCGATGTACTCTTTGAGTTAGAAGGTGATATGATTTTGTTATCTGAACCTGAAAGCCACAGATTTTTTTTCATACATATATAAATATTTGTAACTTGCATATTCATACCTTCAAAAAAACTTTCACTACAACCTTCTTTTTTAAAAAATATACATGGAATTCATCTGATGTTGTGATATTTGCAGGTGCATATTGCTCACATTTTCAATATATACGGGCCTCGTATGTGTATAGATGATGGGCGTGTTGTCAGTAACTTTGTTCCTCAGGTTTGCTTCCTCTTTAGTTAAATTTCACAACAATGGTTTGTGGCTTTCATAACACAATCAAGTTGGAATGGACCAGAGTTACAAAGATGTCAGTGTTTTAATCATGCTGAGATGTGTTACAGGCCCTCCATAAACAGCCTTTGACAGTTTATGGTGATGGAAAACAAACACAAAGCTTTTGATATGTTTCTGATCTGGTACTTTACTCTTTCTTTTAAGACTTTGTGATTGAAAATGTGTTGTGGGCTCATCGTCTTTCCAGAAAATGGCATACCTTTTTCAGTTCCATGCATATCGTATCATGGATTGTGATACCTATGAAAAGAAAGAAGAAGAAGAATTTACAGTTTATGTTGTTTCTTGTATTTGTAGGGATTTAGGAATGTGCACATTCACCTATCATGATACTTGGCAGAGAGTAATCTCTTGGACCATTAAAGATGAAAAATGTCCAGTAGTCCTATGTTACAATTAGTGTACATGAATCAAGGTTAAGTTTGCTCGATCAATCTCATTTTGGGATTGTGACTTAGTAAAAAGTGAGCCTGACCATCAAATTGGTGGATTTGTATTGGACCACTAAAGATGAAAAATGTCCAATGATCCTATGTTATAAGAAGTGTCCATGAATAAAGGTTTGGTTTGCTCAACCAATCTGATTTTGGGACCATGACTTAGCGATTCGGGCCCCACAATCTAATGGATTTAAAAAGAGTTAATGCATGCTACATGAACAATTTATAAGTGATTGTGTACCCGCGGCTAGAGGTGTACACGAGTCAAGCTTGACACAGCTCGACTCGACTTGGCCGCTGGCTAACCCCAGTTCGAACTCGGCTCGACTCAGTTCTCGAGCCTGACTGGCCAACTCGGCTCAATTCGATCAGTAGCTTGGGCCGATTTAAGCCGAGTTTGAGCCAAGAGTGTGGCATTTTCACAAACACATGGAGCGCACTTTCAATTTCTTACTGTATGTAAAACAATAACAGATATTTACAGGTATTTCATCAAACACCTTATAGGCAACATCAAAATCAAGAAAAATGGTATTTGTTTTATATACATACCTTCCTTGCCACCAGTCGACACTTCATTGAGTCATTTCATCAAACACTTGATGAGCAACATCAATATCAAATTAACCGAACTGGTTCGATCTGAGTTTGATTCAAGCTTGGGTTTGATCCGAGTCGAGTCGAGCTCGAGAAAGCTCGAACTCGGTTTGAAATTTTTTCGAGCTCAAAAACTCAGCTCGACTCAGCTCATACTCAGTTTCTAACCAAGTCGAATCGAGCTTTTTTGAGTTGAGTCAAGCGAGCTAATCGATCTCAGTTCATATACAGCCCTACCCACAACATACTAGTCTATCAAATAACTCCATTCCAATGTTCCAAGATAGCGACCTTTCCGAAACAGATTGGCTACTCCTAATCACCTGTGACTAGCTAATGGCTAGTGGTCGGTGTTATGTGGACCCCAACATGATGTATGTGTCTCATCCATGCCATCCATTTTTCCAAATAATTTTATGATATTAACTCAAAACTAAAGTAGATCAAAATCTCGATTGGGCCACACAGTATTGAATTAACTCTCACTATTAAAAACTTATTGGGGCTACAAAAGTTTTGGATCAAGCTGATATTTGTTTTCCCCCTAATTAATCCAAGTTTGTGTGACCTAATCTACAGGTTGTTTGTTAAATAAACATTACAGTGTGCAGTAGGAGGTTTTTTGTCACGCCTTATACTCGGTAACCGGACTCACAAGGAACCAGATGGCCGGTTCTGGCCGTAACAGCCTCCATAGTACCCAATTCTCGGCTCCTGAGGCATGTTCCGATCCTGGGATCCTACAAGGAGGATTTTCATAACAATATAATTATTTTCAACATGAGCATACTCAAGATCACAACAAGTATATCTGAGTACACATCATAAAAATGTACTATGAATTTGAACATTTACAAGTTTTCATAAGGTCCAAAAGGACGTACATAAGATAACAGAAGAAAAAGAGAAAAGTCTGCAACACCGGGGTCCTCAAGCTCAGCTCTAATCCAAGCTCTGCCGCTACAATGCTTGCTAGGATCTCCTGCACGCATAAATCGTGCATAAGCTTATAGAAGCTTAGAGGGTGGTGAAAGTGTGTGACAATGGTGTACAGAAGAATAGTATGAGGTATAGGAAGGAAAATATGCTCAATGACATTATCACCAGCCTTACCAAGGCTTATCATGAATACGATGCAATGAGTATTGTGCGCCTTACTAAGGCAATGCATGAAGGGGCTTATGCAGCCGATGAGAATGTGATACAAAGTAGTGCCAGTGCTCATGACCAATTCACATATCAAGTACATTTTCAATCATAAGGAATTCACTGAGGTCCATTACACTGTTGAATGACTGCCGCTCTACAGACCTTTCACAGTCAAATGAGCATAAGAGACCTCACTACCCGCCTGTGAACAGCCAATCACTGGCAAGGCTTGATGTAGCGGATTCATTTACGAGCTGGTCAAACTCAGCCTAGTAATGTCTCCTGATATCAGGCGAGTAAGGCCACACCCCTACCCAACTAACTACACGACAGTAGGAGTCGCGGCCTAACGGTATAAGGCCCTTGTGCGCTTATAGTTTCCACTCGGTTACGGCGTTAGGGCAGATCCTTGGTACTATAGAAGTTTTAAGAATTTCACCCAAGGGCTTCGTATGCACCCAGTATGCTCAAGTAATATTTTCGGTGTCCATACATATGGTTAGTCACGAACGTCCCTATGAAGGCAAGGCCCTGGTGAAGCAAGGGCGGTATCATCATGAAGTATGATGCCAATGCATGAGTCACACATACAGATTATGCACAAGCTTCAGGCACTTAATGTGCATAAGGAGAGAAATTTCATCCCTCTATGACCACCACACAATGCAATCAATTCACACAAATAATGCATATGGGTCACAATGAAGTAAGTACGCTACCTGTAGAATATATATTTTACCTTTTCAAGGAGGGACAAGGTCTAGATACCTAGATGGGTACTCTAAGGAGAAGTGAAGTCCTCTAGTAGGGGCCCAATACTTCGGGATGGCCCACAAGCTAAGAGAGTCATAAAGCTTCAAGGAGAAAATAGTCCTAACAAGGTCCATGTTGGGCCTTTAACCACTTATGAGGACCCTATGGGCATACCTTAGGGCCACCAAGGAGGATATCTAACCTCAACTGGGTCCTAAAAGGTGGCCTGCTATGTATATAAAGTAAAGTCCAAGGCCCAAGCAATCTATGGCCTAATGGGCCATACACTAAGCCCAATACATAAGCAAGATGGTGGACCCTCAAGTAAGGTTTGGGCCTAACTATAAAGATCATAAGACTACTCATTCTAGTGGGCCTAATGGGCAGCCCATTATTCCAATATATGGGTAACCCTTATATTTAAAACAGTAAGTTGGGCCTCACATCTTAGCCCAAGTATGAATTTATTTTAATGGGCAAGTAAGGACCCAACTACTTGAATATTGGCCCATAAAACCCATCACAATGGCATAAATAAATATAATCCCCAAGGGTCTAATGGGCCTATCAAGAGTTTCAAGGTAATGGGCCTAAGAAAACCCAACAAATAACTAAGAAGATTATTCCAATAAAAATCCAATTGAAATTGGCCTTAAATACACACTAATTAAGCCAAAAAAATCTAACTAAAATGGGGCAAGATATGTGTAATAATGTCTCAAAATTTGGTGGAACATGCTGCCCCAAAACATTCATTTATGGGCAATAATCATGGGCTTATTGCTAAAATTCCAGCCCACCCACAATCTGGGGTGGCTGGAAATTTCAAAATAATTAATTCATAAATTTATTTTAGTTCCTGGTGACCCATACATGTCACAGAGGGGTCCACCAGATAAAGGGAGTGGATTTAACACATAAACCAGATGGGCCATGCTGCTGGACTGGACGTCCAGCAGCAACCCAATGGGCTGGGCGTCCCATGTATAGGTAGCTCTATGGGCCTGAGTATATGGCCCAATAACTCATCCAATGGGTCCCAATTGAATGCTACTGAAGGGGAGGATAATCAAGTCCCCTATGGACCCCACATGGATGAATGGTGGGATATAAAATACATTAAGGTGGGCCCACAAATTGTCCTGAACGGCCAGCCAAGGCTGGACGCCCCGGCCTGGTGGGCCACTCTAGGTCTCACCACGGATGGTACAGGAGCCAGTTGGCCTTGAAATTTTGCAGGTTGGTACTTCCGTGGGTGGGACACACCTCCAAAAATGTTTGTAATTTTTGAATAAATAGAAGTATTTTAATTAATTTAAAGAAAACAGTCTATCCAGAAAATTCTATCTGATCTGGATGTCCCAACGTGGTGGGCCGGTCCATCCCTTGCCACGGTGTACACAGGGGTCCATTGGCCCCAAAAATTTGTAGGTGGGTCCTATCATGGGTGGGCCACCCCTCTGTAAATTTTCATAATTTTTGGATACTTAGAAGTATTTTAATTAAATTCAGAATTACAATCTGTACAGGGTGGAAGTTGATGAAATTATAACTGTCCCTATGTTTGGGACCACATGGAGTGGGCCTGGGCCCACCCAAACCCTTGGAAATCTAGGAGAAAAGGTGACCCTACATCTGGAAAATAAGTGGGGTCCACTGGGGTGGCCCACTTCTTCCAGAAAGTCAGATGAATATAGTGTTTTCCGCCATATTGTATTGCTGAACTGTCCAGAAATTTCTGGACAGTTAACCATCTTTGACCCAACCCATGGGCCTCAAACATGGGAAGTAGGGTGTGAGCCCCATACCACATCAAAGTGAGGTCCACACACTACAAAACCCCTAAAGAAATTTGGGGTAAAAAGGCCTGCAAATAGGTTTAAATAGTAGCTCAAAACACATGCTTTAACTGAGCCTAAAATCTGGACAGCAACATAGGCTGTCCATATTTTAGCCCATGCAAATAAATCAAGAGGTCTATAGCCTTGATTCCTCATGTGGGGTCTACCCTAATAGGTTCACAAAATTTCAGACCCATCAGATCTCTCAAGCCTCTATGAAAATTTATTTTAGAGGCCATCCAAACCATGCATGCATGATTGGGCCTGGACGTCCAATCAAGGTGGGCTTGGACGTCCCATTTTGCTGGGGGCCTAGGATGTTGTTGACCTACTTTGGTGGGCCATACATCATTAGAGAATATACAGAAGAAGATAAGGGAAAGGAGGGAGAGAAGGAGTAAGTTCGGCCATAGGTGGGAGGTCCCGCCACTAATGGACCATCCACACATAAATCCACACCATCATTATATCATACACTTATATGCAAGCTAAGATACATCAAAATAAGTTGCTGGATGGTAGGGATCCCTTCCCTACATGCATACAAAGGCCTAGGTGGCCCATGAGATGCAAGAAATAAGAAGAGATCATTATGGTGGGTCCATAAAAAATGGCCCTCCATGGAATGGATTGTGAAGGATTTAGGCCCTTGGCCTTCATCTTAGGAACCATATAGGGCCTCCACCATGGATTGGTGGGCCCTACATGCTTCCATGCATGTAGCAAAAAGGAAAGGAAGAAAGGAAAGAAGAAGAAGGAGAGATGAAGCTAAGAAGAGCACCCACCTCAAAGATCTTCACTAAAACTCCAACTCTAGGCTTCTAAGGCTCCAAGCAAGCAAGATTGGAGGGGTGAGATGTGATTTTGATGGATGGATTGAGGAGAAATTAAGGAGAAGGGGGCTAGAGTGTTGGAAGCTTATAAGAGGGAGATGAGAGGGAGAGATAGAGGGAATGAGAAGAAAGAGAGAGGGAGAGAGAGTTGTAGGAGAGTCATCATTTCTCTCTCCACCTAGGTTAGAGAAAACCATCATACCCCATGGTGATACAAACAATGTTGCTAGGGTAGGGTAGGTTTGAGTGGTGTTGGTAGTGTGTGTGGTGTAAAAAATGTAGGTTTAGGTGGTGTTGGTTGGAAAATGTGTAGACGGAGCGGGCCACCTTGGGAAGTGTGTGCACCACTCTAGGTGGGCCACACAATCATGATCAAAGGGTTAAAATGATGAAATGCCTACAACTTATGATATACACATCGGATAGACGCACGGGACGCGACATCGAAACCGCGGCGACGATGCGTACAAGATGGCATAGGTCTCAGGTTGATCCAAGTAGGGTCTACGTGACCGGACTGAAGGATGACCACAAACACAATCCGAGGGTCTCGGGTCACCGGAATTCGACTGGTAGAACCGTGGGACCATAAGAAATGAAATGCATACGTACACACATACATGCACACACAAAAAATCTCGGGTCGGGTCTTACATTTTTAATGGTAGACGTTGAATCACTATTGTTTTCCCATGGTGTGGTCCACCTGAGATAATCAAATATGTATTTCTCATTTTTTTTCTATTACGATTGAGAGTGGCTTTCCCTTTTGGGGAAAGATTGGTTTCTCTCTTCTATGCCCCCCCCCCCCCCCCCCCCCCAAACAATCGTATTCGGGCAGTGCCCCTCTATTCACATTTGATGGGAAAGGACCAAAGCAGTAATGATGAATCTGGTATTTCTTCCTCTTCGAGCTAAAGTATGAGGTAAATTATTAAAATAATGTGTAAAAATAGATGAACATTGTATATAAAATACATAAATCATGGTGGGGCCCACATAGCACCAACCACTAACAACCTGGTTAGTGGCAGCGCTGCTAGCCAAACTGAGTCCAGACTTTTCATCCACTGGGCCCTACCTGGATGGGGCATGGGCAGATCACATACGGCGTAAACTCCATGGGACCCACCGTGATATATGTATTATCCACGTTGCCAATCTGTTTTTCCAGCTCATTTGCATGAGCTCAAAATTGAAGCATATCAGCTCAAGTGGGCCACACACACGAAAGAGTGAGGATAATGATGGATGTCCACCGTTGAAACCTTCCTAGGTCCTACACCGATGTTATTTGTCATCCAACATATTCATAAAGTCACACAGATATGGATGATCGGAAAACACGAGTATCGGCTTGAACCAAAACCTCCTTGGCCTTAGAAAGGTTTCAACGTTATCCCCACATGTTCCTGTGCGCGGTCAACTTGAGCTTTGGATATGCTTCAATTTTTGGCTCATGCCCTAAATTATGCTGCTGGAGAAATGAATGAACGGCGTAGATCAAACACATATATCACAGTGGGGCCGTATAACCCAGGAATTAGAATCATACCATCCTGGGACATTTCGCCCTCGGTTCACTTTTTTTTTTTGTAACCGTCCATTTTTCTCAAGCAAGTGTGGCCCAACTGATGAATGGGTCGGATCTTGCACAAGTTTGCTGCATTAGCACGTGTGGTGGGAATGTTCCTCATCCATCTCACAGGACTAAATGCATTTGCATTACTTTTTATGCGCACGTGCACCGAAATAATGACCCTCGGTAATTATAATGGCGGGCAATCTACTGATGCACATGCTGCCATTTTGGTACGTTTGGAAGCAAGTAGATGTGGGGACCCACCTGGCCCTGAAATCCCAACCTCTGTTGGCCCACCTTGATGTTTGTTTTACATACACTCCGTTCATCCCTTTCTGAAGCTCATTATAAGGACATGAGCCCAAAAATGAGGGAGATCCAATATTCAAGTCCACCACGATACAAGAAACGGATGGATTAAATGCACACCACTTCGTAAGGACCACAGAAGTTTTGGATTAGGATAATATTCATCTTTTCCCTTCATCCAGGTGAGGATCACCTTATGAACGTATTGGATGCGATATACACATCACGTTGAACCCTGAGAAAATTCAACGGTCGGCGTTTCCATCACTAGGGTTTTACATCCAGCCGAGTCGAGTCAAGCTGAGCCAAGCTCAACTTGTCCGTGCTATACTTGAGTTCGAGCTTACCCTCGAGCTCAACATTGAAGCTTGTATTGTTTACCAAAGCTTTCGAGTCCATCTCGAGTTGAGCTAGTGGATTGAGTCGAGTCGAGCTTGTTCATATGCCAATCTAACGTCTAGCTCGACACAAACCTACACCCAACTCAACCTAATGCTTAACCCGACCTAACTCAGCTCTCACCCCGACTCAATCCAGCGCAGCCGGGTAGAATTTTTTAGTAAAAACTTTTAAATTTTAACTCTCTCTATTTTTAAGTTAAACATATTATATATATTTAATATTAATATGATATATAATATTAAAATATATTATTCAAGCTGAGTCAAGCTCAAGCCCGAGCTTCGAGTCGAGTCAACTTCGACTCAAGCCGAGTTGAAATGTACTATAGTCAAACTCGGCTTAAACTCAATTCGAGCTTTAGAAAACAAGCTTGACTCGTCCCGAGTCAACCTTTCAAGTCGAGTCAAATCAAGCTAAGTCGAGCTAAGTCGAGCGGGCTTTTCGAGCTAGCTTGACTCGTGTACAGCCCTATCCATTGCCGCTGCGAGGCCCACTTGGGTCTTGGATCTAGCTCATATATGGGGTCATGTCCAAAATGAGATGGAGGAATGGATGGACGGATTTTATATAACAGGAAAATCACGGTGGGCCCATGGTGCTTGGGGTGATAACGATTGCAGAACACGTGGCGTAGATTTTGCAAATATCAAATATTAAATATGGATCTCGTGGTCTTAATAGATAAGGCGCTCGCCTCCGGAGCTAGAGATTGTGGGTTCGAATCCCATCGTTATCGACCGTTTTATTTTTATTTATGCTTGATGGATCCGAGCCGTTCATTTTTCTACCGTCAGTCTTCTTTTTCACTTCGTTCGTTCACTGTTTTGGGCCATTTTTCTTTTGATGTCTATTTTTTTTGTCCACTTTCCATTGGGGCTCTGGTTATAGGGGTGGGGCATTATTGGGAGGATCAGGTAACTGTTTTTCTGATGATGGGGCCTACCTTGATGTATCTTTTGTATATCCACACCGTCCATCCGTTTTTCCAGCTCATTTTAAGGCATGATCCAGAAAATGAAGCAGATCCAAATATAAACTGGACCACATATAGTAGGGATTGAATGTATGCCATTAAAAACTTCTTGGGGGCCACACAAGTTTTGGATCAAGCTGATTCTTTTTCTTTACTGCTCATCCTGGCCCGTGTGACTTTATTAAGAGATTGGATCGCAAATAGATATGAATGTCCACCATTAAAAACTTCTTGGGGGCCACATGAATTTTGGATCAAGCTCTTTATCAAGAGATTGGATCACAAATATATATTTCAGTGGGCCCTAACAAATTCTTAATACTGGGCATTCAATGACCACCGTTTCCTGTGGTGTGGTCCACTTGAGATTTGGATTGCTTCATTTTTTGGAGCATGCTCTTAAATGGATGGCTTGGATATACAACAACACATACATGAAGTTGGGCCCCACGGTTAGGGAAACATCTACTATAGTGTTAACGTTCGGCCCCAACATACGCTAAAATCCGACCCTCGACGCCCATTGTATGGACGGTATGGATCACAGGGCCCCAACATCCACAACATTCCAAAATTCCATGCAATGGTGCCTTATTTGCATAGATGGTTCTCTGCATGCGGTTTCAATCAATCGACCCATCAATCTTCTATGCTTTGGTTGTAAATCAGCTTAAATTTCCGGTGCTCGAAATAAAAAATTGGAATTGATTCATTGTACGGCCCGGGCTGAGTTGACTCGAAGACATGACTGAGTCTTTATTTGACTCTGACTTAATAATTAAGAAGTAAATAATAAAGTATTAGAATAGTATTGGAGCACTATGAGAGGAATGATGTGGACTGTGTTGTTCTTGATTAATATTTGAAAAACTAATGTTTGAGTGATCAAGATACCCTCCAATGCATGCATGCAGAATGCTCTCTTGGCACCTCAATGGATTGCCACAGCATGGTGTATGTCACTAGAGGCAACGGCTGGGTGATATAACCCGGAGATGTTTGCTGTTGTCAAATGAGCTGGGAATGAAGGGTTGGAGTACATCACCTTAAAGACCAACAACAACAATGCGATGACCAGCACACTTGCTTGCCGGGAATGCATTTGCTTTGATGAATGCTAACAAGATCTCCAAGAAGGAAGCAAAGAGATTGAATTACAACAGGTGGAGATAAAGGTGTTTGCACCAAAGGCTTCTGTTGAAGCTAGTAAGGGTTGATGATTCATCAAAACATGGGGCCTTTCATGCAGACTGTTCGATTCAAAGTACTCTTTATGTAATGTCCATGCATCAAACTCACCAAGAACATCTAGTGAAAATTTTGCTTGCTTTTGGGAAGGCATGTACAAGGGATAGTGTTTAATACTCTGCTAGTATGTGACAGATGATGTACATGTGCACAGGTATATCTTACAAGTGGAGATATTTAATTCAAGCTAAACCACTCAGATTTTAGATGATTTATAAATCAAAGGACACACTGGAATAATATCCTAAATAATCAATTAAACAATACCTAATTACCAATCAAAGCTCCTCTAATATCGTATCACTATGTATAGAAGCATTTTTGTCATTTGAGAAAAAAGGTTGCACGTAATATAATATCCTTGAAAGAAATGAAACAAAATACATTAATAAGTTATCTTAATATGTTTAAAAAAAGCAACGGAGATGTAAACCCTATATTAATGGGGTAGCATGTTAGAAAAATCCCATTATATATAGTTGTGGCCATCTACAAAAAACAGCCCACCAACAGCCTGTGACTTTCTCATAGCAGCTCATGAGGGGTGTACTAGACCATCCTTCTCTTCCAGAGGTTGTTCCAAGATAACACCAATCGAACAGTTTTGATTGTTAAATGGATAGTGGGCCACCTATCAAGCAATTAGAATCATACGGCCAAAATTGACAAATGGGTAAGTGGGTGCACATGGTTTAAGTACAACCAGCTTATATTTATTTTCTATTTTGATAGCGTAGACCTTGGACCAGCCCATATCTCTTCTTAACCATATGGGACACAACAAATGGTCTAGATCACCAACCAATGGGCCACAATACTATGAAAACCATCAGGCCAAGGACCTTATTGTTCAAACCCAGCAAAAGCTAACATTAAATGGCACGCAAAAGCTCAAATCCAATGATCGTGATTGAAGGCTTGTGTAAATACTAAGCTCCACTAAATACATTGGTGGAAATGCTTTCAGAATACAATGCAGACCTAAGAACTTGCATGATGTAAAGAACAAAAATCATATATGAAACCCAATTTGACATGGCAACTGATCTGAAAATGCCAAAGAGAAGTTCAAACAGTGCAAGCTTTGGGATTTTCAGTACTTGGAGGTTTCTGGATCGGCAGCAATCCATATCGCTTCCTCAGGAGCACCAACCAATGGGCCCCAATACTATGAAAACCATCAGGCCAAGGCCTTATTGTTCAAACCCGGAAAAAGCTAACATAAAATGGCACGCAAAAGCTCAAATCCAATGATCTTTCATTAGGTAGAGTGATTGAAGGCTTGTGTAAATACTAAGCTCCACTTAATACATTGGTGGAAATGCATTCAGAATACAATGCAGACCTAAGAACTTGCATGGTGTAAAGAACAAAAATCATATATGAAACCCGATTTGACAAGGCAATCTGAAAATGCCAAAGAGAAGTTCAAACAGTGCAAGCTTCGGGATTTTCAGTACTTGGGTGGTGGTTTCTGGATCGGCAGCAATCCAAATCGCTTCTTCAGGAGCACTCTCTGTCTTGAGTACTTGTCATCTGGCGAGAAGCGAGCTGAAAAGAACCATTAGCAAATTTTTATCAGTGTAACGAACAAGGGAAACGATCATCAGATCAGTAACTAATTCAAAAGCTTTTAAACACAAAAAAATAAAAAAAAAATAAAAAAAGTGTTCAGTCAAGCACGACTCCAGAGGCATTGAATTAGTTCTCCATACGAAGAAAGGCAGTCCCAGAGACATTCACACCATACAAATGGTTTGGTTACTTAAAACATGACCCAAATCCAACGAATAAGAACACGGAATGTTAGATCTCCTTAACAAAGGCTGATCTCCTTCATGAGGGTTTGGTGAGCCCACATGCGTGTGGAGCCCTGCCCATCCGAGCACACGTCAGGATGGCACACCTGTGAAATATTTGAGCTTTTGATCAAATGAGATGCACTGTTTAGATCCTCTAGCCTAAATATTAGGACATTTCAATCCTTGGGTGGGCCACAATTTACTATGCAAACTAGCCTGTTTGGTTAACCTCAAAAGTTTTGGTTTTGTTCAGATAGAACTTTTTGAACACATCTGTCCAACTAGAACTTGTTTAAATAGGCTTGAATGTATAGACAATCTAAAGAAAAAATTAATGAAAAACAACCTACAGTCTATATTAACCAAACATCTATCCACAAATCAGAGGTTGGAATTGCTTAGATAATGTGATTTTTTAGTGATGATCTATTCACAGCGGGACTTCCAATTCAGATGGTTAAACTAGGTAGTATGTGCCATGCATACAAATTCTAAATGAATGCGTATCAAGCGGCATACTTGACAAGAGTATCAAATAGCTCCCATTTTAAATCAATTCTCCACCACTCTCTCATATGTTCTGCAACTTGGTTCGTCTCTCCAAGTGCATTGCATGTGACATATCTACTAGTTCTTTTTAGTTTTAATTAAGATCCAAAATATGGGGCATAAACTTAGAAAAAAACACAATCTCTAAAATAATTCAGAGTTATATTTGAGCTACCTGGATGAGCAGACTGTGTTGCCATCCCAAGCGGTGATTCTTTCTGCAGGCAGAAAAGTAACCGAGCATTATAACTTATTAGTAGAATGAATATTCTGCATGGACTCTATGGAACAGACAACACCTACTATGTGACTAAAACAACATATTCAAGTACATTTTCTGGGCTACACCCACAAATGCCAAGTTAACAAAACTCTTCCACATAATGCCTCAGCAAAACATGCAGTTACAACATGAAACTTCATACATTTTGGGCTTTAACAAACCAGCTCAGGGGAAAAACAAAAACGAGAAAAACCATCATTGGAATACTTGCTAAAATGTAACAAACCATGTACACAAATGTTGCTAAGAAAACCAAAAAAGAACAAATGTACCTTGGTGGTGTAAACTTTATCTCCGTTTTCATTTATATAGAACTGAAGATACATCGTAAAAAACCTAAGCCGTCAACCTGTCAAATTTATATAAAAAGGAAAATCAGTTAAGAAAACACTCAGTGCTGCCAAGTGCCAAGTGCCAACAGATCAGCTTCTGGCTCACACCAGTAAGTCCAAGGGCAGCCCATTAGCCTGTAACCCAACTTGGGCCTTGTATTAGACCCATGTCCAGCCTATGATTAGGGCCATTGATGGGTACCTGGACCTGCTGGCACCTGGTGGACCCCGCCCAGTTTTAATGGGTTCGAGTCGCAACCCGTTTTGTGTGTGTGTACTATTCTAGAAAATGAAATGAGGTGGCCTAAGTCACATGCATGTATTAGAGCCCGTATGCATACCACACGTGTCAAAGTGGCACATGTGTGTATGATCTAATCCAACCATCAGGTGGGCCCAACCATGTAAATACTCTTATTTGGCCCAAAAACTAGATCCAAAGACCCGATAGGTACCTGAACCTGATCCGATATGGGTCAGGGTCTTCAAGAACTCAAACTGGATCCAGAAAGACGTTAACCCGGTTAGCCTGGGTATGGGCACTATAGGTTCCAATCCGAAACCAACCAGTTAACAGCTCTACATATGACCACCATAAACCGGCTCATTCCTGAGCTCCAGCCAGGCAGTTCACAATAGAAAAGCTGCCAAACAAAAGCCAGGACCCAGCCCTTTCTTTATCAGGAAATGAAATATAGCCCTAGACCAACCAAAACAGTTCAATGTCCAGCCTTAGTCTGTCATACAAAGCCCATGGGACTCTTGGGGCAGGCTGGCCCATACAATTTTTTTTAAAAAAATAAAATCAGCGAAGCTATACGAAGCATGATAGAATTTATGATATGGGCAATGATCACCTAAAACATATTGTAGGTTGGATAGAGCTATAACCCATTATAAGAACCATCATGTCAAGCGCGTATAGCATCCAAGATGAGCAAAAGATGGGCCCCTCTATGAAGATCATTGTTATAAAGATCCGGATAGTCCAATCATCAGGTGTGCCACGTATCTATGTGGAATCAGACCATTGGTGTTTCTCATCTAAACCACCTGTTACATCAGACCAGCCCGATTTTTTGTGCCAGGTGATCTACATGGTGGGACCCAGCTCTTGTGTGGCTTCGATGCCATACACTTGACATGTGACCAGTTGCAGATAGCTTAAGCTAACCTGCTACTGATTACAAATGATTCTCAGTCATATGATATGACACAGACTATTGACCACAATCTATGAAAAACATATCAATCTGATTAGCTACAGAAAAACCCAATTCTTTGCAAACAAAAGCTAAAAGCCTGTTTGGGTGGTGGGCAAAGAAAAGAAAACTGTAATAATCATCTAATGATGATTTCTCAAAATTCTCCATGACCATGGATTGCCATGGATTCCATTTTGGAGTTCTTGTTTAGATACCAAGTGGAAATCCAAATAAAGCTTTCACAAAAATCACCTTGTATTTTGTACTTGAGAATTTGACTATGCATTTGGGTGATGATTGCATTTAGAAAGGCAATGTTCCCTTTGCCATCCAAACATGGTGAAACATCCCATCATGGAAGAGAAGTCATTCTTTTCTTTTCTTTTCCCACCATCCAAACAAACCCTAATTTCATTAAGATCATGACTTCAATGAACAGAGGTAGCAGGGAAAATTGGTGCACATGCTACCCTTCCCCACTTAAAGACAATTGACAGGAACCTATAAGGGCGCGTTTGGGTTCCACTAAAATGCCAGTCTCAATGACTGCTGGAAGCATACCAATGTCTTGGATGAATCTGGGGTTGTTGGCAGCATGGATTTTGGGCAATTACTGGAAAATCCAAATAGTGTTTGGCACCCCCCAAAATCCTGGATTTCAAAGCCAACATCAATTGGAAATCCAGATAAGATACCCTTCTAAAATAAAAGAGAAAAGGTGGATTGCAAAATCCTTGATTTTCAATTCTCTCTATTTGTCATAAGTGATCTCTCCTCTTCTCTTTTTAGGGCTCCCTTAAGACAAAATCAAGGCTGCCCAACATAATTTCTGGAGTCCACGGGACTGAAAATTCTGCCGCTAAATGCAAGCTGAAAGAATCCAAAATCTAGGATTTGGATTCTTTGATTCCCAACTCAGAATCCAAATCCATGTGGTCAAACGACCAGCACGGAATTTCATCGGATGCATCTTTTGTGACAGTGTATTTCATGAATGGTTTGGATTTTCGAACACATGGACCATATGACCACATACATCAGAGACAGTCAATTAACACCTTGCTGGGCACACTTTAAAGAGAAGGGGTGGGACCAACTTCTGACAAATATACATCCACTACAGATTTTACGAAAAATGTAAAATGGGTAGCATCCAAACACACCCTAAACAGTACTAAATTTGAATTTTCAAAAATCCTACTTTGAAATGGGCAAAGGGTCATTTGGATGCCTGTAAATGGGGCAAGTTGTCAATGATTTAGGGGTCATTTGGATGCCTGTAAATGGGGCAAGTTGTTGATGATTTAGGGGTCATTTGGATGGTGGTAAATGGGGCAAGTAAATGATTTACTAGCAAATCATTTACTTGTGTTCGGATGCTCTAATTTGCTAGTAAATCATTTACAAGTCAATGATTTACTAGCAAAGCCCCCTTCTCATTTACCAGCAAAAAGGTGAGTTTTCATTTACTGGTAAATGAGGAGATGGCAATGGCTTTATTTTTTTGAACGAAAGCCTATAAAGCAGATTTCATTTACCATTTACAGGCTATCCAAACACTGTAAATGATTTACTAGTAAATCATTTACAACTCAAAGCCAAATAGATAGGCCGTAAATCATTTACATACGTTAAGTGATTTACTAGCAAATCATTTACAACGTAAACCAATTACCACCATCCAAACGACCCCTTATTAATAAATCATTTACACTGCGTTTGGATGACCTTTTTTGGCTGTAAATCATTTACAGGCTATAAATGATTTATAGCATTTACCCACATTTCATTTACAGGTAAAAAGGTAGGATTTCATTTACGGGCTCTCCGTTTACCGCCTAACGACTATATTTTCCAAGATTTATTCTCCACTTACAGGACTTAAACAATTTACAGGCATCCAAATGACAAGATTCCATTTCCACCCCTGATTGTGGAATGGTGGGTGATATGTGCGCACCGAGCACAAGATTTTTTTTTTTTTTTTTTTTTAAAAAAGAAGAAGAGGAAAAAGATCCAACTTTGTGTGCCCACTGGAAAAGATTGCGTTCCCTAATCCCCCCCCCCTTGTTCATTTGTGGGAGGGCATGGATCCCTATCTGCAATCAAATCGGGATTTTTAAGCTTCCATAAGGATCCGTGCCCAGCATCCATGGACCATGGATACATGGGATTCCACTAGATTGTACATGTTCCAAGATAGGATCCAAGCGTGTTTGGCCGAACGGTGGGATTTGGTGTAATCTAAGAATTTCACTGGTGATGTGTTTGGCACAGGCATTGCATTCGTGTAATCCCACGCCTTTTCATTGGTTCATTGGTCTAGGCTACGTTGCTTGTGGGCCCCACAATAGCTTGACCATGACTAACTCCAAAATAGATTGGCTGCTACACCTGAGACTAGCCAACGGCTGCTGGTCGGTGCTCTGTGGGCCCCACCATGACGCATGTGTTTCATGGCATCTCTATTATTCTAAAAAATACACTGATACATATTTACAAACCTGTCTCAGTACATCATGAAGATTCATGGGATTGCTATAGCTATTTCAACAGATACCAGGGTCTATTTGGCACATCCGACCAATCTTGGAATTTCTGAATCAATCCCTTTCAATCCATTCGAATCCGCCCGCCGAACAGGCCTAGCAAGCCCTTTAGGGCGTGTTTGGACAGTTAAGATGAATGACATTAGAGTGACTTACGTCGGCTACGGAAGTCTATCCCATCCCATAGCCTGTTTGGAATGGTTGGTAGGCGTCGTTTCAACCGCCCTCGTAAACAGAGCCGACGGAATCGAGGGATTCGAACGATCGACTATGGGATTTCGCCCATTGATTGTAGGATATGGGATGGGATGGATAGGACAACTTGTGCGGACATCTCAGCAGGTCGCTTTGAGAGAGTAGACTAATTTTTGTAGCCAAGGCATTCTCCATATAAGGAGGTAAGATGCTGAATATGGTTTCTCCGAGCTTCTCAACCCATCTCTAATTTGGTCGATTTTCTTCAACCCTACCGGCAAACAAGGTTGGAAACTCCGGCAATCGCAGGTAAGTCCGATTGTTTGGCTTGATTTGAGTGTATGTGAGTTTTGTTAAAATAGTACTTACGAGTTGCATGACCTGTTTGGCGGACGGACTCAAATGAATTGCAAGGGATTTGAAATATTTAGAAGAAAAATTCCGGGATTGGCTAAGCATGCAAAACAGATCCTGAGATCTGTCAAAATAGCTATAGCAATCTCATGAATCTTCATTATGCACTGAAACTGTTTGTATATATGTATTAGTGAATTTTAAAAAAGAATGGAGATGCCAGATCCACTAAAAAGTCAAGTGGGTTAAAAATAAAGGGCTTATCGGGCCTATTTGGCGGTCAGATTCGAATGGATTGCAAGGGATTGATCCGAAAATTTCAAGATTGGCTGGGCGTGCCAAATAGACCCCGGGATCTGTTGAAATAGCTATAGCAATCCCATGAATCTTCATGATGTACTGAAACTGTTTGTAAATATGTATCAGTGAATTTTTTAAAAGAATGGAGATGCCGTGAAACACATGCGTCATTGTGGGGCCCACAAAGCACCGACTGACAGCCACTAGCTAGTCTCAGGTGGAGTAGTCAATCCGTTTCGGAGTTAGTCATGGTCAAGCTACTGTGGGGTCTACAAGCAACGTATCATGGACCAATGAAAATGTGTGGGATTAGACAAATGCAATGCCTATGCCAAACACATCACCAATGAAATTTTTGTATTACACCAAATCCTACTGCCTAGCCAAACACGCCTGGATCCCATCCTGGAATATGTACAATCCAATGGAATTACCAGACATCCACTGACACCACCATCATTACCTTAAAACCCATTTCATCCCTCATAATCTCATGGGATTGGTCCGGCCAAACAGGCCCCTATTTTTAACCCACCCGACTTTCTAGTAGATCCGGCATCTCCATTCTTCTTTAAAATCCACTGATACGTATATGCAAACAGTTTCAGTGCATAATGAAAATTTATGGAATTGCTATAACTATTTCAACAGATCCTAGGATCTGTTTTGCATGCCCAGCCAATCCCGAAATTTTCCTTCCAAATATTTTCAATCCCTTGCAATCCATTCGAATCCGCCCGCCAAACAAGCCATGCAACCCGTAAGTACTATTTTAACAAAACCCATATACACCCAAGTCAAGGCAAACAATCGGACTTACCTGTGATTGCCGGAGTTTCCAACCTTGTTCGCTGGTAGGGTTGAAGAAGATCGACCAAACTAGAGATGAGTTGAAAAGCTCTGAGAAACCATATCCAGCATCTCACCACCTTATATGGAGAACGCATTCGCTGCAAAAATCAATCTCCTCTCTCGGACTGACCTGATGAGACGGCCGCCCGAGTCGTCCTATCCATCCCATCCCGTATCCTGCAGTGGATGGACGAAATCCCATAGCTGATCGTCCGAATCTCTTGATTTCGCCCTCTGTTTATGAGGGCGGCTAAGACGACGCCTACCAACCATCTCAAACAGGCTATGAGATGTGATAAACTTCCGTAGCCGATGTAAGTCGCTCTAATCTCATCCATCTTGACTGTCCAAACACGCCCTTATAGATAGAGAGCGCTGAAACCCTTGAACCCTCCTTATATATTGTTCTTCGTAAGGAGTGAATTATGGAAATGCCCCTTTATTTGCTACTCTTGCAAATAACACACCTGGTACGCAGGCACTCAGAACTTGTACAGTTGACACACATTAACTCAAACTAAACCGACTAAATTGTGAAAGCAACTGTCGTTAGTTCACAATCCAAAAATCAGTTTTATAGAGCAAAATTAACCGCTGATTGGTGGTTACTTGTTCGTCGAAATAGGACCGTTGGATATTTTTCGCTCTTAACCAAGTAAAAGATGTCCACCAATCTGATAGTCAAATGGTAAAAGAAGTATATTATTTTTGTTTGGACAAATTTTTTTTCTTTTTTTGTTAGCTTGTTTGGACAATTTAATTTGACTTACTTATACGCCAAATATGCAATTTCTAGGTAATTTGCAAGTCTCTGCGTATCATCCATCATAGTTTGCCAAAGTATCAAAGTTTCTTTGCTTAAAAGAGGCATCTTGTACGCCAGACATGTGTCCGACATGTATTATAATCGGGAGGGTTGATATGGTGGGCCATTACGTGATAACCGATGCGGGGGAGGGGGGGGGGGGGGGGGGGGGGGGGGCGCTCACTCAACATGGTGTGAAATCGGATTGTGAGTTGAGTTACTCACTACGCTTTTATAGTGATGAGTAAACTGGGTTGGGCTCACCATGAATGTATGTGGTTTATCCACTCTGTCCATCCATTTTTGATGTAGAGCGGGTCGCGGACAATTTCATGGCTAAGATGGGTCAGAAAAGGCACGGTCGGCGACAGAAGTGATCCGGACCATCGGACCTTAGATCGGGCGTATCTCACAATCTGGAATGAGTTATCCGACGTAAAATATATGATTTTGGGGTAGAACGAGCTACTTTAGCCAACCAACCCAGCTACGCCGGGTTGCGCAGCCCGGATTTGCGAAAAACCCCCTGATCGATGGTCGTTTCCTCGTTTTAATTTTGTTTTTACTATAAATAATAAGTTTTAGTTTGAGTATAACTTTTCATCCGTTGGGCTTTAGGAGTTGTGTCCAACATGAAAAGTGCTTAGGATAATTAGGAGAACGGTTTGTTGAAGCCAAATAGGACACTTACTATTTTTGGCCGAAAACCTTGCGCACTAGTAGACGTCGTGACCGTCTATAAATAGTAAGTTTATTATTTATAGTAAGTTGCGAATTCTAGGAGTTTTAGTTGTAGTATGAGTCTGATTTCTTTCATGTTGCTTGGTTCCCTTATTTAAAGGGGTGTAAACTCGTTTTTAATTATTCATCAATCAATTTCGAATTTATTAGAATTATTTCTATTTTCCTGCTTTCTTTCCTCGTGGATTCGAGAAGTCTCTGTGAGGAGTCCAGAGAAGCTCCGTGGATTCGGAGTAGTTATCCTTGAGGAAGACGGTGATCGACCTCATCACGTTCATCCCTGCGTTAATTTGGTATCAGAGCGAGGTTTTCTCTCGGGCCGATGGCAAACAACAAAGGTATGAATCAAAATCCTGTGGACGATGATCCAGGGATTCGTTATCTTTCGGAAAGGATGGAAGCTTTCCATCGGGAGAGTCAGTTGACCATGCAAGGGCTGCAGACAACCCTCGACCGTCTTGCGGATGCGCTACTTCCGCCCCGAGCCCTAGGCGGTGCTCCACCACCTATGGTCGCTCCACCACCCGTGGTTGCTGTACAACGTGACCCTGATTATCGCAGAGCACTACCAGCAGTAAATCGTAGGGCTACACCAGATGATTCTAGTTCCAGCGAGGAGGACATTAATGAGGGTTTTAATCGACGACCAATCCATGGAGGCGATCATCTAGATCGTGCTGAAAGAGACTATCGAGGTAAGGCTGAACTTCCTAGTTTTAACGGTTTATTACGTATCGAAGATTTTCTCGATTGGCTAGCCGAAGTAGAGAGATATTTCAATTATATGGATGTGTCAGACCATAAAAGGGTGAAGTTGGTAGCGTTTAAATTAAAATCTGGTGCTTCTGCATGGTGGGAACAATTGCAACTCTCACGAGCCCCCCAAAACAAGGCGCCCATCGCATCATGGCCTCGAATGAGACGTCTTCTTCGTTCACGATTTCTCCCTAGTGATTATGAGCAGACATTATTCCAGCAATACCAGAATTGCCGACAAGGAAATCAAACTGTTATAGATTACACTGAAGAATTCCAGCGGTTGGCTACACGAAACGATTTGTCAGAATCTGAGTCACAGAAAGTGGCACGATTTATAGGTGGGTTGCGACCGATAATTCAGGATCGAGTTCAGATGTACCCAGTCGGGACAATAGATGAAGCAATTCAATTGGCAGGAAGGGCAGAAACACAGCTTGCAAGAGCTCCTGCTCGTCCCTATCCTTCAAATCGAGCCCCTATGACAGGTCCCACACAGGATCCAGTGCTGGCTCGAGGAAAAGATCCAGTGGGAGAACGTCCTCAACCTCCTCCACCTGCGAACCGTGATACGGGGAGCGGACCATCCAGACCTCAACGGGCAGCACCCACAACAGCAGGCCCGTGTAGGATTCCGAATCCTTATGCTCGGCCAAGGCCGAACAATTGTTACCGCTGTGGCCAACCAGGCCACTTATCAAACACTTGTCCTCAACGTCCGGCAGCGCACTTGACTATAAACGAAGGGGGCACTGAAGATGAGGCCGTGGAAGAGGATCATGGCTTTGATTAATATGAACAAACCACTGAAGAAATAGCAGGTGGCGATGAAGTGACAGACGAAGATCATGGCGAATCTCTCGTTGTGAGGCGACTACTGTATACCCCACGAAAGGAATTACATCCACAGCGGCACAATATATTTCGTACTCGGTGCACTGTCAGCGGAAAGGTCTGTGATGTGATCATAGACAGTGGTAGCAGCGAGAACATCGTCTCAAGAGTGATGGTGGATAAGTTGCAGCTACCAACGACGAAACATCCTTCCCCGTACTCAATTGGCTGGATAAACAAAGTGAACGAGACCAAGGTAACTGAACAATGCACTATCTCGTTTTCAATTGGTAAACATTATAAGGATCAGATACTTTGTGACGTGGTTGACATGGAAGCCTGCCATATGCTACTCGGTCGACCCTGGCAGTCGGACCGTGATGCGACCCATCGGGGGCGAGACAATGTCTACATATTCGTCAAGGATAGTCGAAAAATAATCCTTGCCCCTATGGCACCAGAGAACCACCCTGTAGCCTCTAAAGTGGAGGGGAGTTCTCTCTTGACCATTCGGGATTTCATAGAGGAGTCCAAGGAAACCAGCGAGGTATATGCCGTAGTGGTGAAGGGCGAGAAGGAGGAACCCTCAAACATCCCTCCAAGCTTAAGACTGTTACTAGATTTACCTGATGGATTGCCCCCCATGAGAGACATCCAACATCACATAGACCTCGTCCCTAGGGCTAGCCTGCCCAATCGCCCTCATTATCGGATGAGTCCGAAGGAGTGTGAGATACTTCAGGGGCAAGTGGAGGAATTGATCCGTAAGGGTCTATTGAGAGAGAGCATGAGCCCATGTGTTGTACCAGCATTATTAACGCCAAAAAAAGATGGAAGCTGGCGCATGTGTGTCGACAGCCGAGCAATTAACAAAATTACTATTAAATATCGGTTTCCAATACCACGGTTGGACGACATGCTCGATATGTTAGAAGGGGCTAAAGTGTTCTTTAAACTCGATCTAAAGAGTGGGTACCATCAAATTCGTATTCGACCCGGTGATGAATGGAAAACGGCATTCAAGACAAAGGAAGGGTTATATGAGTGGCTAGTCATGCCTTTCGGCCTATCGAACGCACCAAGTACTTTTATGCGTTTGATGAATCAAGTTCTAAAACCGTTCACTGGCCGATTTGTGGTAGTATATTTTGATAACATATTGATATATAGCCAGGATGAGGCGGAGCATAAGAAACATCTCAGGCAGGTGTTGCAGGTCCTACAAGATAACAAGTTGTACCTCAACTTGAAAAAGTGTAGTTTTTTAACTAACAGCCTGTTGTTTTTAGGATTTGTTGTAACATCCACAGGAATTCGGGTGGACGATGAAAAGGTGCGAGCTATTAGGGAATGGCTGATCCCGACAAACATTCATGAGGTGAGGAGTTTTCACGGATTGGCGACTTTCTATCGTCGATTTGTGCGAGATTTTAGCACCATAGTCGCGCCAATAACGGACTGCATGAAAAAAGGGCCGTTCCAGTGGACCGATAAAGCTAATAAGAGCTTTCATGAGATCAAGCATCGTTTGTCTACAACACCGATCTTGGTGCTTCCTAATTTTGATAAATTATTTGAGGTGGAGTGTGACGCTTCATATGTCGGAATAGGAGGAGTATTATCACAGGAAGGCAGGCCGGTAGCCTTCTATAGCGAGAAGCTCAGTGAAGCCCGAAAGAAGTGGTCGACTTACGAGCTTGAGTTGTACGCAGTTGTTCAGGCGCTGCGACATTGGCGGCATTATCTGATTCAGAGGGAGTTTGTTCTGTACACCGACCATCAGGCATTAAAGTTTATTAATAGTCAGACTAACGTGAATCGTGTGCATGCTAGATGGGTTGCGTTTTTACAGGAATTTACGTTTGTTCTGAAGCATAAGTCAGGTCAGCAGAATAAGGTGGCTGATGCACTTAGCCGTCGTGCGTCACTACTTGTTACGGTGAGCAATGAGGTGGTCGGCTTTGACTGTCTCAAGGAGCTATATGCCGAGGATGAAGACTTCAAAGATTCCTGGTTGAAGTGCCAAGAAGGTCACCCCAGTGACTTTCATATATAGGATGGTTTTCTCTTCAAAGGGAATCGATTGTGCATCCCCCAAAGTTCTCTAAGGGAGCAGATTATTCAGGAACTACATGGAGGTGGCCTCGGTGGACACCTTGGGCGAGACAAGACGCAAGCTCTTGTGGAAGAGTGGTATTACTGGCCGCAATTAGTACGTGATGTGGGAAGAGCCGTACAACGTTGTCATACTTGTCAGACCTCCAAGGGACAATCTCAGAATACGGGCCTCTACACCCCGTTACCTGTGTCTAACGGTCCTTGGGAGAATTTATCAATGGACTTCGTACTTGGTCTTCCACGAACACAACGCGGCATGGATTCGGTGTTCGTAGTGGTCGATCGTTTCTCCAAGATGGCGCACTTTATCCCATGCAAGAAGACCCTTGATGCAACACATGTGGCGAATTTATTCTTCAGGGAGGTCGTACGGCTACACGGGGTCCCTAAGACCATTACTTCTGATCGTGACACGAAGTTCATTAGCCACTTTTGGCGGACTTTGTAGACTCGATTCGATACACGACTTCAATTCAGCAGTGCTTACCACCCATAGACTGATGGGCAGACCGAAGTTGTGAATCGCACTTTGGGAAACCTCCTTCGATGTATTTCAGGAGAGAAACCGAAGCAGTGGGATTTGGCCTTGTCTCAAGCGGAGTTTGCATTCAATAACATGGTGAACCGCTCGACAGGGAAATCTCCGTTCCAGGTTATTTACGGACGAGTACCTCGCCACACACTAGACTTGGTCCCTCTGCCCAAGCTCCCAGGCATGAGTATTGCAGCAGAACATATGGCAGACAGGATCATGGGTATTCATGCGGAGGTGCAGACTAAGCTACATGCCTCGAACGAAAAGTACAAGGAACAAGCGGACAAGCATCGTCGACAAAAGGTGTTCGAGGTGGGCGACCAGGTAATGGTCCATTTGCGAAAAGAAAGATTTCCGACCGGGATGTACAACAAGCTGAAGAATAAGAAGATTGGACCGGTACCGATCATCCGAAAGATCAATGACAATGCTTATGTTGTTGATCTTCCAGATGACATGGCGATCTCACGGACTTTCAACGTTGCGGACCTGACCGAGTATCATGAACCAGCGCAGGGGGAGAACTCAAGGACGAGTTCTTTTCAAGTGGAGGGGACTGATGTAGAGCGGGTCGCGGACAATTTCATGGCTAAGATGGGTCAGAAAAGGCACGGTCGGCGACAGAAGTGATCCGGACCATCGGACCTTAGATCGGGCGTATCTCACAATCCGGAATGAGTTATCCGACGTAAAATATATGATTTTGGGGTAGAACGAGCTACTTTAGCCAACCAACCTAGCTACGCCGGGTTGCGCAGCCCGGATTTGCGAAAAACCCCCTGATCGACGGTCGTTTCCTCGTTTTAATTTTGTTTTTACTATAAATAGTAAGTTTTAGTTTGAGTATAACTTTTCATCCGTTGGGCTTTAGGAGTTGTGTCCAACATGAAAAGTGCTTAGGATAATTAGGAGAACGGTTTGTTGAAGCCAAATAGGGCACTTACTATTTTTGGCCGAAAACCTTGCGCACTAGTAGACATCGTGACCGTCTATAAATAGTAAGTTTACTATTTATAGTAAGTTGCGAATTCTAGGAGTTTTAGTTGTAGTATAAGTCTGATTTCTTTCATGTTGCTTGGTTCCCTTATTTAAAGGGGTGTAAACTCGTTTTTAATTATTCATCAATCAATTTTGAATTTATTAGAATTATTTCTATTTTCCTGCTTTCTTTCCTCGTGGATTCGAGAAGTCTCTGTGAGGAGTCCAGAGAAGCTCCGTGGATTCGGAGTAGTTATCCTTGAGGAAGACGGTGATCGACCTCATCACGTTCATCCCTGCGTCAATTTTTCAGCTCATTTTAGGAGTTGATCTAAAAAAATTGAAGCATATACAAAGCTCAAGTGGACCATACTACAACTACAAGAAACAGTGGGAATAATGATTTCGACTGATCTGTTTTTTTCATCCAACCTGTTCACGAGATCACAAAAACCTGGATGAAGGGAAAACAAACATAGCAGCTTGATCCAAAAACTTCTGTGACCCCCAAGAAATTTTCAACGGTAGATAGACAATTCACACTATTTCATGTGGGGTGTGGTCCACTCGATGTTTGGATATGGTTCATTTTTGGAATCAGGACCTAATACATAAATCAAGGCGGATTCCATAGAGTTTACTCAGTAGGCTAAGTTACTTAGTACACAATCCACTTCCACATGCTTAGTTACTCAGTGAGCAATTAACTTCCACACGGTGCAGGGCTGAATGTGGGGCCCACCTTGATGTATGCATTATATATCTATGCTATCCCTCCACAGTTATTTCAGCTCATTTCAAGGCATGATACAAAAAATAAGCATATCCAAATCTGAGGTGGACCACACCATAGTAAAGAGTGGTGATTAAACGCCCATCATTAAAAACTTCCTAGGCCCACAGTTTAATCGGTATGAAATTTAAGTCTTATATATATATATATATATATATATATATATATATATATATATATATATATATATATATATATATATATATTAGGCGTGCTTTGCTGCTTCATGCCCTTTCGAAGTTCTTCGAAGGAACCCAACTCCATGTTACCTCATGTGACAAATAGCACCCCTATGCCAGACCCAAGTTATCCATCAGATGGGTCCCACAATACATCTCCGTAAACACTTATGTACTGTTCTAAGTTATGACCAAATTCAAAATACACAACCATATGCTACCCGGTAGGAAAACCTAGCCTGAAAACCTTTTAACTTAGAAAAACCTAACCTGAAAACCTTTAACTGGACTTACATGCTGCAGATCCCTCTATTCTCCCATACAGGATAGAGTTGTATTAATCCCCTTGCGTTTTGTTGGTATTTTCCCATTATCACTATTTTAGCATCAAGAGTAATAGTGAGGAGCTCACCATGATGTATAAGGTGGTGTGGATAGCATTTAAGGCGCACTATGATGTATGTGTTTTGTTCACTCCATCCATCCCTTTTTCCAGTTCATTTTAGGGCATGAGACCAAAGTTGAAGCATATCAAATGCTCGAGTGGACCACACGACATAAACACAGCATTCGCCGGAAATCAAGGACGATAACAGATCTCCAATCCTTTCTCCTAAAAACTCCAAAAAAAAAAAAAAAAAAAAAAAAAAAAAAAAAAAAAAAAACGAGAAACTCGACTAGATCTGCTCATCCGCAGCCCAAAAACAGGACAATAAGAGAAACGGATATTCGAAACAAAGAAATTAAAGTAACTCTACATACCCTATCTGTAGTAGATCTGGGAGGAGACGATAGCTGCTCTCGTTTCTCGGAGAGGTTCGAGTCCTATCGCAACCTTCAACCGCGGTATTTATAGGGGATTACGGCCTGTGGGTCCATGCAACTGGATCTCTTTACGGAATCTTAGATCCAACGGCTGACCTTGCAGCCACCGTCATATACACGCCGTTGGATTTCCTAATGATCGTGCGGCCAGGATTTTCTGGAGTTGGTGGGAGAACGACCCTCCCTCGAACCCTCGACCAGCCACGACGGAGTCGAGTTCCTGGATTTACCGGTTAGAACCGGTAATTCACCAATATCGGCTCGGTTTGCTTCTTATTTAGCCGGTGAGGAGGGTTTATCATTAGCGAAATTACTTTGTTGCCCTTGCATGAATAATTTTGCTGTACGACAGTACGAGAAGATACGGTAGAAACGGAAGAACCTGTATATCCAAGTGCCATCTCTCTACTATCAATCTGCACCGTCCAAAATAGTGGGCCCCAATGGATGTACAATGTTTTAAAATCATACCCATCAATTCATCTTTAATTTCCCACCGTGAATTTGTAGTCCACTACTTAGATGATTAAGATCACCAGATTTAACAACTTGGTCCTTTGGTTCTATGGTGTAGCTCTCTTGGTTTAGAAGGTGTTTTCGCTGGAGAAGAAATTTGATACTCTGGTAAAGTGCGATGCATGATACACGGTCACTCAGGCGTATATGATTTTTTGGTTCAACTGCGGTTACCTTGTAAGTAAATTATAATTATTTACTTAGATAATTACCGAATCTTTTCCAATACAGATAGCATACTTTTTCAACATTAAAATTAATAAATTCGACAAATAAATGCAGGCCGCCGTAAATTTGAATGGGTACCACGAGTTAATTTATTTAATTTTAGTTAATGGATGCCAGCTCTGTAATTTATGAGTGCTTGCTAATAATCAAGTGACATACTCTACTATATTATCATATTACTCTTATATTCATTGGGATTGATTATATATTCTATTGTGCTAACTTTTGAATGTGTAGGACATTGTGTTAATGAAAGGTCAGCCCAAACATGAAGATTACCCACATGTGAAATCAGATGCGCCTCACCTAGTTCGGTCGTCCGTCTATCAATTTTGATTGTAGGGCCCAATTGGTGAAATGGACCACCTTCTTTGCAAGATGATCTTAATGTGGGCTAGGGTTATGCAAGACAAAAGTGAACATAGATTCGTTGATCAATAAGGCTTACCTTAAAAAATTTTAACATTGAGCTTAAGAGTCCAAGGATTTTATGCATGTTATAACATCCATGGTCATAACTTTATAGCTAATCATTCATTTCGCATATATAATATATAGTTGGAAAGCTATCAATGAACTTTACGCCTTAGCCAGTATAAAAGTTTATTGATTGCTAAATAGTTTTTCAAGATTATAATCATTTTAGGGATTAATTTCAAGTTAAAAATTATTACTTTCAGTAAGTTATGTATGTTACTATTTTTTAGAATATTTTAGGGTTTAGAGAGTCTTAAAACTAACTTTAAAATCTTATTTGAACAATAAATTTACTATTTTAGAAAAGTTTATTATTTTAAAAATATTGTGAACTTAAAATTTAAACTTCATGTAAGTCACATTATTTGCTTTGCAAATGGATATTATAACTTTCATTAACAATATCATTTTTATTTCTCTTTTTTTAGAGATTTTTCTTTATTAATGGATTTAAGGATTATTAAATTTTATTTTATTTTTAAAAAAAGAAAATGATCTCCTCTTTCATCTACACAGCCTTGTATTATAAAGCTGCCAAAGGCTCATCTTGGAAATAGCTAAACTGGCCAAACTTGTTTGTTTTTGACCAATAGAGCACAACCTAAGTGCAGGTCTAAGTTTTACTTTGCAAGTTGACCTGGTTAGACCTTGTCCTGGCAAGTCTTGCTTGTTTCAAAAAAATAAGCTCCTAGTGATTCTATTAGAAAACTAGCTAATTGAGTTGACTCAAGTGAGCCTTGTCAAACAACCACTTACTATGCATTGATACACATTGACCTTGATAGAGGTCCTTAGGTCAAACTTGATTTTCCTGACCTCATAATATATTAGTGTTCTTCTCTAGTACCATGTCAAATAACCATTTACTCTAAAAGCTTAAGCTATCAAAGTGTGGTGTATCAATGTATATCAAGGGACTTTATCACTTCAACAGGCCTAACCACTTAGAATTGAATAATGGGTCTAACTCAAGACACCACATAGCCTTGAATTATATTAATTAGCCAGTGTCCTAACATCTCATTAATGGACTCCATGGAGCATTTGTATAAATATTCAGTGCTTTGGATACCTGAAACATCTTATCGTAGCTGGAAGGTAATCACATTCGAGAATTAGCAAATACTAAGTGGGCCAGAGCCTTGATTGGTTGTTAACTTAGGAAGTTGGTGGGCCCTATTTGATTGGATTTATTAATTTTGCTCCAGGTCAATGCACTGGATTATTCCCTGGCCTTTGGGTTACATAGAAAAGCTTTGATACTCCTGCAGGGTGTGCTGGATGATGTACATGCACTTTAAAATTACTTGGAAATTGCATACTTGCCGATTCCACTTGAGATGACCCATAAACAAAAATTACGATTCCACTTGAGATGACCCATGAGTAAAAATTAAAATTATTCTTGAGATGACCCATAAAGAAAAATTACAATTATTCAATGATCTGACCATTGAATTGGCCGACATTTATTCAACGGTCAAAAATAAAAAATATCTATGGTCAAGTTTCAACAAACAAGTGTCCCAAACAGAGGTTAAGATGGGTCACTAATCCGATTTTGGGATACTACTTATGGAGACTGGACTTCACAATTTCGAATGACACATGTACAGTTTCTTGGTGCCGGTGTATCGAGCATCTTCCAGAGTATCAAATAACTCCCCTTGGTTACTACTTTCCTATAAATTCTCATAGAATGTAAAATTGCTTTTATTTTTTCAGCCGTTTTCTCTTTTTAGATGAAGGTCTCGAATCATATGCTTATCTTAAATAAGGGTTTTGGCATGGAAAAGGTCAGATATGGAATCATGGCCCACAAATCATACTCCCGGGAATTTTAATTTCACATGTGCGGGAGCCCTGCCCATCCACAACCACATGCAGGCACACGTGCCAGTATGGAAATATGTGCGAGATCTGATCTTTCTATCAAGTGGGCCACAGTGATTAGAACTTCTCTCCTGAAATTCAAACAATTTCACACATCGGGTGGACCTCAACAAAGAAAATAAAGGACAACAGAAGATCTAACATTATTTCCAACCGGATAGAAAGCTCAGATCCCGCATAAGGGGGGGCACTGCTAGATAGGAAACATGTCTTGTATATCTAATTTCCATGTTAGATAAGCGACATGCCTTGTATAGGTAATTTTTATGTATAGATATATGATTTTGTTTTTATCATTTATCTTGTATAGACTATTGTAGGTATCCATATATTTAACTCTTTAAGATTATTTCAAATACAATGAAATAAAGGGAGGATAATCTTCTATTTGTTCACAGGCATGTGTACTTGAGAGCTTATGGGTAAGTTATGCCCCTGATGTAGAGTGGGTTACAGACAATTTCATGGCCAAGAAATATCTAATAGGTCCCCAAACATCCAATATATATTATCATCAAGGTATCCCGTATCGGTATCGGTTGGCGTAATGGTGCCATCCGAAATCGATACGGATACAGGAGCGTAACGGCGATATGGGCGCGTAACGGCCCGTAACGGCGTATTTATTTATTTATTTTTTGCCCAAAAAAAAGGAAAAAATATGGATTAAATCCGGAATATTCTAAGCGTTCCAAATATGCATTCATTTATAAATTGAAACATGTTTATGGTGGTGTAACGGTCTATTCTTTGGTGAGAACATGAATCGGACTGTCTGATTAATTTTTGAACCAGGTAACCTGAATTTGATTACAAAATTCATATATTTAAATTTCTAAATATAATTTATGTATTTAACAACTTGATATCATTTCTCCCAATAGCTCTTTAAAAAAATAAAATTAAATTCAGGTAAATGGTGTTGCCAATTTGGAGCTGACTTGAAGGACCAATCTATGCTCCAAATCAGCCTCAAATTCATGCAATTTATTGTCATTATCCTACTTATGAATTGGTGGACATTTATTGGATAGTGAATCATGAAAAATTTTAAAAGGCTCTATTTTAAAAAATAAAAGTCCACAAATTAACAATTAAAACTATTCAAACAATTTGATTTTGGCATTGTGAGTTAGCAATTACAGTCCATAATTTAATTGCTAAATTTTAAGTTAATATGTCTCGTGTACAATTTTTCAATGCCCGAATTAGGCAGGACTCGGATTGTGAAGTGTAGCACACGTGTTAAAGTTTTTTGGGCCCCACCCGTGATGTGTTATATCCACACCATCCATCTATTTTGCCAAATAATTTTAGGGCATGAGCCCAAAAATGAGGCACATCCAAAGCTCAGGTGGACTGTACCATAAGAAACAATAATAATTAAACGTTCACCATTAAAAATTTATTGAGGGCTAAAAAAGTTTTAGATCAAACTGACATGTGTGTTTTCCCTTCATTCACGTCAGTGTGACCCTATTAATAGGTTAGATTGAAAATAAACATTACAGTGGACTTTAAAATTTTTTTAATGGTGAGTATGGTGTGGTCCACCTGAGATTTGGATATTACTAATGTTTTGGATCTTGACATAAAGTGACGTGGCAAAATGAATGGACGACATGGATAAAATATATACATCATGGTGGGGCCCACTCGGGTCTGATCAGATTGAATGGAAAATAAACGTTACGGTGGGCCCTACGAATTGTTTAACAATGAAAATCATTATCTCCGCTGCTATTTTTGGTGTGGTCCAGATTATCTTTGGTTATAATTCAATTTTCTGGTAGTGCTCTAAAATGATATCTGAAAATAGATGAACGGTGTAGATATAATAAATACATCACCGTGGAGCCCACGTAACTTTGATTTCCTTTGAACCGTTCGTACAACTCGAAGCTCGAGGAGTGTCAGCGCTCGTCTTTGCATGACACGTATCCACAGCAGCTAGCTGCTGCGTGGTACACCTGCAAAAAAAAAGAAAAAGGGAGCGCGAGAGAAACCGGAAAGAAAAAAGAAAAAGAAAAAAGAGGGAAAAAAGAGAGAAAAGAAAAAAGAGGGAGAGAGAGAGAGAGAGAGAGAGAGAGAGAGAGAGAGAGAAGAAGAAGGAGGACGAGGAGGATGCCGCAGCTGCAGCCGCAGCCACAGCAGGGCCACAGCCGCAGCTGCCGGAGAAGAAGAAGAAAAGGAAGAAGAAGAAGAAGAAGAAGAAGAAGAAAAGGAAGAAGAGGAAGAAGAAGAAGAAGAAGAAAAGGAAACAGGTAAGTTTTCTTTTTCTTTCTTTTTTTTTTTTAAAGGGCCGTAACAGCTGTTACGGGTCCGTAACGACCGTTATGCCCCATAACGGCCATTACGGTCACATAATTTCGTAACGGCAGTTTCGACCCCGTATCGCGTAACGGTGTCAACCGTTACCGTTACGTATCGGCCGATACGGCCGTATCGTAACGGATACGGGACACCCTGATTATCATAGGATTCTGGACAATTTTAGAATCCTTTGATAGTGTCTATTGAGATCATGAGCTGTATATGCTTCCAATCGCAAAGTATAGATCATAAATTGTGTCTATAGCTTGTCGGTCATCCTCAAATGGGTCTATCTGATGAGAGGGAGCAACACCATGGGGTGGAAGAAATGGGCCACTATATCGGGCAGAGACGGTAAAACTTGTATAGAGAAAACATGAAGGGATAGTGATACATGCAATCTCCGTGTATATGAGTGCTCTAAATATGGAAAGAGGCAGCTGTATTAACTATTGCTGGGAGGTGTTTAAACTGGTAATTATGGGCCAAAACGAGGGCAAAATTCGAAAGAGGGGGGAGCCATTTCCGTGAGTGAGAGATACGGTGTATTACGAAGAACACGGAAGCAGCCGGCCTACTTCATTCAATGCTAGAAATGCAAAAAGGCTCACCTTCAAAGGAGAGTTTTGCTTGTTCTACACGCGTGTAGGATTCCAGCCCATTTAAACGCTGCCACACGTGGCAGATCTAAGCCGTCACATCAGGTGGCCTAATCTTGCTTTAGTGGATGATGTCTTGGGTTTCTAGGGAAATGAATTGGCTACCCCCCCTGCCACTAGCCCGGTGGCTGATGGTTGGTGCTCGGTGGGCCCCAACATGATGTACATGCCGTTCATCGATTTTTTTCAGATAATTTTAGGCTGAATCCAAAAAATTAGAGGTAAATAAATATCAGGCGGATCACACCACAGGAAAACAATAGCGATTGGATATCCACCATTAAAATCCTCCTAAGGCCCACTGTATTGTTTATTTGACATCCAATCTTTTAATTAGGTCATACAAACATATATGAAGGGAAAAAACAAAGATCAACTTGATCCAAAACTTTTATGGGGCCCCAAAATCCTTTAATGGTCTACGTTCATTCGACATTGTTTCCTGTAATGTGGTCCACTTGAGATCTGGATACACCTCATTTCTGGTATAACACCTTAAAATGATCTATAAAAATAGATGGACGGCATGGATGAAACACATACATCATGGTGGAGCCCACGTAGCACCGACAATCAGCCATTGGCCGGTGGCAGTGGGAGTAGCCAATCCGTTTCCGGTTTCCAGCGAGAAATTTCCTATTGTACGGCTCACTTATGGCTGACGAACCTTCTTAAGCCCACTTATTTTTAGCTTCCACAAATAAGCCCCTGCTGTATGGAGACCCTTTCACAGGTCGAAAATGCCCTTGCCTTATCAATTTCACTTCATTCAATCTCATACACTCAAGTACACGTCCGAACTCATCTTTGTCATCCCTTTTCCTTCTTTTCACCCATTTTCTTCATTAAATCTCTATAGAATCTTCATCCTACTATCACATTATATCTTTCACATTCCATTCTACTCAAGGCTACCTGCATTCGTTTCCTCAGAGGACATGAATACATTGATAAATATGAAATGTTGTAGGCTTTTCTCCGAAGAAAGCGTTTCCCATCAATGCACTCTTATTCTTTTTCTCAAACACAGATTTCACTGATACGGCGGCTGTGGGAGGTAAGGACGTTTAAATTCTTAAGAAATTATTTAGAAGTTCATGGTCAATTTCATGCATTGCTAAGTCAATTTTATGTGGTTATCCAATAAACTTTAAGAAGTTCACGGTCAATTTGACGAAGTTTTACAGTCGATTTCACTTAGTTCCCGGTCAATTTACTGAATTGATCATTCAACTTCATGCACTACTTGGTCAATTTCACACATTTTACCGTCAAATTGTAGTGCATTTTTGTAATACGATTGCGAATTCGTAGCGCATTTTTTATAACATAACTGTGAATGTTATATATTGAATACATTTGTTGCTTTCTTTGAAATTACGAATTTCTTACTATTACAATTCAAATTTTCAATAAGACATTCATTTCACGGTCAATTCCTTTCACTTCACGGTTAATTCCATGCAATTCTCCCTCACTTCATGGTCAATTCAATTCATTTCTGTAACGCTCTGAAAATTGAGAGTCGAGCAGGAGCCCAACTCCCGAGTTCCAACACATCACTTATGCAAGATAGATAATGATGATTAATGTTATCTGTATTAGTGCCTTAAACATAAGTAAGATTATACCAAACAACATGTCATACTCCAGAGACAGTTAACTATGTAAGCGGAAGACTGTGATAAGTATATATAAAACATATAAGCAATTTTAAGTCTCCTAAGTATGATCATGTTACCAGGTCAAATAGTTGCATATAATATTCCAAAATATACAAAATGTGTAATGTTATCTAGTCTAGAATCCAATGATCCCTGTCGACCAGGGTTATCTATATAAACCTGCTAGAATACTGCATATAGGAGAATTCCTCCTCATCATCGTCAAAGTCTGACTCCACCTCGTAGGCATTACCATCACCTGCAGCTAAGATAAAGTCTGGTTAGTGTTTAAAATATTATCCCAGAATGTGGGAGTGAGTGATCAACTCAGTGGAATAATAAAGCAAAGGTTAACATGTTATCAAGTCAGTCAAGCAGTAATGATAAAGCAGTACAACATCATATCCTAAATACTCTTGTTAATACAAGAATGATGTACGATAATGATGCATGCCCTCGCCTACACTCCCTTAGCATCTTCATCTCATGGTGCGCATGACATCCTCCCGAAAGTGCTCTTCCTCGCCAAAGCACATGCAGTGCGGTGCATGCACATGATTAGACAGGTTCTTACTTAGGTTTATTCATACAGAAGGATTGGGAAGCTAAGGTACCTCCCTTATATCAATTCTCAAACAATGATCCATTCTAGGGTCGCCAGTCCTAGTAAATTCCATACGATATTATGGTTCTAGGTCATTACAAAGGGCTTGTCACCTGATCATTGTAGGCCTAGTTTATACTCTAGCTGTTAGGGAAAGACTCGTCGCCTCAACGCAGCCTCAAAGTATGCTCAAAGTCACTACAAATGGCTCGTCACCTGATCAGTGTAGGTCAACAGCTCGAATACAGTGTCCCATACCACCATATTCGGCTCACGAGTCTGGGTTGCTCACTAGTCACTACGGAGAGGCTCATCACCCTAGCGTAGGCCGACAACTCGACCACGATTTTCCATACCACTATGTCCTGCACATGAGTCTTAGCGGATCAAGGTACTAAGGTTGAACGGGTTTTCACTGGTGAGTTTAGTATCTTAGATTCAAGCGGTAGCGTCCATACATGGTGAACATACATTGGGTTAACCAGGTTAGTTAATAAACTCTATTGGTACGAGCATACGTCGAGCTGATTGATATGGAGCGTGCAAACAACTCTATGTGACCTAACCACTACAGACAAACAGCGTACAACTCAGATTCATTGGGCGCGTTCGTCGTGGTCAAATAGTTCAACCACCGATCACATATCATTACCGACTACCTGGACTACATCGTAGCCCCAAACACACTCCAAATGATAACATTTACATAAAGTAATCCAAAACAGCATTTGTCAACTGAAATCAGATTAAAGCTTACTTGAGAAATTTAACAAACACAGACTACACATACTATCATACATAGGCATTTCAGCCATACAACACATAGGAGTAAGATCGGTTATATAACGGATACTATAACTATAGTTAAGAAAATTGAGAATCCCATCTCAACACCTTAACTACATACATTTAACAAGCATTTTCACATTCAGGTATTTTATTAAATACTTAGGCTACACATATCAAATACATGTAATAAAGTAGTTTTAACAGGTATTATAGCAAATCCCTTTACAAAGGGTTCACCATACGTACAACAATCATGTATTCTTAGTTAGTACACATGGCAAGCACAAATCATAATTCCATATTCATTCAGATATTTCAACAAACACATAGAATGCATTATAATCAATATAGTTTATATCTATATGTAATATATGGAAAACTTCGTATCTAAATATATGTGACAGCAATCAAGTCAGTCATAAATCATTACTGACATTGAAAGCCTTAAAAACCATAACCTAAACATTTTTAGTCTGCACATTACGCCGATAGACAAGTATCGAACTCAGTTTGTAGATCAAGCCTTTGTCTACGGCACAATGACCACATATAACAAGGAATAGGTTAGCTATTCCATCATTTGTTCTATTTGAATCTCTAAAATAGGTTAGGGTTAGGATTTCTTACCCAAGTACGGAATCGAAATCGCTCGTAGAGCGATATAAATGTGGCAGTTGAATGCGTAGAGTGGCGGGATTGAATCCTAGGAACAAACGCCAACTCTTTCTCTCTCTCACTTTCTCTCTCTTTCCTTCTTTTTTCTCTCTTTTCTCCCTTAGTTTTTTCTAAATTCGTATGGAATGAGAGAAAGAGGGTTTAAGCCCTTTATATAGGCCCTGAACTGATGGAAATGGCCTCAGGGCCAAGGTATACTTAGGTTATAGCCAAATAGTGTCTGTTCCAATCCAATGGAGCACTTCTAGAGGCCCCTTTGCTGAATGCGGTCGAACTTAAGCTTACCGACATTGGATCTAAGTCAAGCTAAGTTTTCAGTCTAATCAGATTTACAGATCACCCGTGGCGGATCAGTTTCAGTTCGACGATCACCGGTACTCGATTAGGGCCACAAGTGCACTGACATATGTTAGAAATTTTTCCTGATCTGAGAGTGTAATTGGGTCAGATTTTGACTGTCTGAATCTTTAGATTTGGCCTGCAAGCGAACTGACTCAATTCACTTAAGTTTCAGTTCATTTCCTAAATATATTCACATTTCTCACACAATTCGCTCCAGGCTCAAGTTATGCATTTATGGGTGCTACTAGGACTTGATTTCTGAAATGGTTGTCAAGTCCAGTAAGGTGGTCATAATCGTATAGTTTCATAGTTATTAGACTTTCGATGGTCCAGGTCTGATATGGAGTTTCATGGTGCTCCCGAGAGCAACTGGGTTTTGAGATGGATCCTAGATTTTAGGGTAACATAGTACTAACGATTCTACAAGTTTTGAGTCTTATAAGTCGTATTTAAAGTGATTAGTGCTAATTTCACAGGTAATCCAGTTTAGCACTAATTAAGTCTCACTTAACTTCTAAAGGATTTGGTCCTTAGCGATTTCTACCTGAGGCGGTACTCAGGTCTTTGTATGAATTTTTTCGAGATGTTACAATCTACCCCCTTAAAGAAAAATTTTATCCTCAAAATTAGTACCTTTTCGTACTCCTCGAGAATCTGAGGGTGGGTAGTTCTTTTGGACCTCAGCTTCGATCTCCCAAGTAGCCTCTTCCTCATGTGATGCATCCACAGTACCTTCACAAGTGGAATAACCTTGCTACGCAATACCTGCTCCTTCCTGTCCAGGATATGCGTCGATCGCAATACATATGTAGCGTCATCACTCAATTGTACCTGCTCCTATCTAATAATGTGGGAAGGATCCGAAATGTATTTCTTCAGCATGGAAATATGAAATACGTTGTGCACACCTACGAGTGGTGTGGCCAAAGCAAGGCGGTATGTTACCACCCCCATTCGATCCAGTATCTGGAATGGGTCAATGAATCTCGGCGTGAGTTTTCCATTCTTACTAAACCGAAGGACTCCCTTTATAGGCGGAACCCGAAGGAATACATGGTCCCCGACCTCGAACTCTAGCGGTCGTCGCCTCGTATCGACGTAGCTCTTCTGTCTGCTCTGTGCTACCAGAAGTTGACCCCTGATAATGTCGATCTTCTCTGACGTCGCCTGAACTAACTCTGTGTCAATCAGACTCTTCTCACCAACCTCTGCCCAGTAATGCGGTGCTCGACAGGGACGCCCATACAAGGCCTCATATGGAGTCATGCCAATGCTCGCCTGAAAACTGTTGTTGTAAGTAAACTCTGCGTAAGGGAGACAGTCATCCCAACTGTCCTTGTAATCCAGCACATAAGCTCATAGCATATCTTCCAACACCTGATTCACCCATTCCGTCTGCTTGTCAGTCTGTGGGTGGAACGCGGTACTGAACTTCAACTTCACACCCATTGCCTCCTAAATACGAGTCCAGAAGATAGATGTGAATCGCGTGTCTTGGTCTGACACGATCTGCAGGGGAACTCCATGCAGACGTACAATCTCTTTAATGTACACTCTGGCTAACTCATCTGCAGAGTTCGAGACTTTAATAGGGAGGAAGTGAGCCGATTTCGTCAACCGGTCCACGATCACCCAAATGGAGTCATGTCCCTTCCTGGTCTTCGGCAACCCTGATATGAAATCCATAGAGAAGAAATCTCACTTCCATTCAGCTATGGGCATGGGTTGAAGTAGTCCAAGAGGTCGGCGATGTTCAGCCTTGACCTGTTGGCACATGAGACAACGAGACACATAATTTGCTATGTGGGCCTTCATGTTGTCCCACCAGTACGATCTCTTCATGTCTCGATACATCTTCGTGCTACCAGTATGCATCGCAAGCTTCGAATTGTGGGCTGCCTTGAGAACCTCCCGTCTCAAGTCATGAGCATCTGAGACGCATAGGCGGTCATGGTAACGTAAGCCTCCATCTGTACCAACTCTCCACTTGGCATCCTCATCGTCGCTAGCCTGCTCTCGAAGCTTATACAATCGTCCGTCATCCTTTTGGGCCTCGATGATCCTATCATCAATAAGTGGCCGCACACGAACATGCGCGATGCTCTCGAACGGCTCCTCCACTGTGATCTTCTGCTGGAAGTCTTGCACGAACTCTACCATACCCTATTCTGCCATCATCGGCGGAGCTGTAAACTCTATGGTCTTCTTGCGGCTCAATGCGTCAGTCACAAAGTTAGCCTTGCCTGGATGGTAGGAAACCTTGAACTTAAAGTCATTCAAGGTCTCCATCCACCGCCGCTGCCTCATATTCAATTCCTGCTAAGTGAATATGTATCTGAGGCTCTTATGGTCGCAAAAGAGCTCAAACTCCTCTCCATAGAGGTAATGTCTGCAGAGCTTCAGTGCAAAGATGACGGCTGTCAACTCTAGGTCATGTGTAAGGTAGTTCTCCTCGTGTTTCCTCAACTGTCTCGAGGCGTAAGTAATCATCCTGTCCTTCTGCATAAGGACACAACCCAACCCAACGCGAGATGCGTCTGTATAAATAGTATCCTTGACCCCTTGCTCTGACAATACTAGTACAAGGGTGGACGTTAGCTTATCCTTCAGCTCCTAAAAAGCTACTTCCACCTTCTCATTCCAGGCTAACTTTAGATCCTTCTGTATCAACTGAGACAGTGGTTTGGCATTCTTAGAGAAGTCCCTAATAAACCGATGGTAGTACCCTACCGGACCAAGAAAACTCCTCACCTCGGTAATCGATCCGAACTGCTCCCAATCCTGAACTGTGGCTACCTTAGCAAGGTCCACAGCTATCCCTTCCTTGAATACCACATATCCCAGAAACTTGACTTCTTTTTTTCAGAAGTTACACTTCTTATACTGAGCAAACAACTGATTCTCCCTGAGAGTATGAAAGACTACTCGCAAATGCTCCTCGTGATCTTCCTGACTCTTGGAGTATATCAAAATGTCATCAATAAACATGATGACGAATCAGAATAGATATGGTTAAAACACTCGGTTCATCAAGTCCATGAACACGGTTGGTGTGTTTGTGAGCCCAAACGACATCATAAGGAACTCGTAATACCTGAAGCTGATCTTGAATGCCGTCTTCTGCACGTCCTCTTCCCTGACGCGCAACTGATGATACCTCTACTGTAAGTCGATCTTTGAGAAGTACTGTACCCCTTTCAACTGATCAAATAGATCATCAATCCTAGGCAAGGGATACTTGTTCTTCACCGTCACTTGGTTCAGCTTGCGTTAATCAATACACAATCGCAGTGAGCCATCCTTCTTCTTCACGAATAACATAGACGCTCCTTAATGAGACACACTCGGTCGTATGTGGCCCGCCTCTACCAAATCATCAATCTGTCTTCTCAGTTCCTCCATCTCACATGAAGGCATGCAATATGTCGGCAATGAAATAGGTGTCGCACCAGGCACAAGATCGATAGTAAATTCGATCTCACGCCGATGAGGTAGTCACGGGATCTTCGTGAATACGTCTGTGAAGTCCTGAACCATAGGCATATCTCCCAACATTGGACCATTAATACTCTCCAATAGAGAAGTGTAATAACTCAAATGGGAAGGGTGACTAACCTGAACAGGGAAAGTAAAAGTCGTGCCATCAGGTCCATGGGCTGTCACCACCCTAACCTCACAATTAATCTCTGCTCGCATCTCGGTGAGCCAATCCATACAGAGAATAATGTCGCAATGATATAGGGGGGCAACAATCAGGTCAACTGATACCGTCTTACTCCCTAAGTCTATCGAGCAACCCTCGCAAATTGAAGTAACGTCAGAAAAAGTCCCTGTAGCGGTAAGGACCCTCACTTCCTTTGTAGGAGCAGTGTCTAACCCCAGTCGCTTCACTGCCGTGCATGATATAATGGAGGTAGTGGACCCAGTGTTTACCAATAAAAAGCTGGAGTACCTTGGACATGAGCCGTGACCTTAAAAGTCAATGGTGTTGCATCTGCTATCTCGGATGCCCCCACTATTAGTGAATGTACCCAAGCCTGCTGCTGCCAGTTCGGCTGCCGTACCATAGGCCGTTGACGTGGCTTGAAGCGAGGCGCAAGTGGCCTGAAGGATGGATGTGTTGGTGCCAACTGCAGAGGCGGTGCTGATATGACCTGATGAAGCTGGCAGTTGATCCTCTGAGGTGGCGAAAATTCACTGTCCCTCGTCCTGGTGAAACAATATCTATCTGTATGACCTATCTTCCCGTAGTATGTGCATCGCAAGTCTGTTCGTCCCAGCTGAGCTGGTGACACTGCAAGCCTGGGAGGAGAGTCTGCTCGTGGCCTCTTACCGAGAAATGGCCTGACTAGGAAATTAGGTTGGGGCCTATGGGCCATAGGTGCTTGCATATGGGACTACCTGTCCCCGTCCTGTTTAGCTCGCATAGACATGCTCACTAGCTCAGCATAACTGGGTATGCTAGCATAGCACATCTTCGAGAGAATCTCGGGTCGTAGACCCTCAGAAAATTACCGCATACACATCGGCTCATCGGCCAATATCAACGGAGTGTACCTACCCAGCTCCGTGAATCTGTTCTCATACTCGGACACCGACATCCCTCCCTAGCGGAGGAGAAGGAACTCACTCTCCTTCTCGTGGTGATATGTGAGGGGATAGTACTTCTCATGGAAGCGGGTCTCAAACGTTGTCCATGTCCACACATATCCGACCGTAATAGTGCGGAGAATACTATCCCACCATAAGCTGGCCACCTTCTCAAACATGAAGGTGACTAGATCAACTTACTTTGCCTTAGTATAGTGCAGCAGCTTCAGCATCTTAGAGATGCGGTCAAGCCAATATTCAGCTTCCTCTTGTTTATGAGTACCCGCGAACGTAGGAGGCCGCAAGCACTGGAATCACTCAAATGTGCCGTTGGCACTTGTGTTCGCAGCAGGGTACATAGGTGAGGAAGGTGGAGTCACCCCCATTCTTTGGGCAAAGTTACCAGCCATGAAGGTTAAGAACTGCTGCTGCATCAAGAGCATCATCTGCTCTAATCAATTAGTGGGGAACAGACTGGGGCATGCACGGCGCCAAAGCAGACGCACGGTTCTGCTCTGGAACAAATGATGCAACAGGTGCAGGCCCATTAGTGGGGCCAGTGGCCGGCTGAGGATTCGGCATAGTAGCGTGAGTCGGGCCCGTACTAGGGTCTGTCTGGCTATCGCTCAGGGGAGGTGCCTCGTCAGTCGAATCGCTAAAGGTGAGATGTGTCGAACTCCATGCGGCCTTAGGTGGCATTCTCTATATACAACATAGGGTACAACCCAAGTCAGATTCAACATACTCACAAACTCATTCACGCAGCATTCACACACAAATTAAAGAAACTTCATACATTTAATTTACCAAAATCATCACAATACATGAGATACAACGTTACATGAATCATGACAGAAGATGCATGTGAGCTAATACAACCTAGACTTCAAACAAGAAAGCTACCAAACCACCATACTACTAAGCCTATCAAGGCCATACAAGCAACAAGGAAAGAAAACACATAAAGCAACTAAAAGGATGACTACGTGCAGAACTAGTCGTCAGAATCTGGCGATGGTGGAGGTGCACTCTTGTCTTATACATAGCACATGATGACCCTTAGTGTGCGAGACACCTTCTTGAATTTTCGTTTCATAAAGGCCTCGGTCTCCTCAACTTTGGTTTGGACCTGCATAATCTCTTATCACAGGGCAGCTTGGCCTTCTTCCAGCCAAGCCAAGCGGGCCTCCCTGGCAGCCCGATCACTGTCATGTGCCTGAGTAGCAGGAGGAGAGCCCCCATCAGAGCCGGGGTGTTCTCTTTCTCATCCCCACTCTCTCCTTCTTCGCCTTTTTCCTCTTCACTCTCGGTCTTGTCCCCATACTCGTCTAGTCAGGCTTGACGTTGTCTCGGGCCAATCCCCATGTTATTAAGCGTAATCTTAGTAATGTAGTGGATCGGTGCAAGGTCATCCATATTGAGTCCATAGGCGAACTCTCGAGCAATCTTGCATATGAGTTGGTCGAATGGAAGTGAAATATCACTCCTAGAAGAACGCGTTGTCTGGACTATCTGTAGTAGGGTAAAGGTAGGCAGACATAACTTGTCCCCATGCCCAGCCCTAAAGAGAAAATCTACCACCAAACGAGTGCATTCAGTATGATTACCCCACCTAGGGTACACGTTATATGTGAATATGTGGTGAAGCAAATGAAAATCGTCCATCATATCTGATGCCGGGAGGCTTCTGCCTTCCTTCCAATGAGCTAATCGTGCGGCGATCCCTTTCTCACGCGTTCTTGAGAGGCTTATTGCTAGCGTGCATCTCTCCACGCGGGATTTCCATGAGTCAGGATACCAATCCCACATCAATCATCACTTCTTGCCTTTCAAATAGGATCTTGAACTACAGAGACTCCAGCGTAGGGTTCCGTATATGCGTGTAGAAGGCACGAACCATGTTCTCACATGCATGAGACTCGCCCTCGAATATGGGACCCCACCCGGAGTCCACTAAGTAGTACATAATCTGGTGATGCCCAAATAGCTTTTCATCTATGTGGGCCTCGAGCACGACTCTACGGCCACGAAAGCAGCTGTGTTCAAAGCCCGCCGGTAGCACTTACTCAAGCGAAAGTCGGGGATCGAGATCCCGCTTCGACCTCCACTCATGGACGACGCTTGTACTAGCCTTAGCGATCGCCTTCTTCCTCGAACAGTAGGGCAACTAGGCCCGGCTTCATCTGCAGGAGCCATCTTCTTTCCCATAAGAGAAAGAAGTGTAGAAACGGAGAATATCACTGTCACAAGCTCGAAAAGAGTCATTTGAGTGAGATAAGATGGAAGGTTTGAAAGGGTTGTTGAACTTGAAATTTTTGAGTTACAAAGAAGGGTTTGTGCACTCAAATGAAAGGAAATGAGGGAGACAAGTGATGGGTTTTGAAGAAGATAATGGAGGAGTATATGGAAGGAAAGAAATGAGGAAGATAGGAGAATGCAAGAAGGATTTGAGAGAGAAAAAGTGAAATTTTGGAGTTTGAAAAGCTTGGGGAGTTGAGAATGGAGGAAATGAATCCAAAAGGGGTGGATATAAGGGGTCCCACATCTTTTTGTGGGCCCCACACATGTTTGGGGGTCGGCCTGATGCCGGCCCGCTGCGGCCCAGACCGATTGGGGCGTGGTCGACCGCGGATCGCGTGGTGCCGCCGCGGTCCGCTGGACCCGGGCGCGGTGCTGCCGTGGTGGGGCGGTGGCCACCCCCCTCCCGGGGTGCCGAAAACATGCGGGGTCCACTCTGGGTCCCCTGAAATATATGATTTGGGCCCCCCTCGGCCGTTTGCATTGGCTCGGGCCCCTTTCTCACATGTATTAGCATTTTAGGGTTGATTTGAGTATGAAATGGGCCAAAGTATAGTCTAGACCTATTAATCGATGGCCTGGGAAGAATTTGGGACCATCTCAAATGATCACCGATGCCTACAAGTGCACTTTCTGACTGCCTTGGCGACCAAATGTTCACTGACAAATAAAACTTGGGAATCATACACTATTTCTACGTTTCAGCGCACCCTCCTAAATCAAAGTACGTCAGTGTGCGTCGTGCGACCATAACCTAGGTCCAGTTTAATCTAAACATGAGTGAGATTATACCAAACAACATGACATACTCCAGAAACAGTTAACTATGTAAGTGGAAGACTGTGATAAGTATATATAAAACATGTAAGCAATTTTAAGTCTCCTGAGTATGATCGCATTACCAGGTCAAATAGTTACATATAACATTCCAAAATATACAAAATGTAATGTTATCTAGTCTGAAATCTAATGATTCCTATCGATCAGGGCGGTCTATATAAACCTGACAGAATACTGCATATAGGAGAATGTCTCCTCATCATCCTCGAAGTCTAGCTCTGCCTCATAGGCATCGCCATCACCTGAAGTTAAGATAGGATTTGGTTGGTATTTAAAACACTGTCCCAGAATGTGGGAGTAAGTGATCAACTCAGTGGAACAATAAAGCAAAGGTTAACATGTTATCAAGTCAGTCAAGTAGTAATGATAAAGCAGTACAACATCATATCCTAAATACTCTTGTTAATGCAAGAATGATGTGTGATAATGATGCATGCCCTCGCCTATACTCCCTCAGCGTCTTCATCTCACGACGTGCATGACATCCTCTCGAAAGTGCTCTTCCTCGCCAAAACACATGCAGTGCGGTGCATGCACATGATTAGTCAAGTTCTTACTTAGGTTTATTCATATAGTAGGATTGGAAAGCTAAGGTACCTCCCTTATATCAATTCCTAAACAATGATACATTCTAGGGTTGTCAGTCCTAGTAAATCTCATACAATGTTGTGGTTCTACGTCACTACAAATGGCTCGTCACCTGATCAGTGTAGGCCTAGTTTATACTCTAGCTGCTATGGAAACTCCTTGTCTCTACACAGCCTCAGAGTATGCTCGAGGTCACTACAAAGGGCTCGTCACCTAATCAGTGTAGGCCGACAGCTCGAATACAATGTCCCATACCACCGTATTTTGCACACGAGTCTGGGTTGCTCACTAGTCACTACGGGAAAGCTCGTCACTCCAGCGTAGGCCGACAGCTCAATCACGGTGTCCCATACCACCATGTCCGGCTCATGAGTCTTAGCGGATCGAGGTACCAAGGTTGAACGGATTTTCACTGGTGAGTTTGGTACCTTAGATTCAAACAGTAGCGTCCATACATGGTAAACATACATTAGGTCAACCGAGTTAGTTGACAAACTCAACTGGTACGAGCATACGTCGAGCCGATCGACATGGAGTGCACAAGCAACTCCGTGTGGCCTAACCACTACCGACAAGCAGCGTACGACTCGGATTCATCGGGCACGTCCGTCATGGTCAAATAGTTCAACCACCGATCACATATCATTACCGACTACCTAGACTACATCGTAGTCCCAAACACACTCCAAATGATAGCATTTACATAAAGTAATCCAAAATAGCATGTGTCAATTGAAATCAAATATAAAGCTTACTTGAGGAATTTAACAAACACAGACTACACATACTATCATACATAGGCATTTCAGCCATACAACACATAGGAGTAAGATAAGTTATATAAAGGATACTATAACTATAGTTAAGAAAATTGAGAATCTCATCTCAACACCCTAACTACATACATTTAATAAGCATTTTCACATTTAGGTATTTTATTAAACACTTAGGCTACACATATCAAATACATGTAATAAAGTAGTTATAACAGGTTTTATAGCAAATCTCTTTACAAATGGTTCACCATACGTACAACAATCATGTATTCTTAGTTAGTACACATGGCAAGCACAAATCATAATTCCATATTCATTCAAGCATTTCAACAAACATATGAAATGCATTATAATCAACATAGTTTATATCTATATGTAATATATGGAAAACTTCGTATCTAAACACATGTGACAGCAATCAAGTCAGTCATAAACCATTACTGACATTGAAAGCCTTGAAAACCATAACTTAAACATTTATAGTCCGAACCTTACGCTGATAGACAAGTATCGAACTCAGTTTGTAGATTAAGCCTTTATCTATGGCACGACGACCACCTATAACAGGGAATAGGTTAGCTATTCCACCATCTGTTCTATTTGAATCTCTAAAACAAGTTAGGGTTAGAATTTCTTATCCAAGTACGGAATCAGAATCGCTCGTAGAGCGATACAGATGTGGTAGTTGAGTGTGTGGAGTGGCGAGATTGAATCCTAGGAACAAACGCCGACTCTCTCTCTCTCTCTCACTTTCTCTCTCTTTCCTTCCCTTTTCTCTCTTTTCTCCCTTAGGGTTTTCTAAATTCGTATGGATTGAGAGAGAGAGGGTTTAAGCCCTTTATATATGCCCTGAACTGATGGGAATGGCCCCAGGGCCAAGGTATACTTAAGTTATAGCCAAATAGTGTCTGTTCCGATCCAACGGAGCACTTCTGGAGGCTCCTTTACTGAATGCGGTTGAACTTAAGCTCCCTGACATTAGATCTAGGTTAAACTAAGTTTTTAGTCCAATCAGATTTACAGATCGCCCGTGGCGGACCAATTTCAGTTCAATGGTCATGGGTACTCGATCAGGGCCACAAGTGCACTGACATGTATTAGAAATTTTTCCTAATCTGAGGTGTAATTGGGTCAGATTCCGACAGTTTGAATCTTTAGATTTGGCCTGCAAGCGAACCGACTTAATTCACTTAAGTTTCAGTTCATTTCCTAAAAATATTCACGTTTATCACACACTTCGCTCCGGGCTCAAGTTATGCATTTCTGGGTGCTACTAGGACTTCATTTCTAAGGTGGTTGTTAAGTCCAGTAAGGTGGTCATAATCGTATAGTTTCATAGTTATTGGACTTTCGACGCGTGGTCAAGGTCGATACGGAGTTTCATGATGCTCCCGAGAGCAACTGGGTTTTGAGATGGATCCTAAATTTTAGGGTAATTTAGCTTTAACGATTCTACAAGTTTTGGATCTTGCAGGTTGTATTTAAAGTGATTAGTAATAATTTCACAGGTAATCCAGTTTAACACTAATTAAGTCTCGCTTAATTTCTAAAGGATTTGATCCTTAGCGAATTCTGCCAGAGGTGGTACTCGGGTCTTTATATGGATTTTTTCGTTGTACACGACGAGGAATTACCAGATCATGTATGAAGATTCTGTATACCCAGTACGGGACAAGAGCCAATGAAAAATTTCATTAGGATTCAAGGAGTATTGTAGGAGTATGAAGCCACCGCTATAGAGGAGGGCAGGTGGAAGACCGAAGAAGGCACAGATCCCTTCCCGTGGAGAGGAACGAACAAAAAAAAATGTAGATGTTGTAAACAAATAAAGCATAATCATCGGAGTTACAAACTTTCAATACCTCCAGAATAATGTAATTTGTAGTACATTTTTTATAATACGACTGTGAATGTTATACATTTTTTGTAATACATATGTTGCTTTCTTTAAAATTGTAAATTTCTTACCACTACAATTCAAATTTTCAATAAGACATTCATTTCACGATCAATTTCATGCATTTGACGGTCAATTCCTTTCACTTCACAGTTAATTCCATGCATTTTACGGTTAATTCTGGCGATTCCCCTTCACTTCACGGTCAATTTCATGCATTTCACGGTCAATTCTGATGATTCCCCTTCACTTCACAGTCAATTTCATGGATTTCACAGTCATTTCCCTTCCCTTCACGGTCAATTCCATGCATTTCATGGTCAATTCCATGTATTTCACGATCAATTCCCTTCACTTCATGGTCAATTCCATGCATTTTACAGTCTATTTCGGCGATTCCCCTTCACTTCACGATCAATTCCATGCACTTCACGGTCAATTCCTTTCACTTCACGATCAATTCCATGCACAATTTCCTTCACTTCACGGTCAATTCAATGCATTTCACGGTCAACTCCCTTCACTTCACAGTCAGTTCCCTGAAATTGACACTTCTAAACAACCCCTTAGCTGACATCTTTGATACTTCTCTTTTCTTCACTCTCTGCACATGAGTGAGTGGAATTGAGGTATCACTTTTTCTAAATCCTAAATTCGTGCTAATGAATAGAATTTTTAGAATTAAATCCATGCCAATGAATAAAATCTTCAGAATTAAATCAATCAACAACAAAATGAAATGGATCAAAAGATAAAAAAAATCAAGTAATCCTAAATCCTGAGATGGTATGTTCATTGGCACGGTTTGTATACAAAGGGAAATCAGAGCTAATAGTGAGAGGTGGTAGAAACTCAGATAAGAAACAAGGATATATATTGGAAAATCAATTTCACTTCGTGCAGTGAAATTGGCAATCGAAGGTCCCAACCCGATTGACCTCGACTCGCTGTCCTATTGACCGTGTTGACCTCGACTCGCTATCCCACTGACCCGGTCGACCGGGTCCCAACTTGGTCGACCCCGACTGGTTGTCTCACTAACCCGGTCGACCAGGTCCCAACCCGGTTAACCCTGATTGGCTGTCTTAACCTATTGCAAGAAGGCCCAAGCCCGGTCAACCCTAACCCTATATCATCCTATTTTGACTTCTCCAATCTCTTTTATCCAAGACCCAAACCTATGCACACACTTTCTCTTCTTCCACAATCTCATAACCCATCTGCATTTTTATTCCATTTTCATCAAATCTCTCTCTACCTCCATTCAAATCCAAAAAACTCATCTTTATTTTCTTCTATTTTCACAAATCTTTCACTAGCTCCACCCGCACCTAAAAACTCATCCCTATTTTCTTCCATTTTCTCAAATCTTACTCTACTTTCACACAACTCCCAAAACCCATCCCTACTTCCTTCCATTTTCTCAAATCTTTCTCTACAAATCCAAAAACCCATCCCTATTTTCTTTCATTTCCTAAAATCTTTCTTTACTTCCACACAAATCTAAAAACCCATCCCCATTTCCTTTCATTTTCTCAAATCCTTCTCTACTTCCACACAAATGCAAAAATCGATCCCTGTTTCCTTCCATTTTCTCAAATCCTTCTCTACTTCCACACAAATCCAAAAACTCATCACCATTTTCTCAAATCCTTCTTTACTTCCACACAAATCCAAAAACTCATCCCCGTTTTCCTTCTATTTTCTCAAATTCTTCTCTACTTCCACACAAATCCCAAAATCCAACTTCATTTGCTTTTATTTCCTTATTTTTCTCTCTTATTCCACCCATCACCTAAATAAATTTCTTTTCATTTTCTCACATCTTTCTTTACTTCTACCCAAATCGAAAAAAATAAAAACAAAACCCATTTTCCTTTCCAATGGGGGCTTTCCTTATTCTTGTTTCTTCATGGTTATTGCTCTCATTAATGGTGAGGCTTATGGCTAAGAAGCGTGACACACAGGAAGTGGATGAACAACAATATAATCGTCGCTCCAAGCGAAGGGAGGACATTGGAGTGTCAACCTCAACGGTCGCGGCTCCCCAGGTTAAGAGAGTGGTCTCGAGACCTTGCACAAGTCCATCTACGTCTCGGGCAAGACTGCCAACGACTCGTGGCTGGGGAGTCAAGACGGAACAAGCCGTGGATTTGGAAAAATTCGTCAACCGCAAGATATGTTTTGAGTGGTATGTAAACAAGGACTTATTCGTCGATACCCAAGAGCTCAAGTGGCTTACCACGATTGGGTGAAATCTCATATTCACACACTACAACAATGCTGATGCTGAGACTGTGCGACATTTCTATGCTTCAATTTGAAATCCTTGTCTACAGTCACTGACCTTCGAGATAGCAATCAAAATCCCATCTTCAAAACCGCCCTTTCATTGAACTTTTTCTTCTCTAACCTCAAGGCTTCTTTCTCTTTTAGCATTAGTTCAATCTCCTTAAGTACTACTTCTCTCTCCATCTTCATCGATTGTTCTCTCTCTTTTAGCATGCATTCCCTCTCATCGAATTATTTTTCCTTTAGCTTCAAGTCTTTCCTATCTCTCTCCAACTGAATCCTCTCCGCCTCCATCTCCTCCCTATCCTCCCTTGACTCCCCAATCAATTGCAATCTCGCTCCCTCTCCCTCATCACCACTCTCTTCCTCTCCCCCTTCTTTGCCCTCTCCATGTCCCGATCTCTCTTCCATATCTTCATTGTCTTCATCTTTAATGTCATACAAAATAAAACAATGTATGTATCAATTATATAACATGTCAAAGTAAATATAAAATATCAACATAAAAGAAGACTTTTATGACATTTTACATCAAATCTATCATAGACCAAATGAATGACCTCCATCTCCAGTTCCTCAATGGTAGGCTTTAAGATAAGAGTTATCTCAATCTGCAAGAGAACATTTTCATGTTCATGTATAGAAACATATATACATATATATATTTCAATGAGTGACCACTTAGCTTTATAAAAATTGACTTACATCTTCACTCTCTAGTATTTGATGAATCTTCTTATACCTCCAACCCTTCCATCCCCGATATTGTATGAATCTTGAAATTTGGGAGGGAACGTATGGAATGATATATTCTCGGAGAGCTGGTACTCTCTCAAGGGCCCATATATGTTACAATAAAATGACAAGATGATCTTAAATAAATATAGTTTCGTATAAACTATAAATTAAAATGGAAAAGGAAAGAATCTTTACTTGTAAGGGAAATATGCAATCGGTGACATTGTAATGAAGCCCATGTGATGTCATCGAGGCACTCTCTAACCCTTCAGTGATCGTCCAGAAGGCCAAACTATCCCAAGGGTAGATATTAAAGTCTTCCAACGAGTACACAAGGTCGATAAAGTCTGTACAACACATAATATTTGTGTCGGTTTCCCTAACAAACCACTACACATAATATTAGGGCTACCTTTACGACATCTTCTTGCTTATTGCTATCAACTATTCTATTAAACATCTCATGTACATGTTTCTTTAGGATAAGATATTTATTGAAGTATTTCTCTCCTATTGACTTATTCGAATAATGAATATTGGGTATGGAGAGGTCACCAGTCTTCAGTACTATTATTAGGGTGAAGTTCATCTTTGAAAATTTTACACAGTTTCCCTATATCTCGAATATAAGATTGCCTTTATCTCTCTCAATAAGTGAGTGAAAAAATGCTCCTATAAACCTAAATGATAGAATGTGTAATAAAAATGAGAATGGGATCTTCCTAAATATATTTAATCTACTGTTATTCTTAACTATGCAACATGACAACCACGACCCATATAACATGGCAACTACAACCCATGCAAACCACAACCCATAACAGGACAACTACGACCCACACAATCTACGACCCATATGGGACCCATATGACAACTATGACACATGATAACCATAACACATATAACATGACAACCACGACCACAACCCATAACAGGACAACTACGACCCACACAAACCACGACCCATATGGGACCCATATGACAACTATGACACATGATAACCACAACACATATAACATGACAACCACGACCCATATAACATGACAATTATGACCCATGCAAACCACGACCCATAACATGACAACTACGACCCATGCAAACCACGACCCATAACATGACAACTACGACCCATGTAAACCACAACCCATATGAGACCGATATGGCAACTACGACACATGACAACCATGACCCATATAACATGACAACCATGACCCATATAAGATGGCAATCACGACCCATATTGCTTGCATTTTCTCCTCCCGCAGTCTAGCAATAGTCATCTCATATTCAAAAAAAGTCAGGCTAGCTTTGGTACGGATGTGCATGTTACTTTTCTAACTTTGATGGACGATAAATATTTTATGTATGTTTATCCCATTTAGTTACCAAGTTAATGCAAGTCACGGCATAGTCATGCACATGATATCCATATAGTAGCATAGGTCGCATCAAGTGGTTGTAATGCGGTAAGGGTCGTGGTTGTAATGTGGTAAGTGTCATACTTGTCATAGGTCATGGTTGTTATGAGGTAAGGGTTATGGTTGTCATGCTATATGGGTTATAGTCTTCATTTTATAGGCCTTGGCCCTAAAATGAGGACCACGACCCATATAACATGACAACCACGACCCATATAACATAATAACTATGATCCATGATAATTATGACCCATTACAACCGCGACCTATATAACATGACAAGCACGACTCATATAACATGACAACCATGACTCATATAACATGACAACCACGACCTATATAACATAACAACCATGACCCTTACCTCATGACACGACCCATGACAACTACGACCCTTACAGCATTATAACCATGACCCTTACCACATTACAACCACCTGATGCGACCTATGCTACTATACAGATACCGTTTGCATGACTAAAGCGTGACTTGCACTAACTTAATGACTACATAGGATAAACATACATATGATCCTAATTATCATCCATTAGATGAAACTCCACGGGTAGCAGTTGTCATGGGTCATGGTTGTCATGTTATATGGGTCATGGTTGTCATGGGTCATAGTTATCATATTATATGGGTCGTGGTCATCCTGTTATATGAGTTGTGATTGTCATGGGTCGTAATTGTCATGGATCGTAGTTCTCATGTTATATGGGTCATGGTTTTCATGTTATATGGGTCGCGGTTGTTACATGTTCACTTCCTTTAGTACCAAATAAAAGGATCGTCATTGGTATAATAACCTAAGGCCCTAAAATGACATGGCAAAAAGGATGGGCGGCATGGATTATTCACATACATACCCGGGTCGTGGTTATCATGTCATATGGGTCGTGGTTGTCATGGGTTGTAGTTGTCATGGATCATAGTTATCATGTTATATGGGTCATGGTTATCATGTTATATGGATTGTGGTTGTTATATATTCACTTCCTTTACTACTAAATGAAAGGATAGTCATTGATACAATAGCCTAAGGCTCACAATGGGGTGATCCGTTCTGTCCACCTTGTTTGCTTGTAAGACACGTATCCTAATTCGTATTATTCCGTCGACTTCCGCGATCCTTCTCGTCGAATTTCGACAATCCGTGACCTGTAATCAACGTTTGTGCACGACCGTAAGTCGTATCCTATACATTTGAGTCAGCTTAATCCGAGACTTGTATCATTGCGACCGCACTGTTGTCGCGGTTCCAACGCCGCGACTCATGTACCGATCCGATACCCTGACTAAGAGATGTGAGCCGGCATTTATTTCGAGAAAATATTGCGCGTTTGTAATTCCAAGAGAATCTCTACAACATGTCCCATCAATCCATCAATCAATCAATCAACCCATCAATCCATCAATCACTTCATGTCAAGTACACATCACTTTCACCCCATCCCCGAGCAACCACCAAAGTCAACTCCTTCTCACCCTCTCTCTTACACCACCTTACATATCAAGTACCACATCCATCACTCACCTCACCCTTTCACCCATCACACCCATTCCTCATCTCTCTTACAACTCTCTCTCTCTCTCATTTCCCAACACATTCCCAAGCAAGCAAGAGCCTCCCACATCCATGCATTTCCATGAGAGAAAAATGTAATTTTGGTGGCCCACTTCCCATCCCAAATCTTTCATCCTAGCCATCCATTCTTCATCTTCCACCATTAAAGTGAAGCGTATAGAGATAGGCTATCCAACGGACTGAGAAGATTGATTGGTGAGTGTCTTCTATAGGCCTAGATTTCACTTTTATGATGAAGGGTCAAGTGAGGCCTACCGATTGATGGTATGGATCTCACTTGGGACCCTAAGATGTGGCCGATGGCCCACTTTGATCATCATGATCATTCCATGATGGGGCCAATCTCCGTGGACCCCATCATGATGTTTACTTTCCTTGCATTAAAGATGTCATATAGACCGTTCATTTTAGATGGAGAGGGATCTCCACCGTTGATCTTTTATTTGGAGAGCCCATATGCAATGAGACCCATTAATGTATGATTGGATGCTTGAAACGGAGGGCCCATAGTGTGGGGGTCCTTCCATCATACGTGTCCCACTCTATCTCTCTCTCCCTCTCTTTTCATATATTTATTTATTTTTGTGTGATGAAATGGCCTTATGGCCCACTTAGATGGACCCCACAATGGAGCATGTATTGGATCCAAACCATCTAAAGGTGGGGCCCACTTTACATATGTATTGTAACCACACCACCTCACCATGTGGTGGCCCACCTATGAAGGGCCTACCTTAAAGGCCTTACACGCCCAAGCAAAAAAAAAAAGAAAAAGAGAGAGTCCAAGGACTCTCTGGACGTCTAAAGCAAAACACCAATATTAGCCTTTTCAAGGCATTAGAGGTGGGCCATTTGTACAGGACCCACCTTGATGTATGTATTCAATCCAGGCCGTCCATCCTCTTCCCCAACTCATTTTAGGCGTTGAGCCGAAAAATGAGGATGATCCGAGTATCTAGTGGGCCATAGTTTTAAAAATAGTATCATTACCGTTGAAATCTATCCAGATTTTTCTTACACGCTGGAAGAGGCCTAATATTGGTCTCGATAGAATTGTTATGGGCTGAGGAATCCAATGGCTGGAGTGGATGTGCCTAATGCGGGCCCCACTTGAGAAAAACCCCAGAAAATGGGTTTTTAAAATAAAAATAAAAAATAAATTTCAAAGCAGCAGAGGCTGCTGCCTCTGGACGTCAGGACGCACAAGCGTCCTACGCTCAATAGTGGGCGGATGCCAGGGAACCCACGGCTTTAGCTGTGGGCCCCACCTTGATGTTTATTTGCCATCTGACCCGTCTATATGGTGGGCCCCTACCTTAAGCGGGTCCCACCCAAAAATCAGCTTAATCTAGATCTCAGGTGGCCCACACCATGTAAAACAATGGTGATTGAACTCTACCATTGGAACCCTTTTTGGGCCCCACAGAAGTTTGAATCAATCTGATATTTGTTTTTCTCATTCATCAAGGTCTCTGTGACCTTATCAACAGGTTGGATGGTAAGTAAACATTATGGTGGGCCCCCCCACGTGGGACCCACATGTAATGTATGTGTTTTATTCACACCGTCCACCACCCTGGACGGTGGAACCACTGCGAGGTATCCACGCTGCAGCCGTGTGCGGGCTGCATCTATGCACCGTGGGGCCCAATGAGGTATGTATCCACACCGTCCACTGTTTGGACGGTGGGGTCCACCATGATGCACGTGCTGCATCCCATCCCCATCCACCCCCCCCCCCCCCCCCCCCCCCCAACCATTTTAATAGATCATTTTAGTGCATGAGCTAAAGTATGGGCAGATTTAAAGTTTGGTAGACCCCACCCTTGATGCATGTGTTGCATCCATACCGTCCAACCTTTATGTGGACCCCCACCATGATGCTTGTGTTGCACCCCAACCGTCAATCCATTTTGCAAGCTCATTTTATGGCTTGAGCTAAAAATGAGTCAGATCTATGGTTCAAATGGGCCCACCTTGGTATGTGTATAGGGCCCATGTTGATTTATTTATGGCCATTCATTGGGGCACACCTTGGTGTACATATAAGGCCCAGGGGATCAAGCCCATTTGACATACATAAGGCCCATGGGATTAGGCCCATTTGACATATATAAGGCCCATGGGATTAGGCTCATTTGACATATATAAGGCTCATGGGACTAGGCTTATTTGGTATATATTAGGCCCATTTTGATGTATTCAAAGGCCCATGGGTTATGGCCCATTGCAATGTACATAAGGCCTGTTAGTGAGGCTCATTAATGTGGCCCATTTGACGAATGAAAGGCCCATATGATACAACTCATTTGATGTATTTAAGGCCCAATGGGAGTTACCTAAGGTCCATTGCAATGTGTGATTCCTCCTTGATTTGTGTAATGATATTTACGGCGGGCCGAGCCTAGGGAACAATGATGGTTTGACGTCCACATTGTAAGTACAGTGTAGGTTAAATGTCCGTATCGTAACTCCCCTTAGGGCCCATTGATAGGCCCATACTCGTTAATATTCATCACTTTATAACATGCTTAGTATAATCTCATGACTCATGCCCATACGCATCATATGTATGCTTGAAATGAGTAGTGACTGATAATAACATAAGCCATTGGGCAGACCATTTATGGGACTCGTAATGAGACAGAGCGCCCCACATGATCGCGCAGTACGCGCTGGATTGCTGCATAATTTGACTGTGTGATCATGCATCTCGCATATGTGTGACTTGATCACTGTATGCCCTAGTGACATCAGGGCTGTGGCTCCACAGGTATATCGTGGATGGCCGTATCGGATATCGAAAATACTTAGTTTTAGCATTGTGGGCACTTAGGATGTCCTTAGGTGAAAGTTTCAGAACCTTTTTGGTACCAAGAGATGCTCCAACGTCTAGACCGAGTGGATACATGAGCGCCCGAGTGCTGAATACCAGTAGGTCGCGTCTCCCACTGTGTCGTGGTCGGTTGGAAGGGGGTGTGGCCTTATCCGCCTAAGTGAGGGGGCTATAAGCTAGACTGAGTTTGACCAGCTCGCAAATGAGTCTGCTATCGACGAGCCAGGTAGGTATTGACAGACTACTAGTCAGGCAGATAGTGAGGTCTATTCCGCTTGCTTGACTGTGCAGCTAAGGAGGTGGTAGTCACTGCGAAATGTATTAGACCCCGGTGATATCGAGAGAGGAACTGTACTGATATGTGTACTTGATGAGTACCGACTTGCTTGGATTGTATTTAGCAATTGACATTCGGCTATGTAAGCCTCGCATTGCATCAGTGTGGCCAATAGCATTCATGCCTTGCATCACATAGCATTGGTATAGTTGGTTTTATTCATGGACTTACCGAATACTTCCGCATTACTCTTATATTGTACACTTGACGTTTGCCTTGCGCACACACTTACACCACCCTCTAAGTTTTTGTAAGCCTATGCATGACAGTTGGGTGCAGGTAGCGTTGGACAGCAGCAGCGCTGAGGCAGGAGTGTGTATTAGAACATTTTGGAGCTTTTTGACCACCTTGTATTTTCTTTTTCGCATTGTACTTAAAGTTTTTGATATAGTGGATATGTGGTGGTGTTGTTTTGTGACTTGGTTATGCTTGTGGTTATGCTCTATAAAAAAAAATCATTCTGAAAATCCTCCTTATAAGGTCTCAGGATCAGAATCTGGCATATGATTATTAGGAGCCGATAATGGGGTACTACGGAGGCTGTCGGCACCGGATTCGGCGATCGGGATTCCTGTGAATCCGATTTTCAAGTTTGGGGCGTGACATTGCCAGCTCGTTGTGCGCCCAAAAAGTCCTGATTGGGCAGTGTCCACTTCTACAAATATCACAGTGAGCCTAGAAGTTTCAACAGTGGGTTCCATTATCACCATTATTTTCTTTTATGTAGCCCACACGAGCTCTAGATGAGGCTAATATTTGGGCCCTAGCCTTAAAATGACATAACAAAAAGGATGGGCGGCATGGATTATACACATACATATATGTGGGCCCCACTAGTTTGGTTCTTACACACGCACAAAAAAGGGTTCCGTACACATAACTTTCTTGGCATTAAATATGACATAACTTTTTATTCCCTAAAAAATCATACAACTACTATAAAAGGACAAAGGCATTTTGGTCCAAGGAAATTATGGAAGCTTGTCAGAAGGCCACCCTCGAAATACTTGTAAGGTTGAATCTCGTTAGGTAATTCGACCAAACTTCGAGGTCAGTACAGTTTAATTCCCACTAAAGAAAGGTGTGAGGAGCGGTTTGGTGAGACCCCGGACTCATCAAGGTGATGGGACCCCCTGATTGTGGGGCCCACTATGATGTGTGTCATTATATCACTGTAGTCCATCTGTATTGGAAGCTCATTTTAGGTATTATCCAAAAAAGCAAATAAGCACCAAATGGACCATAGTACTGGAAACAATGGTGATTGACCATTAAAATCTTTTTGTGAGTTACAAAAGCTTTGGATCAAGTTGATATTTGTGTGGTCTATTTATCTAGGTGATTTTGACCTTATTAATAGGTTGGATAGTAAATAAACATTTCACTGAAATTCATGAAGTTTTTAATTGTGGGGATTCAATCAAGACTATTTCCTATGGTGTGGGTCACCTAAGCATTGAATCAGCTTAATTTTTGGAATCATAGTCTAAAATGAGCTTTCAAAATGGTTGGAAAGTGTGAATTTAAGGTACATATATTACTGTGAACCCCACAATCAGGGGTCTCACCCACCTCGGTGGATCTAGGTTCTCACCTTATCCTCTCCCATAATTTGATACTGTCCTTCCTACAGTTTCTTTTCATGCTGGCATTCTTTGATAAAATGCATATGCAAATTTGTGAAGAATAAATTCAGAAAGGACATATAATATATTATAAACTAAATATTAAAAATATTCTTTAGTAGAGGTCCAAACATAACATGTTTTTTAACTTTTGGATTAAAAAGCAAGGTATGATATTTTCATGCCATCATGATTAGTCCATGTCATCATCGTCAGCCATGCTACATTAAATGCAGTGTAACCATGCGGCTCAGTTAGATTGCAACAAGCAGAATTTCATGTTTGAGGCAGGCCTAGAATCATATTCTTTCCTTGACACCGCGTAATATCAACTTATGCCGTGGACTGACGTTTTGTGTTTGGGCAGAGAACCCTGGATAACACCTTAGTGAGTGATACTTACCTTGTGGGTTTCACCTTGATGATTTTTTATTTTTTTATTTTTTGGCCGAATAGGTTCATCTATTTTCCTAGCTTATTTTAGAGCGTGATTCCAAAACTTAAAATGGATTCAAATCCCAGGTAGACCATGCCATTAGAAATAGTGGTAAATGATCCTTAAAGGCTTTTTCTAAGCCACAAAAGTTTTGGATCAAGCCGAGATTTGTATTTTCCCTTCATCTAAGTCGTCTGGTTGACCTCATCAATGGGTTGGGTGGAAGAAAAAATTACGGTGGGCATTACTATAGCCTTAGGAAGTTTTTAATGGTGGGCTTTCAATCACCCCTATTTACTGTGGTGTGGTCCACCTGAGATCTGGATCTGCTTAATTTTTTAAACCAGGTCTTAGAATGGGTTGCAAAACTGATGGACAGTGGGAATATACAACACATCATTAATGTGGGCCCCACGGTAAGAGTAACATCCACCAAGGTGTTAACTGGGTACTTACACCTAATCCGCGCCAGCTGCAGGGTGCTTCGCTTGCAGCTGTCGGCTGTTGACTTTTAGCCCAGGCCTTTCTATTCGTGTTGATGCGGTCAGAATAAAAAGCCCTAAATTCTGAGAACGGATTGGCTGCTCCACCTACACCAGCTGGTGTTTGGTGGTCTGTGAGCCCCACCATAATGTATGTGTTTCATCCATTTTTAAAGTTCATTTGCAGATGCTTTACTTGTCGTTGTTGGCTGTTGACTTTTAGTCCATGGCTTTTCTATTCGTGTTAATGCAGTCGGAATAGAAAGCCATAAATTTTGGAAACAGATTGGCTACTCCCCATGACACCAGCCCCGTGGCTAGTATTTGGTGGTCTGCGGGCTCCACTATAATGTATATGTTTCATCCATTCCTTTCATTCATTTTTAAAGTTAATTTGTAGCTACTTTACTTGCCGTTGTCGTTCATTGACTTTTAGTCCATGGCCTTTCTATCCGTGCTGAAGCAGTGGAATAAAAAGTCCTAAATTTTGGAAATGGATTGACTACTCCCCCTGACACCAGCCCCATGACTGGTGTTTGGTGGTCTGTGGGCCCCACCATGATGTATGTGTTTCATCCATTCCTTTCATCCATTTTTAAAGTTCATTTTAGGGCTTCGTCCTAAAAATAGCTTCGTCGTAAAAATAAGAGGGATATAAATCTTAGATGGACTACACCACAAGAAAACAATAGTGATTGGATATCCATCATTTAAATCCTCCTAAGGCCCACTGTACTGTTTATCTGACATCCAATCTATTGATTAGGACATAAAGACCCAGATGAAGGGAAAAAACAAAGATTAGCTTGATCCAATACTTTTATGGCCCCCAAAAAGTTTTTAATGGTCGACATTCATTCAACACTGTTTCCTGTAATGTGGTCCACTTGAGATTGGGATACACCTTATTTTTGTGTTATATCATAAAATGATCTATCAAAATAGATGGACGGCATGGATGAAACACATACATTATGGTAGGGCCCACAGACCACCGAACACCCATTGGCAGGGGGAGTAGCCAATCCGTTTCCCTAAATTCTGGTTGTGGTTAAGAGTGTGAAACTCCTTTTACATATAAAAAAAAATTACAGTTAGTGGACTTCCACCTTTTTTGGAAAAAATAAAATAAAATAATAACCTTATAGTGTAAAACATAACATAAAATAAATAAAAAGACAAAGTGCTATCATTACAAACACAAACTAACTAAAAAATTATGTGAAGTAAGCAAGTTTAGATGAAAGTATTCTGCCTTATGCAAATAACGTAAAGACAAGGTGTCATGTCCAATTGGTTGGACCACATGTTATGGATGGCACCCAGCAAATAACTTCAAACGTTTTAAGTGCATGGGACATCCAACCTCTAGAATAGATTTTCCCCAACATGAATAGCACTTTACACAAAAATAAATCTATCTAATCATTAAGTGGGCCACACTTTTATTTTTCTATTTATCGATGGCTATACATTGTTTTATATGGTCTGACTCATTTGATGAGTAGAGGGTAAATTTTTGCATTAGGGAATCCTCATGGTGAGGTGCACTTATCGGAAGGATTAGACATCCCGAGCACTTAATAGGATGGAAGTTATCCACTGGGTGGACCGCAAAGTGTGGTCCCAACTGGTTAGACTTGATACCATATAAGGCCCGATCGGAAGTAGAAATGATCTGGATCATCAGAATCTTGTAACAAGTCTTTCAACATCTAATATATGATTTTGGGGTATGAGACCTTACTTAAGCCTATCACAGGTTGCGCACGCTGGATTCACAAGATTCCATCTGATCGATGGTCAAAAGTTTCATTTTTATCATAAATAGTAAGTTTTTGTTCGAGTATATATAACTCTTGAACCTTTGAGTTGTAGAAGTTGTGCCCAACATGAAAATGGCTTAGAAAAGTTAGGAGAATAACATGGTTGGATTAAATTGGACACTCACTATTTTTGGCCGAAAACCACAAAGTCGTGTAGGAATAGATTCCATCTATAAATAGTAAGTTTGCTATTTATAATAATGTCACGTTTTTAGGGTGTTTGAGTTAGAGTTTAAGTCTGAAACTCTCTTCTTTTTTTTCTTCTTTTTTTTTTTCTTTATCATTAATCAAATTATTTCGAATTTATTAGGAATTATTCTTGCTTTTATTCCACCTGGATTCGAGGAAGCTTGTGACGAGTCTAGCGAGCTTCTCGAATTCAGAATAATTATCCCCTGAGGAAGACGGTGGTCGACCTCATCACATCCCTCCCTGTGCCAAATATTAATCAATTACTTTACAAATAATACACACAAACACACAATTAAAGGCCAAATGATGAGTTTTATTAACTAGAATAAATAAAAGCAAACATACAAACTGAATGATACACATGCACCTTTTTTTTTTTTTTGGTTGCAAGCTCAACATCACATCTTTTTGTAACATTCCATGGCCCAATGGTCATATGCAATACATACAACTCTAAAACCAGCAAACCCAACCCCTTTGGCAAATGCCTCAAACTCTTTCACCGTCTTCTTCCTACCTGCACTGAAGGTAGAAATAACTACATCAAGCTGGAATATTCCTTGAGCAACTACATTTGTCTCAGTGACATCTGGTAGAGCCTGTTGAATTAATGCACTTTTGTGAAAAGGCACTTTTGTGAAAAAGTTCATGTCTCTTTGTTGAAGAGTTACATGTCCCTTAGTTGAAAAGGTTCATGTCTCTTTGTTAAAGAGTCATGTCCCTTGGTTGAAAAGGTTCATGTCTCTTTGTTGAAGAGTCATGTCTGTTAGTTTTTATGCTATAAATATGTGTATCGATTTCATTTTTATATGAAAAAATACTACAACAAAAATTAGTTTTCTCTTATTCCTTTTTAAGTTTTTTTATTAAGTAAAAAGGCTACAATAGCCTACAAAGTGGTATCAGAGCCACGTTTCGAGTCTTGACTGGGTGTTAGAAACTTCTAAAGAAGTAGAATCGATAACAACGAATGGTGCAACGATTCATCCCACAATTCCCATTTTTGGAGGGGAGAACTTTGATCATTGGAGCATCAAAATGAAGACCTTGTTCCAATCTCAAGGGCTATGGGAGATTGTTGAAACCGGTTATCCAACTACAACTGATCTCACATCTCTCTCAGCCATACAACAAGAACAACTGAAGGAGAATAAGAAGAAAGATGTGAAGGCCCTCTTCTTCATCCAACAAAGTGTCTCTGATTCTATCTTCTCTAGAATCATTCCTTCTCAAACTTCAAAGCAAGCTTGGGACACTTTACGACAGGAGTTCAAAGGTACGTCTAAAGTGATTGCCATCAAGTTACAAACTCTGCGAAGGGAGTATGAAAATCTGAAAATGAAAGACTCGGAAAAGATGAAAGATTATCTTTCACGAGTGATTGAAGTAATGAATCAGATTAGGATCTATGGAGATTCTATTTCTGATGAAAAGGTGGTTCAGAAACTTTTAATAAGACTCCCTGCAAAATATGATGCAGCCGTTGCTGCAATAGAGGAATCTAAGGACCTTTCAACCTTATCATTGGTTGAGTTGATGGGCTCTTTAGAATCACATGAACAAAGATTATTGAGGTGTGAAGAAAAATTAGTTGAAAGTGCATTTCAAACAAAACTTTCAATTGGTTCACAAAGTTCTTCTGAGAAGACACAAGATGGTCCCGGAAAGAATCAAGGCAATTACAAGAAAGGTGGAAAATTGATGCAAGGGAAATGGCAAAATCGAAATAAAGGTAAAAATTCAAATCTTACCTGCGATTTTTGCAAAAAGTCTGGCCATATTGAAAGTGAGTGTTGGAATCGAGGCAAACCTCAGTGTTTTAACTGTAAAAAGTTTGGACACGTAAAGAAGGATTGTTGTTTTAAGGACAATCAGCATGCTGCAAACTTCTCTGAAGAAAAAGTTAAAGAAAATATGTTTTTTGCATGTCAGTACTCACTCACTCAAACTGAAGACATATGGTACTTGGACAATGGATGTAGCAATCATATGATAGGTGATGATCGGATATTCATAAATATCGACTCATCCGTCAGAGCTCAAGTCCGTATGGGAAATGGTGCTATTGTGGAAGCAAATGGAAATAAGACAATTGCCATTGAAACCAAGAAAGGGGTCAAGTATATAAAAGATGTTTTACTTGTTCCTGACTAGGATCAAAACTTACTAAGTGTTGGGTAACTTATTCAAAATGGGCACTCTATATTCTTTGAAAATGATTCTTGCATTATCTATGACAAGAATTACACAAATCAAGTGATTGCTAAGGTGAATATGGAGAAAAATCGTAATTTTCCTATTAAGTTGCGATATTCGATCGATTGTGCACGGAAAGTTGAGACACTCGATGAATCTTGGCTTTGGCATAAAAGATTGGGGCATTTGAGCTTTCATGGATTGAAGTTGATGGAGCAGAAGAATCTGGTAGATGGTTTACCGTCTATCAAAATTAAAAATGACATTTGCTCGGGTTGTGCATTGGGAAAACATCATCGTGCACCTTTCTCAAGAAGCACGTGGAGAGCAAAGGCGCCCTTGGAGTTAATCCACACTGATATTTGTGGAAAAATGCAAACTCCATCACTTAGTGGAAGCTTGTATTTTATCATCTTTGTTGATGATTATACAAGAATGATGTGGGTGTACTTCATAAAGCAAAAGTCAGAAGCTCTTTCAATCTTCAAGGGATTCAAATCACAAGTTGAGAGACAAAGTGGTCTCAAAATCAAGACACTGAGAAGTGATCATAGCTGCGAGTATGTCTCTAAGGAATTTGAAACATATCGTGAAGAAGAAGGAATCAAGAGGCAACTGACTGTTGCTTATACACCTCAGCAAAATGGCATTGCAAAATGGAAGAATAGAACAATTGTCGAAATGGCTCGTTCTATGTTGAAGGAGAAAGGTATCCTAAATACTTTTTTGACTGAAGCTGTGTCTACAGCTGTTTACTTGCTTAATCGGAGTCCTACAAAAGCTATGGATGACAAAACACCGATTGAAGCATGGTCAGGTCACAAGGCTTCTGTAAAACATCTCAAAATTTTCGGTTGCATTTGTTATGTTCATATTCCATTTTAAAAGCGTCAAAAACTTGATGAAAATTCTGAAATTTGTATTTTCATTGGTTATAGTACTTCGTCGAAAGGTTATCGAGTATATAACCTTGAGACGAGGAAGCTAATGATTAGTCGAGATGTTTTGTTCAGTGAAAGTATAGGATCTGATTGGAAAAAGAAAAATATACAAGAACAAGCCGTTCTTATACAAGAAGATGAACCAAAAAGCACTCAAGATGTGAAAGAAGAAACAGAAGCAGAAAATGATGAAGAAGATTATGGACCCACAACTCCATTCTCTTCACCAGAAGCTACTCCATCCGCATCATCAAGTTCTCCATCAACAAGTTCAAGTATTTCATTTGAATCGTCCCCAAGAAAAATGAAGAGTCTGAAAGACATCTATGAGCGTTGCAATTTTTCGGTTGTAGAACCGGAAAGCTTTGAAGTTGCAGCTCGAGAAGACAATTGGGTGAAAGCTATGGAAGAGGAAATTTACATGATCGAGAAGAACTCTACTTGGGAGTTAGTTGATCGTCCAAGTGGCAAAGATGTTGTTGGAGTAAAATGGGTTTACAAGTCTAAACTCAATACAGATGGCTCAATCCAAAAATATAAGGCAAGGCTCGTTGCAAAAGGTTTTACACAATAACCTGACATCGATTATAATGAAACATTTGCACCGGTTGCTCGATTGGAGACTATACGAACTCTCATTGCACTTGCAGCTCAAAGGAAGTGGTCCATTTTTCAGCTTGATGTCAAATCAGCCTTCTTGAATGGTGTCCTCGATGAAGAAATTTATGTTGCTCAACCACAAGGATTTGTGGTGGAGGGCAAAGAAGATAAAGTCTATCGGTTGAAGAAAGCGTTATATGGACTAAAGCAAGTGCCGTGTGCTTGGTATAGCCAAATCGATGGTTATTTTGCCAAGAATCAGTTTCATTGGAGCAAGTGTGAGCCTACCTTATATGTTAAGACTGAAGGTACATCTATTCTCATCGTATCATTGTATGTTGACGATCTGATACTTATGGGAAATGATCATAGTATGCTCCATCAGTTCAAACTTGATATGATGAAGACATATGAGATGAATGATCTTGGCATGATGCATTATTTTTTGGGAATAGAAGTTTCTCAAGACGAAAATGGAATCTTCATTTCTCAAAAAAGGTATGCTGAATCTATTCTTGCAAAATTCAACATGGAAGGATGCAACCTAGTTATTACTCCTCTTGTAGTAAATGAGAAGCTGATAAAAGGCGATGGTTCAAAAAAAGTGGATGAATCATTGTACAAAAGTATCGATGGAAGCCTCTTGTATCTCACCACTATAAGGCCTGATATTATGTTTGCTGCGAGTTTACTCTCGAGATTCATGAATTGTCCAAAGCAAACTCACTTAGGAGTTGCAAAAAAGGTGTTATGGTACATCCAATATCACATCATTGATTCCTTCCCAATTATAAATTTCCTTTTCCAATGACCCATGGAATTTACTCTCTTCTCTAATAGATCCATTGAAGATGTCATGTACACGACCTTGTAGGTTGGCAAATAAATAAGCAGACCTTATACACTTATTTTGGATTTATGCGTCAGATTAGCATAATAGACCACATTTTGTTGCATGACCTGACTATCATTGCATTGACCCTCTTCCATAGTTCTATGTTTTTGTATATGAATTAGGGAGAATTTAGTAACTTCCTGACCTAAAGAGAAAAGGATTCATGTACACTACACCAAAATCTTAATTTAGGAACGCGTGTATCTTTGGTTGTAATACGGTTTAAAACCGTTTCAGATATTTTTATGCCTGGCAGCATACATTAAATATATAAAAAAAACTTGCCAGATGTCATTTTCCAAGTCGAGCGGGTGCTCCCAAACCCTCATCTTTCAAAACCATTCTCTCATCTTCCTTCCTACAAAAGCTGAATGTCGTCCTCTTAGGAAGAAGGTGAGGCAGCCATTAATGGCGGCAACAACCTAGGTTGGTTTTGGATCCCCCAAGTCGATTCTCTCTCTTAATGACTCTCGCCGCTATTTTCCAACCCTTACGCACTCTTCAAAACCCCAATCTTTCTCTCACTATCCATCCTTAACACTTTTCACGTAAGGATCACAGAACGCATTCTCTCCCTATCTCGTCTCTCGATTTTCGAATTCCTTCTCTTATACCCTAAGACACTGATTTCTAGGGTTTCAATATGTTTGTTTCTTTATCGTTTTAGATGGTTTAATTGATGTATCTATTCATTTTCTGGGTATTTCTGCAGGAAAGGAGGAACGAGGGCTTGGATTATGTCCCTCAATCAATCTAGGACATCCGCGACCCTCTTCTAGCTGAAACCGAAGAGAGGAGAAGAGGAGCAGAGAAGAAGAGATGACATATCCAAGATGGAGTCTGCTGATAACCCCACCGATCATTGTGGAGTGAGTATCCAACATAAGATCACATCATTCATTTCTGGCACAAATTTTCTCCTTTTTGTTTTGATTTTGGCAATAGAACTTTGTTTGGCAGGCAATGTTCTAATCCATTTTACTGCTAGCTGAAGTGACTTGGGAACACCTTATCTACTGTTTTATCTTTTTTCTCTTTTAACGGATTAATCAATGAAGGGAAATTGGTGGATGCTCTTTTAATAGATAATAGGTTGTGCCATCCAACCAGTTTGAAGTAGTCAGATCACTGGATAACATTTTCTTTTACTGTTCGATTATGTTTTCTGACTACATGGACAAAAGGTCCTACACAAAGAGAACATGATACTTTCATTTCATACTTTGTGTTTGTATGTGGTCTCCTACGTTTATAGTTTGTTGAATTCCCAGTTTGCTGAATTCTTTATAGTTTGTTGAATTCCTAGTTAAACACTTTCAGCCTTCAAAACATGGCACGAGTATAATGTCTAAAAAAGATTCTTTTGTTAATAAATGTTATGCTGATTAATAGTAATTAGAAGTTTACAGTGAATGTTGAACCAACAAAGTGTCTTCTACTTATATAGTATGCACTATTTCCTTATGGCATGCACTATACCAATCTCTTCTTCTCACGTTTCAGGAATTTCTCCATTTGAGGTCATGATCACAGGGACCATGGTGCCATCTCTCTCTCTCTCTCTCTCTCTCTCTCTCTCTCTCTCTCTCTCTCTCTCTCTCTCTCTCTCTCTCTTATTAGTTGTACTTGATAATTTAATGTTTTTTTATACCAAATGATGACGGATCACCAACTATATGTAAGCATGCTACAAGTCTTGTTTTTCTTCTTCTTCTTTTGTCTTCTGAATTTTGGTTTCCAGCTATGTGTTCAGGAGTTTTAAAAAAATAAAGTAATAATATTGTTTTCTAAATAAATGTTTTTGTTTTTCTGTAATAATGTTACTTTTCTTAACAATCTAACATGTTTTGTGGAATCTGAAGATATATTTGCCATGACGACTGCCACTGAATCCAATGGTGCTACTCGCAATAGTCCTGCTACGAAAATCCCAGCCATTGCAAATCCCATAGCAGAAAAATCATTGGACATTGCGTCAAACATCAATTTCCATGCAAAGTATAGTCCTCATTTTTCTCCTCTCAATTTCCTCCACACTATGTTCTTATGCTTTTCAAGTGAGTTCGATAATACGTTATGTTCTTATGCTTTGAATATGTGATCAGTAGATCTTGGTTATTTTTTCACTCAAATGTACTCAAATTTTAGCTCTTTATTTATATTTTTAGATACACAATTTTCTGGTTGTTGCTTTTGTGTTGCAAATTGGCATTCAGCTTTTACATCCAAGTAAATTTATGTTTTATTGTTTTTGTTGAATCCCTTGGAAATATAAGCAGTGATTCTATTTGCTGTTGTTTCTTAATCTAGTGCGGATAAAATCTTTGGTGAAGCCAACCAAAGACATAATGAAAGTTCGTGGCATTCAATATGCTTGACATGAGTTTTTTCGAGAGGGTACTCATCTTCCTCTTGGTCCATGATATCTTGGCTTTTTGTCATTTCATTCCTTTAATTTTTTTGTTATAAAATAGTGTTTCTGTTACCATTATTATGTAGTAGGGAAAAATTGCTAATATTTGATTTGTGGGTTCAGGTTGGTCTATTGAAGAGTAAGTTTGGGTTTGATGATGCTTTCAACTGCAAGGAAGAACCTGACTTGACTGTAGCTTTAAAAAGGTAAGTATTCGTGTTAGCATACGAGAATCTCAAATGCCATTGATTTAATTATTTTCAAAACATCGTTGTTTATTTGTCCACAAGCCCTTACACATAGCTAAACAAACACACCATCCATGTGTTGACATATAAGCTGCACATCAGCTGGGTCACACAATGTAAATGATGTGGCCTCATAATCAAGTTGGCCCACCCAATAGGCAATCCACACATGTTGAAGTTGCTTTAGAAAGAATTACCAAAATCTCACATTCTACATGTGCGACGTCCACTTGTTGATTGGACAACTTGATTATTTAGACAGGTCATTTACCCAGACCTTTGCACGTGAATGTGGGCTTAGCAAAGCTCTGCACTGGTTGGAAATTTCAATTTTCAAAACAAAGAAAATGGTATATGGGTGTCTCGTTTCCTAGTTTATACAAATGTTTGGAATTTATTTTCAGGTATTTTCCTAAGGGCATTGACATTTACTTTGAGAGCGTGGGTGGCAAAATGCTTGATGCAGTACTAGCGAACATGAAGTACCATGGTCGCACTGTAGTGTGTGGTATGTTGTCTCAATACAACCTTGAGAAACCTGATGGTGTGCCCAACTTGATGTATCTCATCAAGATGTGCATCCGAACTTGTGCTTGATTGGGGAGAATCTAGCTCAGTTGCATTATCCAGGATAATTTCGATGACCATTGATCAGGGACAGGGGACCCACCATACACATGGTTAGCATGTTTCTGATGACCATTGATCTCATGGCCCACCATGTGGCTGGGTTAGAAGCCAAAAGGTCAAAAACCACTGGACATTTAAGCTACTTTGCTCAGTTCAAATATAACTACTTCTAAACTCAACCATAGAGAACATCAACCATAGAAACCACATCTTCTTTCTTCTTTTTCTTTTTCTATTTGACCCAACAATGAGAAAGGAAGCACCCAGATTTCAATAATCTAAACTGTTCATCTGTTGAGCCCACCATGGGATGGGCCTTAAACATTCATGGTTTGCAAGTGTAACTTCATGGAATGGACTTTTTAAGCCTAGTTCACTTTGTTTCTTATGATCAGATGGGGGAGATTTTCTGCATTTCTCCCACTCACTGTACAGTTGTGGGGCTAAGCAAATTGCTCTGTCAATTTCAAATTATTTACCATTTAAGAAACTAAACTTTCACTATCATTTAATTGAATTAATAGATAATGGATGTAAGAATGCTAACGATGGTAAGTATCTCGTGCACATAGGAAAGCTCTATGCATAGAACCAGATAAAAACAAGCAATGCAATCTGGCCATTTGCTTGATGCAGACAGGAAGAATTTCAGAAGCAAAATCTCTCCTTGAAAGGATCCAACCTTCATCTTCAGACACAGACAAGCGTGGCCCGGATTTGTATATGAAATCAATTAAACGTGCATGTGAAATGCTAGCAGGTCTCAAGTGTCAGTTGGATGAATGGAGCGATAGGAACAAAAATCCAAAGATCTTCTGCTTCCTCTATTACGGGAATCTTGAATTCCCCAGGTTCTGGTGAGGCAAAGAAGAACTGTGGACTGCAAGTCCAGAAGGAGCTGACGGAAGCAGAAATGCATGATAGGGCTGTGGATATATGCAAATGGGTGAGGCCCAGTCATTCAGTTGGGCCCCACAAGGGCTAAAAATCAATGGTTGGATCAAGTCATCTGAATGCGGAGTCAAATTTCAGTTGGGAATGAATGGTCTGTTTAAGCGTGTTCTGTGTTTTTTTTTTTTTTTAGAGGCTGTGTAAGAAATTATTCTTTCTTTGCTCATGAAATTCTTTCTTTGCTCATAATAATTGGCTTGTTCCAGTAATGGGTGTGGTCCATTCATCAAGTGTGGCCCCAGCATGTTCTGTTTGATGATGTTGCTCCCTGATGCATGGACAGGGCAATCCTATTTCAAGGAATGTGGAAACAGCTTCAAAATTCAGATGAGTTTATGTAGTTCTGTATTCTTTCCTTGTTCAGAAAATTCAATTAGAAATTACTTAGTTGTATGCCTAGATCCAATAACCGGGCTGGTCCATTCATCAGGTGGACCACACTCGAATGTTTTTGCCACCTGGTGAGTGGAGCTGGTCCTGTTTCTCAATGAAGGTGGAAAACAGCTGCAGTTTTTGTTTGTATTAGTAATGGGGCTGAGCCTATGGAGCTGGTCCTGTTTCAATGAAGGTGGAAACAACTTCAGTTTTTGTTTGTATTAGTAATGGGTTTAAAACTGTTGGCAACATTAATCAGGGTTTACAACCGTTTTTAAAATTTTGTTCCAAAAATGTGACCGTTGGCACCAGAACGGTTTAAAACCATTCCTAAAATTTGTACCCAAAACGGTTCTGAACCGTTCCTGATTTTTTGCGACGCCTCATTTAGGAACGGTTTAAAACCGTTCCTAAATGACGATTTTGATGGACATTGGCGATATACAATACATCATTAATGTGGGAACCACGGTATGGGTAACATCCACCAAGGTGTTAACTGGGTACTTACACCTAATCCGCACCAGCTGTAGGGTGCTTCGCTTACCACTGTCAGCTGTTGACTTTTAGTCCATGGCCTTTCTATTCGGGTTGATGCAGTTGGAATAGAGAGCCCGAAATTCTGGGAACGGATTGGCTACTCCCCCTGACACCAGCCCCGTGGCTGGTGTTTGGTGGTCTGTGGGCCCCACCATGATGTATGTGTTTCATCCATTTTTAAAGTTCATTTGCAGCTGCTTCGCTTGCCGTTGTTGGCTGTTGACTTTTAGTCCATGGCCTTTCTATTCGTGTTGATGCAGTCGGAATAGAAAGCCCTAAATTTTGGGAATGGATTGGCTACTCCCCCTGACACCATCCCCGTGGCTGGTGTTTGGTGGTCTGTGGGCCCCACCATGATGTATGTGTTTCATCCATTTTTAAAGTTAATCTGTAGCTACTTTGCTTGCCGCTGTCGGCTGTTGACTTTTAGTCCATGGTCTTTCTATTCGTGTTGATGCAGTCGGAATAGAAAGCCCTAAATTCTGGAACGGATTGACTACTCCCCCTGACACCAACCCTGTGGCTAGTGTTTGGTGGTCCGTGAGCCCCACCATGATGTATGTGTTTCATCCATTCCTTTCATTCATTTTTAAAGTTCATTTTAGGGCTTCGTCCTAAAAATAAGAGGGATATAAATCTTAGGTGGACCACACCACAAAAAAACTATAGTGATTGGATATCCATCATTTAAATCCTCCTAAGGCCCACTGTACCATTTATCTAACATCCAATCTGTTGATTAGGTCATAAAGACCCAGATGAAGGGAAAAAACAAAGATCAGCTTGATCCAATACTTTTATGGCCCCAAAAAGTTTTTAATGGTCGACGTTCATTCAACACTGTTTCCTGTAATGTGGTCTACTTGAGATTGGGATATACCTCATTTTTGTGTTATATCATAAAATGATCTATTAAAATAGATGGACGGCATGGATGAAACACATACATCATGGTAGGGCCCACAGACAACCGAACACCTATTGGCTGGTGGCAGGGGGAGTAGCCAATCCGTTTCCCTCAATTCTGATTGTGGTCAGAGTGTGAAACTCCTTTTACATATTAAAAAAAAATAAATTTACAGTTAGTGGACTTCTACCTTTTTTGGAAAAAATAAAATAAAATAATAACCTTAAAGTGTAAAACATAAAATAAAATAAATAAAAAAGCAAAGTGCTATCATTACAAACACGTCAGCTCAAACTAACTAAAACATTATGTGAAGTAAGCAAGTTTAGATGAAGATATTCTGTCTTATGCAAATAACGTAAAGACAAGGTGTCACGTCCAACCAATTGGTTGGACCACATGTTATGGATGGCACCCAGCAAATAACTTCAAACGTTTTAAGTGCATGGGACATCCAACCTGTAGAATAGATTTACCCCAATATGAATAGGACTTTACACAAAAATATATCTATCAAATCATTAAGTGGGCCACACTTTTATTTTTCTATTTATCGATGGCTATACATTGTTTTATATGGTCTGACTCACTTGATGGGTAGAGGGTGAATTTTTGCATTAGGCAATCCTCATGGTGAGGTGCACTTACCGGAAGGATTAGACGTCACAATCACACTTAATAGGATGGAAGTTATCTACTGGGTGGACCGCAAAGTGTGGTCCCAACTGGTTAGACTTGATACCATATAAGGCCCGATCGGAAGTAGAAATGATCCGGACCATCAGAATCTTAAAACGTGTCTTTAAACATCTTATATATGATTTTGGGGTATGAGACCTTACTTAAGCCTATGACAGGTTGCGCATGCTGGATTCACAAGATTCCATCTGATCGATGGTCAAAAGTCCCATTTAATTTCATTTTTATCATAAATAGTAAGTTTTTGTCCAAGTATATATAACTCTTGAACCTTTGAGTTGTAGGAGTTGTACCCAACATGAAAATGGCTTTAAAAAGTTAGGAGAATAACGTGGTTGGATTGAATTGGACACTCACTATTTTTGGCCAAAAACCACAAAGTCGTGTAGGAATAGATTCAAACTATAAATAGTAAGTTTAGTATTTATAATAATGTCACGTTTTTAGGGTGTTTGAGTTGGAGTCTAAGTCTGAAATTCTCTCTTTTTTTTCTTTTTTCTTTTTCTTTATCATCGATCAAATTATTTCAAATTTATTAGGAATTATTCTTGCTTTTATCCCTCCTGAATTCAAGGAAGCTTGTGACGAGTCTAGTGAGCTCCTCAGATTCAGAATAATTATCCCCTGAGGAAGATGGTGGTCAACCTCATCACATCCCTCCCTGTGCCAAATATTAATCAATTACTTTACAAATAATACACACAAACACACAATTAAAGGCCAAATGATGAGTTTTATTAACTAGAATAAATAAAAACAAACATACAAACTGAATGATACACATGCACCTTTTATTTTTTTGTTTTTGGTTGCAAGCTCAACATCACATCTTTTTGTAACATTCCATGGCCCAATGGTCATATGCAATACATACAACTCTAAAACCGGCAAACCCAGCCCCTTTGGCAAATGCCTCAAACTCTTTCAGCGTCTTCTTCCTACCTGCACTGAAGGCAGAAATAACTACATCAAGCTGGAATATTCCTTGAGCAACTACATTTGTCTCAGTGACATCTGGTAGAGCCGGTTCCACGATGATCACCTTTCCAGATTCGGGCAGCGCTTTGTAACAATTCTTTAGAATATCCAAGCACCGCTCATCCTCCCAATCCGTGAGTACACCCTTCACTAAAATGGCATCTGCACTTGGAATACTAACAAACATATCTCCCCCAACATGCTCCACACCTGGATAATCAGGTGCATCAGCAACGACATGCGGCAAGTCGAAATTGATACCCTTAATATGAGGGTATTTGGAGATAATCATGCTAAGCGAAGCGCCCGTCCCGCCTCCGACGGCGACAACCCGCTTGAATCCTTCAAAGCCCTTGTACATGTCTAGCATCTTCTTCATGATAATGGTGGAGTGGTCTGACATTGCTTTATTAAAGATATTGCCGAAACTGAGATCGACGGAGGTGTACTCGTATGCACTCATCTCATGTGCCTTATCGAACAGTCGACCCCCTTCAAAAATTGCATCTTTCAAATGGTACCAACTCTCCATAACGACCTTATCTTGGCTCAAGAGCAGCAAGGGTGCAATAGATACACCGTCTTGATTCCTAACAAGGAATCTGCACACAGGCGCCAGGCCATAGACCCTCTCTACGCGGCCGTCACCGCGTGGGCTAACAGTGCAAGTGAGAATGGAGTGGGTGGCGAGGAGGCGCATGATACGATCTAGCAAGGCGGGGGCATCTGGGTTGTGTGTGGGGAGGTGAGAGGCGACCTCAGAAGCTGACAGGTAGGCCCCTGGCCCACATCTGGCCATGATTTCAAGCACCTCGAGTTCGATGGCTGCTTTCAAAACCATGGGGAGGACAGATGCAGTGGCAAGTTGCATGGCAAACATGCACTCTTCATCGATGGACGTGTTTGGATGGTTGATGATCAAATCCATATTTGATTGGTTTGTTACTTGAGGTGCGGAGAGGAGGAACTCGTTAGTTCTGTGTTGGGAAATTAAAATCAGGAATTCGTTTGCTTGGAATGAAGTTTGCATGGGACTGCATGCATTTATATATTGTAAGGCCGCGCCAACCACCGTCCACGTGTTATATAGGACTTTTCTTGTTCTTAGGGTGGAGAAGGTAGGCGCACGGACGTGTAAAACATAACTAGGCCATACAGCATTGGTGGGGCAGGGAGGACCTCATCATCGGACTTACTATAAATAGTAAAATGATCATGTGATTACTATTTGACTTCATGGTTTTCGGCCAAAAATATTAAGTCTCTAACTGGCCTGCTCTCCTAATTTTTCTAAGCCATTTTTATGTTGGGTACAACTCCTAGGACTCAAAAAGATTAAAAGTTATGATCTAATTAAAACCAGTAAAAATGAAAATAAAATGGAGTTTATTACCGATCTGATGGAATCTCGCAAATCCGGCATGGCAATCTGGCATAAGGGTTGGTTTTAGCCCAAAATCATATATAATACGTCGAAAAACTCATTCTGATTTGCAAAATACGATTGTTTTATAGTGTTCTTACATTCCCGATCACTTCCACCTTTAATTGGGCCTTTTTTGATCCATCTTGGCTATGAAACTGCCTGCTACCCGCTTTACATCAATCAGCCATCAGTGCAATGGGATTAACAGTTTGGATCACTCCAACATGGGGTCGTTGAACAAAGATGTGTACATTCATATTAGTGCACTCGGATAACAAAGAGAAGTATTGGAATTGGACTCTCCCATCGAAGATTTCCAAAAAATTCATGTTTTGTCGCTGGGCAATTCCGGCGGTTGATCGATCTCATCAAATGGTTTCGCGCCAAATTTTGCAGATCGGTCGGATTTGTGAAATTTTTTTCTAATTTCATTTGAGATTCTTTTTTAAACTATATATATATGTGTAAATGGGATTGGGAGGTATTCCAAAGGTTTCCAAATAATTTTAGGGCTTCAAAGGGGTGAAGCAAATGTGAGATTCGAGGTTGTTCGAATCGAGTTAGTCTTCTCTCTTTGTAATTTCTTCTTTCATAGTGAATTTCTGTCACTTTGCGCCATGATTTTTTTTCGAAATGAATTTCCATGTTAAATTATTGTGTTCTTCTTACTTTTGCTTGGTGATTTTGGATTGCTATCCTAGATCCATCTTGGTGTGATTCCGCCGTTCCCCCAACAAAGGACACGAGGGTAAATTTGCAAATGGATGTTTTCTTTGGTTGATAGAATGCAACGCTCCACATCATAGGCCTTCTTCTAATCGTAGGATGTCACAGCTGTTGGAGATCTGGACCATTCACCAGACCAGACCCATTAAACTACGCTTCACATTTGTGCGTTGTTTTGGTTATTTCAATTAGCTTAGATCATCTATCAAAGAGAGAAAAACCTACCGGCAAACCATACATGGGTTGTTTTGGTTATTTCAATTAGATCATTCGTTCAAGTCTTCAAGTTACCTGACCCAGCTATACATATAGTAAAGTTGGGTTTTCACGTTTTAGAGCAATGGGTCGGACATGACAATCTAGCACGTTAACAGCCCTATTTCCAATATGGGCCATCTTCATGGAACCTATCACATCAATGGCGTGAATCACTAAACCACGGGCGCCACACCTATACAAGCTAAGAATGCTTTATCTTCAATTATCAAGGTCTTCATTTTTTTCATCTTATGTTTATCCAATCTGCTGAAAATGGGCCAGCTTGCAGTGGTGTCCCTCTGTCTATTGTCCCTGCCCCCTGCCAGGCTTTTCCTCATTTCGTCCCAGTTTTTTTTTTTTGTTTTTTTTGTCTCCCTTGTATAGCGTGCTCGTCTTCTACATGATAGGCGTGGCCGGATCCTTTTTGTTGGGGCCGTCCGAATGGTTGTACATCTCAAGTTCCCATTAACATAATTCCTCATCTTAAATAAATAATAATAATAATAATCTGCCGTTTTTCTTTTCTTGGGCATGGATTTTCGCCTTTCAGTGACATGTGGTGGGAGATTTACCAAAATATCTTGCACAGTAGTAGTTGGAGAGGTTTGCTAATTCCGTACGTAATGGAGTTTTGCCCGTCTATACAGTTACGCATGTGTGACAGTGTGAGAGATCTCAGCTTTACATCTGGTTAGAAAGTATGCTTTTGCCCATCTATTCGGTTACGCACGGCAACTGTTGAATGAATGGTTAGAATCAAAATTTCAAGGTGGGTGTTTCGTGTATTTTGGAATCTTACTTTACCTCCAATATTTCCATTCTGGCTCCTGATTGAGTCACATACGACATGGAAAAGCAGGTGCTGAATTTTAGAGAAGGTTTAAACTACTGTGTTAGTTTGCACCAATAATTAAAAAATGGTGGAACAAGCAATTCAGACCATCCAAAATTGTGGATCCCTTTTCGGAACGGAGCATGATAGAGAATTAATCTTATAAATCAGCTCTAACCATCCATTTATGCATACCAAATGGGCGGTCAAAAGTAAAATAACGAGTAGTCCAGAGTATTTTTAACTCATACCAAAATTTCTAATATGCTATTTATAGTAATCAAAATGAGATAAAGTCATATCATATAAGCGGCGGCCAAACGGAAAATTTCAAAGATGAAAATAAATCAACCTAATAAAAGGTCGTTCAAGCTTGGATTTGATTTTTGTCCATTATAAAACCTTTTCAAGTAACTTCCAAGGAGAAATTGTTGAATGCGTACATTTTCATTCCTTCCATTGATTTGAAACGTGTGTAACCTTCATTGAATCCTCTGCTGACTTTGATGGCCTCTTCTGGAACATGTGTACGATAGTCATGCATGCCCCTGTACGTGATACCGAATATTTTTTGGCGGCCTCAGGGAGAAAATAGTTCGGCGGTTCTGAATCATCAATACCCCACCAATTATTTTTTGGCCGCCCAGAGGTAAATGTCAAATGAGGAGAAAATTCAACGGTTCAAAGTCGTCGTTTTGGGATCTATATTCAACAGCACCAAGCCTTTATTTTGGACTATAATTTTCTAACAGTCGATAAACCTAAGGGCCTGTTTGAACGGGCACGCTGGATGGGATTAGAAAGGATTAAGTGGGATTTGGAAGATAGATCCCGGGATTGGTAAGGCATACCTAGATAGACATGGGATCGTGATCCCGGAATATAGGAATCCCATGGATCTTAAGACAATCCACTGACATCACCATCATTACCTTAAATCCCATCTAATCTATCCTAATCCCTTCAAAATTGCTTGGACGTATTTGGTTAGAGGGATTAAAAGGGATTGGAAGGTTTAATATATAATCTCAGGATTGGCCGGGCGTGCCCAAACAGACCAAGTATAACAATCCCATGGATCTTAAGACAATCCACTGACATCACCATCATTGCCTTAAAATCTGTGCAATCCAGTCTAATACCATCTAATCCCATCCAGCATGCCCATCCAAACAGGCCCTAAGTTATCGAATTTTGCTTCTCTATTGAAAAAAAAAAAAAAAACTGCTAAATTTTGGTGAATTTGGAGCCCCAGGGCTATGCTTATGCTTGTACACCTGATAAACACATTTTATATTATCTAAAATTATCATAATCCATCGTACACCTGATGAACACATTTTATATATTCTAAAATCAATATAATTTATTATTTTTTTCATTTTTAAATCAAATAAAATATAATATAATTAAAATATATACAAATTCTGAATTATTCTTTTTCTTACATGGATATTCAGAAATTATACAAACTCATACGTTAAATGAGCTGGATGGACGGCATTAATAAACCACATACATTCATGGTGGGCTCAACAGAGTTTACTCAATAAGATAAGAGCCTACTGAGTAATTCAGCACATAAACTGATATCGTATCTTTCAGCTGGCATTTAATGATTCTAACCTCTCTTGCTCTTTTGTAGGAATGGAAGCCGCTTCTTACAAACAACTTGCGGCTAGGAACTAGACGGGCCTCGACCCCCTTCTGAATCAGATTTTGGTCCTTATCCCTGTTTCTGTCACACCCCAAACTCCGAAACTGGGCTCAGAAAATTTTCTGATCGCCGAATCCGGTGCCGACAGCCTCCATAGTACCCCATTCTCAGCTTCCAACGCTCATACGCTAGATTCCGATCCTGGGATCCTATAAGAAGGATTTTTTAACGTACATTTATCTCGTAAAAAACATAATTACAAGTTTACCCAAATTACAAAGGCAAAATCATCATCACATATCCAATAATATAAACAGTTGAATACAGTGCTGAAAGAAAAATACATATATCGATAATCAAAGCTCCAGCAGACAACTGCACGCTTCAAGCTCGACGCTGTTGCGACCTAACGCCACTTACACGCATCTATCGTGCATAAGCTTATATAAAGCTTAGAGGGTGAGTAAGTATATGCGCAAGGTAAGTATCAAATATGCAATATCAGAGCAATGCGGAAACATGTCGGTAAGTCCATAATTACCATTAAACTTATCCAAGCTATGCGATACAAAACATAATAAGCTAATATCATGTACTGAGGAAACAATGTGGATCAACTATGTAATGCGGAGTCATAGTAAGCCAAATATTATATATTGAGGATACAGTGCAATATGCAAATCCTAACAGGTCCACGAATACCGTCAACCTCATCTAGGACATATAAATGCAAAAGCATAGCAACCTGAAATGTCATATGTTGTGAATATAATACAATATGCGGTGTGAATGAAATGACCAAGCTGGAGTACGAAGTCGGGATTATAGTACATAGCATTACAGGCTATGGGGTTCATCACAAGGGACTTCTATCCAAACCAGTCTCATACCTAAATTTGAATGTCAAACTCAATGTGGTAAACTCTTGATCTCAGGTTAGTCGTGTGCCCCAACCGAAATTCTGGCCATTGCGAAGGTATGCAATAATTAGTTGCGCACCACCAGCCCGAGTGAATAGTGAATGAATGAATCAATCAAATCCTAAGTACGCAGCTATTACTCAATAAGTCCACATATCAATATCGTACATCTCTGGGATCATCATCAGGGTCTAGTACACTCCAAGATGGCTACTGCCCATGCTGGCCGCGTAGCCCAGTGAGTAAAAAAAACCTCACTACCCGCCTGCCAATATCGGCCCGGCTCGTCGATAGCAAACCCACTTATGAGCTAGTCAAACTCAGCTTACCTTAGAGCCCCCTCAATCGAACGGATAAGGCCACACCCCCTCCCAAACGACCACAACATAGTGGGAAGCGTGGCCTCCTGGTATTCGGCATTCGACGATCATGTCTTTCAATTAGTGTAGACATTGGAGTATCCCTTAGCCATGGGAGTTTAAGGACTTTCACCCACAGACATCCAAAGTGCCCATATACTCAAACTAAATATTTTTGGTGTCCCATCTGACCATCCATGATATACCTGTGGAGGCCACAGTCCTGATGTCGCTAGGATGTCAAATGATCATGTCATAAAATACGAGACACATGAGTCATACCATTCAATCATGCATCAAACCCACGCGTACTATGCGCTCATCTAGGGCAACTCCACTTTCGGGGAGTCCCATAAACAATCAGCCCAATGGCACATGATATGTTCAATCACTCTTCATAACAAGCATGCGAATGATGCGTATAGGCATGTATCATGAAGTATACTAAGTATGATTATAATCACATACATCATATTGGGCATGTATGTAACACCCCAGCTTTTCAAGGGCCGTGTAAAAATTTGGCTCCCGAATTTTTAAGTGTCATGGGTGCCATAATGGGCTTCATATTTTAATTACATTTAGATGATCTCATAAATAATGGAGGATTTAACTAGGCATGAAGCATAAATACGTCATAAAGCAGTATCAATTGCTACTAAATATAAAAATATTCAAATTACGAACCCAAAATCATCTAAATAGGGAACTAGTCTCACCCATAAATGACCCAAAGTGACTAAGGCCCTGGTCCATACCCCGCGGTAGCCCGAACTCAATTAAAAGGATCCGCCGAAAGTCTGAAAGCAGGGAAGCTCTTCTTCCCTATCCTTGCTCACCTCGCTTGGTTCGTAGAGCTTCACCTTACTTGCATCAGTAAAGAGTCTGGTTGGTGTTTTAAAATACTATCCCAAAGTGGGAGTGAGTGATCAACTCAGCGGGTGCAATTAGTCTTAAATTACACAAACATCAATTATATTATGAATTTAATAAAAGGAAATACATTCATAAAATCCTAACTAATCTTGTTAATACATGTGCATGTATTATGATATGATGCATGCCCTCACAACAACACTCCCTCGAGCGACTCTATCTAACAATCGTGTATGACCAACCACCCTCATTGCGACCTCAACTGCCAAGTCGTTAATCTAACTGGTGCGATGCAATCATGATCGTGTTAAGAAGATTTTTAATTAATTCTATTTAAACAGCAGATTGGGAAAACTAGTACACCCCACGATTTCAATGCCCTAAACTGGTTGCTAGGCCAAGTTTCCTCAATGTACGAGGCTAAGAGCCCGCGATCCTTGATCTCATCGAGTTTCTCCATCTCCAACTTCAAGCACATGGGAAGTGCTGAGATGTGGGATCGCTCACGGTCACTACGGGGAGGCTCGTCACCCCAGCGTAAGCCGACAGCTCGGACATAGTGTCCCATTCCATCATGCCCGGCTCTCAAGTCAGTGGATCAGTTTCAAATTGTTATCAATAGGTTCCAATGGTCGAAGGGTGTTATAGGTTCCATACAGGTTTGGGCAAACATAATTAACAAACATGATTAATTAGTACGTGGACTAGACCTTGCTAGTCCAGGGGTGTACAAGACAAACAACATCGGGTACAAATGACTCATGTAGTCTAACTACTGTCGCCCATCCGTACTCGCCCAAATCTACTAGCGTAGCCTCAAGGCAATCCTACCAATGGGGCCACCTTCTCTCGCCTCAGTTTCCTGACCAACCTAGGGATTTGAGGGCATTCATTAACACTTCAACGAAATAAAATTTATCATCTAACATAAGAGATGTCATGCACTCATACATCGAACATATAAAATTAGATTTCTCTATGGATGCAACTATTAGCAATTCTTCGAAATAATGTGTATGTGTGTGGTGTGGGTTAGTGAGGAGGCCAAGAATTTCATAAATCTCATGGCACAAATTTCACAAGGGTTAATGTATCATACATGCTATACGAAAATTAACATTGTACAAGAACCAAATAATGAATGAACATGCAATCTCCAAATTCATCATACATGCTATAATGAAACATTGTGCAAGAATCAAATAAGAAATGAACATGCAATCAGCAAATTCATCATACATGCTATAAGGAAACATTATTCAAGAATCAAGTATGAGATGAATCATGCAATCACCAAATTCATGCCCAATCATATGAGGAAAAATAATAATTCATAATCATTTCATGTAATTTGAGAGGATTTTTCATATAAGGTCTTGGCTAGGTGTAAGACCCGTATCCTAGACCGTATCGTTCGGTAGACTTCCGCGGTCTTCCCAATCGAATCCCAGCAACCTCGATCCTTAACCAGCATTTGCGCGCGACCCTGATTCACACGCCGTTAACCCGAGTCGACTCAACCCGAGACTTGTACCCTAGCAACCGCGTCATCGCCGTGGTTCCGATGGCGCATCTCGCGCGCCGAGGCAATACCCAGGCAAGGAGATGTGGACCGCGTTCAGTTCGAGAAAACACCGCCCGTTGCAAGTATCAAGAGAATCTCTACGAAACATCTCATCAATCCTATCAATCAAAGTACACATCACCAATTAATGCCAAGTACAACCACCCTCCCCAAAAGTCAACTTTTCTTATAACAAAAGTACTCCCTTACATCACTCACCATCCCTCTCATCCCATCACTCCACCTCACCCTTCTCTCTCTCATTTTCTCTCTTATCATTCCAAGAAAACTCCCATGGAAGCAAGCCACGTCCAAGCTCCCCATGAGAGAGCTAGTGTGGCCCACCTTCCTACCATAAAATCCAACCCTTGGAGCATCATCTCAACCGTTGAAAATGTCCTCTTGGAGCTCTAGAGTGCATAGGTGGAAGAAGAAAAAAGAGATCTCGAAGTGGGTGCTTCTTTCTCTCTCTCTTTTCACTTTTGTGTGATATGTGGCCCACTTAGATGGACCCATCTTAATGTATGCATTGTTTAGGGAGGGCCCATAGTGGCGGGGTCCCTCCCCTTCTCCCGATCTCTCTCCTCTCATATATCTTTTTTTTGTGATGGCGTGTGACCCACTTAATCCGGACCATCCGTGGACCCACCTCGTCGTATGCTCTATATATTCACGCTATCCAGCGAGTGGGCCCATGGCCTGGATGATCAACACCGACCAACGCACCTGAGTTTGGATGAGGGAAAGCACGGATATTAACTTGATTCAAGGGTGTGGCCCACCCTCGTGGGACCCACCTGATGTGGTTTGGACTGGAGGGTGTACCTCGCACCAACTATATGGCTGCTGTATGCATGTGGGAGGTCTAACCTCAACCGTCCATCTATTGGACGTTGGGCTGCTGGCCCAGCAGTCCGGCAGCATGGCTGCTTTCGATGTGAGTAAGATCTGTGGGTCCCACTTACTATTCTAACAATCCTTTTTGCATTATAGGTCCCACAGGATGAAGTGGGGTATATCCATACCATCCGTCCATCAGGGCGAGGGCCCATATGGTGTATACGTTTTATTAACGCCGTCCAAAGTTGTGGGCCCTACCGTGAGATATGCATTATATCCTTCACCGTCCACCGCTTGGACGGTGGGAACCCATCACACGTGGGGCCTGCTTTGGATGGAATCAGAATGGCTGGAGGACTTCAAACTAGCTATAACTGATGCATTGCGTCAGCAAGTTGTGGCCCTTACATGTGGTATGATCCACGTCGTCCATTCGTGGACGAGCAGCAGAATAGCTGCTATGTTGAAGCAGAAGTTCTATGGGTCCCGTGTGAGCCACGTGCTTTGGATCCAAGCCGTTCATCTATTTTAGCAGGAGGGGCCACCATGGTATGTGTTTCATTCACGCCATCCATCAGTGTCGTCCACCTGTTGTGTGGGGCCCATGCAGTAAAAAAAATGCTGTTATTTTTGACGTCAGAAGCTTTGTGGGTCCACTGATGTGTGTATTGTAATTCACACCTTCCATCAGGTGGACTGCACTATGATGTACGGGTCTCATCAACACCGTCCACACAGCAGGACGGTGGGACCCACCAGCCGTGGGAACGGTTTGGCTGGGGTACCTCGTACCAGCTATATAACCGGTGCCATTGACGTCAGCAATTTTGAAGGCCTCACTGTGATATATATTTGTTTTATCTATGCCGTCCATCCATTTCAAATATGTGGGGCCACCTCACAGGTGTTGCACGTGTGGGGGTGGGACCCACCTTGATGAAAGTGTTTTATATCCACACCGCCAGGTTTTGGACAGGTGGAGTACGCCGTGATGTATGTGTTTCATCACCTTCCGTCCATCTGGACGTTGCTGGACGGGTGTCTAGCAGCTGTATAGGAACCGCCATGTATCTGTCACCATCCATCCATTTCTATGTCGTGGACCAGAGGCATGTGAGATCCTCACCGTCCAGCCACGTGGACGGTGGATCCCACCACGAGGTATTGTGATATCCAAACCGTCCATTCACATGTGGATTCCACACGTGTATAGGTCTGGTCATAAGGTATGTTTTATATCCTAACCGTCTATCTGCTGGTGGGTCAGCATCCCACCAACAATACAGGTGATGTATTGATGTCAGCCAATGGTATGGGCCTGACCGTGATATCCAGACCATCCATCTGTTTTATATCGACATTGTCCATTTATTGGACGAGCAGCAGATGGCTGCTGTAGTAACGTTATCAAGTTTCGTAGGCCACGCCATGATGTATATGATGTAGCCCACACTGTTCAGATGGCTGGACGGTGGGCCACGCCGTGATGTATATGTTATATCTAGCCATTTATCAAGTGGACCACACTGCAAAAATCAGTGGAGATTGAATGTCCACTAATGAAACTATTTGGGATCGCAGAAGGTTTGGATTCATATGAAATTGATTTTCCTTTTTTATTTAAGCCTTAGTGACCTTATGAATAGATTGGATGGAAAATAAATGTGATGGTGGGCCTTGTGAAGTCTTAACTGTGAAAATCATTATCTTCACTGCTATTTGTAGTATGGTCCAAATGATCTTCCGATATGATTCATTTTGTGATAATGCTCTAAAATGATCTCTAGCTATAGAGGAGTGTGTGGTTGGTTTGGGCCCATTTGGCTTAGCCCATATGATTCGACCTATTAGTGCGGCCCATTGATGCGTCCCATTTGATGTGTATATGGCCCACTTGTACGACCCATTGTTATAGCCTGCTTGATGTGCATATGGCCCACTTGTACGTTGGTGTAACCCATTTGATGTATATGAGGCCCATTAGTGCGGCCCATTGATGTAGCCCACTTGATGTACATGAGGCCTAAGTGATGCGGCCCATCATAATGTATTTGAAACTCATGAGTTGTGGCCCGTTGTGATGTATTCGAGGCCTATGGGCAAAGCCCATTGTGACGTATTCGTGGCCTAAGGGCAAGGCCCATTGTTTAATGTATTAGGCCCATGATGTGTAGCTTATTTGATGTATTCGAGGCCCAAGTACGTGACCCATTTGATGTATATGAGACCCATGTGTAGGGCCCACCTATGATGTATATGAGACCCATTAATGCGGTCCACTTGATGTATAGTAGGCCCGTGCATTCAGCCCATTGTGATGTACATTAGACCCTTGTATGAGGTCGTGGCCCCACTGTATGCCTGGCCCTATGTGGGCCACTCCTTGGGAGCAATGTTGGTTGAATGTCCACGTTGATGGGCAATGATGGTTTAATGTCCACGTTGTGACCTTCCCTTAGGCCCTTTGTTAGGCCGATTACCGATTCTGATTTGTCGTGGCCGATTGTCGGTTATCGATCGAGGCCGATTACCGATTCTGATGGCCGATTGCCGATTATCGATCGAGGCTGATTATCGATCAAGGCCGATTACCTATTTTGAATTGTCGTGGCCGATTGTCGATTATCGATCGAGGCCGATTACCGATTCTGATGGCCGATTACTGATTATCGATCGAGGCTGATTTTCGATCAAGGCCAATTGTCGATTATCGATCGAGGCTGATTATCGATCGAGGCCGATTACCTATTTTGATTTGTCATGGTCGATTGCCGATTGTCGATTGAGGCTGATTATCAATTTTGAATTGTCATGGCCGATTGTCGATTCTGATTGTCGAGGCCCAATGTGATGAACATGCGACCCGTATTTGAGGCCCGACGTGATGTGTATTCAGCCCGTGTCTAAGGCCCAATGTGATGTATATTGAGACCTAGGTGATGAGGGTTATTGTGATTCATTTGAGGGTCGAGCAAAGGAGACCATTGTGATGTATGTTAGGCCCATGAGCAGGCCCCAACTATTGTGTACATATAACCCTTGAGTAAGGCCCATTGTATTGTATATTACGCCCTTGTGTGAGGTCGTGGGCCCATTATATGTTTGGATCTGTTAGGGTCACTCCTTGGGGCAATGTTGGTTAGATGTCCACATTGTCAAGGCCGATTGTTGATGCCGGTTATTGATATCGATTATGAGTATGTGACTGCATAGCATCATGATCCATGCCCATACGCATCATCTGCATGTTTGTTATGAGATATGATTGATCATTGCATATGTCATAATGCTGGTTGTTATGAGACTCCCTGATAGGAGGAGATTGTCTCACATGAGCGCACGATTTGCACAAGATTGATGCATGACTGGATTGTATGACTCATGCATCTTGCATTGTGTGTTGTGATTACTATACGCCCTAGCGACATTAGAGTCGTAGCCTCCACAGGTATTTCGTGGATGGCCAGATGGGACACCGAAAAATCTGTTCTACATGGGGTGCTATAGATATCCCTGGGTGAAAGTTCCTAAACCCTCTTGGTTCCAAAGGTTGCTCCAACGTCTATACCGAGTGGGTAGATGAGCGTCGAGTGCCGATTACCAGATGGCTGCGCTCTCCACTGTGTCGTGGTTGGTTGGAAGGGGGTGCCGCCTTACCTGCCCGAGAGGAGGGGACAAAGCTAGGCTGAGTTTGACCAACTCGAGGAATGGGTCTGTTATCGACGAGCCGGGCCCGATATTGATAGGCGGATAGTGAGGTCTCTTCCACTCACCTTGTTGCGCGCGATGGGGCGGCAATCTGGTATGGAGTGTAATAGACCCCGGTGATTTCCCAGAGAGGAACCGTACTGATATGTGGACTTATCGAGTAGAAGTTGTATGCTCATTCATTCATTCATTCACTATCCACTTGGGCTGGTGGTGCGCAACTAATTGTTGTGTACCTTCATTACGACAAGGATTTTGGTTGGGTGCGCGACCAACCTGAGATCAGGAGTTTACCACGTCGAGCCTGACTATCCAAATTTAGGTATGGGACTAGTTTGGATAGAAGTCCCTTGTGGTGGACCCCATAGCCTACGATACTACGTACTATCATCCCGACTTCACACTCCAGCATGATTATTTCATTCGCATCGCATATTACATTACATCCTCGACATCTGATATTTGACTCTTTATGACTCCTTATCGCATAGTTGTTCTATGTTGCGTATTCTGATATTGATTAACTTATAGACTTGTCCATACTTCCGCTTACTCTATTATCGTATGATTTATATCTTATCAGTATTTCTACTTACTCTGATAATTCCTGCTCTTGTTAGTGTTTCTGCTTATTTAGACATTGTATGGTTTATGGATTACCAATTTTTTCGGTATTGTATGATTATAGCATTGTATTGAATACTTGGCACTTACCTTGTGCACACACTTACCCCACCCTCTAAGCTTTCTATAAGCTTATGCACGATAGATGCGTGCAGGTGATGTTAGGTTGCAGCAGTGTTGAGCTTGGAGCGTGCAGTGGTCTTCTGGAGCTTGATTTTTATTTATGTATTTCCCTTTCAGTATTGTACTCAAACGATTATATTAGTGGATACGTGATGATGATGTTGCCTTTGTGAATTGGGTAATCTTGTGGTTATGCTTATTACTAGTTATATGTACAAAAAAAAAATCATCCTTGTAGGATCCCAGGATCAGAATCTGGCATATGAATGCTAGGAACCGAGAATGGGGTACTACGGAGGCTGTCGGCACCAGATTCGGTAATCGGGATTCTTATGAATCCGATTCCCGAGTTTGGGGCGTGACACTAGGTTTTCTCTTAGATTATTCAAATACATCACTCAAACATACATAATCATTAAATTTATACTAAAATTGGTGTTAGGCCACCTAAGAATAATAGTTCTCACCTATTTGCGATTGGAGAGTGAAGAGGCGATCTTAACGGCGCCGGGTCCGTAGGCATGAAGTGTCGGGGCCCTACATGGTATAGAATGCACAAGGATCAAAGATGAAGCTGAAATTCATGAAAATTAAAGGGAGAATCATCACATTACCTTAATTAGGTGAGATTCCTCTTCCAACAACAAGAAATTTGGAGATTTTGAGAGAGAAGGGGAAAAAGAGGTCGGAATAGACGAGATTCGGCCACCGAGGTGCATGCAAGGCGGTGGCTCCCACTTTCTCTCTCACTCTCTCTCTTTCTTCTCTTTCTCTCTTTCTCCCTTTCTTTCTTCTAGGGCAAATTCGTATGGGGAGAGGGATTGTCCAAATGAGACCCTTTTATAATGCCAGATTTGGTGTAAATGGCCCCAAGGGCTAGGTTTTTACTGTACTAGCCCTATAGGAGGGTCTTTCTAACCTCTAGGGCCCACTACAGAGTGTACATATTGATATACACCGTAGGATTATTATCCCTAATGATGATCTGCATATGGACATGTTCGGCCCACCATTTGGATGCGCCGATCGATAGATATGGTTAGAAGTCTGTTCAATGGTCACCGATGGTCAATCGAGGCCGCGACTATATGGATATAAGTAGAAAAATATCCTTACTCCACGTACGAAGTTTGGTCGTAAACCGACGGTCCGAAATCCTCAATTTGCATAAGAGTGGATAACTCAATTCACTTAAGTTTCAGTGTCTTCCTTTAGGGTATTTGCACTTTTGATGCACTCATCCTTTGGATCAAGTTGAGTGGTTCTGGATAGTACCTAGGTCTGACTCCCACGATGGATGTCAAGCCCAGTAAGACGGATATTATTCTATAGCTTTGAAACTGGTGGCCCACCAACGAGCTATCTAGGGCTTATTTAGAAAATCAGGGCATTTGAGAATTCTCGTGGGCAATGATTAGGGTTTAGATTAACTATATTCATACTGTGGCCTATTTATAGCTAGTGAAAGTGAAGATTTGGTCATGATTACTCTAAACCGTCGATTTTATGTTAAAAGAGTAACGGGGTTAATTTGGTCTATTAGTCAAGATCCGGCCCTTATCCGACTCGGCTTCGGTTAGATATTTAATTTAGTCATGATTGTCTTGATTAGTTAGCGATGGGTCGGTTAGATTTGGGTCCTACGTGAGTAAATCATGAGACTAAACTTGATGTTCAAGTGATCGGGCCGGCGGATTCGTTGGCTTCCTACGGTTAATTAATCAGACTTGTGCGGTTATTTACTGGTACCACCCATGTATAAACTAACATTGAGTGCTAAGGGTCAATATGTGATATTATAAGTTTAAAAAATTAAGATTTTGAAAAATCCAAAACAGTGAAAATCCAGAACGTTACAATCTACCCCCCTTAAAAACAATTTCGTCCCCGAAATTGCCTAAGGGTAACAAGTAAAGATTTTATTTTATTTGCCTAAGTTTTATTGATTTTAAGTTTATATGCGTGGCAGGGTGTATACTATTCATGATATTCTAGCTCATTTTAGTCTACCCCCTTAAAACCTTTTCACCCTAATAGTTTACTACGATTTATTTATTTATCCTTTTTTTTTTAAGATTTGGATTCATGACGATGATTTCCCTCTATTTAGAGTAAACACATTTATTTTCAATTTTCGACCAACACAAAGAGATGGTTGTGGTGGGTTTGAACCAGATTCGTCGATCATCTACCTGACCAGGGTAGAAGACTCATTGTATCCCTTCTTCGTCCAGGTGGATCCCGGTCTTTTGCTCAGTCAAAGCAATGAGTCCATTGGTAGTCGTCCAGGATTGAGAATTAGGTCAAGCCACAAATGCTCGCAGGTGTATATTTCTGTAATTTTGTAGTCTGATCAATCTAAATGTTTAGGAAATGTCCATCATCAAAAAGTTCAAATCTCGTATTTATAAAGTTGTCCTTTGGGTCTTGGTACAAGAGAACTCTCATTTTAATTCTTGTCTAACTTAGTGATTTAAATCTCCCATGGTGCCGATGGTCAAACGATTATCCTAGGAAGGCTTCCTATGGCCTAAACATGTTTCTATATATTGTCATCTTGATCTTATGGGCGTGGGTTATGAGCAAATCATGCTTCGATTTCGTTGATTTGGGAAAAAAGGAAGGATCAAAAGTTTTAAGATATCTCAGAGATTTGGAGGGCTGATAACGCTAAGAATGATGCAAAAAGGGAAAGAAGAAAAAGTTTTAGGAACTCATAATGTTTTAGCGAAGTTCGCATCGAATACAAACTTACAAGGTCTTAAGTAATGAAATTCAATCCTTCTAAGGAGTTGTAATCCAACCATGCTAGAAACTACTTGGAATATAAAAATATACTAAAAATAATCTGATTTAATCATACATGACGATTCCTGGCATGATTAGAAACAATTTCTAAAAAAATACAAAGTTCTAAAACTCTAATATATAAAGGATATGTCCGGTTCACTGGCAATTCGAAGTTGCAGAAATGTTGTAATGCCTTGAAATTTGAGGGTCATTTCTCTTTTTGGACCGAACTTCAGGATTTGATCTCTCTCTTGGATCAGCTTCATGCTTACTTCGTTGTTCTTGGCTCAGCCCGCCCCCTCGGGAGCTAGTCTTTTCTTTTCCATGAGGGAAAGGATCACCAGGATGAAAAAGAAGGAGGCAATGGTTACAAAAAAGATCATCTTCCTTGCCTAAAGGTGGATTGGATGTAAGGAAGGGATTTTGAGAAGGGGCTTGAGATTGAGTTTTAGGAAAGGGTTTGGAGAATGGCCTTTATAAATGAGTTTTGAGAATGGTTCTTAGGAATGGGTTTTAGAAGTAGGTTTGAGAATGGGTTTTAAGAATGGTCTTGGAGATAAGTTTTAGAAATGGTTTTGGGAATAACCTTTGGAAATAAGGAGTGAAATGAATAAAGAGAAAAGGATAGTGTGAAGGAAAGGAAGATGGGAGATTGAGATATGGGTTTTTGGGAGAGATGGAATGAAATGAGTTGAAGGTGGATGTTGTTGGATGAGTTTTTAAGAATGGATTTGAGATTTGGAGAGGGAGAGGGTTTCTTTAGAGGTTTTGGAAGGGTTAGTAGTGAAACGAGAAAGAATAGAGAACTGAAAGTTCTAAAATATTTCAGAGGTTTGAAGGAATGATGACCCTAAAAAGGCCGCAGGAATGGAAATAGGAAGAACATCATCTCCTCAATGTGGTATGAATTTTAATTCTATAAAAAAAAATAAAAAAACTTACAATATTTTAGTGAAGTCTGCATCGAATATGAACTTAGAAAGTATTAAACAATCAAACTCAACCCCATTCAAGAGTCATAGTTCAACTGTACTGGAAACTATTTGAAGTAATATATATATATATATATATATATATATATATATATATATATATATATATATATATATATATATATATATATATATATATATATTAGATTATATATATATATTAAAAATAATCTAATTTAATTATATAAGACGATTTCTATCATGGTTAGAATTAATTTCTAAAAAAACTAAAATACTAAAACTCCAATATGAAAAAAAAAACATACACTTGGTTCATTGGCAACTCGAGGTTGCAAAAATTTTTGGTTTCAACCCATCTATTATTCATAACATCTTTGTTACATTTAGTTACTAAATTTTATATATATATATATATAGTAATCCATAATTAAGTTAACATTTATCTCACAAATTTTCATTTCATTTTAAGCTCTAGAAAAATTATAAAAATTTCTGGAAGTAATATATATATATATATATATATATATATATATATATATATATAGTAATCCATAATTAAGTTAACATTTATCTCACAAATTTTCATTTCATTTTAAGCTCTAGAAAAATTATAAAAATTTCTGGAAGTAATGGTTATCTAAAACCAATAAATTTTATATGATTTCAAAATATCTCTATTTCTTATAAGGTTTCTTATACTTTTGGTAATTGAATTATTTTAAAAAATTGTATAATATTTCATCATTAAGTTTAAAGTCATACTACAAAATTTCATCTCATTTGGAATTGTAGATAAATTATTAAAATTCTAGGAGTAACAGCTGCCTAAAATTAGTAATTTTCAAATAGTTGAAAAAACATCCTAAAATTAATTATATTATAATTTTTATTTTATTTTTTTCTTATTTTTATATACAACTAGACTCATCAAGCTTCAATTTGGCTTTTAAATAACCTAAATCGAAGTTATAACGAATGAGATATGAATTTTAGAAGTCGACCCAAAATTGTAGAAAATTTCAACGGGGCAATGCCAAAACTGGCTCCCCGGCGGGGGCCACGCGGGCCGGGCGGGGCTCTCCGAAATCTAGTTCCCCAGGCTATCAGATCTTCCGACACGCGTATCTCGTAAACCAGAATGAGTTATTTGACGTGTCATATATGAATTTGGGGTAGAAGAAGCTACTCTATCTAAATAACATGATTATTTCACAATATTCTATTAGGTTAATGGTAAAAAGTCCATTTTACTTTTATTTTTACTATTTATAATAAATTTATAGTCCATTTTACTTATATTATTCAGGTTAATGCTTCAGACCAAAGCCCTATTTAAAAACAACCATATAATCAAGCACAATGGCCATCCAAACCATACAAACAATGATGGGCCTGGACATCCCACAACTAGATGGTCTATATGCATGGACACATCAAATGGGCCACACACATTAGAAAATTAGAGAAAAGAGAGTGAGAGAGAGAGAGAGAGAAGGAGAGAGAAAAGAGATATCAGCCATAGGAAGGGCTCTGCCATTATGAGCCCTTTTCAAGCAATCACAACCTTACAATCAAATGCACATGATTCCTATGCATGCATGGGCCCTACAATAAAAAAACTGAGGTGGGGATACCATCCCCACCGTGGATCTAGGGTCTACATGACCCAATAACTATAAATCAAAGGAAAAATATTATGATGAGGTCCATGGAGAATAGCCCCATCATAGCAACATGCATACACAAAGTGGGCCATTGGCCACACTCATGGAGTCATGTAGGATCTCCACCATTGATTGGTGGGTTCTACACACTCTCATGAAGGAAGGATGAAGATCTAAGGAAGAAAATCAGAAAATCTATCCTAGGAGAACACCCAAAGTGACCAGGGGTCATGTATGGGTGGGACTAGTTTCCTATTTAGATAATTTTGGATTCGTGATTTGAATATTTTATATTTAGTAGTAATTGATAGTACTTTATAACGTACTTATGCTTCATGCCTTGCTAAATCCTCTATTGTTTATGAGATCATCCAAATGTAATTAAAATATGAAGCCCATTAGGGCACCCATGACACCTAGGAATTTGGGAGCCGAATTCTTACACGACCCTTGAAAAGTCAAGGTGTTACACTATATAAGGCAGCTCATGGCCCGTAATAATGAACGAGTGGCGTGCATACAACCACACACACATAATGAGTCTTACACATCACAAATGGGCCTTATACATACAAGGGGCTTCACACAATCACAATGGGCCTCGTATAATCATAATAAGCCTCATATAATCGCAATAGGCCTCATATAATCACAATGGGCCTTATTATACAATCATACAATGGGCCTCATACAATCGCAATGGGCCTCATATAGTCGTAATGGGCCTCATACAATCACAATGTTATGCTAACACATACTCAGTATGTATACCAATCATAGTCATAATCGATAATCGGCCTATATATATGGGAGGGTTCATAGAAGGACAACAAATCTAATCCATAACATGAGGATTGGTCCTCAACAGTAGATATAATAAACCTGATACCACCGATCTTTCCATCTGCGATGACGATGTTCTCTCCTTATATCAAGGATGGGCCTAGATGGCCTGCTCCTATCAAGAATGGGCTTAAGAACAAAGAGTGGGCTTCCTTGCCTGTTCTATCACGTAGCAATCTGGGCTTCCTAAGGGCCCAATAAGCACAAGATGGACCACATTCCCTATGAAAGGCTCGGTACGAACACAAGATGAGCTCCAAGGCTTGGGTGGTCCTCCAGGGTATAGTGGAAAGCATCATTATCAAATGAGGGCCCAATGGATTGGGATAACCTAATCAAAGAGAAAGATGGGTAATATAATCATCAATGAAGGCCCAACGGTTTGGCTTAGCCCATTAAGAGGAGATGAGAATGGGCCTAACAACGTGCCCTAGGGAGAGTTACAATGTGGACATCTAACCATCGTTGTTCATACAACGTGGACATTAAACCATCATTGATCCCAAGGCATGACCCGTTTAATATCAACTAGGAATATGGATGGACATCATAAATATCATTACATACATCCTGGTAGAATCACACATCACAATGGGCCTCATATAAATCACATTAGGCCTCACACAAGGGCTTTGTATATATTGCATTGGGCCTCACTCAAAGGCCTCATATAGATCACATTGGGCCTCATAGTTGGCCTCAAATACATCATAATGGGCCGCATCACATGTGTCTAATACACATCACAATGGACAGCTCATATGGGCCACACAAATATCATATTAGGTTACATAAATGGGCCATACAAATATCTCATTGGGCCGCACATATGAGTCATACAAACTTCATATTAAGCCTCACTAAATGGGCCATATATACATCACAATGGGCCACATCCCATGGGCCTCATGTACATCACAACGGGTTACATCATGTAGGTCTCATATACCTCAAGCGGGGTGCATCATGTGAGCCTCATCACATGTGCCTCACATAATCATAATGGGCCTCATATCTAGGCCTCAAATATATCACAATGGGCCGCATTACATGGGCTTCAAATACATCACAATGGGCCACTTATATGGTCCACAAAAATATCATATTGGGCCACATATATGGGCCATACAAACATCACATTGGGCCGCACATATGGGTCACACAAACTTCATATTGGGCCTCACCAAATGGGCCATATATACATCACAATGGGCCTCATTCAAAGGCCATATATACATCACATTGGGCCTCACTCATGGGCCCAATGAGGCAGCCCATGGTTCAAGAAAAACAGATGGGCAGCCTCGACATACAACGCATTCAACAGGGTGGGCCACTGCCCTGGATGGTGTGGGTTAGAACACATACATCAGGACCTCATGGATACATAGTGTGGATATAAATCAAGATAGGGTCCACGTCCAACTGGACTAAACTACATAGATCAAATATGTAGAGCATGGTGGCTAGCTGGACATCCAACCCTGTAACACCCCGGATTTTGGCTAATCTGGGATTTGACGTCCTTCCGTTCAGAACCCAATTCCATAGCCAAAGAAACCACTTAGGATTAATTTCTTTAGAAACTAAGCATAGGTTAGCTAGCGCAACGTTGGAGTGGCTGGGAAACAGTCCCTGATCACTTTAAATACGTTCCACAAGACCCAAATCGAGTAGAACAAACAACTCTACAATACTCTATAACCTCGGATCAAACTCTAAGCGGGTTTGTCCTCTGGACCACATTGAATTTTTATATTGGATTTAGACCGCGCGTCGAAGGTCCGGTACCTCCTATCTTAGACCGTTAGAACCGCCCCGCTGGACTTGACAATCATTTCGAAAATCAAGTCAAACCGATAATCACAGAGTATTTCGTTGAACCCAGACTGAAGCGACCGCGAATAGGGACAAATTTGGAATTTCAAATTCAAATCTGGCACACGACTTGACGCGTCAGTATTAAGCGTTCTGACCGTCAGAATTCATCCAGATTACACCCTCGGATCAGGAAAAATATCTATTTATTATCATGGGACTTTCAGCCCTGATCTATGTGCGGTGACCGCTGAACTGAAACTGGTCCGCTACGTGCGATCTGCGAACCCTGCCAGACTGAAAACTTAATACAAGGTACATCTGGTACCCATGAGCTTAAGTCTGATCGCAATCGACCAGGGGACCACCAGAAATCAGTTTTTGGACCGAAACAGCCCCGAAATGGATAGGCAATAAGTAAACTTCGTCCCGGAGCCTATATTCGGCGTTTCCAAGCTTATAAAAGGGGTTGAAACCCTCATTCCTTCCTTGCATACGAAATTCACAAACCCTAGAAAAGAGAGAGAGAGTTTGAGAGAAAGGGAAGAGGAGATTTTCCCCGCATCCGAGCCGCCGATTGCTGCTGCTTCAACACCTCTTCCCAATCACCTGGCTGGTGATTTCTCCCCTTTTTCAGGTATAAAATAACCCTAGAACTTGCTGATTTAGGGTTTACTCAGATTCATGGCATGTTAGCTAATGTATTCCATAAATCAGGTCCTCCTACTGCCGTAGACGAAGCGTACACGCTCCGTTCAAAATCCCGCGACCGTAAGAGACTAGGTGAGGATTTTAGACGCTTTGATTGACGGTTTACAACGCTTTCAATGTCGTTTAATAGTAGATTATCGACGGCATCGCCGTTTGACATGTACAACGTGCTCTCTGTTTCCTATTTCGTAAATTATCGAAGAATATGAGATTTAGGGCATTTTAGTCATATGTAGGAAGTACGGTCTACATGCATATTTTGCTGACGTGATTGACATGGTTTGTCGCCGTATTAGTGAGTTAGGAATGCTTGCATAATCAGTTTGGCGAAGAGATTCGCCAAGTTGCGCACTTTGGGTCGACATACTATATGTGGACTTAAGTGTGTAGTGTATGTGTCTGTATAAATGCTTGTATTAGTATGTATTGTATTGAATGATGTTATGTAGTAGTTTGAGATTGATTTCATGATTTAAAATGCTGACCTAAATGATTTCCTATATGTTGACCTTATGCATGATTGCATCACATGCATAGAAATGATGCCTTGAAGATTTGCCTAAGTTGAATATGCATGGAAAGTATGCCTTGAAGATTTGCCTTAGTTGAATGTTAAAACATGTGCTAACATGCTCACATGATGTGTTTCAATTCCAATACCGTGGTATATAGCGTAATGTAATTCAATAGATGTGTGGGACTTGACTTAGTCCAGGCAGTCGGTAACCGAACGAATTCGTGGCTGACTGGTCATAGCCACGAACGACGCGTCGATGAATGTGATTCGTGTTGAGAGTTGGCGGCAGTGGTTAGGCCACGCGAAGTGTTTTACGCACTTCATGTCGTTCAATTCGAGATGCGATCGCGCTAGTCGAGCCCGTCAAGTAACCCGACTGGCCGATGTTTGTTCACCTTGTATGTATCATAACTGCTTGAACCTAGGGTACTGAACTTACCATTGTAAACCCTATTAACCGTGGTACCTTGATCCACGAAGACTCATGAGCCGGGCATGGTGGTATGGGACACCGTGGTCGAGCTGTCGGCCTACGCTGGGGCCACAAACCTCCCCGTAGTGACCAGTGAGCACCTAAACTCGTGAGCAGATTATGGTGGTATGGGACACTATATTCTAGCTGTCGGCCTACACTGATCAGGCGACGAGCCCTTTGTAGTGACCGCGAGCGTATTCTGAGTCCACGGGAGGCGACGACCCTTCCGTGCAGTAGAGTACAGTAGGCCTGTATTGATAAGGTGATGGGGGAGCGGTGCAACGAGTGCGAGCAACAGCCCTGGCAGCCCTTGCAGTGACCTACGAAATATACATCGTATGAGATTACTAGGAGTGACGACCCTAGACAGGATCTGTATTGGGATTGATACAAGGGAAGTACCTTAGTTTCCCAATCCTGCTGTTTGAATGGACTTAATAACAACTTGGAAATCATATCACCATAGCATTGCATGTGCCTGGAAGATGTGGAGCACTCTAGGGAGTGTGGCATGCCGCGGTCGTAAGATGTTGCCGCATGAGGGAGATCGTCGGTGAGGGCATACATCACGTCATGTCATCCTGCATTAACAACAGTATTAGGATTGTCTGATTTACTGCTTTACTATTATCGCGTGATTGAATTGTGAACATGCTAATCTCTGCTCTCTTATCCCACTGAGTTGATCACTCACTCCCACGTTACGGGATGGTGTTTCCGGACACCCACCAGTCCCTTTTGTGATTGCAGATGATGGCGCGGCCTGTGAGGCGGAGCTGGATTTGATGATGAGGAGGAGGATTCCTCCTTTATGCGTGTTCTGATTGACGGGATTGCAGGGAGGTTGATTAGATACTTTGACGTTTGTCATTTTATATTTTTAGTGCCCTCATGTATATTCATTTTGTTTACTTTTGAAGTATACATGTATGTGTATAACCTGGTAATGTATTCACACTCTGGAGACATACAACAGTTTATATACGTTATACATACTATTACAGTCTTCCGCTTGCAAATTTAACTGTCTCTGAAGTATGATATACTGTTCTGGCTTAATCTCACTCATGTTTAATACATTATCACAGACAACATTCAATCATACATATCCATGTTGCATAAATAACATTTTGGAACTCGGGAGTTGGGTTTTTGCTCGACCCCCCGATTTTCGGGATGTTACAAACCCTTAGACGGATGGCTTGGATAAACAGATACATCATGTGAGGTCCATGGACGAACAAGATGGATAAAACACGTACATCCAATGCTGATACAAAATACATACATCAAGGTGTGCCCCACCATCCAGAAATAGATGGACAGCGTGGATAGAAACCACATACATCAGGTGGAGTCCCACCTTGGATGGACGGTGTGTATACAAAATACATACATCTGATGCGGTCCACATCCCATCTAGAATGAACGGTCAGGATATAAGGCACATACATCAACTACGTCCCATGTGGACAGCAGGGATGAAACACCTACATTGAGGTGGGCCCCACCCGTCCAGCAAATAGACGGCGTGAAATGAAACACATACATCATGCGGGTCACATTGTCCACGTGTAGACAGCGTGGACAAACTCATACATCTCAGCAGGCCCCACTGTCCTGGACGGCAGGGATAACACACATACATCATGGGGGTCCCACTATTTGGACGATGTTAATAAAGCACTTACATCACAGGACGTCCTAATGGACGGTGGACAGTGCGGATCAAAACATACATTATGGTGGGTCACACCGTCCCACGTGCAGGGACGGTGGATAAAACACATATCATGGTGGCCCTACACGTGATAGGCAGTGTGGATATCACACGTCATCATGGTGGGGACCCATGACCTAGACGGTATGGGCATACCACATACCTTACGTGGAACCCATGGTCCTATGTTGATGCCCATACAGCAGCTACGTAGCTAGGGTGAGGTGCACCAGCCAATCCACTCCCACTATCCAAAGATTGGATGGTGAGGATAAACAAACATCAAGGTGGGTTACACATGCACTGTCCAGATGGACGGTGCGTAGATAAAATACATACATTAAGGTGGGTCCCACCCCCACACGTGCCACACGTGTGGGGTGGGCCCCACAATCAAAACGGATGAATGGTGTGAGTAAAACACCTACATCAAGGTAGGGTCCATGGAACTTGCTAACGCAATACAGCAGCTACATAGCTGCATGGGTCCCACCGTCCTGTGGTATGGACGGTGTGGGTACACCACATACATTAAAGGTCGGTCCATGTAGTGGCCCATCAAAAATTTTGGATCAGTTGATATTTGTGTTTTCCCTTCCGTCCAGACCTGGTAACAGGCTAGATGGTGCATATCCAACACCTCCATCAGGTGGGTCCCACGAAGGTGGACGACATAGATAAAATACATGAATCATCAGGTGGGCCACACTTCAAGAGAGAGAGAGAGAGAAACGGCGGTGATGGAGGGACCCCGCCATTATAGGCCCTCCTATGATCACAATACATGCATCAAAATGGGTTCTAAATAGGATTCATACCGTCAATCGATAGGCCCCACATGGCCCATCATCAAAAACACAATCTAACCTACAAATCACTCACCGATTCTGTTTCTTCTAGGCTCCTTGTACTCCTTAGCTCCTAAGCTTCAATTTTGTTGGAGGATGATAAAGATTGAAGGGCTAGGATGAAAGACGAGGGGGTAGGAAGGTGGGCCACACTCTTAGCTCTCTCTTGGAAAGTTTGGACTTCCACACTCCCTTTGGTTGCTTGAAAAAATGGTAGATGGTATGAGAGAGAGAGAGGAGATATAAGGAGAGGGGATGGGTGATGGGTGGAGTAATGGGTGATGGGTGATATGGGTTGTGTTGAGTTTGGGTGAGAGAGGGATGGGTGTGATGGGATATGTACTTGACTTGTATATTGATTGATTGATTTGATATTTGGTAGAAATTCTCTTGGGATTTACAATGCACAGTGTTTTTCTCTAAATAAATACGAACCCATAACTCCTGGCCTAGGTATCGCATCGATGCACGAGATGAGATGACGGTGTGGTTGCAATGGTATAAGTCTCAGGTCGAGTCGACTTAGATATATGGAATGTGACTCAGGGTCGCACGCAAACGTCGGTTACAGGTCGCGGTTTGCCAGAATTCTACAAGGAGGATCGTGGAAGTCTAAGGAACGGTACGGTCTAGGATACGGGTCTTACAGTGCAAGTAAAGTATTTCTTGGGAGTGAGCAATCTGCTCTCTCCTTTTGCGGTTTTCCTCTTTCTACCTGATGAAGTTATTGTAACACCCCGGATTTTGGCCAATCTGAGATTTGACGTCCTTAGGCAATGGGTCAATTGAAACACCTGGAAAATTGCTTAGAACCCAATTCCATAGCCAAAGAAACCACTTAGAATCAATTCCTTTAGGAAATATGACTAAGTTAGCTAGTGCAACGTTAGAATAGCTGGGAAATGGTCCCTGATCGCTTTAAATACGTTCTACAAGGCCCAAAGCGAGTGGAACCAAGGGTGCTATAATGCTCTAAAGCCTCGGATCAAACTCTAAGCCGGTTTGTCCTCGGGACCTCCTTGAAACTTTGTATTGGATCTAGACCGCGCGTCGAAAGTCCGATACCTCCTATCTTAGACCGTTAGAACCGTCTAGCTGGACTTGACACTCATTCCGAAAATCAAGTCAAACCGATAATCACAGGCTATTTCATTGAGCCCGGACCGAAGAGAGTGTGAATAGGGACATAGTTGGAATTTCAAATTCAAATCTGGCACACAAATTTGACGCATCAGTATTAAGCATTCTGACCGTCAGAATACAGCCAAATTACACCCTTGGATCAGGAAAAATATCTATTATATATCACGAGACTTATAGGCCTGATCTTGGTGCGGTGACCGTTAAACTGAAACTGGGCCGCCACGTGCGATCTGGGAACCCAACCGGTCTGAAAACTGGATGTGTGCTAGATCCAGTATGCATGAGCTTAAGTCCGACCGCATTTGGCCTGGGGACCTCCAGAAATGCCCTTTTGGACCGAAACGGCCCCGATTTGGTTAGGCACCAAGTAAACATTGTTCCCAAGCCTATTTTGGGAATGTTTTAGGCTATAAAAGGGGTTGAAACCCCCACTCCTCTCTCCCATCCGAATTTGAGAGAAGCTCTAGCTTGGGAGAGAGAAAAAGAGTGAGAGATTGTGAGAGAGTGGGAGAGTTCTTCCCGCCACTTGTGCTACGTGTTGCACATGCTTAAGCAACACTCCTCTACCGCTTTCCCGGCGATTCCACCGCAATCCTAGGTAAGTAAAAACCCTAAATAGTTGTTGATTTGAGTTTCCCTTGTTTCCATAGCGATGTAGCTTATGGATCTTATGTATTAGGTTCCTTATTCGCCGTAGACGAAGCGTATACGCTCCGTTTCAATTTCCGACTCTACAAGACAAAAGGTGCGGATATTAGACGCTTTGATTGACTGTTTCCAAAGCTTTCAATGTCGTTTAATAGTAGATTCTTGACGGCATCGCCGTTTGACATGTACAAAATGCTCTCCGTTTCCCGTTTCGTAAGCTAACGAAGAATATGAGATTTAGGGCATTTTAGTCATTTGTAGGAAGTACTGTTTACATTCATATTTTGCTGATGTGATTGACATGGTTTGTTGTCGCATTAGGAAGTTAGGAATGCGTGCATAATTAGTTTGGCGAAGAGATTCGCCTAGTTGCGCACTTTGGGTCGACATACTATATGTAGACTTAAGTGTGTAGTGTATGTGTTTGTATAAATGCTTGTATTAGTATGTATTGAATTAAATGATGTTATTTGATAGTTTGTGATTGATTTTTCAATTATTATGCTGACCTAAATGATTTTCTACATGTTGACAAAATGCATGATTTCATTACATGCATGGAATGTATGTGCTTGAGGATTTGCTTAAGTTGAATATGCATGGGAAGTATGCCTTGAAGATTTGCTTAAGTTGAATGTTATAACATGTGCTAACATGCTCACATGATGTATTTCAATTCCAACACCTTTGTATAGTGTTAATGTAATTCCATAGATGTGTGGGACTTGACTTAGTCCAGGCAGTCGGTAACCGAGCGAATTCGTGGCTGACTGGTCATAGCCACGAACGACGCGTCGATGAATGTGATTCGTGTTGAGAGTTGGCGGCAGTGGTTAGGCCACGCGAAGTGTTTCACGCACTTCATGTCGTTCAATTCGAGATGCGATCGCACTAGTCGAGCCCGTCAAGTAACCCGACTGGCCGATGTTTGTTCACCTTGTATGTATCATAACTGCTTGAACCTAGGGTACTGAACTTACCATTGTAAACCCTGTTAACCATGGTACCTTGATCCATAAAGACTCATGAGCCGGGCATGGTGGTATGGGACACCGTGGTCGAGCTGTCGGCCTACGCTGGGGCCACAAACCTCCCCGTAGTGACCAGTGAGCACCTATGACTCGTGAGCAGATTATGGTGGTATGGGACACTATATTCTTGCTGTCGGCCTACACTGATAAGGTGATGGGGGAGCGGTGCAACGAGTGCGAGCAACAGCCCTGGCAGCCCTTTGTAGTGACCGCGAGCGTATTCTGAGTTCACGGGAGGCGACGACCCTTCCGTGCAGTAGAGTACAGTAGGCCTGTATTGATAAGGTGATGGGGGAGCGGAGCAACGAGTGCGTGCAACAGCCCTGGCAGCCCTTGCAGCGACCTACGAAATGTACATCGTATGAGATTACTAGGAGTGACGACCCTAGACAGGATCCGTGTTGGGATTGATACAAGGGAAGTACCTTAGTTTCCCAATCCTGCTGTTTGAATGGATTAATAACAACTTGGTAATCATATCACCATAGCATTGCATGTGCCTGGAAGATGTGGAGCACTCTAGGGAGTGTGGCATGCCGCGGTCGTAAGATGTTGCCGTATGAGGGTGATCGTCGGTGAGGGCATACATCACGTCATGTCATAAATGCATTAACAACAGTATTAGGATTGTTTGATTTACTGCTTTACTATTATCGCATGATTGATTTGATAACATGTTAATCTTTGCTCTATTATTCCACTGAGTTAGCTACTCACTCCCACGTTACGGGACGGTGTTCCGGACACCCACCAGACTTTTTTTTGTGATTGCAGATGATGGCGCGGCCTGTGAGGCAGAGCCGGACTTGATGATGATGAGGAGGATCCCTCCTTTATGCGTGTTCTGATTGACGGGATTACAGGGAGGTTGCTTAAATACCTTGACACTTGTCATTTTATATTTCTAGAGCACTCATGTATATTCTTTTGGTTACTTTTGAAGTATACATGTATGTATATAACCTGGTAACATGTTCACACTCCGGAGACATACACTGGTTTATATATGTTATACATACTATTACAGTCTTCCGCTTGCAAATTTAACTATCTCTGGAGTATGATATGCTGTTCTGGCTTAATCTCACTCATGTTTAATACATTATCACAGACAACATTCAATCATACATTTCTATGTTGCATAAATAACATTTTGGAACTCGGGAGTTGGGTTTTTGCTCGACCCCCCGATTTTCGGGATGTTACAGATGGTATCAGAGCATGATTTGGATTAAACCGGGCCTGGGTTATGGTCACGCGACGTACGCTGTCGCTTCCCTTGACTTAGGTGGGTGCGAGAAGGGTCTAGAAACACTTCTAGGAGCGCAGATTCGCCGATAGGCGGAGTCTATTAGGATCGATCGCAAGATCGAGTCTGTAACGTATCTCGGGTCGCGTAAAGCAAACCGAATCACTTCTAAGCTGTAGGGAGTCAGGTTGAGATGACCTATGAGCAGTTTTAAACCCGTTAATGTGAATCCTTGGGCCGTGGGACAACCACGACCCATGTATTCAATCGCCAGGGCTTAAAAACCCCGTTTCACCAAAAATCTTCAAAATTCCTCCTCTAAGCACTCCAATCTTCATTTCTTTCTTATCCATTTCATATTAGGCATCAAACCTAATGTGAAAATAACACAAATTAGTACTTTCACAAAATTTTACAGTGAATAGTAAAATTTCATGAAAAATGGCCATAAAGCCATTCTAACTTCACTTTCTTTAGTAACTAAGGATCTAGATAGATGTACTAGCTCCTTCTACCCCAAATTCATATGCTGCATCATATGGTTTGGTATTCGGGATTGCGATGTGGACCCGGAGAGCCCCGAACACATATTTGGGCCCATACAGATTAAAGTACAATGAACCAGGGGGTGGGCCATATATTTTTGGACCCCTAGGATCATGGGGGACCAGACCCATGTGGTCCCACCGGCCAACTTGGAAGTTGGCCGGCGATGCCATCGCCGGTCGGGCGATGCATCGCCGACCGGTGGGGCCCACTTGCAGTGATTTTTGGGCGCACGCCCTATTTTGGGTCGTGTACCCCTCCCATGTAGGTCCCGTCCATAGAAAACCCCAAATAGGGGTACTTCCTTCACAAACAGCCCCTTTCCTAGCCCCATTTTCATTTTCCAGCAACTATCTCCAAAAATCCGTGATTCCAAACCACCCTAGATCCATCCTTGGCCAAAAACGACCACCCTCCATCAATATATTTCAGTTGGCAGCCCTCCCTCTTGAAGATTTCATCTTTTGGAGCTCCTAAAACCCCAAAATCGAGCTGAAATCGTGAGGTGCTCCATTCCCCTTTTTCATTTTCATTTCTTTCTGAAAATACATCCTAGGGAAGCTTGAAGCATCCCTCTACAACGCCTAGATTTCATTCTGTCCCTTTGGGCGACCATTTCTTCGCATTTCCTCCATTTTCCATGGCTATTGTTAAGGCTGTTTCAGCCTTTTTCCTCCCTTTCCATCGTTCTCTCTCTCATGTCCCTTTTATTTGAGCCTTTACCCTCTTTTTGGGTCTCAGAATCATGCTAACCTCAAATCCCATTTCTCAACTTTCTTCGTTTGAGAAGTATTGAAAACACATGGCCGATAGAGCTCTAATGGGCAACTGACAGTATTGAACTTGATAGTATTCAAGAAGGTCAGTCGGGACCCTGGTAGAAGTCCTTTGGTAGAATTAGGCATCTATGTCGTTGCCCTTTAGCTTGTTTGACTACTGTTGAAATTTCTGTGTTGTTTTGTTGTTAGGTAGAAAAATGTGTTTGTGTTGTGGTTTGGGCTTAATATAGCCAAAATTTGTTGAATGGAATGCATGTTGTTTCATTTCGTTATAAGATATTGTTTCTAGATTGGGAGTATTATAACTCCCTGAGATCCGGCCTACAAATTAGTTTTTATCCCACCCCACCCTCCTACCAAGCATGCCACTTCCGATCCCACTATGGGACTAAGAATGCGGTTCTATTTAATACAACTGAATGCTACTGGCCACATAGGCCCTTGGCATTTTGGTCCTAGAGTTAGTACTTCTAGAGTTGAAGAGTCTGACGACATAAGGAATCCAATTCCATTTAGACAATCTTGACCCTAAGCGATAGAACAACTCTCTGTAGTAGAAATGGTATGGAAAGCCATTTACCGTATAATCTTAAGCTATAGATTATAGCTACTGGGTTACAGACTAGCGTACTAGCTACCTAGAGTAGGGTAAAGTCTGTATATGTTAAGGAATGATAGATTAGATTTGATTGGAATGAGACTCCCTTCCTTGGATAGATCCCCTTATGACTTATAGACTCCTGTTGTTGCCCATAGGAAGGAACCATACACTCTCAGGGAACATTTATAACTCCCTCAGATTGAACTTAGAATGTACTAGCACGCCCCCTAGAATTGCCTTCCCCAAGGGCTTATTGCATTCGAGAATGCGGAATAAAGGAACTACATGTAAGCGATGTATTCGCGGTCTGAATCGACTTCTTAATCCTAGTGGTTACCAATAAATCCAATGCTCTGATCAAGCAGAAGATCGGAATCGACTCGGATTAAGAATTGATACAATAAATCTTCTGTCCTAGCTAGACAGAAAGTCTATGTATCCGGCTCAGACCCATTACACAACCTTTCTTCCGTGTTGGCTCGACCATCTACAACTAAACAGGATCATAGTGTCTTTGGGAAATGGCGAGGACTTAAAGCCAGTAGAGAATTAGACATCTTGCCACCAACTCATACCTGCCCCTGAATTCAATCATAATAGAGATTAGGCTCATCTCTATGATCATAGGTACCAATGCCATAGAACGCATCATTAGCAAGGAAGACCATATAGAGAAAGGCTGTTTCCATTTTAGGTTAAGGATAGCCCCTAAGTTGCACCTCGTTCCGATATACGGAGCGATGCATAGATTCTTGAATTTAAGTAAAACCAAGTTTTAAGGGGGGTAGAACGTATGGAGTCCAATCCGGTTAGGTTAGTCAACGCTCCCGTTCGATCAAAGTGGCGCAGCGGAAGCGTGGTTAGGCTCTTCCCCACTGGCCCAAGATCGAAACATTTGATTTAGGTTATATGTACGGTTAGGTTATTAAGTAGGATTTGAACCTTCCTTAGAATGTCAATACTAAAGTCCCTCTAGGTACTCCTTGCCCTTCGCCAATGTCGGGGACGACATTGTGTTTTAAGGGGGGTAGATTGTAACACCCCGGATTTTGGCCAATCTGAGATTTGACGTCCTTAGGCAATGGGTCAATTGAAACACCTGGAAAATTGCTTAGAACCCAATTCCATAGCCAAAGAAACCACTTAGAATCAATTCCTTTAGGAAATATGACTAAGTTAGCTAGTGCAACGTTAGAATAGCTGGGAAATGGTCCCTGATCGCTTTAAATACGTTCTACAAGGCCCAAAGCGAGTGGAACCAAGGGTGCTATAATGCTCTAAAGCCTCGGATCAAACTCTAAGCCGGTTTGTCCTCGGGACCTCCTTGAAACTTTGTATTGGATCTAGACCGCGCGTCGAAAGTCCGATACCTCCTATCTTAGACCGTTAGAACCGTCTAGCTGGACTTGACACTCATTCCGAAAATCAAGTCAAACCGATAATCACAGGCTATTTCATTGAGCCCGGACCGAAGAGAGTGTGAATAGGGACATAGTTGGAATTTCAAATTCAAATCTGGCACACAAATTTGACGCATCAGTATTAAGCATTCTGACCGTCAGAATACAGCCAAATTACACCCTTGGATCAGGAAAAATATCTATTATATATCACGAGACTTATAGGCCTGATCTTGGTGCGGTGACCGTTAAACTGAAACTGGGCCGCCACGTGCGATCTGGGAACCCAACCGGTCTGAAAACTGGATGTGTGCTAGATCCAGTATGCATGAGCTTAAGTCCGACCGCATTTGGCCTGGGGACCTCCAGAAATGCCCTTTTGGACCGAAACGGCCCCGATTTGGTTAGGCACCAAGTAAACATTGTTCCCAAGCCTATTTTGGGAATGTTTTAGGCTATAAAAGGGGTTGAAACCCCCACTCCTCTCTCCCATCCGAATTTGAGAGAAGCTCTAGCTTGGGAGAGAGAAAAAGAGTGAGAGATTGTGAGAGAGTGGGAGAGTTCTTCCCGCCACTTGTGCTACGTGTTGCACATGCTTAAGCAACACTCCTCTACCGCTTTCCCGGCGATTCCACCGCAATCCTAGGTAAGTAAAAACCCTAAATAGTTGTTGATTTGAGTTTCCCTTGTTTCCATAGCGATGTAGCTTATGGATCTTATGTATTAGGTTCCTTATTCGCCGTAGACGAAGCGTATACGCTCCGTTTCAATTTCCGACTCTACAAGACAAAAGGTGCGGATATTAGACGCTTTGATTGACTGTTTCCAAAGCTTTCAATGTCGTTTAATAGTAGATTCTTGACGGCATCGCCGTTTGACATGTACAAAATGCTCTCCGTTTCCCGTTTCGTAAGCTAACGAAGAATATGAGATTTAGGGCATTTTAGTCATTTGTAGGAAGTACTGTTTACATTCATATTTTGCTGATGTGATTGACATGGTTTGTTGTCGCATTAGGAAGTTAGGAATGCGTGCATAATTAGTTTGGCGAAGAGATTCGCCTAGTTGCGCACTTTGGGTCGACATACTATATGTAGACTTAAGTGTGTAGTGTATGTGTTTGTATAAATGCTTGTATTAGTATGTATTGAATTAAATGATGTTATTTGATAGTTTGTGATTGATTTTTCAATTATTATGCTGACCTAAATGATTTTCTACATGTTGACAAAATGCATGATTTCATTACATGCATGGAATGTATGTGCTTGAGGATTTGCTTAAGTTGAATATGCATGGGAAGTATGCCTTGAAGATTTGCTTAAGTTGAATGTTATAACATGTGCTAACATGCTCACATGATGTATTTCAATTCCAACACCTTTGTATAGTGTTAATGTAATTCCATAGATGTGTGGGACTTGACTTAGTCCAGGCAGTCGGTAACCGAGCGAATTCGTGGCTGACTGGTCATAGCCACGAACGACGCGTCGATGAATGTGATTCGTGTTGAGAGTTGGCGGCAGTGGTTAGGCCACGCGAAGTGTTTCACGCACTTCATGTCGTTCAATTCGAGATGCGATCGCACTAGTCGAGCCCGTCAAGTAACCCGACTGGCCGATGTTTGTTCACCTTGTATGTATCATAACTGCTTGAACCTAGGGTACTGAACTTACCATTGTAAACCCTGTTAACCATGGTACCTTGATCCATAAAGACTCATGAGCCGGGCATGGTGGTATGGGACACCGTGGTCGAGCTGTCGGCCTACGCTGGGGCCACAAACCTCCCCGTAGTGACCAGTGAGCACCTATGACTCGTGAGCAGATTATGGTGGTATGGGACACTATATTCTTGCTGTCGGCCTACACTGATAAGGTGATGGGGGAGCGGTGCAACGAGTGCGAGCAACAGCCCTGGCAGCCCTTTGTAGTGACCGCGAGCGTATTCTGAGTTCACGGGAGGCGACGACCCTTCCGTGCAGTAGAGTACAGTAGGCCTGTATTGATAAGGTGATGGGGGAGCGGAGCAACGAGTGCGTGCAACAGCCCTGGCAGCCCTTGCAGCGACCTACGAAATGTACATCGTATGAGATTACTAGGAGTGACGACCCTAGACAGGATCCGTGTTGGGATTGATACAAGGGAAGTACCTTAGTTTCCCAATCCTGCTGTTTGAATGGATTAATAACAACTTGGTAATCATATCACCATAGCATTGCATGTGCCTGGAAGATGTGGAGCACTCTAGGGAGTGTGGCATGCCGCGGTCGTAAGATGTTGCCGTATGAGGGTGATCGTCGGTGAGGGCATACATCACGTCATGTCATAAATGCATTAACAACAGTATTAGGATTGTTTGATTTACTGCTTTACTATTATCGCATGATTGATTTGATAACATGTTAATCTTTGCTCTATTATTCCACTGAGTTAGCTACTCACTCCCACGTTACGGGACGGTGTTCCGGACACCCACCAGACTTTTTTTTGTGATTGCAGATGATGGCGCGGCCTGTGAGGCAGAGCCGGACTTGATGATGATGAGGAGGATCCCTCCTTTATGCGTGTTCTGATTGACGGGATTACAGGGAGGTTGCTTAAATACCTTGACACTTGTCATTTTATATTTCTAGAGCACTCATGTATATTCTTTTGGTTACTTTTGAAGTATACATGTATGTATATAACCTGGTAACATGTTCACACTCCGGAGACATACACTGGTTTATATATGTTATACATACTATTACAGTCTTCCGCTTGCAAATTTAACTATCTCTGGAGTATGATATGCTGTTCTGGCTTAATCTCACTCATGTTTAATACATTATCACAGACAACATTCAATCATACATTTCTATGTTGCATAAATAACATTTTGGAACTCGGGAGTTGGGTTTTTGCTCGACCCCCCGATTTTCGGGATGTTACAGTTATTGAATTCATTTTTAACAGGGTTTTTGCATTGCAGATGGCCCGGACGTGCCTTTCTGACCTCTCACCCCATCGGGGGCTTTCTTAGTTAGTTCTACTTAGTAGATTAGAAGAAGTCTCAGTCAATATAAAGGTTGGTTTCCTTATGTTTGGCACATAAAGATGCCTCCCAAAATCTCTGTTTTTCTCTGAAAGGCCCTTCATCAAGCAATTCCAATTGATGTGGCAGTCCAAAATCACAACATTTAGCTCACCTCCAGCTATGTCTGCTGCAATCCCAGTGCATCAGGGGGCCCTGCAGTTGAGACGATCCACCATTTGCTGTTGGACAACATAGTGGCCAAGCTAGCGTGGCGTTGGTTGGGTGATCAGTTCGGGGTCAGCGTCTGCATAGCTTCCTCAGTTGAAGCAAGACTCCTTCAATGGTGGGGTGTGTAGTCGGGAAACTTAATCTTAGAGCAGGCCCGTGGGCTAGCCCCTACTTTTCTGTTGTAGGAGCTATGGAAATCGAGAAACGCTGCCCGTTTCGATGGGAAGATCTTCAATCTGGCCGCGATCTTGAGGTGTGTTCAATGGTGGATCTTTGCCAGCAACGACTTCACCGGTATTGACAGTCATCTCAGGTCGTCCTTTGGTGCTAACGGGCAGCAGCTGAGTGCATCAATCAGCCGAGTGGGCAACCCTCTCATCAGATCAACCAAGCCTTTTCCTTCCAGGAAAGCAAAGGTAGTGAAGTGGATTAGGCTGTGCATCAACTGGGTCAAGGTGAACATCGACGGGTCCTCCAGAGCGAACCCGCGAGGGTTCCGTAGGTGGAGGGGGTGTCTGCAGAGGAGATAAAGGCCAGTTCCTTTTCGCCTTTTCCATGGGTTACGACATAGGTTCCAACACCTATGCGGAGCTCCGTGCGGTGCACGATGGCCTGCTCCTCTGTCTCTCTAGAGGCTTCAATCAAGCTATTATCGAATCTGACTCGAAGCAAGTGGTGAAAGTGCTAAATGGGCTATCCAATCTGGGTTGGAAGTGGTCCTATTGGATTAGTCGGATCCTCCAGATGAAGAGTAGAGGCCACTTTGAATTTGTCCACATCTTTAGAGAAGGTAATGCCCTAGCTGACGCTTTGGCCCACCAAGGTAGCAAGTCTCAGTTCTCCTCGTCCTTTGATCTCTTGGCAAATCTCTCGCCCAGGATCCGAGGCCTCCTTTTTATGGACAAGGTAGGGCTAGGGGCTATTAGAGTTTGTTAGGGTGTTTTTGTTTGTTTGCTCATGGTTTGTGTTGTGGTCTTTCAGGCATGGCCTCTGTCTTCTGTTTAGGGATATGATAGGTTTCCCTAGGTCCTTTTTCTCATGGGGAATCCTGAAACTAGCTCTTCTGTAATTATCATCACATATCAATGGTGCGCATTTTTTGCCGGAAAAAAATAAAAAATAAAAAATAAAAAACTTGTGGCTAGGGAGAGTATGGTAACCTCTCCCTCTCTCTCTACCCCTCATACTAACGCGGTTTACACCCTGTCTCCAAATATATAACTAGATGTACAGATACTCCCATGTTCAGCCCCCGTTGGTAGGGCTCTCCACGAGTCGGGTTTGAGTCGGTTAGTGGAAGAACCGTAAATGGGCTAAACGGGTTTGGCCCTTTTTTGTGTCCAGGTCACCTTTTTTTATGACCCGGATCCAAACATGTTTGTTACCCATCGGGTATTGAGACCTTGGTTTCCAGTGAGTCGGGTCACATGGGCATTTATATGGTCAGGCCCACCTGATGGATGGACTTATATCACAAACACGTGCCAATTCAACACGTACGCTTGGCCTTGCAAAACTTATTCCACTGCTACAATAACCGACATATATCAATTATCCTAATGTGATTTTAACCCAGCCCAAGATAGTGGACCCGACACGAATCCAAACAGACCGAATTTGCCCGCCCGTTACCAATTTGCCATCCCTAGTCAAGCCCTTATTTTATTCATTCAATCCATTTAATACCATCCTCTTAATGTTGGACCGGCTAGATGGGCCCACCCATGAAAATGGGCCAGCATCAGCTCAAGGTTTTTAAAAGGTTCGGTCACGCATTTATCCACCCGTCCAATCACACACTTGGAATGAAAATATATTTGCACCTAAATATTTTATTTATAATTAGATATTAAAAAAAAATTACATAATATCTGATATTTTTTTTATACAAATTTGAGGCCAAACATGTCTATGCACCCATGCGACATGCGTTCGGAATGACCGGACCAGAAACCATTTCAAGGCTCTGAAAAACAAACAAAAAAAATGTTAGTTAGAGTGACAATTCCATTTATGGGCCCACATCATAATGGCCCAATTAGTGGGCCCCACAATCTATTTAACTTGTATCATTAGTGGGCCCCACAACCCAAACAATAAAAAGGCCCATTAATATAATTGGTGGGCCCATTACTGGGCCCAACATCAACTGTATAAAATTCGCGATGGGGATGGGCCCCGGATCGATGGTAGACAATCGGCCAACTGGGTCGTGTCCATGTTACATATCTTCATGGCCCCACCACCTTCCATGGCTATAGCCAGCACCACGACCAGCACCAGACCCACATTAACGTTAGCCATTTGCATCAGTGCATGCATGCAGTGTCAACTACTGAAGTGGCCTCACCAAGTTCTCCGGGGCCCACCATGATGTATATGTTGTATCCACACCGTCCATACATTTGGAGACATCATTTTAGGACATTATACAAAGAATTAGGTAGATCCAAGGCTGGAGTGGACCCCACCACAGAAAACAGTAGGAAGAGTGACGCTCACCGTTGAAACCTTCCGAAGGTCCACCATGATGTTTATTTGAGATCCAACCTGTTCATGTGTTAAAGCAGACATGAAAGAGGGGAAAACGAAAATATCAGTTTGATCGAAAACTTTTGTAGCCCTTAGAGATTTTTAATGGTGGGCGTCACTCTCCCCAGTTTTTTATGTGGTGGGGTCCACTAGAGATTTGGATCTTACTCATTCTTTGGATCATGACCTAATATGATCTATCCAAATGGATGGACGGTGTAGATATAAAACATACATCATGTTGGGGCCCACAGATTTTGGTGACGTCACTTCAGTAGCGAGTCTCGCTACTCATCGTGTCAGTAGCTAATCGGCGTCCGAAACTTGGGTGTATGTCCTGTCCGGACGCGGGTTTCATGCGAAAGTCTTACGCAGGAAGTTCCTGCCCTGGAAACCTAGTTGGGGCCCACTGTGATTTTCGTGAGAAATCCTACCCGTCCATCCATTTTTTGAGTTTATTTTAAGACATGATGCCAAAAATAAACCGTTTCCAAAGCTCAAGTGTACAAAAAACTTGATAATTAAATGTACACAGTTGAAATATTCGTGGGCCACATAAGTTTTCGATAATATTAATATTTTTTATTTCAATTTATCACAGTAGGAATGAAGTTATTAACGGTATGGATGGAATTTAAACATCACTGTTGAGCCCAAGTAGGTTTCAACGGTAGGAATTTTCCTAACCACATTTTCCTTTAGCATGGCCCAATTGAGATTTAGATACAGTTCATTTTTGGCATAATGTACTGAAATGAACTCAAAAAACTAATGGAAGGGTAGGATTTCTCACAAAACTAATGGAAGCGTAAGATTTCCCAGCGCAGGAACTTCCTGGGAGAGGCTTTCGCAGGGAATCCGCGTCCCGTCCTTACGTGGGTCGGTTCACGTGACCAGTCCAGATGCTCTTCGGCAGTCACGTGAGTAAGAGGAAACTTTGATGCTCTGGTAGAGTGTGATGGATGATGCACAGCCGCTTAGATTTTGCATATGTGGCATATAAGTAACTCCAATTAAGTTGTATTAATGAAATAGTCCGTTTAGATGTATCATCAACAAAAAATGACACTTTTTTGACCTTCTGACTATCGGATTGGAGTACACATATTGGACGGGTGAAAATGAAAACTATCCATTGGTCCTATTTCGATAATATATATATATATATATATATATATATATCAGAGGTTGGGATTGGTCAACCATTCTGATTTGGGACTTGAAAACGCGGGAATCCCACAATCTGGACGGTTTTATTGAGTTAATGTATCGATCACGTGTACAATTTCCTAGTGGCAGCGAAGCAAGAGTCATACGCTGCCAGAGTATCAAATAAATCACTCACTCTTGAGAGTAAAAGACAAAAATGGCCTCGTGGTCTTGTGTGGGGAATGCGCGCGTGCAGACTTCTCAGGAACGCCCTTCGTCAAGCTTTCTAAAATGACCAAAATGCCCTCTCTTTTGGGACGATTGGTTTTGGTAGCTGCGGGACCACTGTATTGGTGGCCTGCCCCAACCTCCACCCAATGTACAACCGTTCATCGGGTCTGCTCCACCATCGGAACAAGAAATGTAGCAAAACAATCGGCCTTTCAACCATTGGCCTTTAAAGGGACGGTCCATTCTCAATCGAATGGCTGGGATTGCCCGATCAATACAGTATCCGGCCACATCCTATCTAAAGTGGGCTAATCCCTACCATAGAGAATTTTTTTTAGAACCACCGATTCAGATGCTAATTTCCTACCCTTGTTTCACGGGCAATAAAAATCTCGGTGGGGCCCACCGTAAATCTCTCTCTAACATACTCCGTTCATCAGTTTGGCAAGCTCATTTTAGGGCGTGATCCCAAAAATGAGTTTATTTTTAATTACTTGTATGCCACGTTTGCAATTTCTTAGTGCATGCGTATCATATATGGCACTACCCAGAGTACCAAAGCTTTTCTTCTCCGTTCACGGCGTGGATTGCCTGTGCCCCCAGCACTGGAAGTTGCTGTAGTCGGAAGCTCTGTGGGGCCCACAGAGATGCCTTTAAAAAATCCACTCCGTCCATCAGTTTTGCAAGACAACCATAGGAAAGAAAAATAAAAATCAGGAAGATCCAAGACTCCAGTGGGCCACACCACACTAAGCAGTGGAGATTGAACGATCACCACTGAGAATTTTTTGGGGGGCGACATAAGTTTTTTCATATCATGTTTATATTTTTTCCTAAAGTTTATGTGGTAATAACACTGTATAAGCATCACGGTCGGCTTCTGGAAGATTTCAACGGTGGACGTTTAGGTTCCCACTGTTTCATGTGGTGTGGCCCACATGAGTTTTGGATCTGCCTGATTTTTACATACCCGTCCTATTATGGCCTTACAAAACTAATGTACGGAGCTGATTTGTCACGAGCATCTCTGTGGACCACACAGCCCCTAACCACAGTGGCATCTTGGTAGTTGCATGGTGTATCCTGAGTTCTTTTCAATGAAGTGGGCCCCGCTGCCAGGAAAAGAAAATTCTTGGGAAGAAGCAAAGGACTAAAAGGTTTGGCAGGATTTTGATGGATGGTCCATCCGCTTGCAATTAGGGACCGTACACGTGGCATAAATTTACGACAATTGAACCGTCCAAAACCGGGGATCCACTATCGATAGGCCATAGTCTTAAATAGTTATTTGATGGGACTGCTCTAGTCTCATCATACGTTGTCATAAGGAGGGTACGTTCTGCATCAGATCTGCTGCGTCCATCAGGATCACTGCCACATTTTCACCATGGATCCAGAAAACCAGTACAAATCCAAGACATAGACAGGCGACACTACAGGGAACGGTGAAAAATCATACTTAAAACTCTAAATTCACATGGTGTGGCCTACATGAGTCTTGGAGTGTCCTGACTTTTAGGGAAATATGGTCATCCTATTGTGGCGGATATGATGGGTGGATTGGATGGCATATACACATCTCCGTGGACCCCACATTGGACGGTTTTAATGGTGGGACTTCCCATCTCTGACCGTTCCCGACGGTGTCCTCTCATCAGGTGGCCACGCTTAGAGCTGGGCATGGGACAACACGACTCATTCAGACCTGACTCGATGCAAACCGAGTGGGTGAGTCCATCCGAACTAAGCAGACTTCGTCCAATCCAAACTCAAATCGAGTTGAGTTCAGGTCACTCAGTAACTCGACTCGAAATCCAACTTGGAACTGACACGACCCGATTTGAAACTCAACTCGTGTGTGTATAAAAACTCAGATTTGACGTTTTATATATGAGAAGCTGCGTAGCTGATAGAGAGGCTGCAATTCTGGCAAGTGCACCTACATTTTGAGTAGTAATTTCAGCCAGTGGATACCCGCTGCACTCGACCGGACTCAACCTGTCTCGGTACTTGTAGCCAGGTCGGTCTTAGTCCGGATTAGTCCAGGCCAGACCCAGAATTGTATCGGGTCAGGCATGCTGGACTCGGTACTGAGTCAGGTCGAGTTTAGGTCAAGGCTATTTCAAAACCAGATCGAGTCAGGTCAGCCCTAACTCAGTCATCTGACTCGACTCGTTGCCCGGGTCTACCCACCCTTGCACATTTGAATATAGGCTGATATTTATGTTCTTCCTAGCAATACATTTCCATGATGAGCAACCACAGCCCATTTGCTGAGTGGTTTGGCATGATGGGCTGGCCCATTCATCTCCACGAACCCAATGATCAGCCAAAGGCGTCCCCAACGGTTGTGTCCGCACGATCCTCGACCACACAAGCATGCACTCTATGACAAGTCAAATTCCATCAGTCAGTTTTTTTTTTTTTCCCTTTCTTTCTCCGAGTTGTCATGAAATCAGTCTTTTTTCTGGAACCATGACAGAATCTGTTCGAGTCTGAGTGGACTCGGATAGTTGAATTTTTAACCATGGGTGCAACACCAGCCCACGGCAGATACAAAGAACTCGAATGAATCAAAACAGGTGCAAGCATGGTTTAATGGCTAAGAAACATATTCCGACTTGAAATTCTGCCGAGTCGAGTGACGGGTTTTCCTGATTTTTTTAATTATTATTTATAAATAATGTTTTCTATTTAAAATATAAAAAATATAAATATAGACAACGAATTCCATCTAGTAAGATTTCTTCTTTTCTTTTTTCTGTTTTTTTCTTCTTTTTTTTCATCCTAGTCTTGACCAAATTGAGTTTTTCTCGAACAATAACAAAATCTGGTTGAATCAAGTCGACTCGGGCAATCCAAGTTTTTAACCATTGGTGCAAATACCGGCCGAGGAGAACAGTGGTTAGCGGGGATCTCTAAACAACAACTCCACAGAGGTAAGTGGATGCTACAAAGCACTGCTACATACTAGTATGTACACAGTCATACAAAAAAAAAGAAGAAGCGCTGATGGCGTGTCATTTGGAAGAAAAGCTGGTTAAGAAGCTTTGAGAGTGGATAAATTACAGGCAAAAGGCGAACTGCACAGGAGCAGTTAGTTGATACACTTGAGAGTCACCGTCTCCCCCAAAACCCGCATATCAATGGAAACATAAGACTGGATAGAGAGCCTGCCTAACTTAGACTTTAGGTATAAAAAAAAAAACAAAAACAATAAAAAAAGGGGAAATTGCAAATCAGAAAAAGTACATAAAAACTAACCAGTCAACACAATACGAGGTCATGACTGCCTGAAGAAATGGTGGCGCATCAACATCTCTTGTATCCTCATGGCAGGGAGGCTTTCGCACCCGAACAGCCCTTGAAGCTTGATGTCGCACCGCACTATCATTCCGTTCATGTTCATCGGGTCCTGAAACTGAAATAAGTCATGGGGAAACATGCTCAACATCAAAAGGATATTTTAGCATCTGTTTGGATGCTCAATTGAATTGAATTGCAACCAAGTTCAATAAAAAAGAGTAAAATACCAAAGCAAACTAGCCCAACTCCATTCATTACGAGGGACTGACCAACCAAATTGCAAATATCATCTTTTCAAGTTGGACAGAATTGCAATTGGGGGATTTGGCATACGTCACAAACTAAAATGGCGCCATACCCACTTTTCTTATTTCCTCTACAGTAATCAAATCAATTGCAATTTAGTTAAGTTGAACATCCAAACCCACCCATAGGAAAGTAAAGACTACCTACCTCAAAAATAGCACAACTAGAATGTATAAGGGTGTGTTTGGTTGCACCAAATATCATGATATTTCATTACTAATCAGTCTAATTGGGTGCAAAATATCATGAAGTTTCGTGATATTTGGTGCAACCAAATGCTCCCTAAACCTACTAGTTTACACAGGAATTGTAACTCAGAAACTTGTTCATAATACAATCAAGAAGATCAAAGAGCAAAAGACAAGGATATGAAAGAGAAATATGTGCCATGGAAGAAAAGATGGACACCCCTAAAATGCTGAAAATCTCTACTAGACAATATATAGAGCGTAGAATGAGGAGTAATGCACTAAATTACTTTGTCAAATGGCTAAAACTATGCATTATTTAAGGACATGGGAAGGACTTTAAAGAAAAATATTTACAAATTTAAGGTGAAGCTAAACCATTGATGTCCTCTCCCTGCCAGGCCAGACTCCCTACTATATTTCACCGCCATTTTGAAATAGTGCGACAACCCATCTCCTCTCACGTCGCACTCATGTAAGGTCATTCACAAAACGGACCATATGTGTAAAACCACACTGATGAAGCAATCCTAACCGTCAATATATGCATTATTAAATGAATGGATAGAAGTAAATACTGAGTGTTCCAAGGGCAAAATCGGATGGTAATTTTCGTGTAATTTGTGGGGTTGAAGAGTCACCACCATCTTTAAAATGGTGTGAAATATCATAGGTTTCTATCACACCAAGCTAAACCTACTTTCTGTGACCAGTTCCCCTCCCCTCTCCCATGATTTGCACGTCATCTCCTCTCCCCATATGCATTGCACGATTTACAAATCGTCTCCCATCTCCACAAGCATTGCACAATTTGCAAATCGTCTCCCATCTCCACATGCATTGCACAATTTGCAAATTGCCTCCTATCTCCACATGCATTGCACCTGCCACCTTAGCTGGTAGTGATAACATGATTTTCCAGCCATTGTTAAATGAATGAAATCGGCAGTTTACAATTAGAATATCGTTCTTGACTACAGTAGTTATAAAAAAGGAAGAGAAATATAAAAATATTCAGTCAACATCTTCTGGCCCTATAGATATGAGCCCACCTTTGGTGGAACCCATGTTTATGGCAAATAACACGGCCATCTGATCGAGCTCTATTGGATTATCCAAACCATCAGATCGAGCTCTATTAGATTATCCAAACCATCCGATTGAGCTCCTGGTGGTTCCAGTTGTCCATTTTCATCGGGCGGCTAAGATCTTCTTATAGGCAGGGCATCTCCCCTGAAGGGGCCCACAATATAGTGGCTTTAAGTGACCGAAAGGTGGTCCGAGATGAACCATTTCCGTGTCGTTTCATTTGATCGAGCATCATATAATAACTCTAAGAAAACAAGAGAAACAACGGAGAGTAGAAGGCTATTGCGGTATTACAGCTGTCGACTGGTAAAATTAAAATGAATTGATGGATGAAATTCATCGGCAGCAAGAAACTCACATGAATACGCAATCCCTTGAAAATGCATCTGAAGATCAGATCAGCCAATGATTAAGGCTGTGTTGGGCTCGGGCCTGGAGAAGAATACTTTGCGATTTTTAGGATCTCTATTCTTATCAGAATTTCAGAGAAACATTATCCATGTGATAGGAAAGAGCTCTTTATTTCAAATACAATAACATAAGAGCCCACTACAAGATCTTTTGAAAGTTCTATGAATGATAGAAATTCCTAAATCATGAACTATTTCTCCACTCTGGAAATGGCAATGAGCAGTACTCAGCCTATATTCTACAGATGCCTGTGATACCTGAAAAGAGCTCCCATTGCTACCTCCACTACTGACGGATAAATAAGACTTCACCTTTGGAAAGTAGAAATAAACCTAATTGTATTGGCTTTCTGTATCTGGAGCTGCCTCTTGATTGACCCCGGAAGGTGAATGATCATCTTTTCTTCTTATTCTTCTTCTTTTTTTAAAATTAGCCTGGGGCAGGATTTGGAGGGACAAGAGAGCTATACATGTATGTTTAGCCCATGGAAGTTTTTTTGGTATCTTTTTTATTATTTTGTGTTCATTTTCCCAGTTGGGCTGTTACTGCTTCTTTTCAAATAAAGGTTTCTCATTCTATTCTCAAGTTATTTTTGGAAAAAAAAAACTAGTAACTGAAAAGAACAACTCTATCATTCTACTTCACGTATTCCATAAAGGTAAATTTGAAGCGTTTAGTGCTCTTAAACATTTAGAACTGTTGAGAAATTATTTGGGAAAAGAACAGGCAGTTACAGAGATCTTCAGTCTAACCTTCGAGACAATTGTTAGGGACCATGAAATTAAGTTGAGCTCAGCTATAATGAGTTGGTGTTTATTGTACTCACGCAATATTTTCATTAAGCCAACTTTAAATGCAATGGTCAGGGAAAAATCACAACAATAGCAAGAAGACCATGTTTTAAAACTTTCAAACTACATGTCATGGAGAAGAAATTATCAACAGTTTTTTTTTTTTTTTTCTCTCTCTCTCTATCTTAATTGCAAAGCAGTCGGCAGAACAACCCCAAAGAGCTGGGACCAGTGTTTTCAGTATCAGTATCACACATATCGCATCCTTGGGATACCGAAACATATTGGGCATCACATGTGTCAGGTAATGTATAGCAATTTTTAGGAAACATTGGGAAATTGGTCGAATTTTTCAATGAAACTTCAGAGGATATTAAAAAAAGACATTATTACACACTTAGAACTCAAAAGATTACAAAAAACAAGTACAAAATAAGTTTCCTTTGTATAGGGTCGTTCAATGTACTAAATACATAAATATTATGCTTAAATAACGTCTAATCAATCTATTTTCAAAAATATTTTTTACTTATTTTCTAATTTTTTAATTTAAATTATTTCTTTTCAAAAATGCCAAAAAGCTCCATCAATCTGTAGGTGAGCCTCCAACCACTCTAACACAATTTTTCTACACTCTAATTGCAAGTTAAATGGGTGAAATGGAGAAGATTTTGGATTTTCCCCGATTTCCCCCATTTTTCCCAATTTTGAGAATCAAAGTGTAAATGATATTAAGATCAGCTAACATTCATAAACACATAAATATTAAGGCTAAATAACATCTGGTTGATCGAACTAAAAAAAAAAATTAAAATAACAATTTTTCATATTTTTAATTAAAAAATTTCCAAACAATCCGAAGAGTTGTGTCAATCTGTAGATCAGCCTCCAACCACTCTAATGTAATATTTCCACACTAATTGCAAGTTAAATGGGGAAATTTTCAGATTTTTTTTTTCAAATTTTCACAATTTTCCTAATTCGCAAATCAGAGATTGAAATCCATGACTGAGCATGTAAAACATGCAAAATCATGGATTATCATCTTTGTTATACAATTCCAAGTAATTTAAAGCAAACAAAATGTTAAATTTTTTTTTTTAAAATCTCACTGATTCGATTCCGGCCCACCCCCTCTCTGATCTCAATTTCCACACCGAAATCCCATTTTCTTTCCAAACATTTGAGGGGTTGAAATCAGCTCAGGAGGTTAATGAAAGAAGAAAGAAAATTTGATGAAGAAAATGGATTTTTGGTATTTTTTGTGATCCCTCCCCCCCCCCCCCCCCCCCCCAAAAAAAAATAAATAAATAAATAAATAAATAAAAATGCGGGGGTTGTATCGCACAAAGGTTAGTATCGACAAAAGGATGGACTTTATCAACGATGCAAGGTATTTTTTAGCTGAGATATTGACGATATATCGCAATGTATCAATATCTCCTGTTGATACATTGCAATATACAGGGAAATATCGTGCAACATTGGGGATTTTTGGAACTACACATGGATTTTGTATCACCCATGTGTGATACCAATAGCATCGGCTGATACTATCAAATACTGAAATTACTGGCTGGGAGAAGGCTATGGTGATGGTGGTGTTGGTGCTAATATTCTTTCCTACTTTTCTAGCTTAAATTGTCTACCATATAGTTGCATGAAGCATGAAGTGAAGCAGTAACAAATTTGGGTGTGGAAGCAGGAAGCGTCTCTTTCAAAATGTAAACAAGTATACAGAGGTAGGAAGCAGGAGAGAGCAAGAGTCCAAGACGGGGTTTCGGAGAGGGAGCAGCACCTAGTTAGAAAGATCCTGCAACAGAGGTCTACCATCCTATTGAATATCCGAAGTCGTTAATGAGGCTTGTGCATCAATTCGAACAGAGAGAAACATCTTGCTCTTTCTTTTCAAGGGGAAGAAATCAAAATAGAAGAAAAGGCAATGATTCAGATCAGACTATGAAACCTCTTAGCCCTGTTTGGTAGACACCTAAAAATGACATTGTCTCATTTTAGCTAACAGTAATTATCTGTCAGAGCTCTTGATCTGTAGTACATAATCACTGTTAACATGAACTTATCATGCATTAGAGATCAAGACCTACAATACATAATTACTGTTAACTAAAATGAGATGAACTCATTTTTAGGCATCTATCAAACAGAAATGGCCTTAGAGTCACCTAAAATTTATAGAAGGGAGATCCTAGAAAATGCACTTTTGGTAATGAAGGAGAATAGAGTGCCTGCCTACGTTATTTATCAACCTAAGTTTACACAATTTATCGTTGTACCCATTGAGATGGGCCATAATCAAATATTCATCATCACAAACATAACAAAAATGGTTTAATTCTCAAAAATAATAATAATAATAATAATAATAATGGTTATGAGAAACCATATCAAAGAAACTCCCATCACAAAACCCACAAAGACTCGAGGAGGTTGAAATCTGAGTTGTGGCAGACTGGCAGTTAAAGAGTATGATAAGAGAAAATAGTAATATGCTTGTACAATGTGGAGACATCTAACTTTAATAAGGCTCAGGGCTGATGAGATGCACACCATTACATTGCAACCGAAACAAGAAATAAGGGATCAAGAGGGATAATCAAACCTAACCAAATCATTCGTGGACTGGGTGACTACACATTTCTGTGGAGCTATGCGAAAGATACTCGTAAAAAGAGGACCAAGAATCCTCTTCTTACGTTATCTGGGTTAAAGTCCAAAAACCAGGCCAGTAAGCTCATCAGGTGAACCACAAGTGCATGCTGGATGTTTACAATTGGTCAATTATTTTAATTATCCTATCCTCCATACAATCATAGACATTTAGTGCACCTGATGAGCAGACTGTCTAGTTTGGGGCCATATCATTTTCAGAGGGGTCCTCCGATCAATGGACTGGATATCTTGCACATGTAAGTGACAGTAGCCTGTATCACATCAAGAGGATTCTCAATCCTTTCACATGAACATGCTCATTGTGGCGATGCACGTCATGCATGCACTAACACTTAACAGAAAAGCTAAATTACCATATCAAAGCAAATATAAAACCCAAAGAAACAATGGATATTGTAGCAGATTACCAACCTCCAAATGATTTACTTTTATGTATTCCCAAACGCGTCTCACAGCCTCTGATTGAAGCATCTCCCTTTCTCCAGTGCCGAAAAATTTGGCAAGCATATCAGAGATTACTATGGGAGATAGGCCAGGTTCAGTACGTTGAGGGGCAGATTCCACATCTGCAGCCTTCAACCTTTTAGCACCTGGTTCTTCTGCAAGCACAAAACCATATACAATTTCATTTGAGTTATCATGAATTATGAATTTCTGTATCCTTGACATTTATGCCACAAACATACTTGGGTCGAGCGGAATGATATGCTTAGCTAATAGCTTATTCATCTTGAACATGTCAGTACAATCTGTCTCAAACACCAAACGCAGAGGGTCATCACAAATTATCTTTCTCTTGTTACTTGGATCTTGGAGATTGTTTTTCCGTATATATGCCCACAGCTGCTTCACAATCTGCATACAAAATCAAGAGGGATTTAGGGTATTCTGGAAATATCAAAAAATTAACAGGATAAGGCTTTGAAAGATGGCATTTATTGATTAAGAAATTGGAACCTCAGTCCTTGGCATCGTTGGTGCACCAACGATGGTCTGAAGTTGTGGTGAAACACCACACACTTTGTTTAAACCTCCCGGGCCACCTCTTCTTTTACCTCCACTTTGAGTACTGCAAAAGAAGCGAGCAAACAGGTAAGATCACGGACCAAATCATGCAATGTTATCTGATTAATGTAATGTAGAAGATATGAAGTTGCAATGCATGAATTTTGGCAAAAGAATTGATACATCCGGGACACAAATCACCCTCGGATGTGTATCTAATGATCCCATAAGCTGACTGATCAAAGATTGATCCATCAGATTGAATATCAGGCCTAGATTAGGCCTATTCGGAGGGTCATGACCTGAGATCTAATAAATCTAACTGTCCAGGTTGTAGATCTGGACCTCTCTTGACAGCCCATCTAGAGCAGATCCATGGTCACAATGGTGTTAGCTTAGCGCAGGCCAATTTAGGAACCACAAATCTAATCGGCCTAGGCCGTTCATCAATTGATATGTATGGTCCACAGTTCCAATGAACAGCCCTTTCAGAGACCTACAAATCATGTGAGCAAAAGATGTCTTCTGTACAGCCATCATCATCTAACCTCATCCCAATTAATTGGGGTCAGCAACATGAATCCTGTTCCACCATGCTACTCTATTAAGGGTCATAACTTCAGACAAACCACAGATCATTAAGTCTTTTCTTACTACCTCCATGCCCTTTTAGGCCTTCCGGTTGCCCTTTTAGAGCCTTCAACTTGTACGAACTCACTCGTAACCGACAAGGTTCTTGGTCTCCGACTGTTCCCTACGATGTCAGCCACATGTGTTTTGGATCAGCCTGGTTTTCGGGATACAGCAAACTCGAAGGAGCGAACCTCATTGTCTGAACATCATCTTAGCCTTTCTCCCAACATTTTGGGACTAGCTTTTAAATGGTAGATTGGGAAAAGTTTTATAATCAATTGCCAACTGGACATTAAACTTCCTCATTTACACAGGTTCTAGAACTCTGGCAGAGAATTGCGCCCGTGCACGAACTACGTAGAGTAAGAATTACTGCTTCATACATACCAAACTTCTTTGGAAATGGATACTGGTTCATGGGTTCACAATCGCCTCGGCTTACAAAAGATACAGCCATAGTCGTCGTCATCTAATCCTAATCCCAATTAATTGGAGTCTGCTACACGAATCCTGTTCCACCATGCTACTCTTTTAAGGGTCATAACTTCAGATGGACCGTACCAATCTTCTTTTACACAGGCTCTAGAACTATGGCAGAGAAAACGCGCCAGTGCGTGAACTACTTAGAGAAAGAATTACAGCTTCATCCATTCCAATTATCTTTGGAAATGGAGAGGTTTATGGTTCACAATCTCGGCTTAGAAAAGAAGGCTTTTGTACAGCCATCATCATCATATAATCCTTATCCCAATTAATTGGGGTCAGCTCAGGTCATCAAGTCTTTTCTTACTACCTCCATCCATGTCCTTTTGGGACTTCCCCTTGTCCTTTTAGAGCCTTCAACTTGTACGAACTCACTCCTAACCAATGCGGTTCTTGGTCTCTGACTGTTCCTTACAACTTGACCCACAGGTGTTTTGGATCGGCCTGATTTTCAGGATACAGCAAACTCAAAGGGATGAACCTCATTGCCTCAATCACCTTAGCCTTTCTCCCAGCAATTTGGGACCAGCTTTTAAATGGTAGATTGGGAAAAGTTTTATAACCAGTTGCCAACTGGACATTAACCTTCCTCTTTTATACAGGCTCAAGAGCTATGGCAGTGAATCACACCCATGTGCGGGCTACATAGAGAAAGAATTACTGATTCATCCACACCAATCTTCTTTGGAAATGGAGAGTGGTTCGTGGTTTACAATCGCCTCAGCTTACAAAAGGCCTTCTTAGACCTGATATAATTTATCAAACAAACCACATGAAGCTTGCTTAGACTATATATATATATATATATATATATATATATATATAAGTTTCAGGTCATCTTTCAAATTGCTATTTAAATCATCATCATTATCATCATCTAAGCCTTATCTCAATTAATTGGGATCGGCTACATGAATCTTGTTCCACCATTCCACTTTATCAAGAGCTATAGCTTTAGTTAGACCATAGGTCATCAAGTCTTTTTCTAGTACCTCCATTCACATCCCTTGGGCCTTCCCCTTGTCCTTTTAGACCCTTCAACTTGCACCTCACTCCTAACTGGCACAGTTCTTCTTCTTCTTCTTCTTATTCTTCTTCTTTTGACACGATAGATTATATTCCTAGATAAAGATCCAAGGATCCAAATTACGAAGAATAAAGAAATCAAGAAGAAAAAAAAAAAAGACAAAATGTGATTAGATTTGGGTACAGACAGTGTAACGATGTTTTCAATAGAGCCAAAACCCTGAGACTACACCATGAGACTGGATCATTCATTGTTGATGTCAGCGGCTGATATCTCAACTAACTTTGGAGATGGTGAAGCCCACTCAGAGATTGACCCTTTGATTTTGTCTAACTGGCACAGTTGTTGGTCTCCATTGCACATGACCAACCCATCTAAGTCAACTTTCCCTCATCTTATTAACTATCGGTGCTACTCCTAATATCCACCGAATGCATTTATTTCTAATTATATCATTCCTCATCCTCCCACTCATCCATCTCAACATCCTCATTTTCAGCTAAACTCATCCCATGACCATGTTATTCCTTATGACTAGTAACCAATCTGTATCAGCCTGTATCCTGAGAGTCGGGACTTAGATTTAAATCCATATCATGATTTAGAATTCGTTGATCTAGTCGGTTTGTTGTCTCACTTGCAGGGGATTGCACCCACACCCGGGTCACAGGATATGCTAGTTTGGCACCTTAACACGTATGGAATGTTCTCAGTGAGGTCATTCTATGAGATGTCTCGTCCAGAGCCTGGTGTTGCTTGTACTCATACAGATTTCCTGTGGTCGATGGAGCTACACCGAAAACTGTGGCTTTCGCGTGGCTTGCAGGGTGTAATAGCATCCTCACTATTGATGACCTGCACAAGAGGTCACTCATATTGCTGAATGCTTGCCCTCTCTGTCTGCAAGCCAAGGAACCTGTTGAACACCTGTTCACCCACTGTTCCTTCTCTAGAATAATTTGGTCCAGCATTCTCATATCTGCGAATGTGAGTAGGGTTATGCCCAATTCGATTAAGAGTTTGTTTCGGTCTTGGCATAATGGAAGAGAGGGGGCTCTTAGGGAATTCCAGATAGAGGATCCCACTGTTGGCTGTTCATTGGTCTATCTGGAAAGAAATAATCATTGTTTTTGTAACTTGAGACAGTCAGTATGGAGGACTTGTAATAGGGTGTATTTCTCTCTTCTTTTTCTTTTTCTTTTGTTTCCTTTCCTTTCTTGTCTTTTTCTTTTTCTTTTTTTTTGGCCTCTAGCCTTAAAAAAGTGCATCATCTTTCAAATAAATAAATATTATCTGCCAATCTGCCATACCCATCCTTATTGTCCTCGATACCCACACCCGTCCTTGGGTAGCATAACCCCAAAGTGTTGCAAAACGCCACCTTAATCATACCTTAGTAATCTAGAAGAACTCCACCTTTGCTTCCCAAGGAACTACCACCAAATTGATCTTCAATAATCACTAGGAGGAGATGCCATTTAGACTCATACTACATCTTCCTTTATCCGAAAATCATCATGGCCTTTCAATCCCTATGAAATTGGAGCAGTCATAGAGTTGTGCTATAAACCGAACTTGTGATTTTTTTAGGGAAATATTTCAAATGATTATACTTATAATTTGTAATTAATCCATATAGTATCTATTATCCTGTGTATTGGGATTTAATTATCTACTATAGTCTATACCATCCTTATTGTGTTCAATACGAGTAGTAACATAACCCCAATGTGTTGCAAAATGAAATCCTAATCATACCATTGTTGTTTGTAAAAACTCCACTGTACCATTTGGCCCTTGAGCTGCAAGGAACAACCATCAAAATTGATCTCCAATAATCATGAGCCATGTAGACTCAGGCTTGGTCTTCCTTTCTCCAAAATCCATTATGGCTATTCAATCCATATGAAATTGAAGTGGCTGCATTCAGACCACAAAACTCCACCTTCACAAAGGCCTATAGAAATAATTCAAAAAAAAAAAAAAAAAATTGCAAAAAGCCTTTTGAATTAGTAAAATGTCTGATTGTATCTCTATTGATTTCCATAGGATTTTCCCAATTTGTCCATTCCTCTCTTTCTGGCCCTAAATAATAGCAAACACCATTTTCCGTGTGGCCTTACGTCTTGTCTGGAAAGGATTTGCATCCTACCCCAAACCTATACTATTGTAAAATAGCCTCAAAGTGCTGCAAAAAGCCATCTTAATCATACCGATATTGTTTATAAGAACTACACCCGTGCCAACAGGCCATTAAGCCCCCAAGGAGCTACCATCAAAATCAAGCTTCCATAATCATCAAGAGGAGCCATTTCGGCTCGAGGCATATTTGGGTGACACCCATAAATCTTTGTGGTGAGTTTTTGTCAAACATGCTGATGCAGGACAATTAACCACTTGCTCTAAAAGCTCGAACTGTTAGAGTATGGAGAATTAATCCCTTTATCTCATTGCCCAGGCCCCACGTCTCATGGGTTAGGCCCTCGGTCGAACCCTCCTCGTGGGCCCCAAATCACATAGGTACCGCCTCACACGAGCCACCCGAGTCACAAGGGTGGGGCCCGCATCTCACAAGCCACCTGCATCACACAAGCCGCCCACCCCGAGTGTGCCCCTGCATCTCACAAGCCACCCCACTCGAGCCCGATGTGAAAATGTCTCCGCATTAATCACCCCCGGTGAGGAGTCTCGAACACGAGACCTCCCGCTCTGATACCAATTTGATGCAGGACAATTAACCACTTGCTCTAAAAGCTCGAACTGTTAGAGTATAGAGAATTAATCCATTTATCTCATTGCCCAGCAGGCCCCACGTCTCATGGGTTAGGCCCCGGTCGAACCCTCCTCGTGGGCCCCAAATCACATGGGTACCGCCTCACACGAGCCACCCGAGTCACACGGGTGGGGCCCGCATCTCATGAGCCACTTGCATCACACAGACCGCCCACCCCGAGTGTGCCCCTGCATCTCACAGGCCACCCCACTCGAGCCCGGTGTGAAAATGCCCCTGCATTACATGCATAACTGATGGTGTCAGAAACTATCAGAATTTCTAATGACAGTTCAGATTACATCCGCAGCTATGGCTATGGCCCATCCCTTTATCTGATGAGCCTGTATTTCAGTGGAGGGCCCTTTCATGTGATGTCCCTATGGATAGTTTGGATCCAGCACACATGAAACACAACCAGGATCTCTTTCCTTACATGTCAGTTGTGGGGGTGGAAATGAAAACCAACCATTTTTGGGGCATCATCTTCCTTTCTCCAAAATCCATTATGGTCATTCAATCCCCATGAAATAGAAGCAGTTACAAAGCACCATGATACCCCACCTCTGCTAAAGCCAATAAAATACTGGGCCCACCTGATGACATCGAGGGAGTCTACTCCAACCATTGGCCAATTTAGCCTAGAGCATCACCCCACGGAATCAGCCAACTGAAGCCACTGAAAGACCTAACCTAAATGCAACAGGCACCACCACTCAAAGAAATCATCTGCAAAGCGCTAGTCTCTTCTGGTAAGTGATGACATAGGCTGTCTGTGGCTGGATTTCATTACAGACTGTCTATATCAGGCAGTATGGATTTGAACTAGTGGACGTGAGAGGGATACTAGCTTTTCCTTCCAAGCAAGCCATTTGGAGAAGCAGCACGTGAAAGGTCCCTGTGCATTTCACGTGCATGGGGAAGCTTCAGTTCTTTCTGTTCGACTTCTAGACGAGGTTTAAATAGTCAGGAGGTCACACGATCCAAAAAAATAAAAACAGATAATACAAGAGCATCCTCGAATCCTATATGTCACTGGATGAGAAATGAGAGAACCCAATACCTACATTTGGATTGGAAAAACAAAGGTTGTGTTCTAAAAATCTCGCACCATCCATTGGCAGCAAGGCATTCAATAACCGTAACAGTGGCCATAACAGCCACCGCCATTACCATTATGATAAGGGCCACAGCAGCCTTTTTTTTTTAAGAAAAGAAAAAACATACATCGACCATTATGGGCCATTTTTCCATAACGGCCATTGCGCCCAGTAATGCATTACAGTGCCCACCATTACTATCACGTAACCATTTTTGCATACCTTGATTGATAGCAGGCATGAATCCTATGTACATTCAATTCCACCGAAAACACCCTCGAAATCCTACCATCCGGCAGATGCAAAATAAGAGAACCCCCCTTTGTCTTCCAACTGGAGAACCAGAGATTGTGTTTCAAATCTAGCAATGGCCACCTGCGGCAGGCGGGAATCCCCGTGCACATTCAAAATGGGAATTCTCCACCCTCTCCCAAAATGAGATCCCCCACCCACCAAAACAACCTCCCTATCTCCCACCCTCTACACCATACCAAATAACAGAACCCAACTCCAAAATTCCCATCAGAACACCAGAGATTGCTCTCTGGAATCTCCCAAAAAAAAAAAAACAGAGAGAGAAAAAGGCAACAGAATCCCATCACAGATGCGCATAGAGATTCCCCCGTGGGAGATTCCCGAACCCCAATCTCTCCCATTCTAAATTCACATACAAAAAGAAACAAAGATCCAAACTTGGGCTCAAAATTCAACACCTGAAGCAGGAATGCACCGTTCCAGAAACACTAATTCCCACGGAAAATCAAGAAAAGCAAAACCCTAGAACGATCATTATAAGGCAAATTCAAACAAAACCCAACCTTTCTTTTGGCGATTCGGGAACAGATGCCGCTGGTGCTGCCGCAGCGGCAGCAACGCTGGGCTGGGTTTGCTGCAACAACGGTTGTGGTTGCTGCTGTGACGGTTGAGGTTGCTGTTGCGGCTGCGATGGTTGTGGTTGCTGCTGCTGCTGCTGCGGAGGCAATCGGAAGGCGAGTTCGTGGTGGTGGACAGGGGGCGGGGGGAAGGGATTGGAAGGGATGGAAGGAGGAGGGTTGTGATGGTGATGGTGAGGATGGTGAGGATGGTGAGGATGAGGGTTTGGATGGCTGTTTGGGAATTGTGGTGGGTGATGAAGGGTAAAATGGTCTTTTTGGTGGAAACGGAGGATGAGTTCGCGGATGAAAGAAGCGCGGTCGGAGAGGTCGAGACCGAGCTTCGCCTCCAGCTGCTGGATAACGCCGTTAACTGACAGTGACGGAACGGCGTTAGGGTCATACTGACGGAGGAGCGATGCCACGCCGTTTGCAATGTCTTGGTCCGACGCCATCTCTCTCTCACTACACCACCATATAACGGTCAAAAATCCTCTCTCTCTCACTCACTCTCTCTCTCTCTCTCTCTCTTTCCTCTCTCTCTGTCTTTCTCTTTCCTATCTCTCTCTCTGTGTCTATCTCTCTCTTGATTTTTTTTCTTCTGTCTCTCTCTCTCTCTTGTATTTAGATTCCTGTATTGCCGAAACTACCCCTGCAGGAATTTCGAAATGAACCACGCTGGCGTACATCGCGCGGATGCGACTCGCCTGTATTCCCGATCTACTCGGCTCCCCTGTAGCCCAAAGCTCTGTGGGGCCCACCTGCGATGTTTGTGTTGTATCCAGTCCGTCCGTACGTTTCGTCAGCTCATTTTAGGACATGATGTCCATGTGAAGTCTACTTCGCCGTCCATTTTTCTAGATCATGTTAAGAACCTTTGAGGCAGATCGGAGGCTGAAGTGGGCCATACCATAAGGAACGGTGGGGATTGAAGACAACCGTTGAAACCTTCTTAGATTATGGCGATTTTGTGATTTTACTTGGGGGAGCACATTATGAGCCGTTGGATGGGCCTTTTGACGATCCATCTTTTTACACTATTTCGTGACGTGGCCTACCTAGCTTTTGATTGGCTCTCAATCTTCGAGAATCAGAGATGAACGGACAAAATCAATTCCACGTGGGACTGCAATGGGCATCGAAGCTGTGGGTCACCACATAGGTAGGCTACATCAGCCATTGGTTTTGAGAAATGACCTGTTTTCGTATTTGTACGTACTTAGACAATATAACATGACGTGGCAAAATTTAATTGGACAATTAATCATAGCTAGAAATAGATACGCAACATACTTGAAAGGGACCGAATGTCTTGTAGAACACATAATGCCGATGTTGACATCATTGGAAAATTTGTAGGGCCCACCTGGTAGATTTAAACATTTGGCAGAACACATCATGGGAAATGATAGGAATAAATGCCCACTGTTAAAAACTTTTCAAAGGCCCCGCTGCAATATATATATATCATCCGACCGTTCATCAGGTTAAACACACATGCATGGTGGTAAAATAAAAAAATATTAGCTTGATATAGAAAGTTTTTAACGATGGATGTTCAACCATTGTTAATTTATATTGTGTGGTCCACCCAGATTTTAATATAACTCATTTTTTAAAGATCATGGCCTAAAATGAGGTTGAAAATTGGATGGACGGTGTAGATTTAAAATGCACATTTCCAACAGCACACAGCAGTACACAATGTAATTAAAATCCCTTTGAAAGTTCTTACGTGGATTACTTACCGACCAGGCCCCATCTTGATAGCAGCCGGTTGTCAATTCAAATCATGTCCCGTTCGTGCCTACGCAGTTGGACCGTACCTAATCTGGGTACCCAATATAATTTGATAGGGTGCCCCTCATGATGGTTTAATCAACTTGATTTTTTTATTCAAGGCCAAATAAGGGGCGATGAACCTAGTGGACGGATTGGATTTCATGCACGTCGAGTCGTTTCACACGCGTCAGAGAAACTAACCCTGGTGGGTACATAGCCGTCGTACAAAAGCGATTCCCTTTCGAAAAGACGGTTGGGGTCCTTGGGGATGCGACCATCACGAGTTCGCTTTCGCTCTGTCGCAACTCAGGTTCCACCACGTGAGGTTTCCATCCGGGCCAACATGATGATAAATTAAAATGATCGGGACCGTCTATTTACTGTATTTTATTGGAATACAAATAATACTATGATTTTATGATAACGCATGCTTCTGATCATCACTGTGATTAATTTTCTATGGCTCGTATTCGAATTCAAAAATCACAGATAAAGATCATTAGTGAAGATATATTTATTTAATATGCTTATATGTCGTATGATCAAGGAAATGGACGGTTCAAATCATCGGATCATTTATATATGGGCCCCGGTGGGAAGACGTATACTGGTGTACCTGTGCCGCGACGGAGCAAAGCGAACCCACTGACGATAATGCTCTGTCTGATCATTATCCGCAACTGATGGGAGTTTTTTGGGTTCGGTAGCTCCGACCGCGCCTTCTTCACGCGCACTTTTCATATGTGATACGTGCCAGCACGGAATACGTGTGAGAAATCCGGTCCATGAATAAGGTAGGAATCATGTGGAAGATTGTTTTGAAATCAAAATTGATCCATTAAACTAATCAGGAAAACTAATCTCGTCCCATTGGATTTGGACGGTGGAAAATTTTCGAAATGTCAACTACTTTCAGATAGGAACAGCTCCTCTACTTGATGAGTGGACGATATTGATTGGTGATCCATGTCATCTAAATGTGTGGCCCACTTTATTCATGCATTACATGCTCTCTATATCATTACATGTTGGCACGTACTGCGCGTGTGAGTTACGTGTGGAAAGGCTGCGTGTTGGGTTAGCGAATTCCAGCAGTTCTCAAAAGGCGAGAGGCGGACATTCGTTGAAGAGTAAAAATTCAATGCAGGACAGAGTACAAACATTCATACACATCCACACAAAATATGTACACGTGGGATATATTTAACCAAATCCAAACCGTTAAAATAGTGGGTCCCACTCTTCTAGACCACAGATAAAAATTTTACTCGATGAAAAATCTGCGAAATCTAATAAACTAGTTTCCACCTCGAGGAATGTCCCACCCGTGCCAATGGCCCACTAGGTTACGATCCATTCAATGTGTACGGACAATGGGTCCATGTATGATACATTCAAGCTGCTGAAAGTGGGGCCCAGTTTGAAGATCATTGTGTGAAAAAATAAGTCACATCCATTGATCAGGTGGGCCATCGATTTACTTAATTTACACGTGTGGCCCGCTTATGGATTGATCGGCCCGATTATTCGACCTTTAAGATGGGGCCCACCTTTTTCTTATGTAACTCAGGATGTGTTATAATAGGGAACGGATTGGCTACTCCCCAGACACCGGCCAATGGCTGGTGGTCAGTGCTCTGTAGGCCCAACCATGATGTATGTGTTTCATCCATGCTGTCCATATATTTTTAAAATTCATTTTAAAGTATGAGACCAAAAATTAGGTATATACCAATCTAAAGTAGACCACATTATATGAAACAGTGTTGAATGAGCATCGACTGTAAAAACATTTTGAGGGCCATAAGAACTTTGGATCAAGCTGATTTTTGTTTTTTACCTTCGTCTATGCTTGTATGACCTAATCAACAGATGATATCAAATAAACAGTACATTGGTCAGTAGGAGTATTTTAATGGTTGATATCCAATCATTATTGTTTTCATGTGGTGTGGACCACCTGAGATTTATATACCTTAACTTTTAGGCTCAAGACCTAAAATGATCTTTAAAAATGGATGAACGGAATGGATGAAAAACATACATCATGGTAGGGCCCACAGAGCACCGACCACTAGCCACGGGGCTGGTGGCAGGGGGAGTAGCCAATCCTTTTCCGTTATAATAGACGACATGTGGGGTCGATGAGCTCAATGCACGGTAATGGTGTGGGCCAGGGATGCTTGTGAACATTCTCCTTCTACTAATAAGAGGACAAGATCGGTCAACATCATTCGGGTGGGGGCCACTGATTGTACGGATTTCACAGTATCGAATGTTGGAAAGGAATTTCCAACCATAGCCTGGCCGGACGGGCAGCAGGGTGGGAATTGGGTGATGACACCAGCACCACCCAGTTAGTTGGTGTTCCAGGCTATGGGCCCACTGGGATGTATGTGTTTTACATACAGGGTATCCATCTTGTCAGCTCATTTTAAGGCATTAGCACCCAAAAAAAAAAACACTCAACGGGCCCACACCTGCAATATAAGTTTTTAATGTAAGACGTTCAATCATCCTTATTTTCTAGCGTGGGACACCTAACAAATAAAAATAAGGTTTAATTATTTCCTCTCACTATGCTGAAATATGTAAAATATACTTTTAAAGTATGATTCACCCCATTATCAATTGTTAAAGGGTTCACGTAAGGCCGCAAGAGAGCTACCCCTCTGCAATACGATGTGCGCATGTGCAAAGTGTAGAGTACACCACTACAGTTATAGTGCCTGGCCTGAGCACGCCTATGCATGTTTTCACTGGAACACACAACCTAAACGTCACAATCTTCAAAGCTCTAAGTAAGAATATTACACAAATATCCTTGTATAAACCATGATTTTCTTCTTTTCATTTCCAATGTAGGACCACACACCACGCTTTTCGATTTGAAATTCCCAAAAAATATTTTACTGAAAAAATCCTGAAATTTTAAATATTTGATTTAAATAAAAAAAAAAAAAAAAAACCACAAATATCAACAATGTTTTTTTTTATCATCACACAAGTCCCTACACTCACACTAGAGCCGAGCATGTCTGACCCCATCCGATGATTCCGACCCGTTCTGAACCGAATCGACAACTTGGATCGGTGTGGATCGAGTAGGGCCATTCAGATCCGACAGTTTTTCGAATCGAGTTTGGATCATGATCAATCCAGACTGATCTGATCCGAATGGATCCGATTCAATCCGATCTGACTCGATCTACACAATGTTCATTCAACACTATTTACTGTAATGTTGTCCACTTGAGATTGGGATATACCTCATTTTTACTTTAATATCATAAAATGATCTAGAAAAAAAAAAAAAAAAAAGATGGACGGCATGGATGAAATAAAGACATCATGCTGGGGTTAGTGTAACATTCTAAATTTTCACTGTTTTGGATTTTCAAAATTCTTTTAAAAAAATTTTAATGTAATTAACTTATATTATCACTTACTAACCATTGGCACTCAATGTTAGTTTATACATATGTGATACCAGTAAAGAACCGCACAAGTCCGATTAATCAACCATAGAAAGCCAATGAATCCGCATGATCACTTAAACATTAATTTTAGCCTCATGATTTACTCACGTATGGCCCAAATTTAACGGACTCATCGCTAACTAATCAAAACAATCATAACTAAATTAAAGATCTAACTGAAGCCGAGTCAGATAAGACCCGGATCTTGACTAATAGACCAAATAAACCCTGTTACTTTTTTAGCCTAAAACCAACGATTTAGAGTAAACATGACCAAATCTCCACTTTCACTGCTTATAAATAAGTCACATTATGAACATAGTTAATCCAAACCTTAATCATTGTCTACGAGAAATCTCAATACTTAATTCATTTTAAAAATGCCCCAATTTTTCGAACAAGCTCTAGACCGCTCGTTGTTGGGCCACTAGTTCCAAAACTATAGAGTAATGTCCATCTTACTGAGCTTGAGATCCATCGCGGGAGTCGAACATGGGTACTGTCTAGAACCGCTCAACTTGAGCTAAAGGACGAGTGCATGAGAAGTGCAAATATCCTAAAGGAAGAGGTTGAAACTTAAGTGAATTAGGTCATCCACTCTTATACAAAGTTGAGGATTTCGGACCGTTAGTTTACGACCAAACTTCACACGTGTAGTAAGGATATTGCTCTGCTTATATCCGTATAGTCGCGGCCCCGAGCAACCATCGGTGACCGTTGAACAGACTTCTAACCATATATGTCGATCGGTGCATCCAAATGGCAGGACGAAAATGTCCATACATAGATCATCATTAGAGCTAACTATCCTATATTGTATATTAATACGTACACCCCGTAGTGGGCCCTAGAGGCTAGAAAAACCCTCTCATAATGCTAGTATAGTAAAAACTCAACCCTTAAGGCCATTTTACATCAAATCTGGCATTATTTGGGCACCCCCTCCTCCAATACGAATTTCATGCCCTAGAGCAAAAGAAAAAAAGGAAGAATAGGAGAAGAAAAAGAGGAGAAAGGAGAAGAGAGAGACCTTAGGGTGTGGGTGTTGGTGCACCTCCACCCTCTCATCCCCACTTTAGTCGCCTCACCATAGCCGGAGTCGTCATTGGAGCTTTCCCGACAATGGTCGGAGGTAGTGTTGAATCTCAAATATAATTTAGGGTTTTAATAGTTATTTATCTCAAATCTCATAAGCTTGTATGTTTATTTAAGTCTTTCAACAATTTTCTCTAAAAACTTAACCCTAGGAGCTCAAAATCAAAAATTCCTTCTTAAAAGTGCGGACTATTATCCTTAGGTCGCGTAGTACCAATTTTACTATGAGCTTAATGATTATAAATGTTAGGATGAAGTGCTTGAGTAATCTTGAGAGAGTCCAGTCAAGACCCTACATGATAGGTCTCTCTAAATTTCATAAAATGAATAAGTGTTGTTTATTTGTTCTTCAATATGATTAGGTTTAATTTTGGTGTGGCATGTTCATCACATATATGATTTTATTAAATTTCATGACATAATTGAGTGTTGGTTATTTACTCTTCAACATGATTAGGCTTAATTTGGTATGGTATGTTTATCTCGTATGCGATCCTAGTATAACCTTTCTTGAGGCATGCATGATTGCAATAATCCTTATTGTATGTTTGTCTTATGAATGATGTGTAGCTCTAGTTCTCTTCGTTAACCCCCCCCCCCCCCACCCAAACACATACACATTTATTTCATATTATTTTTAGTAGTTGTAATTGTAGAAAATTCTGAATTTATATGTTTAATGCATGAGTGTATGACATCACTCGTGTTAAATGATGAATTTTGATTCGTTGAACTGTTATTGAATGTCATAAAGCCCTGGGTTGGTCAGGGAATTGAAGTGGGAGAAGGTGGTCCCGTTGGTAGGACCATCTTGTGGCTAAACCAGCGGGTTTGGACAAATGCGAATGGACGACAGTAGTTAGACTACATGGGTCGCTTGCACTCGATGTCGTCCGTCACGTACTCGCCTGAACTCACACGATCTAGTTCGCTTACTGACCAACCATATTTGTTAACCCTGTCTGCTCACGCATGTATAGAACCTGGAATACCCTTCAACAACTGAAGCCTATTAATAACCATTCGAAATCGATCCATAGACTTGAGAGTCGGGCATAGTGGAATGAAACATTGTGTCCGAGCTGTCGGCCTACACTAGGGTGACAAGCCTCCCCGTAATGACCTCAGCGATCCCTCTTCTCAGCACTCCCCATATGCTTGAAATCGGAGATGAAGAACTCGATGAAATCAAGGAGGGTCCTAGCCTCACACGTTGAGGGGCCTTGGCCTCGCAACTAGTTGAGGACAATGATATGTGCGATGTACTAGTTTTTCCAATCTGCTGGATGAACGGAATTAACTAAATACTCGGCTAACATTATTCACGCATCGTATTAAATAGAATTTGGCAACTCGGCAGTTAAGGTCGCAATAAGGGAGTGTTGGTCATGCACGATCGTTAGACGAAGTCGCTCAAGGGAGTTGTTGTGAGGTCATGCATCATATCATAATACATGCATATGCATTAACAAGACTATTTAGGAATTTCTGAATGTGTGTCTTTCATTAAATTCATCATATAATTGTTGCTAGTTGTAATTTATGGCTAATAGTAACCACTAAGTTAGCTACTTACTCCCACTCTGGGACGGTGTTTTAAAACACCAACCAGAACCTTTACTAAATGCAGGTGAGGCGGAGCTCGACGAGCTGAGAGAGCCCTAGTCACTTTAGGTCATGTATGGGTGGGACTAGTTTCCTATTTAGATGATTTTGGATTCGTGGTTTGAATATTTTTATATTTAGTAGCAATTGATACTGTTTTATGACATACTTATGCTTCATGTCTTGTTAAATCCTCCACTATTTATGAGATCATCCAAATGTAATTAAAATATGAAGCCCATTAGGGCACCCATGACACCTGGGAATTCGGGAGTCGAGTTCTTACACGACCCCTGAAAATCTAGGGTGTTACAGTTAAAGATGGGCATCAGACCAAGTTGGATCGGATTATGTCCAACTCGATCATATCCGAAATCTCATTGGCCTTACCTGAACTCGATCCGTTCTGGGACCGAGTCTGGGCCACCTGACTCGAATGCTGAATTGTACATCGCCTGATCCAATCCAAGTCCGACTCCATAAGGAAAAACTGAGTCGGATCAGATTGGGCACGATATGGATTGGTCCAGATTTATTTTTTTTGTCGATAACTCTCCTTATTATCTCTCGGGGTTTCACGTGTGGTTCACGCGATGTGCAGGGCATTGGATGAATATTGATCTGTTGGGATAATCATAGCCACCCAATCGATGGATTTATCTGTCCATACATTAGGTTTTAGTGCTCTCGAGGAGCATATAAGGTCTAGGCTAAAAACCGCTTTTGAAGAGGAAGCTTGTAGGCAATATTACTAAAGACATGCTACATTGAGAAATGATCAACATACAATGGTTGTATCGTAACCTAAGATACATCCATCTTTTCATCGTCAGCTGATTACTAATATAAATATCAAATCTGTACAAAAAATGAGAAACAATAAGATGATTTTCTCCTATGAAAATCAGAACTATATATGTATTGGGTACGCCACATCAACACATGAAATGATATCAATGGTCTACAGTAATAAAGTGTCTCACTGTAAGTTTCTATCAAATTGTTGTACAATGGACTAATGATGATAATGTGGCCCACCTTTTCTATGGATAGGATAGTCTGTCTATAAGACATATTGGCACAAAATAATGGCTTTATCATATCTTATGGTACAGGCAGTGCATCTGATCATTTATCCTACTAGATTTGGGGGACGGTGCCACTTCCATAGTTGGAGCCGTCGAATTTAATTAGAGAGATAAAAGGTCCTTACAAAAGCTCTTTTCAGCGGATCATCGTCGATACGAGGATCGAGAAGGAGATCGAACGTCCTAGATGACGACACGTGGCCAATTCTGGGGTTCGGAGTTTTAGGAGGAATTGGCGTGAAATATCGACAAAACCGTGACGCAGCTAAGAGACACAGCAAGAAGATGAGAGGAAGAAGATCATGCAGGTAGGGCAACGCTCGTTCGTTCGAGCGGGAGAGGGTAGGGTAAGAAAAGAGGGATGGGTAAAAATGATTTGGGTAGGTTAGGGTTTAGGGTAAAAATAGTATTTATACTACCCGACTACTCGCTCTGGGTCGGGTCGAGTCGGATCGGTCCGGATCATTTCGGTTCGAGTTTTCGGATCGGATCTATCCAGATACACCAGTATCCGAACCGGACCCGAAAAATAATCGGATCTAGATGGATAAACTCGATCAGGCCCAATTTAGGCGGTCAGTTCTCTTCAGAACGGGTCTGATCAGGTCGGATCAAGTCAAACATGCCCACCTCTAGCTGGGGTCTACAGAGCACCAACTATCCACCATTGGCTGGTGGAAGGAGGAGTAGTCAATCCCTCTCCTCTGTTGTGCTTAAGGCTTGAGGTGCATTAAGCACCGAGTTACACAAAGTAGGGGAATAGGTTTTATGCCATATAGCTCATGGGAACTTCCCGTGAGGTCGAGCTGTGTGGGCCCTACTGTGATGTGTGTCGAACATCAACACTGTACATTTGATGGGTCCCCTTTAAATTATGGGATATCCCAAAAATCAGTCGTATACGGAACTCAAGTGGGCCATACCATCTAAAATTATGTGAAGACATTCCTAAAACATATAAAAGCACTTGGTGGGGCCCACCTAAAAATTGGTTGCATCTGAAACTTGGTCTGACCCCTCATCCAAGTGGAACACACATAATGGATGGTCTGGATTTGTGAACCACACCTCGTTGGGCCTAAAAAATAATCATGATGTTTTAATGGGAAGGAAACTGTAACCCCTCTTCCTCTGGCGCTGTACGTAAGCAGATTGACAGGTGTACCATGCACCAAGCCAACTGCAGTTGGTGTATTGACGTAAGTTCTATGGGTCCCATCATAAGGTATGTGTTATATCCAAATCGTCCATCCATTTGGCGGGCTCGTCTTAAGGCTTGAGCTGAAAAATAAGATAGATCTAAAGATCAAGTGGATCACACTGCAAAAAGCAGTGGGGGTTGAACGTTTAGCATTGAAACGGAGGATTTAATCCGAACCGTACCCAACCTGATCCGATTCAGTTTCCCTGACCGAGTTTAACTCGGTTCGGGTCAGGCTGAACGTGCGTCGGATCGGTTTGATTCAGATGTCCTGAACTCGGTCCCGGATCAGATTGAGTTCGGGTCAACCCATGTAGATTTCGGACCGAATCAAGTTGGACTCAATCCGATCTGACTCAGTCCAATGCCCAGCTCTACCTCACTTTAAGATGGGTACTCGAACTCTTGTGAATCCACCACCTAATCATAATATCATACTCCATCATTAAGTCTTGTGGATCCCACCATGATCTATGTGTATCCATGTCATCCATTTATTTATAGATATTATTTTAGGGCATGAGCCAAAGAACGAAGCATATCCAAGGCTCAAGTGAACCCAGCATAGAAAACAGTGGGGATAGTGACACCCACAGTTGAAGACTTCTTAGGGCTATAGTAATATTTCTCTTAGATCCAGCTTATTTATAAATTAAAATAGATATGTAATAAGGTAAAACATAAATATCAGCTTGATGGAAAACTTCTGCGGAAACTTCTGCGACCCCAAAAACATTTTACAGTAGTCGTTCAATCCCTACTATTTTCTGTTGTGTAGTTCACTTAAGCTTTGGATCTACTTCATTGATCTCTCCAAATCGATGGACAATGTGGATGCAACACATACACCATGGTGGGCCCCACAAAATATGATGACATAGCTTCAGTAGTGAGTCTCCTTACTGCCGGTTCTATAGGTAATCTGCGTCCAAGATTACAGTCATGTCCTAAATGAGTTAGCACAAAGGATAAACCAAGTATAATGTTCATTTTTTCATCTCAAAAGTGAGACGGATCAAAATCTCAATAAATGGGGTGATTGGAGGACCAACACTAAAGGCTTCTTTAGTTTGGATTGCGTTGATATTTGTTGTTTTTTCCAATTTGATGGCAAATAAATATTACAATGGGTCTTTTAAAAAAATCGATGGTGAGCATTTGAGTACCATTATTTTCTTGTGGTGTGGTCCACCTGAAATCTAGATCTATCACAATTTTTTTGCTCCTAATCTAAAATAATAACCTAAAATGAATGGAAAGGATGTCTATAACCACCGTCAGTGTCAATTCGTTAACACTAGATCTAGTGCCTCAGCCCACCATTGAATGGAATCTATATCCACCAGTATAACAGTTGTGATTGAATTGTTAGGAATTGATATTTGATATACCGAAAATATAAAAATAAATCAAAAATAAAATATTTCACTAGGCTGAATCACGTATAAAATACGTTGTCCTTAAAGCATGATTCGCCCCCTTATCAACTGTTGATGGGCTACAGGCGAATTGCTACCGGGATAAGACAAGTCTTAATTTGGATCGAGCGTTCAACAATCACGATAGGTCCACTATGGAATAGTCATAACGCGGCAGATCTCTTCTAGCAGACTCAGATGATGGAGATTTTCAGAGTATTCTATAAGGGAGACTTGGATTGGGTTGTATTTGATTTGTTGAGAGAAATGGTGTGTGGAGGTGATACTCGAGTTTACACACTGGAACACACGCACGCACACTCGCGCGTGCTCAGGCTTGGGCATGGACAAGGGCGTGGACAGTGAGGCAGTGTGGCTGTAGTGGCGCTAGATGGCGCACTTTGCACTTCTACGTGAACCGACGCGAGATGGTGTGATCACGGTGCGATAGGTCTAGTCTGTGTGTATGTGCAGTGGGGTCTGAAATGGTCTGAGTTTTATAGAAGATTGAGAACGGTTGGATCATAAATCTGAAACATTCAGTAGTTTCTTAAAACAACTCTCTGCCTTGAAAGTCAAACGGTTCGAAAACGGCGAACCATGATGATCCAATGGTCAGATCCTTTGATTCGACGACCAGAAACGGCTGGAATTAATGATCAACGGTCAGAAACATAATCCAAACGTTCTAAACCATTGATAGTAGTCTAGAAATGGTCCACTACCTGATGCCTATATAAACTGAACCATTCTAATCCGATTTCATCACCTCAACACACTATTTCTCTCAACAAATCAGATACAACCCAATCCAAATCTCCCTTATAGAATGCTCTGAAAATCTTTGCTGTCTGAGTCTGCCAGAAGATATCTGCTGCATTACAACTGTTCCATAGTGGACTTATCGTGATTGCTGCACGCTGGATCCAGATTAAGGCTTGTCTTATCCTGGAAACAATTCGCCTGTAACCCATCAGCAATTGATAAGGGGGCGAATCATGCTTTAAGGATAACGTATTTTATACGTGATTTAGCCTAATGAAATATTTTTTTATTTATTTATTTTTATATTTTTGATGTATCTAAATATCAATTCTTAACAATCTTAAAGTGTGATTCCATGGATATCGAAAGTGTTGCATCAGTCAAACTGATGAACCAGGATCCAATTCAATTGGACCGATTCGATGGTTCAAATTTCACTAGATTACAGGATAAACTGAAATTCCTGCTATCCGCTTTAAAGATCTTCTACATCCTGGACCCGACTCTTCAGCCTCTGCTTGACGCAAAGGACACTGACACTCAAGAACAGGTTGCTGCTAAGATCAAGCGATAAGAATATGAACTGCTATGTCGTGACCACATCCTCAATGCTCTCTCTGATCAATTATATGATCTGTACACGGGGACAGCGAAAGAAATTTGGAGTGTGCTTGAATAGAAATACAAAGCTAAAGAGGAAGGTACATAGAAATTTCTAATTGCCAGGTATTTTGACTTCACGATGGTAGACAATTTACCGCTACTTGCCCAAATGCAAGAACTACAGCTTATTGTAAATAAAATAAAATCCATAAAAATTGATCTTTCTGAATCGTTTCAAGTCGGAGCTATAATCACAAAATTGCTTCCGAGCTGGAAAGACTACAAAAAGAAACTACTGCATAAATCTGAAGAATTTACTCTAGAACAAATTCAAAAGTATCTTCGAATTGAAGAAGAATCCTGTAACCGTGACAAAAAGGATGACACTAATGGTGTATCCTCATCAAAGGTGAACGCAGTAGAACGACCATCCCAAAATAATTTTTATGAGAAAACTGATTCCCTTAAACCTAATAAAGATCAAGGAAAATTAAAAAAAAAACCCAAAGAAGAAAAGCGGCAAACTTAAGGGAGCTTGCTATGTCTGCGGCAAGACCGGACATTTCGCCCGAGTCTGTATGAACCAAAAAAATCCTAAAAAAGAAGCTAATGCAGTAGACAATGAAATCGTAACCATGGTCACAAAAGTGAACATAGTTCAGGAGAAAATTCTTGGTTGGTGGTATGATACAAGTGTCACAGTCCATGTATGCAATGATCGATCTGCCTTCAAAATCTATGAAAATGAAACCAATAGTCAAGAGGTTCAAATGAGAAATGAAGGACGGTCGAAGAATTACTTTTTACCTCTGAAAAGAAGGTAATCCTGTGTAAGACCCGTATCTTAGTCCGTACCGTTCCGTAGACTTCCGCGATCTTACTGGTCGAATTCCGACAACCTTCGACCCTTAATCAATATTTGCGCTCGACCTTGATTCATATGCCGTCAGCCTGTATCGACTCAACCCAAGACTATTACCATAGCGATCGCGCCATCGTTACGGTTCCAATGCAGCGACTCGCGTGCCGAGGCGATACCCTGGTCAAGAGATGCGGGCCAACGTTCAGTGCGAGAAAAATGTCACGCGTTGTAAAACTCAAGAGAATCTCTACGAGATGTCACATCAATCCCATTAATCAATCAAATCTTATCACATCACAGTCAAGTACACATCACCTTTCACCCATATCCAAGCAACCACAAAAGTTAAGAATCTCTTGACCAGGGTTCATGTATGCAATGATACAAGTGTCATAGTCCATGCATACAATGATCGATCTGCCTTCAAAACCTATGAAGATGAAACCAATGGTCAAGAGGTTCAAATGAGAAATGAAGGACGGTCGATGAATTGCTTTTTACCTTTGAAAAGAAGGTAATCCTGTGTAAGACCCGTATCTTAGTCCGTACCGTTCCATAAACTTTCGCGGTCTTACCAGTCAAATTTCGGCAACCTTCGACCCTTAATCGATATTTACGCGCGACCTTGATTCATATGCCGTCAGCCCGTATCGACTCAATCCAAGACTATTACCATAGCGATCGCACCATCGTTAGGGTTTCGATGCAGCGACTCTCGCGCCGAGGCGATACCCTAGTCAAGAGATGTGGGCCAATGTTCAGTGCGAGGAAAATGCCACGCGTTGCAAAACTCAAGAGAATCTCTACGAGATGTCACATCAATCCCATCAATCAATCAAATCTTATCACATCACAGTCAAGTACACATCACCTTTCACTCATATCCAAGCAACCACAAAAGTCAAAAATCTCTTACAAGCCCATGCTTTTCTTACACAAAAGGGCCATAAAAGTCAAAAAGGTGTCTTACACACCCATCACCACCACATCCATCACTCCATCACCCATCACTCTCTCTCCCTTTACAACTCTCTCTCATTTTCAAACCCTTTTCAAGCAACAAAGAAAAATCTCATACGTATGAGAATTCCTCCAAGTCTTCCAACTCCAAGTGTGGCCCACCTCTCCATCCCAAGATCTCCCATCCTAGCCATCCATTTCTCATCTCCTCCATTGGAATCAAAGCTAAGGAGCTAAGGAATCCATAGGAGCAAGAAGATCGAACGATGGGTGCTTGATAATGTTAGTTTTCATGTTTTTGAGATGGGCCAAGTGAGGCCAACCGATCAATGGTTTGGATCTTACTTGGGACCCTAAGTTGTGGCCGATGGACCACTTTGACCATCATGATGTTTATTTCATTACAATAGAAAGGTCATCTAGACCGTCCATATTGGTGGGGAAAAGATCTCCACCGTTGATTGTAGATTTTGGTGGTCCCACATGCTTTAGGGTTCACTTGATGTATGATCGGTTCAAGGGAGGGCCCATAGTGTCGGGGTCCCTCCATCACGCGCGTGTCCAACTCTCTATCTCTCTCTTTCCCTCTCTATTTCATTTTCTCTTATGAATCATGATATGATTGTGTGACCCGCTTGGATGGCCCCCACCATTAGGTATGCATTGACCCAAGCCATCTAAAAGTGGGGCCTACCTTATATGCATTATACCCACACCATCTATCATGTGGTGGCCCACCTAAGCAGGGCCCACCTAAATAAAAAATTATTATTATGAACGTCCAGCGTCTAGACGTTTGCTGGAGTGAAAACCCAAACATGAGCTTGGCTTTCCAAGCATTCGAGAAGGGCCGCCCATGTGAGCCCCACATTGATGTAAGAATACAATCTAGGCCGTTTATCCTCTTTCCCATATCATTTTAAGCGTTGAAACAAAGAATGAAGCTAATCCGCTCATTGGGCGGGCTATACTTTTCAAAGCAGTGGTTCTCACCGTTTATAAATCATTTAAAATTTTTCTTCATGCTAAAAATATCCAACATTAGACTTGACGGACTTGTCATAGCCTGTAGAAGCCTATGGACGGGGTGGATTTTCTTGTTGCGGGCCCCAGATGCCAAAAACTCCGGAAAAATGGGTTTCCAAGTTTTTTTAAAAAAACAATGCAGAGGCATTGCCTCTGCCTCTGACACCGCGCAGCAGCAGCAGCGGTCGGCCGGGCAGCACCCCACGGTTGCTACCGTGGGCCCCACTGTGAGGTTTATTTGTTATCCAACCTGTTCATGAGGTGGGCCACCCCCAGTGTGGGCCCCCTCCAAAAATGGGCTCCTTCCAATGCTAAGGTGGCCCACACTGTAGGAATTAGTGGGATTGAACCTCTACCATTGAAACCCATTTCTGAGACCACATAAGTTTTGGATCAATCTGAAAATTTTATTTTCCCTTCATCCAGGTCTGAGTAACCTTATGAACGGATTGGATGACAAGTAAACTTTACAGTGGGCCCCACATGGGACCCACAGTGATGTATGTGTTCTACACCCACCGTCTAGGCGAACGATGGTACCCACCGTGATATATGTGTTCTGCATCCACATATATCACTGGCATGCGTGTTATATGTGTTCTGCATCCACATATATGTGTTCTGCATCTACATATGTGTTCTGCATATATTGTGTTCTGCATATATGTGTATATGCATATATATGTGTTCTGCATATATGCATATATATATATATATATATATATATATATATATATATATATATATATATATATATATATATATATATATATATATATATATGCAGAACACACACACACACACGTGTGTGTGTGTGTGTGTGTGTGTGTTCTGCATATGTGTGTGTGTGTGTGTGTGTGTGTGTGTGTGTGTGTGTTCTGCATATATGTGTTCTGCATCCACATATATCACCGCTGGACGGTGGAGTCCACTGGGTGTGTGTGAACGTGTGCATGCGTGTATGTGTGTATACGTGTGGGGCCTCCCTTGATTCATGTGCATGTTCAGGCCGTCCAGGGCCTGGACGTTGCATTTTATTGATATAATATTAATATAGTATATTATATTATATCAATATATGATATAATATTATATATTATATTATAATATTATCTAATATCATAAAGTAGTTAAGAAAGGTGGGCCCTACCTGGGACCCACCTCTGCTATAGTAAAAGCTGCATTGGCAGCGGCTATATATTTTTAATATATTATATTATATACTCTGTATATATATATGAGAGTGTGGGCCCCTCATGTATTACCCACCTCTCTCTTTGAAAGCTTAAAAGCTGCACAACAGCAACTAGTTTTATAAATATATTATATATTTAGCAGCCATATTATGTGTTGTATCCACGCCTTTCAACCATTTGTGAGATTACTGTACGGCACAGGAAAAGAATGAGTCAGATCCTTAGCTCATGTGGACCCCATCGTGATACATGTGTTAAATCCAAACTGTCTATCCATTTTTAAAAGCTCATAACTTGAGGCTAAGATGAGCCAGATCCATAGTCCAAGTGGACCCCACCTTGGCCTGTTTTGAGGCCCATCATAACGTAGTTGTAGTAGTTCATTGGGGCCTACTTTGATGCGGATATAAGGCCCATGTCATGGGGCCATTTGATGTTTTAGGGGCCCATGGGATTAGGCCCATTTGATATATATAAGGCCCATGGGTCGAGAACCATTGTGATGCCTTCTAAGGCCCACGGGTTTTGACCCATTGCAATGCACAGGAGGCCCATCGGTCCATTGATGTGGTCCATTTGATGAGTAAAAGGCCCATATGACTTGGCCCATTTGATATATTTAAAGCCCAATGAGGTGTACCTAAGGTCTATTGCAATGTGTGATCCCAACCTGGTTTATATAATGATGTTTATTACGGGTTATGGCTTGGGAGCAATGATGGTTTGACGTCCACATTGCAAGTATAATGTTGGTTAAACGTCCGCATTACGACTCTCCCTAAGGCCCATTGATAGGCCCGTACTTGTTGGGTATAGGCCATGTAGACCCACCTGCGTTGTATGGATAATTCATTACTTTATTACATGTTTAGTATAGTTCCATGACTCATGATCATACGCATCATATGTATGCTTGATATGAGAGGTAACTGATCATAACATATGCCTTCGGCAGGTTGTTTATGGGCTCCCTATTAGGCGGTGTTGCCCGACATGAGCGCACGATAAGCGCAAAATTTGCTGCATGATTGGATAGTGTGATTCATGCATTTCGCATTGTATGATATGGTTATTGTACGCCCTAACGACATCGGGGTCGTAGCCTCCACAAACGCATCGTGGTTGGCAGGATTGGATACTAAAAATTTTATTCTACATGGAGTGCTATAGATATCCCTGGGTGAAAGTCCTTAAACCCTTATGGTACCAAGAGGTTGCTCCAACGTCTAGACCGAGTGGGTAGATGAGCGTTAAGTGCGGATTACCAGATGGTTGCACTCTCCACTGTGTCGTGGTCGGTTGGAAGGGGGTGCGGCCTTACTCGCCCGAGTGTAGGGGGCAATGCTAGGCTGAGTCTGACCAGCTCGAGGAATGGGTCCGCTATCGACGAGTCGATCCCGATATTTGTAGACGGATAGTGAAGTCTCTTCCACTTATCTTATTGCGCGCGATGAGGCGGTGATCTGGTTTAGAGTATACTAGACTCCGGTGATATCCCAGAGTTGAGCTGTATTGACATGTGGACTTAGATGATGATTGTATGCTTGAATTGCATCTTACATCGCATAGCCTTGGTACGACTCATGATATTTATGGATCCATCTGCATATTCCGCATTACTCTGATATTGCATGATCATATTACTACTTTGCCCACACACTTTCACCACCCTCTAAGCTTTCTATAAGCTTATGCACGACCGTTGTGTGCAGGTGACGTTGGGGCGCAGCAGCGCTGAGGCAGGAGTGCTTTGCAGATTATCTTGGAATTTTGTTAATCATCATTGTATTTCCCTTTATGCTCATTGTACTTGTAAAGTTTTTGATCATAGTGGAAATGTAATGGAATTTTTGGTTGTTGTTGTGGGTTATGCCTTGGTTATGCTTATTATGAATCAAACTGACATTGAAAATCCTCCTCATAGCATCCCAGGATCGGACCCTGGCGAATGGGCGCTGGGATCCGAGAATGGGGTTCTACGGAGGCTGTCGGCACCGAATTCGGTGAACTGGAATTTTGTGAGCCCGGTTTTCGAGTTTGGGGCGTGACATCCTGACCAACGTACTGCATGTCTCAAACATAAAGAGGAATCTTGTATCAGGGAATCTCTTAAGCAAACTTAGGATTAAGATTATGTTTGAATCAGGCAAGTTGATCTTGTCTAAGAATGGAAACTTTGTAGGTAAGGATTATGTTTGTAATGAGATGATCAAACTTTCTTTAAATGAAAAGAATTCTTCTATTTATATGATTGAGTTTGTAATGCTATGCATGGTAGACTGGCCCATATTGGCTACAATACCATAAAACTCATGGCTAAGAATGGTCTAATATCATACAATGATAATGACAAAGATAAATGTGAAGTATGCATACGGTCTAAAATAATCAAGAAGCCATTCTCTAGCGTTGAGAGATCATCTCAAATATTAGACCTAATGCATATTGACATATGTGAACTAAATGACGCTCTTACCCGTGGAGGTAAAAGATACTTTTATAACATTTATAGATGATTGTTCAAGATATGTGTATGTATATCTGTTAAAATCAAAAGAAGAAGCATTTAATGCATTCAAGATATATAAATCTGAAATAGAAAATTAATTAGACAAATATTAAAATCCTTCATAGTGATCGAGGAGGAGAATATTTCTCTAATGACTTTTCTAATTATTGTGAAGAACACAACATAATACATCAGTATATAACACCTTATACATCATAACCAAATGGTGTAACAAAGAGAAAAAATATGACATTAGTAGAAATGGTCAATTCAATACTAATACAAGCACAGTTTCCATTAAACCTATGAGGAGAAGCACTATTAGTTGTATGTTATATTTTAAACCAAATTCTATCTAAGAAAACCAAGACCTCTCCATATGAAATATGAAAAGGAAGAAAACTAAATATAGAATATCTTAGAGTGTGGGGGTGTCTTTCATACTGCATAACTCCAGAACCTAAAAGAACTAAGTTATGACCAAGAGCTATCAAGTGCGTCCTTGTAAGACATGCACAATATAGTAAGGCCTATAAACTTCTAGACTTAGACTCCAATGTAATCATGGAGTCTATAGATGTAGAGTTCTTTGAGAATTTTATATTCACGGAGAAAAAGAATATTGAGATTCAATCTCCTAATGAAACTATAAAAGAAACACAAATAGAAGAGAAAACTCTTAGTGAACCTTATAAGAGTCAAAGAGTAAGAGTAGAAATGAGTCTTGATCCTGATCAAATAGACTCTCAGCGACTCTCATTTCGTCTAGTTAAGGGTGATAGAGATAAAGTGATTAGGAAAATACCTATAGTTTAAACTATAAAAGATGAACCTAAAACTTTTAGTGAAGCTATGTATTCAAGAGACTCTGCTTTTTAGAAAGAAGTCATTAATGATGAAATGGATTCTATAATATTTAACCAAATATGAGAATTAGTAGATCCACCTTTAGGTTTTAAACATACAAGTTGTAAGTGAAAATTTAAGAAAAAATATCACACAAATGGTACATTTCAAATCTTTAAGGTAAGATTAGTTGCTAAGGGTTTTCGACAAAAAGAATAAATCGATTATTTTGACATCTATTCACCAGTAGCTCGAATAATATCGATTAGGATCTTATTCGCTCTAGCATCTATACATCATCTTCATATCCATCAAATGGACGTGAAGACAACATTCCTAAATGGTGATCTCAATGAGGAAGTTTATATAGAGTAATCAGAAGAGTTTGTTCTACCAGAAAATGAAAGAAAAGTATGTAGACTTGTTAAGTCTTTGTATGGATTAAAACAAGCACCAACACAGTGGCATGATAAATTTGATTCTAAAGTTCTGTCTTATGATTTTGAATATAATATTGCTGATAAATGTATATATTCAAAAGTATGTAATGATTATGTTGTAATCATATGCTTGTATGTAGATAATATGTTAATAATCAGTAATAAAATGGAAAGTGTAACTGAAATAAAAAAGTTTCTGTCTTCAGTTTTCAAAATGAAAGATCTTGGACAAGTGGATACAATATTAGGAATCAAAGTTGAAAAACATAGTGGGAGTTTTGCATTATACCAGTCTCATTATATTGAGAAAATAATAAATAAGTTTAATCACTTGAAAATTAAAGAAGCAAAGACCCCGTTTGATCCAAGTATCAAGTTAAAAGAAAACAGTGGAAGAGCAGTTGCATAACTAGAGTATGCTAGTACTATAGACAGTCTTATGTATGCAATGCAATGTACAAGACTGGATATAACATACGCTGTAAGTAAACTAAGTTTACAAATAATCCAAGTGTTGAATATTGAAAAGCAGTAAGTAAAATTCTAGGTTATCTTAAAGAAACTAAAGAACTATGGCTATTTTACTCAGATTTTCAGCAGTATTGGAAGGATATACCGATGCAAGTTGGATATCGAGTACAGGGGATAACAAGTCCACTACATGGTGGATATTCACCCTAGGAGGTGCAATTGTATCTTGGGGATCTAAGAAATAAACTTGCATAACACAGTCAACTATGGAATCTGAGTTTATACATTTGGTTGTTACAGGCAAATAAACTGAATGGTTAAGGAATCTTCTATTAAAAATCTCATTTTATGCGAAGCCTATATCGGCTGTTTCACTTCATTGTGATAGTGAAGCCACTCTAGCGAGAGCCTATAATGGTACCTATAATGGGAAGTCTAGACACATAAGTTTGAGACATTACCAGATAAGGTAATTGATTCAAGATAAAATTATTGCGATCTCATATGTGAAGTCAAGTAATAACTTTGCTGATCCTTTTACTAAACTTCTAAAGAGAGAGGTATCAAGGACAGCATCTAGAGAGATGGGGTTGAAACTCTTTACTCATAGTTTCACTAGTAAAAGAAACTCAACCCTAAGTTAGAAAATCTCCAAATATTGGATTTAATGGGTAACAACAATTCACTGATAAGTAAAAAGTTTCAGCACTAAATAAATTAATAGCCTCGTTCAGGATGATAGTGCTGACCGTTATAAAAGAGGGATGTGTATTAAACTCTTAACGAAGTCCAGTTAAACAGGACAAGTAATTTAAACAGAAACACTGGAAGGATTTCACCTATATGAACGTACAAGTGGTGCCGTTTCTCATGAGAATTAGACTTATCTCGGGATCGTTCATGAAACAGGATAAGCACATAGCCATTAAAAGTGCTAAGTGAGATTATAAAGGAACACGTAATGCAAGAGCTATTATGTGTGTGGTATTTTCGGTTATGTCATATAGAAATAACCGGTTCAATGCTACGTCAACCAAAAAGTTTGAGATAACTTTAAAATACTTACACTAAGGAAAGATTCAAATCGTAAGATATCTTTCTTATGCATAATAACTATTATTATTTTGGCAAAGTTTTCATTATTTTAAAAAATCAATAAGGGATTGTTGAAAATCAGTGGTTTTTTAAAATAATAAAATGAAAATTCAAATTTTTCAAAATTTCAGGAATTTCTCGCCAAAACGCTTTTTGAATTTTTTGAATTAAAAAGTGCGATGTGTGTGCTTTGTCTCACATCAAAAATGCAAAGAAGGGTTGTGTGGTTTATATGAGATGTTGTAAAGAGTATTCTTACTTGAAGTTTTTTTAGGACGTGAGGGCTCGGGCAAGGGCGAGGGCGTGGGCAGTGAGGCAGTGTGGCTGTAGTGGCGCTAGATGGCGCACTTTACACTTCTACGCGAACCGACGCGAGATGGTGCGATAGGTCTAATTTGTGCCTATGTGCAGTGGGGTCTGAAATAGTTTGAGTTTTATAGAAGACTGAGAACAGTTGGATCATAAATCTGAAACGTTCAGCAGTTTCTGAAAACGGCTCTCTGCCTTGAAAGCTAAACGATCCAAAAATGGACGGACCATAATGATCCAACGGTCAGATCTTTTGATCCGACGACCAAAAATGGCTATAGTTAATAATTAATGGTCAGAAACATAATCCAAACGTTCTAAACCATTGATAGTAGTCTAGAAACAGTCCACTACCTGATGCCTATATAAATTGGACAATTCTAGTCCGATTTCATCACCTCAACACACCATTTCTCCCGAAAAACAGATACAACACAATCCAAATCTCCCTTATAGAATATTTTGAAAATCTCGACCGTCTGAGTCTGCCAGAAGAGATCTGTTGCGTTACGATTGTTCCATAGTGGACCTATCGTGATTGCTGCATGTTGGATCCAAATTAAGGCTTGTCTTATCCTGAAAGCAATTCGCCTGTAACCCATCAGCAGTTCATAAAGGGGCGAATCATGCTTTAAGGAAAGCGTATTTTATACGTGATTCAGCCTAGTAAAATATTTTACTTTCGATTTATTTTTATATTTTCGGTGTATCCAAATATCAATTCCTAACATGAATCCCCACCATTAAAAAATGCATGGGTCAACTGAAACGTGTATTTAATAAGGTCATAAAAGCCTGAATGAAGAGACTAAATATATTCTTTGCGGGCCACCAAAAGTTTATAATAGTCATTTATTACTGTTTCTTGTATTATGGTCCACTTAAGATTTGGAATGCTTCATTTTTTATCATGCCCTAAAATGAGTTTTCACGGTGGGCCTCATAGTCAGGGATTCCACTCACCAATAGAGTTGTACACGAGTTAAGTTTAGCTCCGTTAGCTTGCTCAACTCGACTTGAAAAAGCTCGACTCACCTGTGCTCAAAATTGGATTTGAACCGAGTCCAGTTAGTTTTTGGAGCACGAAAAAATTCGAGCTTGCTCGAGCTCAACTCAACTTGGATCGAACCTCAACTCAAATCACCTCATGGACACGGTTATTTTGATGTTGACTTTGTTCGGCAAGTGTTTGGTGAAAAGACTCAACGAAATGTTATTTTGGATGCATACATTCTCCATGAGATCAATTAGCGGAGAGGAAGGAATGAATACTAAATAAATCACTATTAAAAACAAAAACTTTACATTATAAAATTATCCGCATATCTTGATTTTGATGATGCCCGCCCAATGTTTAATGAAAAACCATAAAACTATTGTTTTTGTTTCATATTTTGTGAAAACTTGATACACACCTTATGTGTTTGAGAAAATGTCACATTGGCTCGAACTCAACTTCAACTGGCCTAAACCGCCGACCAAAACGAGATGAGCTGGCGAGTCAGGATTGAGAACCGAGCCGAGTTGATATGGGATTAGCTAGTGACGAAGCGGAGTCGAGCTTGGGTCGAGTTGTGCCGAGCTTGACGTGGTTTAACTGGTGTACAGTCTAGACTGACCTGTGGATCCGCCAACTCGCACCCCTTTATATTAGTTACAAGTTGACACGTACTGTGCGTGTGACTTATGTGGAAAAGGTTGCGTGTTGAATTATCGAGGAGGAAAAAACTTAAATGCATGGCAGAGCATGAACATCCATACAAAATCACACAAACTTTGTACGTGTGGACTACCTTTACCCAAATCCAAACCGTTAAAATAGTGGGTCCCACTATATGGACCACAAATGAAATTTTCACTTAAACATTGCTACATATGCATGATTTCTATCCTAAAACTAGACAGGTTAAACGAAGAGGCAGCAAATTTAAATAAACTGGTATCCACCCCGATGTATGTATAATACTTTCGTGTGTACAGAAAATGGGTCCCGTGTATAATATTTTCGAGCTGCTGAAGGTGGGGCCCAGTTTGAAGATCATTGTGGGCAAAAATCAGGCGTAGGGATGGATCAGATGGGCCGTGGATTTCCTCAAACTACTTGTGTGGCCGACCCACAACCTTCGAGATGGAGCCCATCTTTTTTTGTAACGACATGTGGAGTCGATGAGCTCAATGAACACTTATGGTGTGTGCCACATATGCTTGAGAACATTCTTCTTTTACTAAAAAGAGGACAACATTGTTCAACATCCTTCTGGTGGGGGCTCCGATTTCACATTACACTCGTTTGTCACCTTGGATTTGATGGTGAGTGGGTGTATTTCAAATCCAAATATCTGTATTTTTGTGGTTCCATAACGAGCTAAATGGAGTATTAATATTTCATACATATATATATATATATATATATATATATATATATATATATATATATATATATATATATATATATGAAAAAGGTATTATGCGCTCGGCCTCACGATAAGCTCCCATGAGGTCGAGCTGTGTGGGCCCCACCGTGATGCATGTCAACCATCAACACTGTGAATTTGATGGGTACCCTTTAAATTATGGAATATCCAAAAATCAGCTGTATACGGAACTCAGGTGGGCCATACCATCTAAAATAATGTGAAACACCATTAAAACATATAAAATCACTTGGTGGGGCCCACCTGAGTTTTTAATGCTGCTGAAACTTGGTCTGAACCCTCATACAAATGGGACACACATAATGGATGGGTTGGATTTTCAAACCACATCTTTTGTGGGCCCCAAAAATGATTATGAATGTTTTAATGGTGCACGGCCCCTCTCCACTTCTATAAGTGGTGTGGCCCACAAAAGTCACGGAATGACTTGATTTTTGAGACCTAGGCCCATGATGGAATGGCACATCTGACTGATGGGGTAGATGTTCGAAAGGCATCACGGTGGGGTCCACACAGCTCGACCGCATGGGACGAAGCCATGAGCTCTAGCGTATTGTACCTTTTCACATATATATATATATATATATATATATATATATATAGCTCCAAACTTCCCATGAGGTAGAATTATGTGGGCCCCACAATGATGCGTGTTGAACATCTACCCCATCAGTCACATGCCCCATTCCATGGTGGGCCTAGGGCTTAAAAATTAAGGCAATCTGTGACTTGTGCGGGCCACACCATATACAAAAGTTGAAATGGGCTACCCTCCATTAAAACATTCATAATCCTTTGTTGGGCCCATCGAAATGTGGTTCACAAATCCAATTCATCCATTATGTGTGTCCCACTCAGTCTAACTCCACTTGGATGAGGGGTCAAACCAAATTTCATACGCATCCAAATTTCAGGTGGGCCCCACCAAGTGCTTTTATATGTTTTAGGTATGTCTTCACATGATTTTAAATGATATGGCTCACCTGAGTTTTGTATACAGCTGATTTTGGGGATGTCCCATAATTTGAAGGGGACTCATCAAATGCACGGTGTTGATATTCAACACACATCATAGTGGGGCCCACACAACTCGACCTCATGGAAAGTTCCCTGGAGCTCGACTGCATAGAACCTTTTTCACATGTGTGTGTGTGTGTGTGTTTTGATATATTAAGTATAACTCAAAAAAAAGAAGTAACTTATTTTTAAAGGTAGCAGAATCACACATTTAACTAAGGTAGAGTCACAAACGTAACTAAGGTATCACTAAGTTACTAATTCACGTGACATATGACACACAAATGATACTCAAAACAATTTAAGTATCGACTGCAACACTAGAATTATATTAATATAATTATATAAAACCTTTAAATGTTATATGAAGTTAAAAACATTGGTGAGTTGCTGGTTTATGATCTTTGCATATGCTTGGCAGCAAACTAGTTCGCACAAAATTCGTACGAACTTTTTGCAAACTCAACATACATGATGTGAGACCAAAATCTGAACGGTTCATGTGATGCAGCACCTCATGAAACCCCTAAGGCTCAACTCTTACATTGATCCAAGACTTTGGTAGGCCATGAAAAAAGAAAACAGTTTCCTCCTTTGTTTTGCATCTTCCTTTGCTATGGCCCACTAGACTTTTAGATCGGGGTAAAATTTGGTCCCTTAAGGTTTCATGGTATGCCGCATCACATGGACCATTCGGATTAGACACACATGACACTTGTGCGCACTTGCGTGTGCGCGCGCGTGTGTATATATGTGTGTGTGTGCGCGCATGCGCACCTTTTGACACGTGTCATGGGCACAGAATCTCAATGGCCCATGTGATGTGGCACCACATGTAACGCCCTGAATTTTACGAATGGGCACGTAATCCGAATAATCCATATGATGGGCATAAAATACAAACAGTCTTATTTCAGGTGTCACTTTTTGCCTTACGAAAGCATATTTCATTTGCATGATTACTTAATTATCATAAGCATTCACAAGAGCTAATTTAAATTTTGTATACTATCATGATCATGAGTATATACGAACAAAGATCCCAATATGTACATCCATACAACCAACATGTCATAGATAGGGTTGAAAATTGGGTAGGTTCAACCCGATCGACCCGACATTGGGTTGGGCTCAGTAAGATGTATGGAGTTTAGTCTCGGGTTTGGGTTTGTGGGTTTGGCCTATACAAACACAAACCCAAACCCGATGAAATTTTGCTCTGATTCAGGCTCGAGTTGAGGTCTTGGGTTGCCCGACCCAACCCGAACCCAATCAATATATAAGTTATTATACATTATAATTGAGTCGATCATCGACTCATTGGTCCACATCATTTCCAATGACTCAAGCCAACAAGATACGTTGGATTTCTCTCCCCCAAATAGATTATGTGCTCCACAACACAACTATTACTCTTGATTTCTCTCTCAAATAGATTGCATGCTCCACAATATGACTTTTAATGTGTGTGACTCTCTAGCCCCATAATGATTTGTATTTTAGATCCACATCATCCATTAATTTTTACAAATCATTATAGAATGTGACCGCAAAATTGAGGCACATTCACATCTCAAGTGGACCACACCATAAAAAGCAATAGGGATTGATCAAACTGCCATTGAAACTTTCTCTGGGCCAACCTTGAGGCTTATTTTCTATCTTACTTGTTCATAAGATTGCATATACTTGGAGGAAGTTAAAATACAAATATTAGCTTGATCAGAGCCTTCTATAGCTCTAAAAAAGTTTTCAACCGTAGCATCAATTCCTAATGTTTTCAGTGGTGTGGTCCACTATAGCTTTGGATCTATACCTTTTTAGTTCATTTCATAAAAATGATATGAAAAAATGGATGGACATTATGGATCTAAGAAATACATCATCACGAAGCCCGAGCAAATTTCACACCTCAATAAATTTCGTTGCTTGCTATGTAGTACATGGGAGTATATTAGGTGAGACCCCGGCCTCATCCAAGATTAGAGCTGGGCATCGGATTGAGTCGGATCGGATTGGGTCCAACTCGACTCGGTCCGGATTCTACATGGGCCAACTCGAACTCGATCCATGATCGAGTCCAGGTCATCTGACTCAGACCAATGCATGACCGAGTCTACATCATCTGACTTGGACCGACCCCATGACTGAGTCCAGGTCATCTGACTCGGACCGGCCTGAACACCTGCTGTTTTGAGCCAATCTGAGTCCGACTCGGTCATGAAAACCAACTCGGATCGGATTATGCAAAGTTTGGTCAGGATAACTCGCTTACTACTCATAACACACCATATATGTGTTCCTGATTCTGTTTTAGCTTTTATGGTTCTGAATCGGCGCACGCTATCTCAAGCCTCGACTGCCTAACGTGTCTCATCTACAGCTATAAACCAATCTCGATTCTTATTCACAGCCGTAAACCATTTTACCTTCCATGAATCAGGATTGCGGAAGCTTAATGCTACTCGTGGGAGTAGGATTTCGAATCGCGCTCCCGCCGATCGAGCACGAACGCGTGTGAGTTAAGGTGGCATACACGAGTGCGAAGTATTTTCTATATGTACGAGGCTATGCTACATACACATAGTATTTGGCTCAAATCCAAATAGACTGGAACATTGTGATCAAGGTCGATGGGTCATATGCTCGAAATCTGATTTAGTAAACAGTTGTGATTGAAGATTGTTTTTTGTTGAATTTGGACTGTTTACTAACTTTAATTTCACCGTCGATGCCCATCGATAAGGCCATCATGCGTTCCGTATCATTTTTGGACTACAATCTATTGATGGTGGTCACTGACATTTGGATGGCTTGGATATGAGGTTCACGCCATGTGTACCATGCTAGGAACTTAGCATGTATCTTAGTTGTAATGTCACTCAATGCACGCTACATCAGAGTCCTCAGGCATTCTGTGGCCCACCTGATTACCAAACCGTCTTGATTTTCAAGTCACGAGACGTCCGCCCAAATAGCGGCTCTGATCTCTCACACTTAATCACATGGGCACGTGTACAGAGAGTAATCTTGTTTGGATACTTGTGCGTGTAGCCAGATTACTGCTTGTACAACACTCATCTGACATGACATCCATCCATAAGCATGCGAATGTGTCTCCCGTGGCTACCGTGGATGCGGATTGCGTACTGAGTTACTTAGCTACGGGTCGGGTCTGGTCAGTTCGGTGGAGATCGTATCGGTTCGGGTACTCGGATTGGATCTACCCCTATTCAAACGCAACCTGAAAAACAATTGGATTTGGATTTTCACACTCAATCAGGCCTGATCTGGGCTGTCAGTTCTGTTCAGAATGGGTCTAATCAGGTCAGATTGGATCGGATCCACCAGATTGGGTCTGAAATGCCCATTCTACCCAAGATAGTGCAAACTTTACTGTGAGCCCACCTTAATATGTGTATTATGTATCCACTGTGTCTATTCGGTTTTTTAGTTCATTTTTTAGCATGATACTAATATTTAAGAAAAACCAATTATTAGGTGAACCATGCTCTAGAAAACAGTGGTGATTAAACACCCTACCATTAAAAAGCTTCTTAGGGCCCGGCTTAATGTTTCCATAGTTTTGAATAGTCATTTAATCTTTAATAAGTTCACATAATCCTAAATGAAGAGAAAAGAAACAAATATCAGCTTGATCTAAAACTTTTGTGGCCCATTGATGGTCAATCAATACTTTTCCCTATGGTATGGTCTACTTGAGAATTGGATTTGATTCATTTTTTTGATAATGCCCTAAAATGATATGAAAAAGTGGATGGATGTGGTGGATATATAATACTCATGTCAGGGTGGGCACCATGGTAAAAGCCACACATTTGATGGTGCAGCACATTCTAGGTCAAGAGAAGAAAACTAAAAGTGTTGACGCGTGGAACTTTTGTGGCCTATATCATGATATATGCATTCTATTCACGATGTCCATTCATTTTTTTCATACCACTTTAGGGAATGGGACAAAAAACGAGGCAGATCCAAGGCTTAAGTAGTCCGTATTACAAAAACAACATGTATTTGACACCGATTGTTGAAAACTTATCGAGGCCACAAAAGGCCTTGATTAAGCTGATATTTGTGTTTTCCCTTTGTCCAAGTCTGTGTGACCTTGTGAAGAATTTGCAAATAAACCTTACAGTGGACCTTAAGAAATTTTTAACGGTAGTCATTTAATCCATATTGTTTTTCGTAATGTGGTCCACTTGAGCTTGGATGTGGCTCATTTTTGAGCTCATGATCCATAACGATTTGCAAAAAATGATGGATGGTGTGGATCTAAAACATAAATGACTGTGGGCCCCAAGAAGTTCCACACACTAAAAGTTGTAGTGTGTAGCATGCAATCTATTTAGGAAAGAGAAATCCGAGCATCCAAGTGAGAGAGGGAGTCGGAGAGCCTACTGTCCATGCCCGGAGATATATATATATATATATATATATATATATATATATATATATATAGAGAGAGAGAGAGAGAGAGAGAGAGAGAGAGAGAGAGAGAGAGAGAGAGAGAGAGAGAGAGAGCATCTCACAAGGTATGTATCACTATCAATCTATCATTCCCTTTCCTTCTCTCTGCATCATACACATGTCAGTTTGATGATTTCAATGGTCCAACTGTTTGGGTTTTGCAGTTTGTCCAAGTACGGTCATGTTTTAATGTTCCAACCTAACTAACCTGATTGAGCCCGCTTGGGTTGGGTTTATAAGGTCCACAAATTCTCTAAATCTACCCACATTCCCTCTCTCTCTCTATCTATCTCTCTCATCTTCTCATTTATCTCCTTAGGGCGTGAAATTCGTATGGAAGCAAATGGTTGTCCTTAATGTCCTCTTTATAGCACTAGAAATGATGCAAATGACCTTAGTGGCCAAGGATTTTGTGAATTAACCCTAAGGGAATTTAATTCATACTATTGGGGCCCATCAAAAGGTGTAGGGGTCAATTTACACCACAGAGTAAGTGACGTTAGTAAGGATCTACGCAAGGATGTGATCGCTTTGACATCTGGATGTGTCAATCAATGGGTAAGGTCATAATTCAATTCAATCAGTCACCGATAGTTGATCAAAGCTGCATCTATATGAATATGTGCGAGGTAATATCCTAAGCAGGTGTCTTAAGTTTGATCATGATCTAACAGTACGTAAGCAACAACTTAGTCTGAGAGTGAAAAAAATATTTGTAACTCAAGTTCGTATGAATATCTATGGGCACTTGTGCGCTCCAAGCACTCACCTTGAGGGTTTAAGTTAAGCGAACTCTAGAGGGAGCCTTGGCTAAATATTCGTGATGGATATCAAGCCTGGTGAGATAAATGTCTTCTCATAGTTTCAAGTTTAATGGATTATGTATAAGCAGTTTAGAGGTAGTTCAAGTATCAAGGGCATTTTTAAAAAAAAAAAAAAAATTTTTACACACGCACACACACCCCACACACTCACGTTGGTGGAATTTCACTACCTATGGGTACTCAATCCCTTGACCAGGAGTTGAAACTCCTGAGAGTCTACCACTTGGGCAAGAGTAACGACCCACCTATCAAGGGCATTTATCGAATGGGTCAAACCACAAAACTACTTGTAGGTGATGATTAGTGTTCATATTAGCTAGGTTCACGACGACACCCCACTCGTGATTAGTGAAAATGGGCATTGGGTCTTAATCTCTTTAACTCTAGTTGTCCTAAGATAATTAGGGCATCCTTTTGAGAATGTACGGCTTTTGACAGTGACACTCGTGGACGTACTTGGGTTTAGTATAAAATTTTATAAGATGTTACATCACATGTAGCCAGCGTGCTTTTCATCGGCTCTAGATTGGATACCTAACCATTGTGCTCAGTATGATCTACACAGACCTATCTAGGCTATGTGGGACCACACCATAAGGGATAGTGACATCGGCTTTGTCCATCATTTGCTTGAATTCATGCTAGTAAGTGAGCCTAAAAGTCAAGCCCATCACCAAAACTCAAGTGGGCCACACCACGAGGGATGGTGAGAGTGGGAAACAATTGTTCCAAACTCATTTCCGTCAATGGCATGTGAGCCAATTAAATCCTGTCATGTCACTTCTCGCTACCCGGTTTAGAAAGGGACAAGGACACAACTTCCGGTAGGCCACAGAAGTTTTGGATCAAGCTGATATTTGTGTGGTCTTTATAACCTTAATCTGCGCTAGATGGCAAATAAACATTCTTGTTGCCCCAGAAAGTTGTTAATGATGGGATTAAATCACCATTATTTCCTATGATACGGTGCATCCAAGATTTAGATATGCTTTGTTTTTGGGACCATGGCTTAAAATGAGCTGTCAAAATGGATAAACGGGGTAAATGTAAGGCACATACATTATAGTGGCCCTACAGTTAGTGATCTACATCCACCCAAACTGGGTCCACCAACATTGCCCGTGGCATGGCCCACATGAGCTTTGGATCCGTCTGATTTTTGGGCTCACTGGCCCTAACATGAGCAAGGTCAAAATAATAGACGGAGCAGATGTCAAATCCCTACAAATGCATGTATGTGTTGTACCCACACCACACCTTCCGGAAACGGATTGGCTACTCCCCTGCCATCAGCCAATGGCTGGTGGTCAGTGCTTTGGGGGCCTCACCATGATGTATGTATTTCATCCATGCTGTCTATCTATTTTTCTAGATCATTTTAGGGTATGACACAAAAAATGAGATATATCGTAGTCTTATGTGGACCACATTACAGGAAACATTGTTGAATGAATGTAGACGATTAAAAACTTTTTGAGGGTCATAAAAGTTTTGGATCAAGCTGATCTTTGTTTTTTACCTTAATCTAGGTCTGTATAACCTAATCAACAGATTGGATGTCAAATAAACAGTACAGTGGGCCTTAGGAGAATTTTAATGGTGGATATCCAATCGCTATTGTTTTCCTGTGGTGTGGTCCACCTGAGATTTCTATCACTCTCATGTTTGAAATTGAAATATAAAATGATCTGTTAAAATGGATAAACGGCATGGATGAAACAAATACATCATGGTGGGGCCCACAGAGCACCGACCACCAGCCACCGGGCTAGTGGCAGGGGGAGTAGCCAATCCGTTTCCACACCTTCCATCCATTGGGAGAGATCATTTTGGGCATGAGCCAAGAATGAGGTATATCCAAAGCTCAAGTCAACCGCACACAAAAAGATAAAAAAAAGTAGGGACACTGACACCCTCTATTGAATCCTTCTAAAGCCCACTATGATATTTATTGGAGATCCAAACAATTCATAGGTTCACAAGGATATAAAAGAAGGAAAAATCATAAATATTAATTTGATCCAAAACTCCGTGGCTCATAAGAAGTTTTTAATGGTAGGCATTCAGCTCCCATTGTTTTCTATGGTGAGGTCCACTCTACTAGAAAATAAGCAAATCTAAAGCTCAAGTGGACCCATACATAAAATAGTGGGGATCCTTACTCTTGCTCGGGTGGTAGACTCTCAAGAGTTTCAACACGCGGTTAAGAGTTCGAGTATCCATAGGTGGTGAAATCTCACTAGTGTGTGCGTGCGCGTGTGTGTGTAAAAAATAGCAGGACAATAACAACCACCATTGAAACCTTCATACGACCCACTATGGTTTTTATTTGAGATCCATTCTATTCATAAGTTCACACAAACATGGACAAGGAAAACACAAATATCAACTTAGATAGAAAACTTTTATAGCCCTCATGGCAAGCATTTAATCCCAACTTTTTTATAAGTCGGATTGCTTTGAGTTTTGGATCTGCCTCATTGTTTGGCTTGTACCTTAAAATAATATCTCCAAATAAATAAATGATGTAGATACAACACATACATTATACCAGAGGTTGACAGAACTTGGTGACATCACTTCAGTAGGGAGATAGTAAAGCTGTCGGTAGGACATGAATTAGCCACCGCAAGATTGAGCATCGGGCAACTCAAGTGACATTACCAAGTTATGTGAGCTCATTATGATGTATATGTTGTATTTATACCATCCATTCATTTGGAGAGATCCTTTTATAGCATGAGCCAAAGGATAAAGAGATCCAAACCTCCGGTGGGCCCACCACATAAAATAGAGGAGAGTGACGCCCACTTTTGAAACCTTCCTAAGGTCCATCATGATGTTTATTTGAAATCTAATATATTCATAAGTTAACAAAGGCATGATTGAAGGAAAAATACAAATATAACTGGAATGAAAACTTCCGTGGCCCTAGAAGTTTTTAATGGCAGGCATTCAATCTCCACTGCTTTCCGTGGTGGGTCCACTCCAGCTTTGGCTCTGGCTCATTTTTTCACTTGAGCCCTAAAGTAATCTCTCCAAATGGATGGGTGGTGTGGATATGATACAAAAATTATGTTGGGACCCCTATAACCATGTGACGTGACTTAAGGGGCAGTAGCGAGTCTCGCTGCTTACCCAGTAACCAGCTAACCGCGTTGTTGTCCATAGCTAAATCGCGTGCCTTAACAATAAAACTGTACTGATTTCTAGAAATGCTCCAGCTCCACTATAACTAGAGGTAGCCCCATTGTAAGGTGTACTCAAAGCTTGACTCGGTAGGCCACTAGTTGATTCCAGCTTGAACTTGGCTCGGCTCAGCTCAATTCTTGAGCTTAACTACCTAGCTAGGTCCAATTTGATCAGCAGTTCGGGCCAGTTCAAGCTGAGTTTAAGTTTAAAATTGAGCCTTTATAACATTTTCCCAAACACATATAGAGTACACTTTCGAATTCTCACTAAATGTAAAATAGCAATATCAGTTTATATGTATTTCATTAAACACTTAGTAGACAACATAAAAATCAAGATATAAGGATATTTGTTTCATATTCATACCTTCCTCACAATCAACTGACAATTCATTGAGTTAGTTAAGTCATTTTATCAAACACTTATTGAGCAACATTGATATTAAAATAACCAAGTAACTAAACTGGTTCCATTCCAGTCAAGTTGACCTTGGGCAAGCTCAAACTCGCTCGAACTCAATTTCAAACCTAGTCGCATCTGAGCTTTTTCAAATTGTGGCGAGCGAGCTAACCAAGCTAACTCAGTTTTTGTACAAATCTAACTGTAACTGGATCCTTACTGTTGCTCCGTGGTAGACTCACCCAGTCAAGGTATCGGCGTTAGTGTGTAGGGGTTTGCGTGCGTGTGTTTATAATAATAATAATAATAATAATTTTTTATTATTTTGTTTTTCAAAAAAGCTCTAACTATAACGTCTCCCGTGCAATCGGACCCATGTGAGTTCTTATACGTTGGAGCTACGTGTGTCCTACCGTGATATGTGCATGGCATCCAAACCGTTAATCTTGTGCATCATGATCACATGTATATTCTGGAAATCCGGCCGCTCTAAAAATCAGGTGGGCCAAGCCACAGGGACAGTTGTAAAATCAAGCCTAAAATCCCTAAATTCATCCGGTATGGCCCACTCGAGTATGAAATCAGCTGATTTTTGAGCTATCACTTCATCCTTGAAGGGCTCTTCGGATAATGCCTCTGATGGCATGTACACATCACGTTGGGCTCACAGACAATCTGGAAGCTTCTACCGTGGGCCCATCTGCTTCACATGCTCTCATTGTTCTCTGTGTCGTGGCCCACATAAAGGGCGCATCCGATGGACGGTCTGGATGGCACAGAAAAACCATTGTGGGCCCCATATGGCGTGAACGTATGTGAATTATATGGTCATTCCCGAAAATCAAAGGCCAGGTAACCCACTTCATGCTGCTATGAGTTGCATCTAGGTACACGGAATACAGTCCAACTGATTAAATTTGGACCGTCCATCTTACCAACCATACAACCATAAAAAATATAGCATCAATTGGAAGATCCTAATCATCTTAGAATATAAAATGGATGGTCTAGATCACTTCTAAGAACTGAGTCCACTGATTTGTTTGATCCATCCATATCCATATGGTGGGCCTCAAATTGGACTGATTAAAGTTCTAAAAAACTAATCTGAACCATCCGATCAGTGTACCTTCCGATCTATTTACTAAAAGGTGCACGATGGACCCAATGGATGGCCTAGATCGATTAAATAGTCATTCCACGTGGCCAGATGCAATTGGAAACACTACCACACATTATATTCGAAGGAAAAAAAAAAAAAAGGTCCAGCCATTGTTCTACATTCCATTGACACAAGTAGAGGTGTACGCTGACCGCGGTTAGCTCACCCAACTCAACTCGAAAAAGCTCAACTCGACTTGGTTTGAAGCGAGCCGAGTCAAGATGATTTTTTGAACTCAAAAATGAGTTCAAGCCATGTTCAAGCTGGCACTAGCACAACTCAACTCGACTCGAATCAGTTCAGTAATTCAGTTACTTTGATATTGATGTTGCTTACCAAGTATTTGATGAAATGACTTAAAGAAGTGTGACCAGTGATTAGGAAGGTACATATATGAAATTAACATCTTTTTTTTTTTTTTGACTTTTATGTTACGTAGAAAGTGTCTGATAAAATACCCATCAAACCATTGTTGTTGTCTCAAATACAGTAAAATTTTGAAAGTGCAATCCATATGTTTGTAAAAATACTACAATTGCAAACTCGGCTGAATCTTTACTCAAATTAGTCTGAGGTGCTGACCAAATTGAGCCAAGTTGGATAGGCTCGAGGACCAAGCCAAGCTGAGTTCAAGCTGAGGTCAGCTAGTGGCTGATCCGAGTCAAGCTGAGGCCAGCTTGACTCAGTTCAACTCAATGCACACCCTTAGACACAAGCCTTCCAATCAACATCTGGGGCCCGCCAAACATGGTGATTTTCATTGCAAGTGCAATCAGTTGTAGGGCCCACCGTATAAACGATTTGGATCTCATACACATGTATCACATGTATGATAGAGCTATGCAGGGATAAGAAAGAGTTCTGCTGCCTGGGCCCAAAGGGCCTGACCCATTCAATGGGCTGTTGGGCTAGGCCCGTACAATTTCTGAGGGAGTGCTTGCGTGTGAGATGGGGTCCACACGGGATCGGATTTAGTGGTTACCCTTGCCATAGGACTCACCTTGATGATGTTTTGTATATCCATGCGGTCCATCTGTTTCTCCAGCACATTTTAGAACTTGGTCCCAAAAATCAAGCAGATTCGAATATCAGCGGGACCACACCATAGGAAAAAGTGGTGTTTGAGTGTCTCACTGTTAAAAATTCCAAAGAGCTCATCTTAAGGTTTTACTGAAATTTATTTGCCATCCAACCTGTTGATAATGTCAAGAAGATATGGATGAAGGGAAATAAAAAGATCAGCTTCATCCGAAACTTTTGTGACCCAAAAAAAGTCTTAAACGGTCATTCATCACTTTTTCTAGTAGTGTGGTCCACTAAGATTTGGATCTTCTTAATATTTGATATCACGCACTAAAATGATATTTTAAAACATATGAATGGCATGGATATACAAAAAATACATCAAGGTGGGTGTTACCCGGGTAACAGCTAATCCGCTCTTGGTCCACTGGATGTGTCACCTGGAGAGTTGGTGGGGCCCACATGGTGACAGATCTTGTTCTTGGCCATTTCTGGCCCTGGGATTCCTCTGGAGTAGGCCTGGCAATGGTGGCCAAAGGACTGGATTTTGAACTGATCGGGCCAGCATTTTGGGCCGGTCCTATTTAAAATTTTGATTTTGGTGGGCCAGGCCCGGCCTATTGCCATCCTTCATCCGGAGGAATAAATAGATTTTTTGAAAATATCCTGAGAAATTCAGAGGCCGAGAAATTGCTGAGAACGAGAATTTGTCACTAGGGTTACAGTGATCGGTGCGGAAAAGTGTACCATACCTTTTTAGTTTTCAGTGGGGATTGAACGTCCACTGCTGAAACATTTGTAGGACCACAGATTTTTTGGATCAGGCTAATACTTTTGTGTTTTTAGTTCATCTCAGTGGGAATGACCTTATGAACGGTTTGGATCTCATATAAATATCACGGTGGACCCATAGAAGTTCCAACCGTTACCATTTCCCTCCCCACTTTTTCCTATCACGTGGCCCACTTGAGTTTTAGATCTTTCTCATTTTTGGACTCATGTTCTAAAAGGATCTGGAAAAACGGATGGACGGTGTGGATTTCTCACAAATATCAAAGTGGGCCCACCTAGCCCCTCGTTGCTCTGTGTTATGGCACGTTCTACTGTCAAGGCCCATGTACAAATGTTTGAGTACATTCATTCAGTCGGGACCCACGGTGGTTGGACCTGGAACGAAGAGTTCTCCGATCTTGTAATCCTAGCCATCCATAGTTGGAACGATTTCAACCCTTTGTTTGAAGATCATGCAATTCTTTCTGATGATAGGCCCACCTCATTAATACTGGCCACTCATTCTCTGTGAAGGCCCTTACGGCAGCAAAAACACGCTTCGTGAAAGCTGCATGATTCCATACACGTGGGGCTGTGGGTCGACGATCCAAACCGTCAATTTGATGAGATGAATGGTTAGTAGGGTCCCCTAAAAATGTTCAAGATTTGAAGACCACAACACAACTATTGATGAAGGGCCCACGACAGGATGATCAGGTAGATTTTCCATATTGCCCAAAGTGCTGAAAAATTCTAACCTGGGTGATTTGCTGCTTGTCAGCTATCCAAGGTGAGGCCCACCATTTCAACGGTTTGGATCAATGAAATACATCCCTGCATGCCCAAAATCATGCGGCTCAAATCATGCGGCTCAAGGACGTGTTAATCTCAACATGTTGCACCGATTTTTCTAACAATATATACTATTATTATGCTCAACAACACATCGACAATAAACACATAATGATATGCATAATTAGTAAGTAAATATTATTCTTATTTTATTTAAATAGTAGATTGGCAAAATTACAATACCTCAATTATATTTAAAGTCACCAAACAAATTCACATAACTTGTGGTGGTAGGTAGCAGCTCTTTACCAATGTTCCTTGATAATATTTTGGATTTGTCACCCATAAGTCTAACTTATAACTTAATCAAATTGATAGTAGATCTCATTACCAAAAGACATTCATAATTAGGATGAATATCGTCACCTAAGCCTCAAATGTGGAGAAGACATGCCACCCAAACCATTAACAATGTGATAAGATCGTGACATTTATTGATACTCGGTGGTTATTATGAGGAGGCTCGTCACCCAATGTTTTACAAACATGGCGGGCTTGTCACCCAATATTTTGCTAATATGGCAGGTATGTCACCACAGCGTAGGCCGACAGCTCGGATACGGTATTCTTTACTACCATATCCGACCCTCAAGTCTTATCAAATCGTAGTGTGCTAAAGGTTATGAATGGACTCCATTAATTAGTAACAGTGTATCCTGACTTCTTTATTGTGTCGTACAGCCATCAAACATAAAGTCAATCAAGTTAGGCATTAGACTAATCTAACTAAACAGGAAAAAACCCTAGACTAGATGGCATTGGGCGCAAAGCATCTATGTAGTTCCGACTACTGTCGTTCACCCATGTTCCACCTCTGTTGATAAAATAAATCGCAAATAGCCAAATGCGGCAACCATCCATTGCTTCGATGATTGGTAAGGCTCGATCCATTATAATAACAATATAGCTTACCATATATTCAAAAATATTCACATCAATATCATTTTATCATGATAAGGTATGTCAATTCAATGTATATGCGAATCAACGCAATCCAAAGTATGTCGACGCAATTCTACATATATCAACGATTTCAACTCATTACCCCACTAGGGTACAACAACATGACACAAGTACCACCATCACAATCAAATGTATGTCAACACAAAGTAAATACGCGTCAATAACTCAATTCACACGACTTAACCGAGTTCTAAGAATAGAAAACTCATACTAATCAATTATTTCATCAAACGGGTTAAATACCAATGACGATAGCATTAAGGTTAGCAACAATAAAGTAAATACAACATGAATATCGTATAGATTCATAAACTACAACGAAAATCCTTAACTAATACTCTGAAGGGTTGATAAATGAAAACTTAGAAAAATAGTCGCGCCTTAGAGGGGGTTATGTATTTAATTGCACTTAGGATTAATGTCCTCAAGGGAAAACTCCAAATCTCAAACCACGATAAAGAAAACACCATTAATATGTAAAAATCTACATTAAATTATTTAATTGAAGAGTAAGGTGTAATTCTTACCTACGATTATTGGTAGGGGTGAATTTGATAGAAAAGAAGCTTCAATCTCCTCCACTCCCACTCTCACTCTTCCTCCCCCCCCCCCCCCCCCCCCCCCCCCACACACACACACACACACACATTCTCTCTTTCTCTCTCACACTTAAGCTAAGACATGAAATTCGTATGGAATAGAGGGTTGCTCAAATCAAGGCTTATATTGTACCAGGTGTGATGTAAATGACCCTAATGGCTTGGTATTTGATATATCAACCCATGGGAGATTGTTTTTAGCTATTGGGATCCACTAGAGTGTGTACGGGTCAATATGTTGTTGGGATTTGAACTGCAGAATCACACAGATATGGATCGAGTATAACAATCCAAGAGCACCAAGCAAACAAAAAAGAAACACAAAGACTTAACGTATAAAACCCTTGTGGGAAAAAACTACGGCACAAAACGATAGAAAATTCCATTATGAAAGCACAGATTACAACCATGGACTTACCCGGCTTGAGCAATCCTTAAACCTCTCATTTTCTCCACCTCTTAAAACCCTATAACTCTTTTAAAAATACTTAGAACCTCTTATAATACCCTGGAATACCTCCTAGTTCTGTATATAACCCTATTTATAACTTTAGAAACAAATAGAAGCGGAATAAGAAATAAAAATCGCAGAATTTGTGTTTCCGCAAACGAATCTGCGTAAACCTTCGATGACATCGAGCTATCTTCGATGTCATCGAAGAATGACAAAAGTATCCAGCGACTAAACATAGATTTTGCGAAAATCCTCGATTGCTCAACCTAGCTTCGATGGCATCCAACATGTCTTCGATGTCATCGAACACTCCTTGATGTCATCGACAAATGACACCAATATGTCCAGCAGCCAACAGAGAAAGTTTGAATAATACTCAATGGATTGAACACTGTTTGATGTCATCGAAGGTGATATCGAACAGTCAGTCGCATCGACAGACTCTGTATATGTCTAGATTTAAGACATCAAATACAACATATGTGTTGTTAGATAATTGACCCTAGTAATGATCTGCGTATAGATACAATCGGCTCACTATTTGGATGTGTTGATCGATAAGTATGATTAGAAGTTAGTACGACGGTTACCAATTATTGATTAGGGTTGCGGCTATAAGGATATGTGCAGGGTATTAACTTAAATTGGTGCCTTAAATTTGATCACGATCTAATTTGTCTAAAAGATACAACTTTGGCAAAGATTGGATGTGGATATGGATAATTAACTTAAGTTTCTGATAGATTTTAAAGGTATTCATACATCTCATGTGCTAATTTACTAGCTTAAGTTAAACAATTCGAGGCATGATCTTGGATCGATGTGCAGCGATGGGCGTCAAGCCTGCTAAGACAAGCGTCTTTTTATAATTTTGGATTTAATGGCCCACAAATGAACAATTTATAGTTTATTCGAATAATCGAGTCATTTATAGAATTAATAGGGTAACGAGAATTCTTGTGCGCGATTATTAAAATTTGTATTAGCTAAGTTCATAGTAAGGCTTATTCACAATTAGTAGAAATAGCGATTTGCCCATAATCATATTAAATCACTGATTTCTGTCTAAAAGAGTGACTACATCAATCCGATTTAGGTATGTGGGATAGTCAATATCTAAACCATTCGTTATTTTAACTTTAGTTATGACTTTATTGATTAGTCAGTAATAGATCAGCTAGATTTGGGCCCTAGATGAATACGTCACAAGGTTACATCCAAGATTTTGGTGATCGGGCATATCCATTAGCTTCCTACGGTTAATTAATTGAATTTGTGCAATTCTTTACTGGTAACACTCGCGTATAAGCTAACATCAGATGTTAAAGGATAGTGAGTGACAAAATAAACTAACTCTAATGAAAATTTTTTAAGAATTTTTAAAATCCAAAATAACGAAAATCTAAAATGTTACAGACTCACTGTAATGTTTATTTGTCATCCAACCTGTTGATTAGGTTACACAAATATCAACTTAATCAAAAAGTTTTGTGGCCCCTAAGAAATATTCAAACGGTGAGTGTTCAATCACCTCTCTTTCCTATGGTGTGGTCTATGTAAGATTTGGATCTACCTCACTTTTTAAATTATAACATAAAATAGTAGAAAATTGGATGGATGGCATGGGTAGGACACACATCATGTTGCTGCCCACAAAGTAATGTCAGTAGCCACCTCGCTACTGACGTTGTCGGTAAGCAATACGGGTTTAAAAATTAGGCATATTCACTCGTCCGTTGGGCATATCGTCGATCACGAATTAATGCCAACGTTGTGGCCTACATGATGAGTGGATCGACCAATTTCTCTCCAAGTGTTTTCATGGTGGGCCCACATTTTACATGGCTTGGATGCCCTACACATATGATATGGTGGTATGAAAAGCTTTGCAGCATGTAAGATTAGCCCTTGTGGGAGGGCCATGGTCTAATAATTATATCGATTATATGATCCAACCTATTCAATTAATATAAGGAACTATCTTATTGTCTTTTTTTAAAAGTGCAACCCATGCATGTGGCCATGGGTAGGATTGAGATCACTTCAAAAAAACTTATTATTGATCGGACGATTTATGTAGTGCCACCTTGGTTTCCAATCAGGGTCTCATCATGCAAGGTCACATCGGGTGGAGAGCTCATATGCTTGTTCATGTAACATGTGTATGGTGAAAAATTCTCATATCCAGAGCATAGCCGCACAGATTTCCCCAATGTCTAAGTCTGTATAAGTCACACAGCAAGTGAGATGCATGAATGAAAATCAACTCAAATTAACTTCAATAATTAGTGGGCCCCACCATAATGCTTAAATGAAATCTACCTAATCACCAGGTGTGGTACCTCATTTTGGCATTAGGGTTCAAAAACCAACGTGATCCATGATTCATGTGGGCCACCTTTGATTCTTTTAAGGCTCATTATGATGATTATATGAAATTCACTCCAACCATTAGATACCAAGTTAAAATTTAGACATCAAATGAAAAATAAGCCCATCGTGTCGGGTGGACTATATTAATGGAAACATTTTGAATGGTTAGTGTTATGGAAAAAATTGAATAGACCAATCATATGGGACATATGGTAAGGAACCAACATATACGACCCCTCGAACTATTGATGTGTCTACCCTTAGAAAAGCTGAGCTTAGGAAGGACACGCGATGATCAAGCCAAACCAGTTAACCAAGATTAGTAGTGAGATTCATCGGCCAACATCAACCTCAAATATCAACATTGACCTTGGATATCAACCTTGACCTTGGATACCGACATTGAGCTCAGATATCGACCTTGAACTCGGATACCGACCTCGATCACGGGATATAAATATCCAGAGAGAATATCGCGTCGTATATGAGCATGATCGACCTAGTGAGATCCTAACAAAAAATCACGTCAAACGAGGCAAAATCGAAGATACTTTTGATAGTATATTGCAACTCCAATATGGACCCCTCCAACTTATTTAGAAAATCCATTCAGATATGCAGGAATCCTTTAAATACACCGTCCCGCTTTAGGGGAGAGGTACGCACATAAATCCTGACTCTAATTACACCTACTTTAGGTTCATTTACTTGACTTAGGCATTGGAGGGTCCCTGGCCATAACCGGTGCTCCCAATGTCCCTCATTTTTTCATTAAAGTACATGTATCCAATGACCTATAAGAGGAGCTATGAGATTAATTTGATTCAAGCGATAATAGTTTGGCATCATTTGTAGGAAATGACAACAAAACCATTAAATGTTTTCTTCGACATCAGCGAGCCTGACCACCATTCTGCTTCCCCCATCTAACATGACAAAGGGAAAGAGAAGAGCATTGGCTGCTACCGCTGAGCCAGTCTGAGAAGACCAGCCTGAGAACCCTTAAGCTTCACAATCAGGCACCTAACCTGACTCTCCTTCCTCGATGATCGCACAAAGATCCCGAAATATGGGAAGTCGGCTTGCCTTCTTGGAGAATCAGGTCAAAGCTCTAACTGGCAACACCGATTGCATCATGAGAATATTAGAGAGACAACACCCTCTCTTCGATGACTAAAATATAGAATCGGGGGCAGTGACCGAACAATCTCGTCCTCCGCTTGTACCTCCTAAATCATATGTAATAAAAGATCAACAAGTGATTGTTTGCCTCTAAGTGCAGAGGTTCATAAGTAATATCCTGTGAATATAGGGTCAATCCCACAGGGAGATGAATTACGAGAAGGAGAAAGTCAAATGCAAAACAAAGTGATAAAAACTAAATTGATGATTTGATTTTAGGAGTTTTGAATGGATGTAATTCAACTGAATTAAAACAATACCCATGCTTCAAAGTTCCACATATAGGTTAATATTCTAAAATCATGATGACTTGGATAACACAACTAGGATCCAAGAACTATGGTCGGCCTAATCGAAAAATAAAATAGCTTAAATATTTTAATAAATGATATAAAAGATTAAAAAAATATGAATTTGCACCATTAATATATAGTCTCAAGCGTCAGTGATTTTAAGAATTCAATATCAATGAGATACTGAAAATCAAATAAATATAACAGGTTGAGAACCTCTCCTATTTAGGAAATCTAATTAATCTAGTGTAAGCCTATCCATCAATGTGGATCTTATATGATGAAAACATATGGATCTCACAAGAGGATAAAAAACAAAACCTAAATAACAGATAAAATGCATATACTATTCTTCTTATCATTGAAACAATCAATCATCATAACTTAAAAAATTATTAAACCCATGTACTTCCTTTCTAGCTTAGGCTAGAAGAAACTTAGAAAAAACATAATTAGAATAGAGAAAGAAACCAACAAAAAAGAAATAAATGCAAATAGAAAAGATTTAAAAGGAAAAAATAACTTAAAAAATTAAAAACCCTTTAAAAACCTTAAATATTGCTCTTGAATACTTTTAATGATCCTTAGGAATACCCTAAGAAGCCCTATTTATAAGTGGAGAACTTCAATTTTTGTACAAAGTTGAAAAACTCTATACACCACCTCAAATTTACACAGTTTTTCAAAATAGACTTCTTGCTGCACAGTTTGTTTAAAATAAATTTCACTCTGCGCAGTTTCTCAAAATATACTTCAGAGCTTTAGAATACACTTTTCAGGACTATTTCAAGATTCTTCAATTCAAATCTTTGATTTTTTTCATTCATCACTTGGTTTTCTTGGATATTTGGCCTACAAATTCTTCAATTTTGGTCTCCTAAGATCTATCCCTTGCTTTAATGATTCTTGAGCATCAAATTTATGCTTTTGGCACCCATTTTCAATCCAAGCTCTTAAATTCACCTTGCAACACATACATAAGTAAAATAGAATATTAAGCTGATTCATGTTCATAAAACCAAGATATAAATGAGAAAATTATGCAATATTTGAGTCTCAACAACAACCGTGAAGTAAGTGCATTCCCGCGTAAACTTTGAGAACCACCGAGCTTGCTGAGTCAGATTTGTGACATACATTAGAGAGGAGAACGCGAGCTCGAAGGAAGGCCCCATAAGTTATGAAGGAAAACGGAGAAGGAGAATTGCAGAAGAAATGTAATGGAAAAAATCAAGTATCCTGACGATTTGTAAAGTGAACGGAAAAGGACAGAGACATGAAGAAAGAAACAGGTCGGCATAGTAACGCATGGATGAACGTGGTGAGGATAACTACTCCGAATCCACGGAGCTTCTCTAGACTCCTCACAATGACTTCTCAAATCCACGAGGAAAGAAAGTAAAAAATGGAAATAAATTCTAATAAATTCGAAATTAATTAATTAATGAATAAAAATGAGTTCACAACCCTTTAAATAGAGGTGCCAAGCAATGGGAAAGAAATCAGAATCAAACTACAATAAAAACTTCTAGAATTCGCGACTTACTATAAATAGTAAACTTACTATTTATAGAGGGTCGTGATGTCTACTAGTTTGCAAGGTTTTCGGCCAAAAATAGTAAGTGTCCTATTTGGCTTTACCAAACCGTTCTCCTAATTATTCAAAGCTCTTTTCACGTTGGATGCAACTCCTAAAGCCCGACGGATGAAGAGTTATAATCAAACTAAAACTTACTATTTATAGTAAAAATGAAATTAAAACAGGCAAACGACCGTCGATCCAGGGGTATTTCATAAATCTGGCTTGCGCAATCTAACATAGCGGGGTTGGTTGGCTAAAGTAACTTGTTCTATCTTAAAATCATATATTTTACGCTTGATAACTCATTCTGGATTGTTAGATACGCCTGATCTAAGGTTCGATGGTTCGGATCACTTCTATCATTGACCGGGCCTTTTCTGATCCATCTTAGCCATGAAACTGTCCGCGACCCATCTACATCACATAGCTTGGACTCCGTTAAGACTGATGGGTTAACAATGAGGCAGGAACCCCTATTTATAAGCATCCCAGGGGTTAGTGCCTTTAATGTTAATACTACTCATGAGGTTATGAAGAGACGCCTCGGCGTACGATCTCCACCATGTGGCGACGTGGGGTTTGCCTAGGAGAAACATTTATGGGGCAGGGATAGGTGACTACTAATGATTTGTCTGAAAGATAAAATTACGTTATCACTCTGTGCATGACTCTTCATACGATGATACCGCCATAATATCTTCATTGATCCTCGCAACATGTGATGTCCTTTTCTATTCCCGCCTTCACCACAATGTATTAAAATCGATGAAGATAGATGGATCGAGCTGACCACTTGCAGTTGAAAGCTCAATTTCTCATGCTCATACATCAGTCCAAATCCTCTTACTTCCCAAGCTCATGAACTTGAAACTCGAAAGTAGGGGCAACTATTATGGAAAAAATCAAACAGACCAGCTGTATGAGACACATGGCAATGAACCAGCAGAGTTAACTCCCTGAACTAGTGATGTGTCTGCCCCTATAGGAGATGAGCTGAGTAAGGAAACCCGATAACCGAGTCGAACCCGTCAACCATGCTCGGTAGTGAAATTCATCGGCCAACCTCAACCTCGGATATTAACCTCGACCTCAGATATCAACCTCAACCTTGGATACCAACCTCGATCATGGAATATAAATATCTGGAGAGAATCTCATGTCGTATATGAGTAGGATCGACCCAATGAGATCTTAATAAAAAATCAAGCCAATCGAGGTAAAAATCGAAGATACTTTTGAGAGCATATTCCAACTCTAATCTAGGCCCCTCCAATGTGTTCAACAAATCCATTCAGATATACAAGAATCTTATAAGTACACCACCCCTCATTAGGTGAGAGATATACACATAAATCCTGACTCGAGCCACACCTACTTTAGGTTCATTTACCTGACTCAGGCATCAGAGGGTCCTCAGCTATAACCGACTCCTTCGATGTCCCTCCATTTTCTACTAAAGTGCAGATATCCAGTGGCCTACAGGTTGAGCTACATGATTAACCAGATTCGAGCGATAATAATTAGTATTATTATTTTCCCTTGTGTGGCTCGCTGAATAAGAATCAAGCTGATTTTAAGCACTAAAGTTACTATAAGGTAACGCTCCTAGTGATCAGGGTGAATTTTATATAAACATCATGGTAGGCCATATTTGAGAAGTTTTTAATCGCTTGTATCTTCAAGTTATTAACATGAAAATTGATCAAATTTGACTTCATGTATTGGTGGGATCCACCGTAATATTTAAGTGAATTTTATCCACATCATTACGTGTGTCACCCCATTTCAGTTGTAAGGCCCAAAAATCAGCCCATATCGTAATTTAGGTGGGCCATACAAAGGGAAATAATTTGAAGAGGAATGCCACATGTACTATTACCAATAATATGGTCCATCTTAATCACAAATAATGCTTGTTTTGAGCTTTACAACTAAAATGGAGTGATGCACCTGATTGTCCATATAGATTTTACAAAAAACATTACAGTGGCCTATGCGTGAGAATTCATAGAATCTTTTTCAAGCATGTGAGTGATGTACAAGACGAAACTTTTTTATTAATATGGATTCCTTTAACGCCCTGGAAATCGGGGGTCGCGCAAACGCTCAACTCCCGAGTTCCTGAGTGTCACTTATAACTGATTTCATTAATATGCATTTAAATCCAATTTATTTGCGCAGCCTGAAATTTCTTGTAACAAGAAGCATAAACATACCAGTCTACTGAAATGAAAAGATCAATCATATATCTATATACAAGTCCAAAAAAATAGAAGGGATCGCACATGGCATCCCCAACAAAATCATAAAAAATGTCCCAAAAGAATAGGGTCGAGCCCTCTGCTCAGCGATCCATTCCCACCTCTCAAGCTGGCGGCGAACCGCCCATCAGTTGGAAGTAATATAGCTCATCCTCCTGTTCAAAGCTCGTCTCTCCAGGCTCCTCCTGCCATTCATCACCTGCATCTAAGATCGGGTCTGGTTGGAATTTTAAAACACCATCCCAGAGTGGGAGTGAGTGATCAACTCAGTGGGTGTTATTAGTCTTAAGTTTTAACAGGCGACAGTTATAGCATGAATTTAATGAAAAATAGATAATCATCAACACCTAGCAGCTCTTATTTAAAAATACATGCATGCGGGATGATATGATGCATGCCCTCGCCACAACGCTCTCTTGAGCGACTCCATCTAACGATCGCATATGACTGCACTCCCCCAGAGTGACCTTGACTTCAGAGTCGCCACCCTAACTAATGCGATGCAATCTGATCGTGTTAGCCGAGTTATTAATTAAGTCCATTCATCCAGCAGGTTGGAGAATCTGATACACCCCACGAATCGATGCCCTAAACGGGTTGTGAGGCCAAGACCCCCCAATGCGTGAGGCCGAGTCCTCGCGGTCCGTGATCCCGTCGGGTTCCTCATCCCCGACTTCAAGCACATGAGGGATGCCGAGAGAAAGGGAATTGCTCACGGTCACTACGATGAGGCACGACACCCCAGCGTAGGCTGATAGCTCAGACACAGTGTCCCATTCTACCATGCCTGGCTCACGAGGCTGTAGACCAGTTTACAAGTGGGTTATTGATGAGCTACAATGGTTATAGGGTGGTTCAGGTTCCATACATATGTGAGCAACTAGGGTTAATAAACAAGGTTGGTCAGACAGTAGGCTACATCGCACGAGTCAGGCGAGCATGAGACGAGTGACATTGGGCACAAAGGATCCATGTAGTCGAACTATAGCCACCGAGCACACCCGCCCAAACCTACGAGTCTAGCCCTAACATAATCCTACCAACGGGACTAGTGTCTCTCCCTGTGTTCTCGACCAACCTGAGGGTTCAATGTTGATTCATAGCATGCCAACCATCAAGATTATCAACTAGCATAAAAATGTCATGTTCACATACATCGCAACCTACGATTCAAATATCCCTAGCAAGCATACTACATTATCATAACAAGGTTCATGTGAGTGTGTAGGTTAGTGAGGAATTTGAGCAGTTCCAACACCTCAAGGAATCAAACACACAAGAGTCAAAATTTATAAACACTATGAAGCAACGCATAAGAGTAAAATCAATCAAGCAACCATGAGCATGTAGTCATTTCTATGTTAAATCACGTGAGAGACAAATCAATATCAAATATAAACAATTCATATAAAATCATACAATTCCAACAACACACCCTTCCTAGGTTTTCTCTAATTTCTTCAACACAACAACTTAACAAACAAAATCATTAAACCCCTACTATAATTGATGCTAGGCCACCTAAGGATAATAGTCTGCAGCTTCAAATTCAATAGAGGCTTGGAAACGACCTAGGAGATGTGGATTTCAGGGGTTGATCGATCGGAATCCCTAAAGCAACATTTGGAGGTTAGGTTTTTATGTAAATCGCCCTCATCACAAGAGTTTTTAAGGAAAATAGGTGATGGATCTTACCTAGATGCTCAACGGAAGATTGTTGAAGTCGGAGGAGAGTTTCCTTCTTAGAGGAGAGGTAAGGAGTTGCAATGTTGATTCTCTTGGGCCCCAACTCGATCTAGGGTCCACCCTCCCTCTTCTTCACTCTCACTTTCTCTCCTCTTTGCTCTTTTGTTCTCTCTACTCCTTGGTGGTTGTTGGAGATTTGGAGAGTTATGAGGGAGAATTTGTTGTTGGAGGATGGAGGAAGAATGAAGGAGAGGCTTGGTTGTTGGAGATTTTGAGAGTTATGAGGGAGAATTTGTTGTTGGAGGATGGAGGAAGAATGAAGGAGAGAGCTTGGTTGTTGGATATTTGGGGATAAATGAGATAAGAGCTAGGGTTTATTTCTCTAGAGTTGGGCCCTTTGGCCCTAAGTTTTCATGAATTCCCATAATATCCTCTTAGGACTCACTATTGGTATTAGGGTGGCCCCAATACTCTTATGGTCATCAAATTAGGTGTGTAGGTGTCTCATGGCCCAACAAGGGTTCATGTAAAGTTTGGAATTTAACGGATAAATGAATATGAGATTTGATCATACGGTCCCGATCTTCAAGTGGCCCAGCGGGGTCTATTTCAGTGATTGGAGAGGTTATGGTGGTTCCCTGGCCATGAAATTTATAGGATAGATGGTCCATGGCCTGATGAAGGGCCTTGCAAAATTTGGGATCGATCGGATATGGGGTTAGGTCGTACAGGTCCGATTCGCGATCAACGGTCGTCGTGCCATGATCAGGTTTGAAATTTTGTGGACGGGTGTGGGATACTACATTAGACCTTAACTATAAATTTTGAAGAAATTTGATGGTTGAAAAGTCCGGAGTCTTAGTTTCATTATCCCGTTCCAGATTTCAACATGGCCTTGAGTGGGTTGTTAAGTGCTGATGGAACGGCTCGGACAACTAACTTCTAGGCGTCCAATGAGTCCATGGTCCGCGATGGACCACAAGTCCAGTGAGATTTATGGTTTCCTAAAGTTTTATAATTTTTTGACCTTCCCATGCCACTATAGGGCCCGCATGGGCTATCATCAGGTGCAAACTACCATCTGGCTTGGAGGCCCACACCAGGTCCCTTCTTGACCTGCATGGTCTACTCTAATGGGCTAATCATAGGTTAATTAACTTGTGGTACCCTACCACGAGTGGTTTAAATGGATGGTCCTGTGGCAAATCCTACGTGGACGCCCCATGACACTGTTCTGGTTGGATGGGACGTTACAATCTACCCTCCTTACAAATAAATTTTATCCTTAAAATTTATATCTGTTCGTATTACTGAAGCAGGGTTGGGTAATGCTTGGAGACTTCTGCTTCTATCTCCCAAGTAGCCTCTTTTTCATCATATGGGTCCATAATACCTTGACCAATGGGATGACCTTGTTGCGTTTGACCTGCTCCTTCCTATCCAGTATTCGAGTGGGTCGAAAAATATATGTGGCATCTTCCTTAAATTTCACATGCTCCCACTTGATGATATGCGAAGGATCGGGGACATACTTCTTCAACATGGATACATGAAAGACATTAAGCACTCCAGCAAGCGACGTAGGTAGGGCTAAACTATAGGAAATTGCACCTACCCGGTCCAAAATCTGGAAGGGCCTAATAAATCGTGGGTGAGCTTTCCCTTCTTATCGAAACGTAAAACGCCATTCATTAGGGAGATCTTGAGAAATACGTGATCCCCCGCTTCAAATTCCAAGTCTCGCCGCCTTGTATCGGCATATCTCTTTTGTCTACTCTGAGCCATCAAGAGGCGGCGTCGGATAATTTCAATCTTCTCGGTCGTGACTCGTACCAAATTCGACCCTAGCAAACTCTTCTCACCAATTTCCTCCTAACAATGTGGGGCTCAACATGGACGCCCATTCAGAGCCTCGTAAGGCGCCATACCGATGCTAGCCTGGAAGCTATTGTTGTAGGCGAACTCGACATACGGGAGACAATCGTCCCAACTCTCCTGAAAGTTGATAACATAAGCTCGCAACATGTCCTCCAATATCTGGTTCACCCGCTCTGTTTGTCCATCTATCTGCGGGTGGAAGGCGGTGCTAAACTTCAACTCCACTCACATGGCTTCCTGAATGCGTGTCCATAAGATCGAAGTGAATTGAGTATCCCGGTCCGACACAATTTCTAACGGGATGCCATGGAGTCGCACTATTTCTTTGATGTACAACTTAATTAAATCATCGGCAAAGCTAGAAGTCTTGATTGACAAAAAATAGGCTGATTTGGTTAGTCTGTCTACAATCACCCAAATCGAATTATGCCCCTTTTTTGTCTTGGGCAAGCCAAAAATGAAGTCTCACTTCCATTCTGCTATGGACATGGGTTACAAAAGGCCCGGTGGTCAGCGGTGCTCGGCCTTGACATATTGACGGTGAGGCATCGGGACACATACTCCGCTATTTTCTTTTTCATGTTGTCCCACCAATAATTTTGCTTCAAATCCTGATACATTTTTGTACTACCAGGAATTCATAATGGCCAAAACAAGTTTTGAAGGCCGTTTTCTATATATCCTCGTCCCTGACTCGCAGCTGATGGTGCCCTGATTGTAGATCGATCTTTGAGAAGTATCTGACACCCCTTAGCTAGCCGAATAAATCGTCAATTTTGGGCAACGAGTATTTGTTATGAACCGTCACTTGGTTCAATCTTCTGTAATTTACGCATAAACGTAGCAAGCCATCCTTCTTCCTCACAAATAGGATTGAGTCTCCCCAAGGCGAGACGCTATGTCGGATGAAGCCTTTTTCTAGCAAGTTGTCAATCTGAGATCGTAGCTCCTCCATCTCACATGGGAGCATGTGATAAGTAGGTAAGGAGATGGGCTTTGCACCCGGAGTCAGATCGATAGTGAAGTCTATTTCACGTCGAGGAGGGAGTCCAGGTATGGTGTTAAACACATTATCGAACTCTCAGACCACGGGAGTGCATGTGTGTGAGGGCCCATCATAGCCATCCTCCAATGAAGCAAAACATAAAATCCTGCGGTCGTAGCTAACCTGGACTGGGAATGTGAGGGAAGTGTCGTCGTCCTCGAATATTTTCACTATCAAAGTGTCACAGTCAAGCTCCGCTTTCATCATGCTCAACCAGTCTATGCCCAGGATGACGTCATAATGAAAAATCTTGATCACTATCAAGTTTACCAGCGCCACCTTGCATCCCAAGTCAATGGGACAATCACGACATATCTTTGTCGCTTCTGAGACAGTACCGACGACGGTAATAATCTTCACCCAATCAAAGGGGGTAGCTTGTAGTCCTAAACGCTTGATAGTAGCATGCGTTATGAGAGAAGTAGTGGATCCCGTGTCCACCAACAAAAAGATGGGTGTACCTTTTATATGGGTCGTCACCTTGAAGGTCGTAGGAGTGAGGATGGTAGCATCTTGACCCTCTGCCACCAAGGCATGTACTCAGGCCTGCTGTGAGAAATTCGGTCCCTACATGGGCCATTGAGGCGACCTAATTTGAGGTGCAGGAGGACGACGAAACTGTTGGTTAGGCCCCATCGTCCGTAAGGGCAGAATCTGCAATGCCTGCTGTGGGAGCCTATTGTTGCACTAAGGTGGCGTGAAGCCAAAATCCCTCGTCATCGTGAAACAGCAAGGCTCAGAGTGGTCAGGCCTTCTGCAATAGCTGCAAATCTGTGTAGGTTGTCTGGAGGGAGCTGGTGCAACAGCAAGCCTAGGCGGAGAATTCGGGCGCCGCCATTTCCCGGTAAAAGAAGAGGACGGTCTCGTCACGCCCCAAATTCAGAAATCGGATTCATAGGAATCCTGATCGCCGAATTCGGTGCCGACAGCCTCTATAGTACCCCATTTTCGGCTTCTAGCATTCATATGCCAGATTCCGATCCTGGGATCCTACAATGAGGATTTATTTATTTTTTTAAATGTACATTTAACTAGTAATAAGCATAACCACAAGTTTACCCAAATCATCAAGGAAACATCATCATCACATATCCACTAATATAAACATTTGAATACAATGCTGAAAGAGAAATACATATGTCAAAATCAAAGCTCCAAAAAACAGCTGCACGCTCCAAGCTCAATGCTGCTGCAACCTAACGCCACTTGCATACATCTATCGTGCATAAGCTTATAAAAAGCTTAATGGGTGGTGAAAGTGTGTACACGAGGTAAGTGTCAAGTAAGCAATAACAGAGTAATCAGAGTAGGTGAAAATACTGATAAACCCATAATCATACAATATCAGAAACACTGGCAAGATCATAAATCATACGAAATCAGAGTAATATGAAAACATGTTGATAGGCCCATAATTACCATCAGTCTTATCTAGGCCGTATAAATGCAGAAGCATAGTAACCCAAAATGTCATATGCGTGTGGATATAATGCGATATGCGATGTAAATGAAATGACCAAGTTGAAGTGTGAAGTCGGGATGATAGTACGTAATATCGCAGACCACGGGGTCCACCACAAGAGACTTCTATCCAAACCAGTCGCATACCTAAATTTGGATAGTCAGACTTAATGTGGTAAATCCCTGATCTCAGGTTAGTCGCGCGCCCAACCGAAATCCTGGTCATGCGAAGGAACACGTAACAAATAGATGCGCACAATCAGCCCGAGTGGATAGTGAATGGATGAATGCATGAGTATGCAATTCCTACTCAATAAGTCCACGTATCAGTACAGTTACTCTCTGAGAAATCACCGGGGTCTATTACACTCCAAATGGAACCGCCGCTCTCCCTAACCGCACAGTCCAAGTGAGAGTAAGAAACCTCATTATCCGCCTGGCCAATAGTCTGCCAATACCTATCCGGCACGACGATAGTGGACCCATTCCGTGAGCTGGTCAAACTCAGCCTAGCTTTACCCCCTGTGCTCGGGTGGGTAAGGCCGCACCCCCTTCCAACAGACCACGACATAGTGGAGAGCATAACCATCTGAAAATCGGTACTCAACGCTCATTTACCCACTCGGTTTAGACGTTGAAGCATCCTCTGGTACCAAGAGGGTGTTTAGAGATTTTCACCCAGGGCCATCTATAGCAGCCCGATGCTCGAACAGATTTTTGGTATCCCATCTGGCCATCCACGATATGCCTGTGGAGGTTACGACCCTGATGTCACTAGGGCGTACAGTAATCACAATACAATGAAAGATGCATGAGTCATACAATCCAATCATGCATCAATCCTGCGCATGCCGTGCACTCATGTGGGAGAACCTCCGCCTATCAGGGAGTCTCATATCATCCTGCCCAATGACATATACAATGATCAATTACATCTCACAACAAAAATGCAGATGATGCGTATGGGCATGTATCATGATATTATGCAGTCACATACTCATAATCGGTATCTATAGCAAGCATTCACAATCGACATCAACAACATGGACTTTTAACCAACATTGTCCCCCAAGGAACGACCCACATAAAGCCTAACATATAGTGGACTCATAGCCGCACACAAGGGCCAAATATACAACACCATGGGCCTCACTCAAGAGTTTAATATACATTACGATGAGCCTTTCACATGGGCCTAACATACATTATAATGGGTTCCATCGCCTAGCCCTCAAATGCATCACAGTCGGCCTCATCACATAGGCCTCATTTACATCACATTGGGCCTTAAATACGGGCTGGATACACATCACAACGGGCCGCATATACTTCATATTGGGCCTCGACAATCGGAATCGGCGATCAGCCACGACAATCGGAATCGACAATCGGTCACAATAATTGGCCTCGATAATCAGAATCGGTCAATCGGCCATAACAAGCAGAATCGGCAATCGGCCACGACAATCGACAATTGGCCACGATCGGTAATCAGTCTCGATAATCGACCTCGATCGGTAATCGGTCAATTGGCCACGACACGCAGAGTCGGCAATCGGACACGTCAATCGATAATCGGCCACAATCGGTAATCGGCCACGATCGGTAATCGGTCAATCGGTCATGACAATCAGAATCGATCGATAATTAGAATCGGTAAATCGATCACGTCAATCGGAATCGACATTCGCTCATGACAATTAGAATCGATCGATAAGTAGAATCGGTAAATCGGTAAGAATAGGCCTAACAGAGCCTAAGGAAAGGTACAATAAGGATATCTAACCATCATTGCCTATTAATGTGGACATCCAACCAACATTGCTTCTAAGGAGTGGCCCTCATGAGAAATTCATACACAACGTAACGGCCACACATACATCACATCAGGCCTCGCCCATGGGCCTCGAATACATCATAATGGGCCATAACCCATCGCCCCAAATACATTACAATGGGCCACAACCCATGAGATTTAAACATACAATAGGTGGGCCCCACACATGGGCCCAATACAATCAAGTGGGCCTCATACCTGGGCCTCCAATATACCTCAATGGGTCTCAACCCATAGGCCCCAAATACATTACAACAGGCCTCGACCCAAGTGCCCCAAATACATCATGTTGGGCCTTGCTCATAGGCCTCAGATACACAATAAGTGGGCCCTACACATGGGCCTAATATATATCACAGGTGGACTTTACATCAATGGGCCGCACTAATGGGCCCCATAAATATATCAAGGTAGGCCTCACATATGGGTCACAAGTATATCAAAGTAGGCCTCATAACATGGGCCTCGTATATGTTAAAGTGGGCCCTAACGACGGGCCACAATTACATCAAGATGGGCTTAATCACATGGGCCCCACAAAAGCAGGCCAATCAAATAGGTTGATTCAAATGGGTCGGATCAAATGGGCCAATTCAAATGGGCCGAATCAATGGGTCAGATCAAGTGGGCCAATTCAAATGGGCTGAATCAATGGGTTGGATCAAGTGGGCCAATTCAAATGAGCAGAATCAATGAGCCAATTATGCATCAAGGGGGCTACCCCAATAAAATAAGTACATCATGGTAGGTCCATTGTCCCATGCTGGGTGATGTGACAAATACATCGCCAAAGTGGGCCCTACGTCTAGGGATGGACAATGTGGATACAATAAATACATCAAGGTGTGGGCCATGACAAAATGAATGGACGGAGTAGTTATAACACGTACATTATGTGGGGGCCACACGAATGGACGGTGTGAATATACAACATGTATATCGCGGTGGGTCCCACTATGATGTGGGTGAGAGCTTGGACTACTTCTAAAATCATTTCAATAGTTGCAGATGCAACATATGTATTATTGTACACAATCACATCATGGGGTACACGACATCGTCCAATGGTGGCCCAGCACTATCCAGACATTCTGGACGGTGTGGATCAAAATATACATCATAGTGGCCCCACACGTGGGGTGTGGATCCAAAACATTCATCAAGGTGGGGTCTTGGACGGTGCAGATCAAACCCACACATCATGGTGGGTCACTGCACGGATGGTGTCGAAATAGAACATCAAGGTGGGCCGTACCTCGCAGATGGAGGGTGTGGGTACCATATCTAAGGTGGATAGACGGACTGGATGCAACACGTGCATCATGGTGGGGTCCATATAAATGGACAACATGGAGAGAGGGCACATGCAGCATAGGGGTCCCACCGTCCAACCCTGGACGGTGTATGGCCAACACATGCACCATGGTAGAGTCCACCGTCCTTGGTGGACGGTGTGAACAAAATACATACATCATTGTGGGTCCCACGTAGGGCCCACCGTAATATATATTTTCCATCCAACCTGTTGACAAGGTCACACGGACCTGAATGAAAGGAAAGCACAAATTTCACCTTGATCCAAAACTTTTGGGGCCCACAAAAGGGTCTTAATGGTAGAGGTTCAATCCCGCTGTTTCCCACAGTGTGGGCCAATCGAGCTTCAAATCGGCCTCATTTTTGGAGGGGACCCGCTTCAGGGAGCGGCCCACCAAATGAGCGGCGTGGATGATACATATACATCATGGTGAGGCCCACGGCAGCAGCCGTGGGTGGCGGGTCCTTCCGCCTGGCGCTGGCAGCGCTGACAGCTGCAGCGCCTGCTGCAGCGTCCTCCTTTTTTTTATTTTTTTTTTGTTTGTTTGAAAAAGATCACATGTGGGGCCCACTCATAGGAAATTCGCTCCGCCCACTAGATTTTAGGGCCCAAACATACCGTAAAAATCCAATGTTTGGCATTTATTTGGCGTGTAGAAACAACAAGATGGGCCCTAATAGCCTTTGAAGGGTAAAAATACCGTTTTCTATGGTATGGCCCGCCTGATCATCGGATTGACCTCATTCTTTGGCTCAACACCTAAAATAAACTTGGAAACGGAATATACGGCGTGGATTGAATACATACATCAAGGTGGGGCCTACATGGGCAGCCCTCCCAAAAATACCCTTTCCCATTCCTTTTTTTTTTAAAAATAGCGTGTTAACGCTGCCAGTCCAGCGTCCAGGGACGCTGGACGGCTTGTATAAACAAATACATCACGGTGGCTTCCAACACCGTGAGGATGGACTTCATTAAAGGTGGGGTCCATGAACACGTCCAGATGGTTGGACGGTCTGGATCAAACGGGTGAACGACATGGATACGATACATCATGGTGGGGTACACGTGAGTGGGCCACCCCACTTCCGATCAAACTGATCTTTGTGTTCCTTCCCTTAGGGCCTGCTCCAGGCGGTCCAGGCAGCAACCATGCTGCTGGACATCAGCATGGTAGGGTCCAGTCCATGAACAGACGGTATGGATAGCATGTATGCATGGTGGAGTCCACAGAAGGGTGGGCCACCCCACGGATTAAGCTGATATTAGTGATTTTCCCTAGCCAGACCGGTCCAAAAAAAATCAGACAGCAATGTTGCTAGATGATGGGCAGCAAGGTGGAGCGATCCCATTGGATGAATGGTCTAGATGTTACATACATCATCAGGTGGGCCACAAATCAAGGGAAAAAAAAGAAGGAAAGAGGGAAAAGAGAAGCACCCACCTTTGATTTCTTCTTCCTTCATCCGCCAACACGATCTAGAGCACCAAGGAGATGATTTTAACGATCAAGATGTTCTTTGGATGGTGGAGATGAGAGGTACATAGTGGGCCACTCAAGGTTTTTCTCATGGAGCTCACATGGACGTGGGTTTCTTTGGAGGAAAAATGAGAGAGAGAATGAAAGAGAGAGAGAGAGAGAGAGAGAGAGAGAGAGATGATGGGAAAGGAGAGGAATGGGTGTGATGGGTGATGGTTTTTGTTGACTTTTGGGTGAAAAGAGTAATGTGTGACATTCCTTGTTGGTGAAAAAGGAATAGATAAGTAAGGTTGTGTACTTGACTCTCATTAATGGATTGATGTGATATCTAGGGTAGAGATTCTCTTGGGAATTGTGATGCGCGGTGTTTTCCTTGAACTGAACGTGGGCCCACATATCCTAGCACGGGTATTGCCTCAGCGAGCGAGATGCGACGTCGGAACCGCGGCGACGGCGGGTCGTAAGGGTACAAGTCTCGAGTTGAGCCGAATCTAGAATGCGAGACATGACGCCGGATCTCGCGCTAACGCCGATAACAGATCGTAGGTCGTCGGAATTCGACCGGGAGGACCACGAAGGTATACGAAACGGTATGGGCAAGGATACGGGTATTACAGGTCCCTCCATCCTATTTTATGGGCCCAACTGTGAACGGGTCCGTGTAACTCGCTCCTCATCTTGATCTGTTACGCCCTAAACTCGGAAACTAGGATCACAATTCTCGATTATCGAATCCGGCGCCGACAGCCTCCGTAGAACTCCATTCTCGGATCCCAACGCCCATTCGCCAGGTTTCGATCCTGGGATGCTACGAGGAGGATTTTCAACGTCAGTTTGATTCATAATAAGCATAACTAAAGGCATAACCCACAAACAACAACCAAGAACTCCATTATATTTTTACTATGATAAAAAACTTTACAAGTACAACGAGCATACAGAAAAATACAATGGTAAAGAACAAAAACTCTAAAATGATCTGCAAAGTGTTCCTGCCTCAGCGCTGCTGCGCCCCAACATCACCTGCACGCAACGGTCGTGCATAAGCTTATAGAAAGCTTAGAGGGTGGTGAAAGTGTGTGCGCAAGGTAGTAATATGGACATGTAATATCAGAAAAATGTGAAATGTGCAGATGGATCCATGAAAAACCATTAGCCGTACCAAAGCTATGCGATGCAAGACATGAATGATATCGATCATCCCAAGGCCATGCGATGTGAAATACAACTCAAGCATACAGATCCTCATCTATGTTCACACATCAATACAGCTCAAATATGGGATATCACCGGGGTCTAGTACACTCTAAACCAGATCGCCGCCTCATCGCGCTCAATAAGGTAAGTGGAAGAGACCTTACTATCCGTCTGTCAATATCGGGCTCGACTCGTCGATAGCGGACCCATTCCTCGAGCTGGTCAGACTCAGCCTAGCATTACCCCCTACACTGGGGTGGATAAGGCTGCACCCCCTTCCAACCGACCACGACACAGTGGAGAGCACAACCATCTGAAAATCGACACAAAATGCTCATCTACCCACTCGGTCTAGACATTAGAGTAACCTCTTGGTACCATAGGGGTTGATGGACTTTCACCCAGGGATATATATAGCACCTCATATAGAACGAGATTTTCGGTATCAAATCCTTCCAACCAGGATACGCCTGTGGAGGCTACAGCCCCAATGTCGCTATGGCGTACAGCAAGCATGTCACATAATGCAAAATGCATGAATCACACTATCCAATCATGCAGCAAATCCTGCGCGTATCGAGCGCTCATGCAGGGCAACACCGCCTAATTGGGGTCTCATAAACAATCTGTTCGAAGGCATATGCTATGATCAGTCACTTCTCATATCAAGCATACATATGATGCGTATGATCATGAGTCATGGAACTATATTAAACATGTTATAATGAAATGAACTATCCTTACAATGCAGATGGGCCTAGACGACCTATACACAATAAGTACGGTCCTAATAATGAGCCCTAAGGAGAGTCGTAATGTGGACATCCAACCAGCATTACACTCACAATGTGGACGTCAAACCAACATTGCTCCCAAGGCACGATCGTCGTAAACATCGTTACATAATCTGTGTTGGGGTCACACATTGCAATGGACCTTAGGTATATCCCATTGGGCCTTAAATATTCAAATGGACCACATTCAATGAGCCTTATATTCATCAAGTGGGCCACACCACTGGGCTGCACCAATGGGCCTTAAGTGCAATTCCCATTAGGCCTTAAATATTTCAAATGGGCCACATCCTATAGGCCTTATATTCATTAAGTGGGCCACATCCATGGGCCGCACCAATGGGCCTTAAGTGCATTGCAATGGATCATAACTCGTGGGCCTTAGAATGCATCAATGGTTCTCGACCCATGGGCCTTATACATATCAAATGGGCCTACTCCCATGGGCTTTTAAATACATCAAACGGGTCCAATCCCATGGACCTAACATAATGTTTATTTTCCATCCAAACTGGGGCCCAACATGATGTTTATTTCCATCCAAACTGAGGCCTAACATGTTGTTTATTTCCATCCAAACTGTTCATGTGGTCGCATGGGCCTATGCCCACTGCAATATTTATTTGTCATCCAGCGTGTGGGCCAGGGGGGGTCCACTGTAATATTTATTTGTCATTCAGCTAGGGGGGGTGGCGTGAATAAAACACATGCATTAGGTAGGCTCCACGCAGGGCCCTCCATTATGTATATATGAAATATAATATATATATATATATATATATATATATATATATATATATATATATTATATAGTATAATATATAACATATATAATGTAATGCATCTATACACATATAATATATCAAATTTCCTAAGGAGTGGGACCTACATAACTTGATGTCATCGTACAATAGTGGGCCCCACCATCAAAACAGACATACAACATTGTGAAAAAAAACCAAACATCGTGCATGGGCCATCACCAAAATGGATGGATGGCAGGCGTGAACCACGTACATCATGTGGGCCTGCGTTGCTGGATAAAGAGCAGAGAGAGAGAATGAGAGAGAGATATAGAGAGGGAGTGAGGGCACGTGGCCCCTAGCTTTTTTTCTTTATTTCTTTGTCTTTATCTTTTTCTTCCTTCTTCCTGACACAACAGAGGTGGGTCCTACGTAGGGCCCACCATACATATAGGGGCATCGAGCTTTTAGGCTCCCAGACGTCCAGCTGTGTGGGCCCCACCGCTGATATTTACCAAACATCTAACCCATCTTTCAGATGCACCATTTTAGCGGGGGCCTAGGTCCAAAAAAATCAAGCCAGTCCATGACTTGTGTGGACCACACCAGATGCAACAGTTGAGAGGGCTGCCCTCCATTTAAAACATTCATAATCATTATTAGGCCTACCGAGATGGGGTCCACGAATCCATCCCACCCATCGTGGGTGCCCACTTGAATGGAGGGTCAGGCAAGGTCCAGTCGCATCCAAAACTTGGGTGGGTCCCACGTGCAGGCCACCCTCTAGGGGTTCGTACCAAGACCTCAGGTGTTGAAACGAGGTATCTCCACTCAGTCTGCCAGTCTAGCCATGGATTTGGGCGGGGTTACGTGCATTCAGGAGGGCCCTACGGGAATGTGGGTCCCATCGTCTGGACGGTGGACACTTCACACACATCACGGTGTGGCCCACCTAATGGATAGACAACATGGATGGGTCCCCTGGACCCCATCGTCAGTTAGACACCCATGTCAGTACACACATGTCAGTGCACATTCCATGTTAGCTACAGCCACTGTCAGTCCACACTTCACGTTAGCTAACCCCACCGACTGACGGAGTGGGCATACACCTCATCAAGGTGAGTCCCACATGGCCCACCCGTTTGATCAGTCTGATATTTGTGCTTTACCCATGTCCAGCAACGACTGCTGCTGGACGGTGCACATGCCATCCATGTAAACAGTGGGGTCCACATCAATGGATGGCATGGGTAAGGTCATGCATCAAGTGGGTCACAAGGCATCATACAAAAAGGAAAAAGGCAGAGAGAGAGAGAGATCAGTGAGGGTGGAGGGGCCCCGCCACTATGGGCCCCTCTTGCATACAAATGTACATCAAGGTGAGTCCCACATATATGGACCCTTAATCAAACGAAATGAATGAAAAACAAGATCTAAGATCACCCACCGGCTTCTTTTTGCACCGTATGCTTCCTTAGCTCCTTAGCTTCAATCCCAACGGAGGAGATGAGGTTTGGATGGTTGAGATAGGGGATGAGAGGGTGAGAAGGTGGGCCACACTTGTAGTTTGAGAGAAATGGGGAGAGGCTTGGACGTATGGATTTTTCTCTTGCTTGGGAGAGAGTTTTTTTTTTTGAAATGAGAGTGAGAGAGACTTGTAAAGGGAGAGAGATGGGTGATAGATGTTTGATGTAGTGGTGATGGGTGTAAGAGCCACTTTATTTGACTTTGGTGGCCTTTTGTGTAAGAAAAGCATGAGCTTGTAAAACCTTTTTTGACTTTTGTGGTTACTTGGGTATGGGTGAAAGGTGATGTGTACTTGACATGTACTTGACATGTGATGTGATAAGATTTGATTGATTGATGGGATTGATGTGATACCTCGTAGAGATTCTCTTGGGTTTCACAATGCACAGCGTTTTTCTCACATCGAACGCTGATCCACATCTCTTGACCAGGGTATCGCCTCGGCGCGCAAGTCGCGGCATCGGAACCGCAGCGATGGCGCGGTCGCTATGGTAAGGGTCTTGGGTTGAGTCGATACGGGTTGACGGCATATGATTCAGGGTCGCGCGTAAATATCGATTAAGGGTCGAAGGTTACCGAAATTCGATCGGTAAGACCGCAAAAGTCTACGGAATGGTACGGACCAAGATACGGGTCTTACATATCTGCCAGAATAGACATCTCAACAAGCTTGGCGTAGGTCCTAATGTTCATACAACATAATTTGGAGCGAATGCCGCTCTTCAGCCCTACCGTGAACCGCCTCATCTTAAACGCCTCGTTGGCGATCATCTCAGAAGCGTAGCGCGATAGTTCGGTGGACCGATTCTCATATTGCGCCACGCCCATTCTCCCTTGTTGGAGGCGGAGGAATTCATTTTTTCTCTCATGTTAGTACGACTGAGGGATGTACTTTTCGTTGAAGCGGGCCTCGAATGCTTCCCACGTCCAAACATAGCCCTCAAGAATAGACCGGAGGACACTCTCTCACCATAGGTCCGCCTCCTTCTCAAAGAGGTAAGAGATAAGCTCGACGCTCTCCGATTCAGAATAGTGGAGAGGCCGGAGTAGCTTGGTGACTCGGCTGAGCCAGTATTCCACTTCCTTTGGGCGGTGGGTGCTGGCGAAAGTAGGCGGCCTGTGCCTCTGGAACCGCTCGAGCAGTTATTTGAGTTGGTGGCTTGTGCGGCCATCGCGGGTGGTTCCGGTTTTGGTATGCCCAAGTTTTGGGCCATGGCTCCCATCATGGTGGTCATCATCTGCTGTTGCTGCTGCATAGTAGCTGCCATCATTTGTTATTGTTGTTGCATAAAATGTAACATTTGACCCATTTGCTCCATGGCCGGTGTCGGGGGTGGTGTTGGGGCCGCGACTTGTGGTGGCGGTACATTTGGGGCCGCATCTTGGGGGCCTTGATGATTATCGGGAACTTGGTTCCCATCAACTAGGTCGCCATGGGGTAGGCGAACATATCGACCCTCCGGTCGCGGAGGCATTTTCTGTACAAATTTTTTTAGAGTATTAGTCCCTTAGAGCATCGCCGCACACTAGGCATACTAGGCATATAGCCTGTAATTCATGACCATAACCATAACATAGACAAGACATATTTTAAGCAATGAGATCTTAAAGTCGATCCATACATAAGCATTAATTTCAAAATGTCATTAACATGGCCAGTTACATGCTACAACATGGATTTCAAGCACTACTAAACATGCTAGACGGAAAGAAATTATAAGTTAATCAAGCAAAGTCCTAAGCATCTTTCAGTACATGAAATTAAAACTAAACATCTTAAAGTAAACTACTAGTCATCAGTAGAGTCATGGTGCTACTCGTCAGAATCGGGCGAGAGTAGAGGGGCTTCTTCCCCCTTGTTGCAGCAGATCAGGGCCTTTATGGCCCGATACATCTTCTTATTCCACATTTCCTACTCACGTAGTGTCTTGCTTGGGTTTCTTCCATTCTAGTGAGTCTAGCGTCGAGCACCTCCTAACGCTCGTGCATGTCTGAAGCGGCAGGTGGCTCCCAACCAACTTCCTGAATCTCCTCAGCTTGCTCAGCCCTTTCAGCATTTGCAGCTCCTTCCTCCCCCTCAGCGCTCTCTTCATCTTCATCATATTCGCTGCCTTCCTCTTCTTCTTCAACAGGATTCCCATATTGATCGATGTGGGCCTGTTGCTGCTTGGGGCCTATCTTCATCTTGTTAAACGTATCATCACCCAACAGTTCTGTCGGTACAGGATTTCTATCAGATCCACCCACTCCGTATTCTTCGGCCAACCGACAGACCAAGCGGCCAAATGGAAGGCATACATCCTTTCGCTTCGACCTTGCAGCCTGCACAATCTGGTGAAGGATTACACTGGGGAGGCATACATGCGCACCCCACCCCACATGATATAAAAACTCTACCATGTAGTGGGAGCACTCGCTGCAGTTTTCTAACCTCGGGTACACATTATGGGTACAAATGCGATGAAGAATCCGGTACCCAGAGCTCAAGTTGGATGAGTTCAGGCCCTGCCCTTGCTCCCCTCGATTCCATTGGGCAACGCGCCCACACAAGAAGCGGGTTCGCTCATCGCGCGCCACACTCGATTCCAAGTTGCTCTTTTTAACCTGTACCTCGTCCTGAGGTACTCCAAGTACGTCGTCAATATCCGCCACCCTGAATGGGATGCTCTCGTTTCCCACTACTAGATCAAAGCCTAGGGGCTTGAATTGTGGGTTTTTGATCCGCACATAGAAAGCCCTAGCTCGCCCTGCATCTGCCTGGTAATTTTCGTAGAACATTGGACCCCAATCATTGTCCACAAGGCGGCTAATTATGGGGAACTCTTCAAACAGATGCTCCACCATGGAGACTTCGACGGCGACATGACGCACTAGAAAATTTCTCCTATCTTTTACGGATGGTCGAGGCGCTTGGATCGTGGGAGCCCCTTGAGAGTCGTTTTTGTGCTTGGAGCGGACTTCCGTTATTTCTTTCCCCTTCAGTTTGGCCTTTTGCTTGCTTCGCCTCTCTCGGCTCGGCCCCGGCTCGGCAGTTGCCGGTCTTTTCTTCCCCATGAGGGAAAGAATCACCGAAATTGAAAAGAAAGAGGCAATGGTGGTTAGGAAGGCCATTTTCCTTGGCTATGATGGGTTTGGGAAGGTATTTAAGAATGAGTATAGGTTTTTTTGGAAATGAGTTTGAAAATGGAATTTGAGATGGTGCTGAGGAAGAAGGGAGTGAAAGGAGTGGTGTTTTAATGAATGAGTCTTGAAAGAAATATGGGTGATGAGAGAGGATGGAAAATGTGAGGGAGATGAAGGTGGGTTTTGAAGAAATGGCTTGAGAGTGATGGATGGGTGAGGTTTGCTAGAGTTAGAGTTAAGAAGAAGAAGATGGGGGTATGAATTTGGAGTTTTGGAGGAATGGGAGAGGGAAGATTTTTCCTAGGGGCTTAGGAAGGTTAGTGTGGAGTGAGAATGGGGCTAATGGACCCTAAGTTTCCTTAAATGGTAAGTGAGATGGGCCCCACATGTATTTACAAAGAGAGGGGGGAGAAATCCCAATTTTCAGGCACCTGCGTAGGCTACGCCACTGCCGGCATAGGCACGCCGACTCTCTGGCCGACCGGCGTAGGTTACACCACTACCGGCGTGGGCAAGCCGGCTCTCTTGCCGACCGGCGTAGGCGACCCCACCTTCGATGTTGGCACGCTGCCCCCCTGGACGACTGGCGTAGGGAAACGTCGATTTCGGCCTGGGCACACCACCTCTCTGGACGACTGGCGTAGGCATGCCGCCACACTGGCCTGACCTCCTTAATTTATAATTTTCTGGGTGCCTATAAAGCCCCCCGGAAAGTCCCATATATGAATTTGAGGTAGGAGAAGCCGATCTACGCAATGGGCTTAGTAGTTTCTCAAGATTTCCCTCGGTTAGGGTCCAAAATCCCATTTTTCACTTGGTCAACTAATTTTTGATAAAACCGCATTCACCCCTAACCCTCTATCCTCAAATAGTCTGGAACCATCAACCATGGCCCAGAACTAGCTTGTTTGTATACGAGTATTGGCTTTAACCTTCGAGTCGTCTGATTCCCGGATCGTTCCTATCTCTGAGCCGATACATCGTAAGACTCTCGGACCCGATCCTTTGCATCGCTACATGCTCTAGTTCTTTGATCCTAACTCGTTGGGATACTGCCCTTCACCTACGATTGTCAGATCAAGGTCTAGGATGGTTCCTAGCGCTCTAAGTCCTTAACACGTTTCCTACTGCGTATCCTCTCAAGTCAGCGGACGCGCTAGTGAGTTCATGACCCATGGCCCAATGGATTCCAAACCATGCTTTGATATCAACTTGTAACACCCTGAAAATCGGAGGTCGCGCATACGCTCAACTCCCGAGTTCCCGAGTGTCACTTATAACTGATTTCATTAATACGTATTTAAATCCGATTTAGTTGCGCAGCTTGGAATTCCTTGGAACAAGAAGCATAAACATACCAGTCTACTGAAATGAAAAGATCAATCATATATCTATATACATGTCCGAAAGAATAAAAGGGATCACACATGACATCCCCAACAAAATCACAAAAAAGATGTCCCAAAAGAATAGGGTCGAGCCCTCTGCTCGGTGATCCATTCCCTCCTCTCAAGCTGGTGACAAATCGCCCATCAGCTGGAAGTAATATAACTTATCCTCCTCCTCAAAGCTCGTCTCTCCAGGTTCCTCCTGACCTGCGTCACCTGTATCTAAGACCGGGTCTGGTTGGTGTTTTAAAACACCGTCCCAAAGTGGGAGTGAGTGATCAACTCAGTGGGTGTTATTAGTCTTAAGTTTTAACATGCAGCAGTTATAACATGAATTTAATGAAAAGCAAATAATCATCAACACCTAGCAGCTCTTATTTAAAAATGCATGCATGCGGGATGATATGATGCATGCACTCACCACAACGCTCCCTTGAGCGACTCCATCTAACGATTGCATATGACTGTACTCCCTCAGAGCGACCTCGACTTCCGAGTCACCATCCTAACTAATGCGATGCAATGCGATCGTTTTAGTCGAGTTATTAATTAAGTTCATTCATCCAACAGGTTGGGGAATCTGATACACCCCACGTATCGATGCCCTAAACGGGTTGTGAGGCCAAGACCCCCCAATGCGTGAGGCCGAGTCCTCGCGGTTCGTAATCCTGTCGGGAACCTCATCCCCGACTTCAAGCACATGAGTGCCGAGAGAAATGGGATAACTCTCGGTCACTACGGGGAGACGCGACACCCCAGCGTAGGCCGACAACTCAAACATAGTGTCCCATTCCACCATACCCGGCTCACGAGGCTGTGGACCAATTTATAAATGGGTTATTATGGGCTACAATGGTTGTAGGGTGGTTCAAGTTCCATACATATGTGAGAAACCAGGGTTAACAAACAAAGTTGATCAGACAATAAGCTAGACCGCATGAGTCAGGCGAGTGTGAGACGAGTGACATTGGGTGCAGAGGACCCATGTAGTCGAACTACAGCCACCGAGCACACCCATCTAAACCCACAGGTCTAGCCCTAACATAATCTTACCAACGGGACTAGTGTCTCTCCCTGTGTTTTCGACTAACCCAAGGGTTCAATGTTGATTCATAGCATGTCAACCATCAAGATTATCAACTAACATAAAAATGTCATGTTCACATACATCGCAACCTATGATTCAAATATTCCTAGCAAGCATACTACATTATCATAACAAGGTTCATGTGAGTGTGTAGGTTAGTGAGGAAGTAGAGCATTTCCAACACCTCAAGGAATCAAACACACAAGAGTCAAAATTTATAAACACTATGAAGCAACGCATAAAAGTAAAATCAATCAAGCAACCATGAGCATGTAGTTATTTCTATGCTAAATCATGTGAGAGACAAATCAACATCAAATATAAACAATTCATGTAAAACCATGCAATTCCAACAATACACCCTTCCTAGGTTTTCTCTAATTTCTTTAACACAATAACTCAATAAACAAAATCATTAAACCCCTACTATAATTGGTGCTAGGCCACCTAAGGATAATAGTCCGCACCTTCGGATTCGATGGAGGCTTGGATACGACCTACGAGATGTGAATTTTGGGGTTAATCGACCGGAATCCCTAAAGCAACATTTGGAGGTTAGGTTTCTATGTAAATCCCGCTCATCATAAGGGCTTTCAAGAAAAATAGGTGATGGATCTTACCTAGATGCTCAACGGACGATTGTTGAAGTCGAAGGAGAGTTTCCTTCTTGGAGGAGAGGTAGGGAGTTGTAATGTTGATTCTCTTGGGCCCCAACTCGATATAGGGTCCACCCTCCCTCTTCTTCACTCTCACTTTCTCTCCTCTTTGCTCTTTTGTTCTCTCTACTCCTTGGTGGTTGTTGGAGATTTGGGGAGTTATGAGGGAGAATTTGTTGTTAGAGGATGGAGGAAGAATGAAAGAGAGCTTGGTTGTTGGAGATTTGGGGAGTTATGAGGGAGAATTTGTTGTTGGAGGATGGAGAAAGAATGAAGGAGAGAGCTTGGTTGTTGGAGATTTGGGGAGAAATGAGATAAGAGCTAGGGTTTATTTACCTAGAGTTGGGCCCTTAGGCCCTAAGTTTCCATGAATTCCCATAATAGCCTCTTAGGACTCACTATTAATGTTGGGGTGGCCCCAACACTCCTATGGCCACTAAATTGGGTGTGTAAGTGTCTCATGGCCCAATAAGGGTTCATGCAAAGTTTGAGATTTAATGGATAAACGAATATGGAATTTGATCACACGGTCCCGATCTTCAAGTGGTCCAGCAGGGTCTATTTCGGTGATTGGAGAGGTTCTGGTGGTCCCCTGGCCATGAAATTTATAGGATAGATGGTTCATGGCCCGATGAAGGGCCTTGTAAAATTTGGGATCGATCGATATGGGGTTGGGTTGTACGGGTCTGATTCGCGATCAATGGTCGTCGTGCCATGATTGGGTTTCAGATTTTATGGACGGGTGTGGGACACTACATTAGACATTCACCATAAATTTTGAAGAAATTCGACAGCTGAAAAGTTCAGAGTCTTAGTTTCATTATCCCATGCCAGATTTCAACTATGGCCTTGGGTGGGTTGTTAAGTGTTGATGGAACGGCTCAGACAACTAACTTCTAGGCGTCCAATGAGTTCGTGGTCCGCCATGGACCACAAGCCCAGTGAGATTTATGATTCCCTAAAGTTTTATAATTTTCTGACCTTCCCATGCCGCTATAGGGCCCGCATAAGATGTCGTCAGGTGCAAACTGTCATCTGGCTTGGAGGCACACACCAGGTCCCTTCTTGACCTGCATGGTCTACTCTAATGGGCTAATCGTAGGTTAATTAACTTGTAGTACCCCACCACGAGTGGTTTAAACAGATGGACATGCGGCAAATCCTACGTGGACACCTCAGCACACTGTTCTGGTTGGACGGGCGTTACAATTCCATTTATAAGGTGTTAAATACAATAGAAGATTTCAATTCACATAAATTTCATGGTAACAATGATTTGGATTCCTATTCATATCAAATCCATGTTGCCAAATTGTTTACATTCAACATCTAACTCGAGTAAATAAGAAGTAGCCACGTGTCGACATACTCGCATGACAAGCTAGGAAAAGATACTCACGGCGCATAAAGTTTCGAAGGACAATTCCATAGGAGATGCATGTCACGCCAAGAGTGTTATAACATCAAATACGTGCACACGACCGAAACTTCAAAGGTGATCATTCTCCTCATAACACGTGGCCCAGAGATACAAGCTATACAAATACAAAAGAGCATGTATAACCCGATGTAACACTAAGGCAATGGGACGCGAATTGCGTCCTACCCCCGCCCGAACAGTAATCCGTCTGGGCAGGGCTCTGTGGGGCCCACCTTGATGAAAGTATTTTATCCACACTGTTAATTATTTTTATATGATTATTTTAAGATATGAATCAAAAATTGAGCTAGGTTTAGTTTTAATTGGACCACAAATTGGGGATTAAACTTCCACCATTAAAAACTTCCTAGGAGCTGGAGAAGTGTCAGATCAAGATGAATTTTGTGTTTCCACTTCATCCAAAGCTACATGACCTTATGAATAGGTTGGGTGGTAAAAAAACATCACGGTGGCCCTTAGAAATGTTTCAATGGTGGGTGTCATTATCACTGAAGCTTCCTTTGATGTGGTCCACTGGATATTTTTATCTCTTTCATTTTTTGTATAATACCTTAAAATGATCATATAAAAACGATTAACGGTGTGGATAAAATAATTACATCATGGTGAGGCCCACAGAGCCCTGCTCGGATGGATTCCCATTCGGGCGGGGGTAGGACGCAATCCGTGTCCAAGGCAATGATACACAACGACACATGGTTATATTTGATTGGCCACGCACATCTATGAATTCTTGAGTGGTGCATCGAGAAGAGAGTTGTAAGTTTAAAAAAATACAAGAGGCCCATTAATCATAAAAGCTAAGTGACTATATGTAAGGCTACCGCATATCTAAGTTTATAAAAAACAACGAAGAATGAAGAGCTCCACTCTCTCCTATTTAAACACACAAAATCTCTTATTAAACTCAATGTTTTCTATCAAACTCTTTCATCCCACAAACACTTATTTTCTTTTAGCTTTACCTAGTTTAACATCTGAAATACAGTAACGGGTCCGAATCAATTTACATAATTTATATCTTTCACTTTTGTTGAGTGCATCAGGGGCTCCCTTCCATCACACGTTTGTCTCCCTCTATCTCTCTCTTTCCATGTTGATGGCCCACCACGATGATGCATGAATTGATCCATGCCGTGCACTTAGTGGACCATACCATTGTCCAAAGCGGGACCCACCTCAATGCCATGTCCACCTGGCCCACCTTGTTGTCCATTTTCAGACCAGCATGGACAAAGGGATAACATAGTTATCAGCTTGGTCCGTGGAGCCCTAGCCTGCACACGTGGAGCCCACATGATGTATGTATTTCATACCCACACCGTCCATTGTCCAGATATTTTAGCTCTTTGTCTATATAATAAAGCTGTTCGATTCAAAATATCTAAATCTTTGTCGAGTAATATCTTTGCATCATAACTTATTGTCCGGACCACAACCATCTTACGATTGTCCAAGTTTAGATGATCATACCTTGATTATCCAAGTTGAAAGGACTATCAACCATCCACATTTGATACGCCGACATTGATAAATTTCTTATTCAATTTAATAAAATTTATACTTAGTTTTATATTTTAGTTTTAATTTTTAAATTTTTATTTCATTGATAAACACCGAGAACAAAAATTTATTAAAAATATTAAAAATCCTTCCATCTAAAGTAAAAGGATTTACCCTTTCCTTCAGAAGTCACTTGATTCTTCATCAATGAATAAATGAATAGTAAATTCAATCTTCACATATCTACATGTGATCGAATCAGGGCCAACCACTACACGTATGCCAAGTGTCTGACTTGAAGCCCAACACAAATGACCCCTTCGTTCATTGTGGGTCCACCAAAGCAACGGTGGAGATCTCACCATTAACCGGGACAGTACGAAATCTGCTCCTTTCATTGAGCATTGAAAAGGTTAATAATTCCACCCCAAGTCATGATTCATACGTGGGTCCAACGGGGCACAAGGAACAGCTCACGTAAGGCCACGTCATCATGGCACATGAACGACACGATTGAAAGATTTCTATTGGCTGGAGACACGTCGGACGCTGCCAATCGTGTGGGCCTTCCACCGCCCAACTTGGCTTTTCAGATACGGATCGCTCCAGCAAGGAAATGTAGGGTCCTGATGCATCCGAACGGGAACAGTGTCCTCATCCTCCAGTTGCTGCTTGTAGGGCCGTATTTCTAAATCCCAACCGTTGATCCGAAGAAACCCATAGTGGATAAGAGAATCCTAGAAAAAAATTCCAGATCAGATGATTGTGAGCCATCAAAAGAAGGCTTATGAATTAACGATTAGAAATAAACACAACAACAGTCCAAAATAACAGATAAAAACGAAATGGGTAGAATCATTCGGAATCTATTTTTTCTACCGTGGAAACGCCATACATGGTAGGTAAAATCAAATCAGCGGCCTAGATCAACGCAAGTGGGACCCACTTATACAAAATACAAAGCGTTAGGCGTCAGAAATCTAGGAATCTGCCTGCCATAGCTGCAGACAGAGTACCGATCACATGCAGGGAACGTACCACAACTCGTAGTACCGTACCATTTTCACCGTACAATACCATATTTGTAGAAAATCGGTACCATGAAAACCGTAGGATCTACCGTGAAGATAATATGATACAAAAATCAGGCTTTTCATCATATCTTATGGGCCAAAAATTTTAAATGAGATACAACCGATGGTTTGACTCAACATACATATGTGAACAACCTGCTGATCAGAGAAGCAAAATCCTTTTTAAGGATAATCCATACGGCGGATAAAACATTTGATGGTACTGATTTTTTTAAAAATACTACGTTGGCAAGAAAGATGGTCCTGTACCTTAAGTTTCGGTACGGTTGCCTGTACGTGATTGGATGTGGACGGAAGTATAACGCCGTTTCGTACACGCATCTGTCTGCGACAACGACGTACGGCGTTTTCCACGCCGTTTCAACCGAGCTTGCGTCTGGATTCGCAATAATACAATTTCAAGGGCGATCTATTGCCAAAATGGCCAAAATGTCCGGTGACAAAATGACGAAAATGCCATTTTACTCCAAGAAGGAACGTACACCGTTGGATGGAATGCGTTGGGGCATCAGTTCGTGATTCGGAACGTTCATATGGTGGAGCTCATTGCCGGATGGGAGATTGCTGACAAGATGCGACCCATAGGATGATCCTGACCGCTCGATTGCGCCTATATTTCCATTCGTTAAATGTAGGCCGTTGGAGATCTGATAGGGGATGTATCGGTGCAAGACCCATCAATGATGTGGTCCACCAGATGAAGGAATTAGGTGGTACGCAAGTAGTGGATTTCTAAGAAGTCCTCAGGCTGCTATGGAGCCTATCATCTGACAATCTGGACCGTTGATGTACGGGTCCACGAACGATGGAACAAGTTCCAAAAACACCCAACGGGCCAGGATCTAGCTGTCAATTTTAGAGCCCATCTGTCCCCGACATGGATGAGATGGTGTTGCCCAACGTGTTGGGTGTTGTGGGGCCCACTGTGCTGTATGTGTTATATCTACACCGTCCATCCTCTTTACCAGCTCATTTTAGACGTTAGCCCAAAAATGAAATGGCCCCGAAGCTCAAGTGGACCACACCACCGGAAACAATGGTGTGATATACACACCCTGGATGGCAAATAAACATTACGTTGGTTCCTAGGAAGGTTTCAACGGTGAGTGTCATTATCCCTACTGTTTCTCGTGGTGTGGTCCACTTGAGTTTCGGATCTGCTTTAATTTTTAATTTCTTGACTTAAAATGAGCTAGCAAAACGGATGGATGGTGTGGATATAAAACAAATATATAAGGTGGGCCCCCTAGCACCAAACACATCAATACACCACCTGCTCAACGTATATCTGTCCCAATAAGCTCGTTCAAATCATTGCCATGTATTATGCATGGTGGGCCACACTTAATCAATGGTCCTGATCTTGCCCAAAGGCGGGTGGATCTGCTCCGGCTAGGGCAGTGTAGCGGGCTTGAATAGATGGCCGACCCGAACCCAGCCCATTGACCCAATCGAAGGATAAAAGACTCTGTCATCCGGACCAACTCGCTCAGTGTTGGTCCTGAGGACGGGTCAGGCTCGGGTCCCACTCGTGGGGTCGGACCGGATCAGGTCCCACTGACTACGCGGGGCGCGGATGGCTGATGGTGGCTAGTGGTCAGTGCTATGTGGACCCTACCTTGATGTATGTATTTTATCCATGCAGTCCATCCATTTTGAAAGATAATTTTAGGGCTTGATAGGTAGACCACACCATGGGAAAACAGTAGTAATTGACTGTGCACCATTAAAAAACTTTTAGGGCCCACTGTAATGGTTATTTGAAATCTAACCTATTGATTAGGCCATATTGGTTTGAATGAAGGGATATATATATATATATATGGGAAAAGATATTTAGCGCTCGACCTCACGGGTCCATCCCATCAGGTCGAGCTGTGTGGGCTCCACCGTGATGTGTTTTAAACATCTACCCCATCAGTCAGATGCAACATTTCATCGTGGGCTTAGATCTCAAAAATCAAGTTAATCTGTGACTTTTTTAGACCACACCACATACAGAAGTGGAGAGGCGCCGTGCACCATTAAAACATTCATAATCATTTTTGGAGCCCACAAAAGATGTGGTTTGCAAATCCAGCCCATCCATTATGTGTGTCCCACTTGTATGAGGGTTCAGACCAAGTTTCAGCAGCATTCAAAACTCATATGGCCCCACCAAGTGCTTTTATATGTTTTAACGGTGTTTTACATGATTTTAGATGGTATGGCCCACCTGAGTTTTGTATACGGTTGATTTTTGGGATATCCCATAATTTAAAGGGGAGCCATCAAATGCAAGGTGTTGATGGTCGACACGCATCATGTTGAGGTCCACACAGGTTGACCTTACGAGAGCTTATCGTGAGGTCGAGCGCATAGTACATATTCCCAAATATACTCGCGGGTCCTACCATGAGGTCGAGCTGTGTGGGCTCCTCTGTGATGCATTTTGAACATCTACCCCATCATTCAGATGCACCATTCTATCGTGGGCCTAGGTCTCAAAAATCAAGTCAATTCGTGACTTTTTTGGGCCACACCACCTACAGAAGTGGAGAGGGGCTGTGCACCATTAAAACATTCATAATCATTTTTTGAGCCCACCGAGATGTGGTTTGAAAATTCATCCCATCCATTATGTGTGTCCTACTAGGATGAGGGGTCATACCAAGTTTCAGCAGCATTAAAAACTCAGCTGGGCTCCACCAAGTGCTTTTATATGTTTTAACAGTATCTTTGCATGATTTTAGATGATATGGCCCACCTGAGTTTCATATACAGTTGATTTTTAAGTTATCCCATAATTTAAAAGGGACCATCAAATGCATGGTGTTGATGGTCGACATGCCACATGATGGGCCCATATCGTGAGGTTGAGCACATTATACCTTTTTCATATATATATATATATATATATATATATATATATATATATATATATATATATATATATTGGCAGGGTCAATAGCCGATCCGTTTCGGGCGCGGATTGGGTACTACCCACTGATACCCCAGCTAGAGACGGGTGGTCTTATTAGGGGCTCTATGGGCCCACCTTAATATATATGTTTTATCCACTGCATTCATCTATTTTTAAAGATCATTTTAGGTTGTGAACCGGAAAAAAAAATTAGAGTGAATATTTAAGTGGACCACACCACAGGAAGTAGTGGTGATGAAAAGCTTACTTTTGAAAACTTATGTAAGGAGATGGAGGTTTTTGACCAAGCTTATATTTATGTTTTCCCTTATTAGAGATTTACGTGACCTTATGAATAGGTTGGATGGAAACTAAATATCACGGTCGGCCCTAGAAAGTTTCCAACGGTAGGAATTTAATCCCCACTGCATCCTGTGGTGTGGTCCACCTGAACCTTCAATATGCCGGAATTTTTAATCGAAGCCCTAAAATGATATTTCATGATGTAGGGACGGCGTGGATAAAATATATACATTATGGTGGGCCCCACAGATCCCTTTGACAGGACCGTCCGTCTGTATTTGGCACCCGTGGGGTACTACCTAAACCGCGACCGAGTACGGGACTTAATAAACTGACAAGGGTATATTCGTCATTTTATAATGTTTGCTGTTCGCAATGGCAAACTCAGCAAGGGCTTTTTCGTGATTTGTGTGACGAGAAAACATGCCTGCTCTCGATTCCATCTCTCCCCGATGGCTAAAGGGGAGGCATGCGGACAAACCGACGAATGTGCTGACGTGGCAGGACTGCAACTCACGTGACAGCGCTGGCGAGATCCGACGTGGTAGAATAGACGGCCCGTAGTAGGCCCAACGTTAGCGCCGTCCTACCTGTCGCGCATATCCCTGTGGGTCCACCAGACCCCTTTGGGACCGGAATCCTCTGCCACTCCTCTTTTTAGGCAGAGCGTAAAACACCAAAGCTTGTGGGACCCACCATGCTGTATATCTAAAATCCACTCCGTCCATCAGGTTTCACCTCGAATCCACAACATAGAATAAAAAAATCATCTAGATTCACAACTCAAGTGGGCCAGACAACAAAGAACAATGGAGACGGGATGACAACCATAGATTATGTGTGGGGTCACCACAATATGAATATTTAATCAAAACCGTTAATCAGGTGTAACTTAGCATGTTGAACAATCTACACAAAATTCATCCTGATAAAAATATCAAGTTTCCCACACCGTACTAAATCAGAGGTTTTTGTAGCAGTTCTACATTTCTCCCATGATCGTGGCCCATAATAGTTTTTTCTAGAGACGATCCTTTGTGTTTACAGTTAAAAAGACGTTTCTCATCTGATGGATGGATAGGATTTACATTTAAGGCATAGTGGGTCCCACTAGCCTGGATATTTTACGCAAAGGTGTTACAGACGATTCCGGTCCCCTTTTGGTGCAGCATTCAAAGTGAGGCACGTAACTAAAGTCGGCCAGAAGACGCCACGTCAGCATTCCTTTTCTTTCCAGGAAGTGAATGATGGCAGTTGGTGGGGTGTGGCCCACCTTGCCACCGGCCTAGCATTTATGGCCCTTGATGGCGTTTGGTGTATGTCCACGTCACAAATGTCGAAAGCAAAATTACCAAAAGGGTAAAAATAAACAATCTTAACAAAAAGGATCCCATCTTTGTTTGAACTACCGAAGTGCCACTCATGTAATGTTATAATGACCAAAATGTCTCAGGTTTGCCAGCGCCACACGCACACCTACACGCAGCCATATGTCTGAAAATATCCTGTACGTAAAACATCCAAGCCTTCTATCAGGTGGGACCTACGTTACAGATGATCTGAAAAAATATCCAGACCGAGAGGCAGCACATATGAAAAACAATAAAAATCCTAGGTTTTTAAACCGTTCATCTTCTTCCACACACAAATGGCTTGAATCACAAATAAAGAGCGTGAATCTCTTGCCAGATGATATACAAGGTGGGTATCATCTAATCAACGGTCCAGAATGTCCCAAATACTTTAAATCACGACAGATCGATGTCATTCCATACATGTATTTCCTTAAAAACCGAGACAAGAGGAGGAAACAAAATCTTACAGAATTCACGTGAAAAGATTCAAAATCTCATAGGTTAGCTGTAAAGGTTATTTTAGTCATTTGCCAATCATGATAATTTACTATTTTATACTGTAGCCTGTTGAGATAGTTTACTACAACTATCTAGATCATTCAAATTCTCGGGCACACCATCAATGAATCATATATCTAAATTGATATTGATCAAGCAATCCCGACCATCCAATTGATGACTATCAAATGAACGGCTAGAAGTAAATTAATAAGTGGTCCAAAACCAAATTGTTACCACCATCTTCTCAGTGTAATTTTTCGGTTATGCTTCATCCACAGTTCGGTCAGCAATTTGGATGGCTAGGATTGTGCGCATAACTAGCCCAATTTTTTTTAAAAATTGGTGGTGAACTATCATATGGTCTAGACCCATTTTTTAGATTACCCAAAAGTGGCCCAATATTCCCATATATCTAAATTCACATTGATCAAGCAATCCCAACCATCCAATTGATGGCTATTGAATGAATACCTATAAGTAAAATAGTAAGTGGTCCAAAATAAAATTGTTACCACCATCTTCTCAATGAAAATTTTCCATTATGCTCCATCCACAATTGGGTATGGACGGCTAGGATTGCCCACAATAGTAAATTAATTTTTTTATATTGGTGGTGAACTATCATAGGGTTTAGGCCTATTTTTTAAGACTTCCAAAAAGTGGGCCCCACTTTTCACATGTACCCTAGGTTAAAATATTCCATCCCTTTTTCATAATTGAAGGGTTACCTCCAAACCCTACTGCACAAAGCACACAGTAGAAGTGATTGGTGGCACTAGAGATGATGGATGGTGGGAAAACTCCCCCACACCTATTTGGATTTTTCAATCCAAAGGGATGCAATAAACAACCCCATCTAATCCTTTCTTTAGCATTTCTAGTAATATATCAGGGGGCATTGATGTCAGTGATATGAGGTGTCACATTTCAAGATTCTTTGAGTGGACCCCACTTCTCTCCCTCTTTCTTTCTCTCTAAAGCCTCAAAGCTTCTATATATACCTTCCATTTCTCTTCCAGTCACTCACAGCACTCACAGCTCTCTTCCAGTCACTCACAGCACTCACAGCTCTCTCTCTCTCTCTCAAATTTCTTTATTTGAATTCATTCATTTCATTACAACTTTCATCTTCTTCTCTTCCTTTTGATTCCAATGGCCACAGTGGAGGTAACTAATCCTTAATAGTGATTAGTGTTTATTAAGGGAGTGTTTGGGTACACCAAATTTCATGAAATATCATGAAAATTTTCATAATTAGACTTATTAATCATGAAATATCATGAAACATGATATTTCAAACGTGCTCTATAATACGATTCAATCAAAACCCAAATTTGATCCATCTTCTAGTGTTGATCAAATAAGTGTTTGATTGAAATCCAATTGGGGCCAATGCTTGTTCTCATTCGATCGTAGCCTTTTAGTGATTAGTGTTGATTAAGCAACGATCGGATCAAAACCCAAGTTGATGCAGCGTTGATTCTTACCCAATCAATCTTCATAGTAATGTATAGCTTTTTGTTATAATGTTAATTGACAATTTGATAAAAACCAAATTCAATGCAATTTTAATCTCGTCCGATCGAAATTTTTATACTCATGATCAAAACCCAATTCAATGCAATTTTAATCTGGTCCCCAATCAAAATCTTTGTACTTATGATCAAAACCCAATTCAACACAATTTTAGTCTCATCTGATCAAAATCTTTGTACTTATGATTTTGTTACATGGATTGGTGTTTGATTAAAAAGCAATTCAATCAAAATCCAATTCATCATGACATTCATTCGCATTCGATGCATCTTCATAATTATGAATGGCTTTCCCTCATAGCAATTAGTGTTTTCGATCAAAATCCTGTGATCATCTCGTCTCGATCCATCCATTTTCCAACTTATGTGTCCTTTATAGTGATTAGTGGTGATTAAATCAAAACCCAAATCGATGAACCTCTTTTGTTCTTCTTTGATCCATCTTCTTATATTGATTAGTGTTAATTGAAAAACAGTTTGATCAAAACCCAAATCCTCATAACGTTGATTCCTGATCGGCCCATCTTCTTAGCTTTGCATTGTTATTAACATTGTTAAGTGTCCATGATCTGTTTCAAACAACCATCGACCTGATCTGATCCATCGGTACTTGTCGTATAGAGAAGTTTGATGGTAAGAGCTGGATTGGACACACTTGCAATGGGTCCACTTGATTATGTGTGCATCTCAAAGCTCTTCAAATTTGAAATGGATTCAATCAAAATTGTAGTTTTTTACATAGGATTTTGTACATGTGGAGGCCACAATTCTTTGATCGAAATCGTTCATCTTATGCCACGAAGATCTTTGAGATTGGAAGATCTTAACACTTCAATCATGCTCATGAATAGATAGTTGATTAAAAAGAAAATCTGCAGTGAAAGTGGTCCAAAGATCAGCAAACCTGGACGTATATCGGTCCAGTGTCACGTTAAGTAGGCCATGACAAATACTCTTATGTGGAATAATAAGCACTGATGTTTGGTGAATTTCTTTTATAAATTTGAATAAAGGAAAATTGCATAATCTTAAAATTTTTAACTTAATTGTTCACTAATCAACAATGGATGGTGTAGGTTCAATCGGCAACGACTGCATTGCCAGAGACGAATCCAACGGAGGAATTGACAGAGACCCAGAAGACCCCATCAGTGGAAGAGGAGACAGTGGCCCCCACTGAAGAGACGGTGGCCCCCACGGAAGAGACGGTGGCCGAAGAGCCCAAAGAGGTGGCGACGGCGGATGCCACTGCAGTGGAGCCGGCAGCACCGGAGAGCGAAGTCCAAGTGGAGACTGAGACTAAGGAAGTGGTAGAAGAGGCTGCAAAGCCCGCCGAAGCGGAACCACAAGTGGAAAAGACCGAAGAAGTGGCTGAAGAGGCAGCACCGGAGCCGGCGGTCGAGGAGACCGTAGAAGTTAAGGAATCTGTCGATGTACCGGAGGCTCCGGCGGAGGTGGTAGCCACCCAAGAGGAGAAGCCAGCTGAGGAGGAAGCTAGCAAGGAAGAAACTCCAGCTGAAAAGAGTGAAGAGTAGATAATTGTATGTTTTTAGTAGTAGAGTATTTTGTGTAGGAGAGTGTCTTTAGGTGTCCAAAATCCATGTGGTAGTTTCTTTTATGAAAGGAGTGTTTGAGATGGAGTGAGAGATGGAAGCTAGGAATAGGAAATAACCCAAGTGGGGCCGCCACAGACCTGATGACACGTGGCTGGATTGTGTTGGTGGTCAGAGGGAGACATTCTCCTAGGTCTCTCCCATTGGAGGATTGTCAAGCCTTGGGAATTGTGCTACGTGGCATGGGTTTGCTGTTTTATAAGGGTATGAGGATGTTGGTGTGATGATAATGATGCATGTATGTCTTATATAATATTTGGCATGGGCCATTATTAATAAAATATTCTAGTATAATATTTTATCTTTATATTTTATTTTATTTTTTTATTTTTGAAATTTTCATGGCAAAGCTCCTTAGAATTTGGGGTTGTGATTTTACCAAAATGCATTGTCGGAGATTGAAACCACTTCAGAATTGCTAGAGTTGAAAAGCGTGGGGTTTACTTGGCATATGTTTGCTCGATGGTTGGGTATTGTCTTTCTTACATAAGTTTATAATTTGATTGAATAACAGACCGTTGTTAAAAATATTATTTAATCAAGTAGGACCTAACAATTTTTAAACATACTTTGCATGAACCTATCTCTAATAACAGGTTACCAATCAAATCACATCATACAAAGTGTAAAGGAAGTTCAGTTAAAGCGGAACAGTACCCAATATAAGTTTGTGTTTGATCCTGCTCACTTTTAAGATTGTTCACTCCAAGTAGCTTGACCTGAATGTAAAGATCTTATCACCGGTCCCATTCAAAAATGCACTCCACCTTCATGAAATCAGGCCAATGGAATCATTGTATGAACCACGTGAAGTTGGATATTTTGGGTGTTGTACATTTTTTTAATGGTGTATGGCCCATCTAATGATAGCATTGGCTTGAGTTTTAGTTACTATGATAATCATGTTAAGATGTATTATTCAATAAGTTGGCTGTCATACATGCACCATGTGGTCTCACTGATTTCTCAGTGTTGCCACATTTAGAGGAAAAAGGGGCGTGTGTCATTTCAACCTCTAAAAAGGACTCTCTAATAAATTTGGTTATTTTAGGTGTTCTTTTTGGTTAAATTAAAGTTTGGAATTTTGTTGAATTTTTATTTTATTTTATTCTTCTTACTTTTTTGAAATTTTACTGAAAAAAATCCTCCAAAATATTAATTTGGCCAAGTATTGCCCCTGTTTACTAAATTTTAAGATTTCTACAACAATATTCTCATAGTATTTTGAATTTTATTATGTATTGCCCATAAGAATTAATAACTCTTAGCGGTGCTTTCTTAGAGGAGAAAGGACGTTGCTAGTCTCCTTTATTATTATTTTTTTAACTTTATAACAAAGTGGAGAATCGAGATTGTGGGGCTCACGTGGGCCAAACCATAAAAAATAATATATACTATTCAAACTATCTCATTTCAAGCGTAGCTCATCTGATGATCTGATGGGCATGATGCTTTGTCTGTATTATCACTAGGTGGGGTGCATATGCATGATTAGAAATGTTGGATTGTTATACACATATCATGTGGGCTCACAAATTTAGACTTTCACAATTTTCTAAAAATAAAAAAATATTGAGGCATTTTTTGTAATTTCATCCTTGGAAAAAGCACCTTGGTTAATTTCTAAACACCCAGCATTATTTGGTAAAATATAGATTCCTTGGGGAGTAAAATTTCCCTAATTTTACAAGGTGATTCTTGGATAATGAAATTATTAAAATTACTCATTTTTCTTAAGAAATAAAGAAGATTAGGTTGAGAATTGTGAGACCCATGTGGTATGCATATGATCCCCCTTCCAGCAAATGTACCATATCATAATGATCAGTCGATTAAAAAATATATCATTGATCAGATCGTTGGATAGGTTATACATATAAGCGAATTTGGACATTTTAGATTGTATATTATTTTAATGGTGTGGCCCATCTAATGATGACTTCGGCTTGAGATTTAGTTATTATAATCATCATGTTAAGATTTATTTATTGGATGGGTTGGATGCCATACATGCACCATATGGCCCTAATGATTTTTCATTGTTACCACCATTTAAAGGAGAGGCATTTAGGTCATTGAAACCTCTGAAGAGGATCTTTTAGTACATTTGGTTCTTACCGTTGCTCTTTTTCGATGGATTAGAGTTAGTGAGAAATTTTTCTGATAAAAAATCTTTTACTTATATATATATATATATATATATATATATATATATATATATATATCTTTTTTAGATTTTTACTGTAAAATTCTTTCAAAATACTAATTTTACCAAATTATGCCTCCAACTTAATTTTGAGATTTTTAGATCAAAATTCCTTCAGGATTTGAATTTAACCAAGTACTCCCTCGAGGAACTAATATTTATAGGTAGTGCTTTCTAAGAGAAGGAATTACATTACTATTCTCCTTTTCTTTTTATTATTATTATTTTACAATAAAGCAGAGAATCAAGATTGTAGGGCCCATTGAGTCAATTCATTAAAAAATGTATGCTATTCAAAATATCTCAATTCAAATGTAATTAATATGATGATTTTATATGCATAATGTTTTGTCGGTGTTATCACCATGGTGAGGTGTATACAATTGAATGTTATACACATATCATGTGGGCCCACAACTCTAGACTTTCGTGACTTTCTAAAGAAAAATTAAATGAATACATTTTTGTAATTTCATCCCCTGAAAATCACCTTGGTGTAATTTCTAATCACCCAACATTATTTCATAAAATATAGATTCCCCTGGGAGTAAAAATCTTCTGATTTTACAAGGTAGTGAATCTTGGAGTATGAAATTATTAAATTACACCTTAATACTTTTTCTTAAGAAAAAAAAGAAGAAGAAGATAAAGTTGAGATTTGTAAGGAACCCACATGGTATGCGTGTGACATTTCCTATCTAGCATATGTACCATATCGTGATGATCACTCCAATAAAAAATATTAGGTCGATCCGGCATTCGATAAGCTATACATGAATTTGGACATTTTTAAAATTGTATATTATTTTTATGGTGTGGCTCATCTAATGATGGCATTAGCTTAAGTTATGATTACTATGACCATCATGCTAATATGTATTTAATGGATGGGTTGGATATCATACATTTACTATGTGACCTTAATGATTTCTCATTGTTAACACCGTTTAGAGGAGAGAGTGGCATTTGGGTCATTTAAACCTCTAAAAATGACCTTTTAGTAAATTTGGTGCTCACAGGTGTTCTTCTTAGTGAAGATTTTTTTTGAAAAAAATTCTTTTAATTTTTTCCCTTTTACTATAAAATTCCTTTAAAATACTAATTTTACCAAATAATGCCTCCAACTGAATTTGGAGAATTTTACAGAAACATCCCTCAAAGATTTAAACTTTACAAACTACTAACTCAAAGAATTAGTATTTCTGGGCAATGCTTTCTTAAAGAATAAATTACATTGCTATTCTTCTTTAATTTTTCCTTTATAATAAAGTGGAGAATCGAGATTGTGGGCCTCGTGTGGACCAAGTCACAAGAAAATATATATGCCATTCAAAATATTTTAATTTAAGTGTAGCTCATCTGATGATCCGATGTGCATGATGTTTTGTTTTGTGTTATCACCATGGTGGCGTGCATATGATTGGAAAGGTTGGATGGTATACGCATATCACATGGGCCCACAAATCTAGACTTTCACGACTTTCTAAAGCAAAATTAAATGAGGGAATTTTTGTAATTTCATTCTTGAAAAAAGCACCTCGGCGTTGTTTGGTAAAATATAGATTCCCGGGGCAGTAAAATTTTCCTAATTTTACAAGGTGACTCTTGGATAATAAAATTATTAAATTACTCATTTTTCTTTAGAAATAAAGAAGATTAGGTTGGGAGTTGTGAGATCCATGTGGTATGCATATGACATCTCCCTTCCAACAAATGTACAATATCATGATGATCAATCGATTAAAAAATATTTCGTTGATCAGATCGTTGAGTAGGTTTTACATATACGTGAATTTGGACATTTTAGATTGTATATTATTTTAATGGTGTGGCCCATCTAATGATGACATCGGCTTGAGTTTTAGTTATTATGACCATCATGTTAAGATTCATTTATTGGATGGGTTGGATGCCATACATGCACCATATGGCCCTAAAAAATTTTCATTGTTAGAGTGACATTTGGGCCATTGAAACCTCTGAAAGTAACTTTTTAGTAAATTTGGTTCTTACCAATGCTCTTTTTTGATGGATTAGAGTTAGTGAGGAATTTTCTGATAAAAAACTTTTACTTTTTTACTTTTTTAGATTTTTACTATAAAATTCTTTCAAAATACTAATTTTATCAAATAATGCCTCCACCAACTTAATTTTGAGATTTTTACATCAAAATTCCTTGAGGATTTAAATTTTACCAAGTACTCCATAAAGGAACTAATATTTATCGGCAGTGCTTTCGTAGAAAAGAAATTACATTACTATTCTCTCTCTCTCTCTCTCTCTCTCTCTCTCTCTCTCTCTCTCTCTTTTTAACAATAAAGTAGAGAATCAATATTGTGGGGCCCATCGAGTCAATGCACTAAAAAATGTATGTCATTCAAAATATCTCAATTCAAGTGTAGTCAATAGATGATTTTACACGCATAATGTTTTGCCGGTGTTATCACCATGGTGAGGTGTATACAATTGAATGTTATACACATGATATGTGGGCCCATGACTCTAGACTTTCACGACTAAATGAAGGCATTTTTGTAACTTCATCCCTTGAAAATCACCTTGGTGTAATTTCTAATCACACCCAACATTATTTTATAAAATATAGATTCCTTGAGTAAAAATCTCATGATTTTAGAAGGTAGTGACTCTTGGAGTATAAAATTATTAAATTACTCATTGTATTTTTTCTTAAGAAAAAAAAAGAAGAAGATAAAGTTGAGATTTGTGTGGGACTCACATGGTATGCCTATGACATCTCCTATCCGGCATATGTACCATATCATGATGATCACTCAAATAAAAAATATTTATTCAATAAGGTCATTGGATAAGTTATATGTAAATTGGGACATTTTTAAATTGTATATTGTTTTTATGGTGTGGCCAATGACGACATTGGCTTAAGTTTTAGTTACTATGACCATCATGCTAAGATGTATTTAATGGATGGGTTAGATGTCATACATGCACTATGTGACCTGAATGATTTCTCATTATTAACACCGTTTAGAGGAGAGTGTAATCGGGTCATTTAAACCTCTGAAAATGACTTTTTAGTAAATTTGGTGCTCACGGGTGCTCTTCTTTGCTAGATTAGAGTTAGTGAAGATTTTTTTTGTAAAATATTCTTTTAATTATTCATTTTCTCAATTTTTACGATAAAATTCCTTTAAAATACTGATTTTACCAAATAATGCCTCCACCGACTTAATTTGGAGATTTTACAGAAACATTCCTCAAGGATTTGAATTTTACAAAGTACTGCCTTAAAGAATATTTGGGTAGCGCTTTCTTAAAGAATAAATTACATTACTATTTCTCCTTTAATTTTTTTCCTTATAATAAAGTGGAGAATTGAGAATGTGGGCTCCATGTGGGCCAATTCACAATATATATATATATATATATATATATATATATATATATATATATATATATATATATATAGACACGCACATTCAAAATATCTTAATTCAAGTGTAACTTATGTGATGTTCTGATGAGCATGATGTTTTGTTCGTGTTATCACCATGGTGGGGTGCATATGGTTGGCAGGGTTGGATGGTATACACATATCATGTGGGTCCACAAATCTAGACTTTCACTACTTTTTAAAGCAAAATTAAATGAGGGCATTTTTGTAATTTCATCCTTGAAAAAAGCATATTTGGTGTAATTTCTAATCGCCCAACATTATTAGGTACAACATAGATTTCTTAGAGAGTAAAAATTCTTTGATTTTACTCGATAGTGACTATTGGAGAATAAAATTATTAAATTACAACTTAAACCTTTTTCTTAATTAAGAAAAAAAGGAAGAAGACGAAGATAAAGTTGAGTATTGTATGATTCATGTGGTATACATATGACATATCATGCCTAGTATATGTCATATCATGATGACGGCTCGTAGGATTCATGTGGTATGCATATGACATCCCATGTCTAACATATGTATCATATCATGATGATCGTTCAATTAAAAGATATTTGGTAAATTGGATCATTGGACAGGCTACATGTGAATTTGGACGTTTTCGATTATATATTATTTTTATGGTATTGTACTTTGTTTAATTGTGTGGCCCATCTAATGATGGCATGAGCTTATATTGTTACACCTCAAAATTCAACTATAGACTGTGCACCGTCAAATCTAAGTTTCGAGTTGTAACTCGTACACAAAGTGTACTAACTTCATTCAATTATACGATTATTTAGAGGCAAAAGTAATATTCATTTTTACATTCCAATCAGGTGTATTTATAAGAATTTACATGAAATGATTTAAGCACCAATATCTGTACATTCTTGACATCCATAAACATCCAATCAGCATAAATTAAACATCATTCATTAATCAATACAACTTATTAATGAATATTTGCTACAGATATAAAACAATTCAATTAAATAAAGCCAATTACATGTTTAAAATCCTATTACTAATACCATCATTCATTATATATAAATCATATCATCTTAATAAATAAAATTCTAATTAAATAATTAGGAACAGTCCAAATGCGGCCAATTTCTCTTCTAATAGATACAGCTGCGTCTCACATGTATCGTGCATCAGTTCAGTCACAACTTCTTATTCCTACGCTAACCCATCAGCTAATTGCTCATCTGATTTTTCTATCAATAAAAATGTAAGCTGGTCAGGCTCAGTAAAAAAACTTAGCATGGTTCATGCTTATTGAATTTAATATATAATAGAAATAGAGTATGCACAATGATATGGATATACTAACAGGCTCATCTGTACAGTGAAGTGTGAACTGCCAGTGGGTGTAGTAACAAGTTAACCAAAAATAAAAAATAAAAAATATGAATGCAAATGGTATATAAATGCATCAGATGAGAAGATCGTCCATCTGCTTGGGTTGGAGATTGTCAACCCGCATACACCTGTTGGGTAGGCTTCCACCTTTCAGTAGGTTTGGGCATAGCCCGCATTTAGTTGCTCTGTCAAGATCGACATTTCTTCCAAGGAGGGCTCATAGGATCGACCATGCATTACACAAATGCAATGAATGATGGATGATGTATGCATGTATCATTTTCATAACTATCATAGTTACTTATCTTAATCAAAACATTCATATGTGAATTTAACGTACCATTATTACAATTCATACAATTTAGTACAAAATAGCATGTGATTTATCGCAGCATATATTCACAATAGTTAAATCAACAACATTGTAATAAAACATTCCAATCAGTACATCAATCAAACAAACCATCACAAACAATTTATTTTAATTTCAATGAATCATGAGATACGTTGGGTTACTCACATGAGTCTAATAATGTAGAATCTACAAGATAATTAGGCTGATTTGAATTCAAAAATCCTATCAATTATATACACAACATTATTATTCATCTAGTTATATTATATGATGGAGCCTACCTTTGATTAATGTCCTATGTGGCCAAACCCTAAATGATCAAATAATTAAAATTCCACATATAATATGTTCATTAAATTTAATTTTCAAATTCTAGATTTGATTTTTTCTTTTAAAATTCTGAAATTGAATAACAAAGATTAAACGAGTTGGCCCACCGGATAATTGGATCATCCAAATTCTTGAGGTCTTAACATATTTTTGCATATATAAATTTGATAAATGGTGTAGATCTAACCATACATACACTGATAACCCATCTCAACCTTATACGCCAAATGATACCAACATTTGCATAGAAATCTGAGCTTTTCTTATTAAACACTTACAAATTTGACTAGTGTGGCCTATCCAATGGTCAGATTGATCTGGAAGTTAGAGCCATTATATATTTTGGCCTTAGAGGTCGTATGATCCGTACAGATCTAATATAACTCGACCAGATGCACACCAATCAATCTTTGTGACAAGAAACTTCGTGTGAAATTTTAGATTTCAAATATCTTTACATCGTATCTACTCACATATTAATGCAGTGAATATGTGGTGGATCCACATCGTTTATTGCATATATTGAGTCAAATTACATTGAATTCATAAAAAATTACTAAAATAAGAACAATAAACTTATCAAATTTAAGCTCTCCAAAATTCTCTCTCCATTTTTCAATTGTCGCAGAGTACCTTTTTGTTAGTATTTGAGTTGGGGCGTAATTACTCTTACGATACCCTCCTTAAAAGGAATGATCATTGGAGAGATTGAGAGATAGGGGAAAGTTGGGATATATATATATATATAAAAGATAGAAGAATTAGGTATAGAGATAAGATACAATAAGATAGGGTATAAAATGGAAGATAAGATAGGAGGCAGGGGATAAGGATTATTCATTTATTTTTTTTCACAGCGTTACCTTTATTGTAGTTAGTGGTTACTATGATCATCATGTTAAGATGTATTTATTGGATGTGTTATAAGTCATACATGTACCATGTGATCCTAATAATTTCTCAGTATTGCCATCATTTAGAGGAGAGTGGCATTTGGGTCATTTAAATCGCAGAAAGAGACCTTTCAATAAATTTGGTTCTCACCGGTGCCTCTTTTTTTTTTTTTTTTTGTTAAATTAGAGTTCCCGAGGAATTTTGTTCAAAATACTACATTTATCAAATGATGCCTCCACCAACCGAATTTTAAAATTTTTATTGTAAAATTTTCCAAGGATTTAAATTAAGTAGCATTTTTAGGAGTGTTTTCTTAAATAAGAAATTACATTACTATTTTTCTTTACAACAAAGTACATAATCAAGAATGTGGGGCCCATGTGTGCCAATTCACAAAAAATAATATACGCCATTTAAAATATCTCAATTCAAGTGTAGTCCATTTGATGATCTGATAAGCCAAATGTCTAGTTTGTGTTATCACCATGGTGAGGTGTATATGATTAGATGGTTTTTTTTTTTTTTTTTTTTTTACACACACACACCCCCACACACTCACGCCACACGCGCACACACCCCACACACGCACACCGTGGGATTTCACCTCCATGGGTACTCGAACCCTTGACTCGGTGTTGAAACTCGAAGGAGTCTACCACTCGGGTAAGAGTAAGGACCCAAATAAAATTGGATTAATTAGATGGGTTGGATGTTATACACATACTACATTAGCCCATAAGTCTTGATATTCACACCTTTCTAAAAAAAATTAAATAAGAGCATTTTAGTAATTTCATCCCTTGCAAAGCACTTCCATAGGATTTTTAATCACCCACATTATTTGGTAAAACATAGATTCTTCATGTGGTAAAAATTCCCCAACTTTAAAAGGGTTGTAACTCTTGGATATGGAGATTATTAAATTACTCCATATACCTTCTTTAAAAAAATGATAAAGTTGAGAATTGGCATGCATGTGGCATCCCCTACCCACCATATGTATCATATCATGGTGATCACTTGGAAAAATAAAAATAAAAATGGCCGCAATAGGATCATCTAATAGGATACATGTAAATTTGGATATTTTTGGACCATTTATATTATTTTTACGGTGTGGCCCACCTTTTGGTTGGATCCATTGAATTTGTCATTCATCCAATCTTCGTGACAGGATTCACCTGTTGGACAGGTCGAATGTCGTGCACGAATAATGTGGGCCCCACGATGCTCGACTTTATTATTTTCTTAATAATTAAAAAAAAACAACAAATAAGGGCAATATTATCATTTTAGCACTCATAGTCAATCGCATTTTTTATTCTTAGAGATATTATTACGTGAAGTTCGGATTCTTGAGGACCTTTGTCGTAAAATCCATTTAGTTTTATCGCATATAGAGATTTTGATACTCCAGCGAACCCTGATTGATGATACACAGTCACTTAGAATCTGCACACGTGGCAAACAAGTTATTATAATTACATGGCTGAATTATGGGTTCTAGAATATATGTATTCTAAACCAATAAAAATTAGGCTTATTTGGTTATCTGGGAAGGATTGGTAGACATTTATTGGACGGTTAAAAATGAAAGTATTTAATGGTCATATTTCAACAAATAAGTGTCCATATATCACAGAGGGTAGAATTTCTCAATTAAACTTATTGTCTACAATTTTTAAGTGCCAGTGTATCAAGTTTCATGCTCCACCAGAGTATCAAAAAGAGAAACTGATCACGTGCAGCCGGCTGTATGCTAAGTTGGCATGCATGCACATCTTTCCTGCCAAAGTTTCACATGTTGGATACATCTCGCATGCAATAGATGGGCCCCATCATCAAGATCATCTGTCTCTGGATCCGGGAAAATCCACGTTTATAGAAGAAGCGGATAGCGTCCTCCCTAGCATGGACGGAATCGGTCCAGGTAAGGGCTCCGTGGGGCTCACCATGATTTATAAGTTTTATCCAATGCCTTCATACATTTTTCAGATCACTTTAAGGTATTATCTGATGTAGAGCGGGTCGCGGACAATTTCATGGCCAAGATGGATCAGAAAAGGCACGGTCGGCGACAGAAGTGATCCAGACCATCGGACCTTAGATCGGGCGTATCTCACAATCCGGAATGAGTTATCCGACGTAAAATATCTGATTTTGGGGTAGAACGAGCTACTTTAGCCAACCAACCCTGCTATGCCGGATTGCGCAGCCCGGATTTGCAAAAAACCCCCTGATCGATGGTCGTTTCCTCGTTTTAATTTTGTTTTTACTATAAATAGTAAGTTTTAGTTTGAGTATAACTTTTCATCCGTTGGGCTTTAGGAGTTGTGTCCAACATGAAAAGTGCTTAGGATAATTAGGAGAACGGTTTGGTGAAGCCAAATAGGACACTTACTATTTTTGGCCGAAAACCTTGCGCACTAGTAGACATCGTGACCGTCTATAAATAGTAAGTTTACTATTTATAGTAAGTTACGAATTCTAGGAGTTTTAGTTGTAGTATGAGTCTGATTTCTTTCATGTTGCTTGGTTCCCTTATTTAAAGGGGTGTAAACTCGTTTTTATTTTTATCATCAATTAATTTCGAATTTATCAGAGTTTATTCCTATTCTCTTGCTTTCTTTCCTCGTGGATTCGAGAAGTCTCTGTGAGGAGTCCAGAGAAGCTCCGTGGATTCGGAGTAGTTATCCTTGAGGAAGACGGTGTTCGACCTCATCACGTTCATCCCTGCGTCATTATCCCAAAAAACGAGGCAGATTTAAGGATCATGTGGACCACACAGTGGGGATTGAATGTATACCATTAAAAACTTCTTCTGGCCACAGAAGTTTTGGATCAAGCTGATATTTGTGTTTTTTCCTTCATCCTGGTTTGTCTGACCTTATGAACAGGTTGTATGGCAGATAAACATCAAGGCGAGCCCTATGAAGATTTCAACGGTGGGTGTTGTAGCTGCTTCCTATGGTGTGGTCCACTTGAACTTTATATCAGCCTCTTTTACGAGATCATGCTCTAAAATGATCTAAAAAAAAAAAAGATGAACGGAGTGGATAAAGCCCATACATCACGGTGGGCCCCACAGAGGGGGCAAGACGTAGAGCTGGGCATCGGACCGTGTCGACTCGAATTGGGTCCAACTTGACTCGGTCCGAGTTTTGAATAATCTGACCCGAACTCGGTCTGATTAGGGACCGAGTCAGGGTCATCTGACTTGATCCGATCCTAACTCATACTGGGCTTAATCAATCCGAGTCCGACTCGGTTAGGAAAACCAAGTTGAATCGAATTTGGCCAGGTTCTGTTCCGTTGTGCACTTGTGGGATTTTGTAAGGGTTTGTGAAGAGATTCTGACCATTCACAAGGTGGGGCCCATAATTTCTTGTATTGTGGTAACCTTAGACAAGGGAGTTAATGCAGGCCTCCATTTTAATGTACTTGCAGCAGCATTCCAAACGGTTCTAACTCATTGCGATGAGTTATGACAATTCCAATGAAAAGAGATTGAAGATGTGATTAGAAACACATGTGCCACAAGTAGCTAGCCATTCATCAAGTGGGTCACACTGTAAATGTGTCCTATCCCATAAATCAGGCAAATCCAATCATCAGGCTCCAAACATTGTGAATGAGATCAACAAACAGTCAGAGTAAAAACTAATTGTCTATATTCAATGTACATGTGTTGCCTGCCCGACAAATGGATGAGCCTAGGGACCAACCTAATGAATGACTGGAACCATGCAAGAATACCATGTTGGCACATAGGCCAGGAATCATCTCTTCAATATCATACAATGAAATTTTCTATCAGTTAGAACTTACCAGGCAGAATCAAGATCTTCGGTAAAGCAAAACTTCGAAGTCTTGAAGACCTTTCCATTGATCTTGCAATGTATATGATTAGTGGGTTTTTGCCAAACAGCAATATCGTCCTTCTCCTTCAACTTCTTCCAGCAAAGGCTCCTCGCTATGGCCTCGATTGCAGACTGCTCATTACTCAAGTCCTCCTCTTTTCTATCCACTACCGGATGAAAATATGTAGAGGAGACTAGCGTCGGGCAAAACAGGCGTCGCTGCATCGGGTAGGACTCAGGAGTGGTCGTTTGGTCGGGTAGGGTAAATGTAACAACCCATTTTTTTTGGAAACTAACCACACCGTCCGCTTGCGTGTGGCCCACCTGAGTTTTGGATCAACCTCAATTTTGGCCTTATATCTTCTCTTGGCCAGGCCAAGATGATGGACGAAGTAGATTTATGTCATCGTTAATAAGACCCACCACATCTTAAAAAAATTAAAAATTTTAAAATAAAAATAAAAATATCTTCCGCACGCCGACTAAACCACTTTATCCATTGTTCATTCCTTTTTGTACCGTAATGGGCACCGAAACCGTCCTATCATTCATACTCTTTCATTCCATTACGCACCCCTTTATATATATATAAAAAAGAAAAAAGAAAAAGAAAGGGAAAATAGAGAAAGAAACAAAGGAATCAATCAAATCAAAAATAGAGGGAGAGAGAGAGAGAGCGCTATGGATCAAGATAGAGAGATTTAAGTGGAGCCGGATCATCAGACTTTTAAGGTAGGTAATCTTATCATGAAATTTATCATTTTTAGTAATTTATTATGCTTATTTAATCCAAAATTTTGATAGAATATTATTTTCAGTTGAATTTTTATGTAGGAAATTCTACTCATTTATGAATTTTTATTTTATATATTTCTATTATTTAATGCTGAAATAATTTATATATAAATAGAATAAAATAGATTTACAGAATAAAATAAATAATTTATCTAAGTTTATATTTTAATTTATTAATTCTTAAATTTTTGTTAAGATTAAAAATTAAATATGAATTATTCCTAATTTTTTTAAAAATTAATTAATAAGAAAGTAAATTATTAAAAATAGATTAAATTCGAATTAATTCATGAATTTATTTAAATTAGTAATTTGAATTAATTTTAAAATATTTTTGATTAATAAGTATGTTAGTTATTAAATTTAATCATTTAATTAATCTGAATTATATATATATATATATATATATATATATATATATATATATATATATATATATATATTCAAGTTAAAAAGTAAACTAAAAATTTAAATTCCAATCATTTATAATACTTAGAATTAATTATAAATAATAATAATAGTATCCAAAGTCCAAATTAATAATTTCCTTAAATTTATTAAATTTAGATATAAAAATAAATAATAATAAAATTCTGAATTTAGATTTAAAATAATTAGATAAAAATATTTTAAGATAGATTAACTTAAATTATTAAATAATAATTTAATTTCATTATTAATGTTATATTATAAAAATCAGTATAATATTTTTGTTTCTGTAAAAATTAAAATCAAAATTTTAATTCTAAAATTGTAAAGAGTTAATTAAATTAAATTTAAATGAACTTAAGTTTAAGAGATTTTTTCAAAATTTTAGAATTGAAATAAAATTTTCTTGTACATTATTTCACATAAATTCTTAAATTAAATAATAGTAAAATAATATTTTATTTAAGTATTTGAATTATTAAAGTTTCAACAAAATTTAAATATAGAATTATTAATTAGAATTATATTGTTGATATTTTTTATCGTGAAATAATTATTCATCGTACATGTATGTCTACAATTCATTGAGCATCAATTTTAATATGTTAGATGTAACGTAAGCAAGTAGGGCAATCGTGTCACTTGGGTGAAAGCCTCTAAATTAGCAAGTAGGGCAATCGTGTCCCTTAGGTGAGAGACCCTAAAGTCAGTAAGTAGGGCAATTGTATCCCTTGGGTGAAAGATCCTAGAACCCACTGAATCCTTTAGAGTTTCCTTTGTGTACAGTGTATGAGTACAATTGTGTGCGCGGACATACGTCGAAGGAACAACTGGAGCAGTAGTCTAACCAGCTAACGTATAAATGGGTCTATCACCATGAGGTACCAGTGCGTGGACGTTAATGTAATGTGACCATCCACTTGGGTATAGTGTTGTTAGAAATAATATAAATGCTATGAGTATTCATGAAAATATCACATGCATCGTATTTTCACAATTCTATTGTTAAATTTCATTATTTGTATTTTATTTTTCTTCATTATTATAAAATGATATTATCTGAACATGTTAAATTTTGGATAAGAAATGACCCTACTGTGCTGTTATGATCATCCTACTAAAAAAATGTACGGGTGCAGAGCTGGAATACTACAAGCAGGAGGGCGTCTATTATTAGCTTTATTTTATAGAAAATTAGGTTTAGTTTTAATTTAATTCATTTTTTTTATTATTATTTAGGTTTAGTTTATGTTCAAATTTCGATGTAAAAAGGACAAACTATCAAAAGAGTAGAATTTAATAAACATTTCAGCTTTTTTTAAAAAAATAATTTTAAGATGACGTTGAATATTGATTGAATTTGATTAAATCAACCGAATTGTAATAAATGTCATTATATTATAATCACGAACCTTAGGATTTGGGTCTCGAAGACCTTATTCGGGTACTCGAATTTCGAGGCGTGATAGTAAAAGAGGGGAGAGGCCGAGCGAGAGGGTAAAAGATTAGGGCTAGGGTGGGTAAAAAAAATAAAAATTCCTTTTATAGTACCCGCTCGAGTCGGGTCTGTTCGATTCAGTGCGGTTCCACTCGGTTCGGGTTTTCGGTCTGAATCTGTCCGGATCGACGTCTATTAGGACCCGATCCGAAAAACGGACGGATCTGAAAATTCAGACTCGATAAAGCCCGATCTAGACCGTCGGTTCTGTTCGGAACAGGTCTAATCGGGTCGGATCTGGTCGGATCCGCCGGATTGGGTGCCCACCTCTAGCTGGATGCTATCCGATTCATTGTTTAGATGGGCCAGAACTGTAGGACATCAGTGGACTCGGGTCTAGTGGTGACTGCTTAATTTAATCATGCCAATGCTAGTAAGTGCTAGAAAAGCTCTGTGGGCCCTACTATGACCTATGTGTTTTATCCCTGCGGTCCACTTAGTTTGCCAATTCATTTTAGGTAGGGTTGTCACTGGACTAGGCCTGGGTAGGCTTTGGCCCAAATTTTAAATTGTTGGAGCTAGGCCTAACAGGCCGAGCCTATTACGGGCCAAGCTTGACCCATTAACAACACTAATTTTATTGCATAAGCCTAAAAATGAGAGATCTAGACCGATCTCAGGTGGACCACACCACGGGAAACAGTGGTGATTGAATGCCCACCATTAAAAACCTTGATTGAATGCCCACTGTTAAAACCTAGGAAGGTTTTAATGGTGGTTGTTCAATCATCACCATTTCATATGGTGTGGTCCACCTGAGATTTAGATCTACCTCATTTTTTGAATCTTTCCCTAAAATGAGCTGGCAACATGGTTGAACGGCGTGGATAAAACACATACATTATGGTGGGCCCATAGGTCCAGTACCTACATAGGACATCAGTAAGCCGGTCTTATCCCCTAACATGTAACTTGCCCAGGACAGCAGTACTGTGAAAACGGTGGGGCCCACCAAGTTCTGGGTTTGGACAATCCCATGCGACCAAGATGTGGACAAAAGTGTGGATTGATCACAACCCAAAGATCACATTTATTGAACTTCCTTGTCTGGCCATTTAAGTAAAGGGCCCAAAAGAAAGAATGGCCAATGGTCCCAATCACAAAAGAAAAGTGTCCATCAGTTGGGCTGTATAGGGTACCGTCAGAGAAAAATAGGACGTGAGTATGTGTGTTGACCGTTGTACTATGGTTCTTCCACCCTTTCAGTAGGTTTTTAATTATTATTATTAACTGTGGTGCTCTTTGAAATCAGTACTCCAACTTTGTCATAAAATAGCATTATTGTTCGATCCAAACACATGGCCACACATGTAACTAAATAGCTAATTTTAAATAAACACATGTAAGTATGAATATGTTAAGTTTTGAGTAAACTAAATGTTTTGTAACCCCAAACTTTGAATTAGTTGGAAGCCAAATTTGAGAAGATTGGCATGACTATTTAGGCATCAATTCATAGGAGGTGTTTGGTGCATGGTATTGGAAATGATTAGGTGGAATGATATTCAAAAAATGTAATTATTACATATGATAGAGATTGTCCTCTATTACCATGGGACAAGACTAACTGTATGATATGATTGTGCCTAATTCTACGATATGTTTGTGTCACGTGGTATTCACTCTTTGGTTTATTATCCATTAAATAGATATATCCACCATTATTTGAAATTATTGAGAATATCATGTGTTATATTAACATCATTTATCTGTTTTGCAACATCATTTTATGGCATGGGCTTAAAATTGAGACAGATCCATAGCTTACGTGGACCACAACACATAAAAGAGCGGGAACAATGATGCCCACCGTTGAATCTTCTTAAGAGTCCAACATAATGTTTATTTGCCATCCAATCTATTCATAAGGTCAAAAAGACATAGATGAAGGGAAAACACAAATGTCAGCTTGACTCAAAACTTATGTAGCCATAGAGAAGTTTTCAATAGTAGGCATTCAATCCCCGTTGCTTTCTATGGTAAGGTCCACTCGAGCATTTGATCTACTTGATTTTTTGGTCCATGCTCTAAAATGATCTTGAAAAATGGTTGGACGGTGTGGATATAGCCCATACATCATGGTGGGACCTACACAACTTGCTAACATCAACCAAACTTTTTAAAAATTTCAACACAGCAGGTGGGAAGCAAAAAGCTATGGACCAAATTTAATTCTATCTAATCTAATTCCAATCTTTCCCATTCTCCCCTAGCACAGGACTAAATGCAATTCCATCTCACCTAATCCCATCTAATACCATACGCCAAATGCTCTCTTAAAGTGACTAGGCAATTTATAATGGAGAAGATTGGTTGGATACTTTTGCCTTGAATACTAGAAATTTTCTTATAGTCATAATAACCTAAGTCATGTTTCTCAACAAAATCAATAAAGATAAAAAATAAAATAAAATGAGTTTGATGATGATTTTATTAATCTTAAAATAGAGAAAATGCAATTGGCAGAAGAAAGATAAGTAGAAGAGATTACTAACAATATTTTGTGCTGGCAAAATAGCTGTGGTTTTGACAATACTCCAAACTTGGACGATCATGGGATAGTTATGAGCAATACTAAATGGTTGTGATCTATAGTTAGAGGTCATTACTAGAGAATTATCAAATGAGAACTTAACAATTTAGGGGATCTGATGATGGGGTCGTGGATATTTATACAAACTAGATAGTTTATTTTGACGGTGCACTAGACAGTAGCGGAAATTAAGCTAAGAAACTATGGTAAAACTAAAAATTTGAGTTTGTTAGTGTATGGTGTTGGACAGAGACGAAAGATTTGGAAATTAAAACCAATAGAAATAGGCGTTCATGAGGCACAATGTTGAGGGTCAAATATTGCATATTATACCCCAGATATTGTCTGGATTTACGAATATAATGCTGTCTAATGGCTCGTTTTCTCATTCTTGTGTGGCAAAGTGATTTTATGAGCATGGATGGAAAAAGGACGTTAAAAGTTGAGATTTAACGATCTGATGATGCCAAAGGCAAGGGACACACTCCAGAGGACCAAGATTGACAAATATACACGGTCAGAAATCCGAGAAAAGTTAGAAATTGAAGCTCAAGTGGCCTGAAGGACGTCCAGAATGCAAGATCACGAGGTTCCCACCATCCGTTCGGCTCGAAACTTCATACGTCGCCTGAGGACCATAAATTAACCGTACATATAAAATTTCAGCCATTGAAGATCTCGGGAAGTGCCCCAACTGACATATCAGCCCGTAAAATCATGATTTGGGGCCCACATGCTATCTGGATATGCTTCAAAATTTGTCTCTACGGTTTAAATACGATTGGAAACAGGATGGACGGCACGGATTTCTCGTGAACATCACAGTGCCCAACCATATCATGTGTAATCGGGAACTATCGAATTGATCACGCACTTCTTGACTTAGGAGCGAGCGTCAATCTGATTCCCTATTCGGTATACCAACAGTTAGGGTTGGGTGAATTAAAACCCACTCGAACCACACTACAACTTGCTGATCGTTCTGTTCGTATACCAAGAGGGATCATCGAGGATGTGTTGGTCCAGGTGGATAGATTCTACTACCCTGTTGATTTTATCATCTTGGACACCGAACCCATCAACGACACGAGCACTCAGATTCCCGTCATTCTTGGTCGCCCATTCCTGTCTACTTCAAATGCAATTATCAATTGCAAGAATGGTGTCATGACTATGTCCTTTGGAAATTTGACATTGGAATCGAATATCTTTTTCAATAACGGCAGCAACTCAGAGGATGATGACGATTTCCACGATGTTAACATGATTGATTCTTTTGTGGAAGATAGAACATCTCTCACCTTATCCTCTGATCCTCTAGAGACGTGCCTGACCCACTCTCATGATCTTGATGATGATATAATTAGGGAGACGTGTGCCATGCTTGATACTTCACCGGTACTTGAAGTTAACTGGTGGAGGCCACACATTGAAGAATTGTCCCAAACTTATGTAGCGCCTCTACCGTCTAACCTCAAGCCACCGAAGCTTGACCTAAAACCTTTGCCCTCTGATTTAAAATATGTCTATTTAGGTCAAGATGAGACATATCCGGTGGTGATCTCTGCCCACCTGGAGAAAGAACAGGAGAGTATGCTCATATCTACTCTCATTGAGCATAAGAGAGCTCTTGGATAGACGATAGCGGACCTCAAGGGAATTAACTCATCGATTTGTACTCACTGTATATATCTTGAGGACAATGCAAAGGCTGTTCGGCAATCACAACGTAGACTAAATCCAAACATGAAGGAAGTGGTTAAGGCCGAGGTTCTCAAACTATTGGAAGTGGGGATCATATACCCTATATCCGATAGTCAATGGGTGAGTCCAACTCAGGTGGTTCCTAAGAAGTCCGGGATCACCATCGTAGCCAATGTCAATAATGAACTCGTGCCAACCAGAGTTACTACTGGTTGGAGAATGTGCATTGACTACAGAAAGCTGAATACCGTTACAAGGAAAGACCATTTTCCTTTGCCCTTCATTGATCAAATCCTGGAAAGGCTAGCTGGTCATTCCTATTATTGTTTCCTTGACGGGTATTCAGGTTATAATCAGATTGAAATCGCCCCTAAGGATCAGGAAAAGACCACATTTACATGTCCCTATGGCACCTTTGCTTACAGAAGGATGTCATTCGGGTTATGTAATGCCCCTGCCACCTTTCAGCGATGCATGACGAGTATCTTTTCTGACATGGTGGGGAAATATCTAGAGGTCTTCATGGACGATTTCTCTGTTTTTGGTTCATCTTTCAGCGAATGCTTAGCAAGTCTTAAATGTGTGCTGAAAAGATGTGAAGAAAAAAATTTGGTATTTAACTGGGAGAAGTGCCATTTTATGGTTCAAAAGGGAATTGTCCTTGGGCATATTATCTCGTCCAAAGGAATCGAGGTAGATAAGGCAAAAATTGATCTTATCTCTAACCTACCTCCACCCAAGAATATTAGGGACGTGCGATCCTTCTTAGGACACGCAGGCTTTTACAGACGATTCATAAAGGACTTTAGTCTCCTCTCTCGTCCTTTATGTAATCTTCTTCAAAAGGATACACCATACGAGTGAACTGAGCAGTGCCAAGAAGCTTTCACTAAGCTTAAGGGTATGTTAACCACTGCACCTATCATGCAGCCACCCGACTGGAGTCTTCGTTTTGAACTTATGTGCGACGCCTCTGATTATGCTCTTGGAGCAGTTCTAGGCCAGAGAAAAGATAAGTGGCCTTACGTTATTCACTACGCAAGTAGGACTCTAAATCCTGCCCAAGTGAACTACTCGATTACGGAAAAGGAACTCTTAGCCGTAGTGTTCGCTTTGGACAAATTTAGGTCTTACCTGATCGGATCCAAGATCATCATCTACACAGATCACGCGACACTTAAGTATCTTCTTTCTAAGAATGATTCTAAGCCCCGCCTGATACGATGGATACTTCTACTCCAAGAATTTGATTTGGAAATTAAAGATAAAAAGGGAGTAGAGAACGTAGTGGCCGATCATCTTTCTCGCCTTAATACCTCTGATTCCCTTGAGGCGACCCATATCAATGACATGTTCCCTGATGAACAACTGTTTAGAGTCTCCCATTCACCTTGGTTCGCTGATATTGCTAATTATCTTGCTACAGGTGCCATACCGACACACTGGACGTCACAAGATAAAAAGAAATTCTTTACCAAGGTGCGTAACTTTTTCTGGGACGATCCATATTTGTTTAAATATTGCCCAGACCAACTCTTAAGGAGATGCGTACCAGACGATGAGCATCAGAGTGTCATCTCCTTCTGCCATTCACAGGCCTGTGGTGGTCACTTTTCTGCTAAAAAGACCACAGCCAAGATTTTACAGTGTGACTTCTACTGGCCCACTATGTTCAAGGACACTCATAAGTTTTGCAAGGCTTGTGAGCGTTGTCAGAAATTGGGAGCATTGACCCGTCGAAATATGATGCCCTTGAATCCCATCCTTATTATAGAAGCATTTGATTGTTGGGGCATTGATTTCATGGGACCATTCCCCCAATCATTTGGAAATCTGTATATTTTGCTTGCCGTAGACTATGTCACTAAATGGGTCGAAGCAATTCCGTGCCGCAAAAATGACCATCGCACAGTCATTAAATTTTTGAAAGAAAATATCCTGTCACGGTTCGGAACCCCTCGAGCCATCATTAGTGACGGGGGCTCACACTTCTGCAATAGACCATTCGAGAGTTTAATGAAGAAATACGGTATCTCGCATAAGGTGAGCACCCCATACCATCCACAAACAAGTGGACAAGCTGAGATTTCCAATAGAGAGATTAAACATATCCTAGAGAAAACGGTTAACCCTGATCGTAAGGACTGGTCAATCCGATTGACCGATGCCTTATGGGCGTACCGTACTGCTTTCAAAACTCCTATTGGAACATCTCCCTTTAGACTTGTCTATGGGAAAGCCTGTCACTTGCCGGTGGAATTGGAACATAAAGCATACTGGGCGATCAAAAATCTGAATTTCAATCTGGACAATGCTGGCTCGCTACGCAAACTTCATTTAAATGAACTTGAAGAAATCCGGAATGATGCGTACGAAAACTCGAGAATTTACAAGGACAGGATGAAGGCGTTTCATGATCAACATATTCTACGGAAATCATTCACGCCAGGTCAGAAAGTCCTCTTGTATGACTCTCGACTACATATCTTTCCGGGTAAGCTTCGATCTCGTTGGACCGGCCCTTACATTGTTGTTACTGCTTATCCTCATGGGGCCGACAATAGCAAGGAGTTTAAAGTTAATGGACATCGATTAAAGCCATTTGTTGAGACATTTGATTCAGAGGACATGTCCATGCCTCTGATTGCTCCTGTTTACCAGGACTGATCTCCTAGTCTGATGGAGGTATAGGTAGGTTTATCGCTTTCATAAGTTTAGGATAGTCGCTTTCATAGGTTAGTTAGTTCAATGTTTGTGAGTAACATTACTGCAAACCCTCACGAGACTACAACTCGTCCGCTAGGGGTAACCTAGGGGTTTAAAGGCTTGTTGCATACGCTAAATGCAATCGAGAGCACCTGCGAAAGTGGTATAGGTAGGATTTTATTTTTGTTATTTTTGTTCTGCTTTCTCTCTCATGCTAACCTGCTCTCTCCTAGTGATCTCTTGAAAAATCTCTCTCGATACGTTATCCAGGTATTATCTTCCCATCACTTTACTTTCTTTGTCCCATGTGCATTGCATGCCCATATCTTTTACATTGAGGACAATATAGATTTTAGGTTGGGGATGGGAGATTAGGTTTCCTAATCAGTATCTTCTTGGTCTTGAGCAAAAATTGTGAATTTTTTTTTTCTTTTTTCTTCTTCTTTAAAAAAAATTTCTGAAAATTTCAACAAATTCGAAGTGATTTTGACAGATATCCCTAATTTAGATTTTCAAGGTACATAATGGTGGATTTATGAGTCTTGGATTCCGTATCTGTTAGATTTCATAGTTAAGTGAATTATTAATCCATGATTAGAAGTTGTAAACATTGATTGAATCATGATTTCAGGACACGTCTTGCTTACACATTAAGATTTCAGTTCCATATCGAAGGATTAACTTGGTAATCACTAAGCATGAAAGGAACCAGCCTGAAATATCTTGCCATCAGGGTATAAAAATTGAACAGGTTGGGCAATTAATCTTCACCATGGGTTTGCTCCCTACAGGTGAAGGTTTGATTCCCCAAGGTTAAACATTCAAAAAAAATTTTATTAGGTAATTGGTCTTTTGCCATAGGTTTGCTCCCTATTGGTAAGGATTTGATTCCTCTTTTTGGCATGACTATTAATGGAAAAATAAAAAGTTGAAAAGATCAAAAGATGAAATTTATGAGGCAAGTTTGGTTATCATGAATTCTTTTGCTGGTTACTAATGAGATCCTGAAATAACAAATTCAATCTTAATGTGATTAGCTGAGATTACACTATACATCCATGGATCTCAATGTTTAAAATTTTTCTAATTGATGGATTAATGCTTTACACTTGATTATGAAGTCTACGGTGCGCTTGAGCTCAAGAGAATACAATTTCTAACATTCATGAATATTAAATTTCTCGTATTTTGTTCAAAATCTCACTCGATTTCATAAAAAGTTCTCCTATAATTCTTAACTTATTTTTCGCATACTTTGCTCGGGACTAGCAAAATGCTGGTTGGGGGTTGTGTTGAGGGTCAAATATTGCATATTACACCCCAGATATTGTCTAGATTTACGAATATAATGCTGTCTAATGGCTCGTTTTCTCATTCTTGTGTGGCAAAGTGATTTTATGAGCATGGATGGAAAAAGGACGTTAAAAGTTGAGATTTAACGATCTGATGATGCCAAAGGCAAGGTACACACTCCAGGGGACCAAGATTGACAAATATACACGGTCAGAAATCTGAGAAAAGTTAGAAATTGAAGCTCAAGTGGCCTGAAGGACGTCCAGAATGTAAGATCACGAGGTTCCCACCATCCGTTCGGCTCGAAACTTCATACGTCGCCTGAGGACCATAAATTAACCGTACATATAAAATTTCAGCCATTGAAGATCTCGGGAAGTGCCCCAACTGACATATCAGCCCGTAAAATCATGATTTGGGGCCCACATGCTATCTGGATATGCTTCAAAATTTGTCTCTACGGTTTAAATACGATTGGAAACAGGATGGACGGCACGGATTTCTCGTGAACATCACAGTGGACCCCACATGAGGGTGTGCGTGCATTCAGTGCACGCACACGCGGGCCGCACCGGACCAACCAACGGGTCAGCGCAAGCGCTGACCCGTCTCTCTCTCCCTCTCTGCGTAAGGTGCAGCGGACGCACGGCCGCTGGCCGTTTTTGCGATCATCTGTGGGCCCCACACGTGCTCCATAAGCTCGATCTGAACCGTCCACCGTGTAGACAGCCGCGAGAACTACAAAACCATGTTATCACTTTTCACCCATGCGTGCACACGTGTGAGATACAGAGACCACAAAAGGGCTGCTCGGTAACGTTCAAAACTGATTCTTCTGTGATTCCTTCTCTGGGCCACGTCAATGGACGTTCAAAACCACCCATTCTTAACTGAAATTTCGTTCTGAATCCAATGGACGGGGTGGATTTTTCAGAAAATACTTCTGTGGGGCCCACCGACCACAACAGCGAAATGGTGCGAAAGGTTTCGCACATCCGCGAAAACTGACTTTTTCGGACAGTTTTGGCCCACCATCTTTGATCATATGGCAGATCTGAACCGTCTATCATGTAGAGGACCCAAGAAAGTACTAAGAGACGATGTTTCTTTGGAATTTGAGCGAGGAAAGTGGCGTGTTTCATGGTACCGAACTTGGCTGCGAAAATTGCACTCCGTGTCCTGCTACAACTCTGTCACTGACTCCAGCCTTCCAGCAGCTATAAAAAGAGGTTTTTGGACATGGGGAGCATTCATTCAGGGTCTTGGGAGGAAGAACAGAGGGCTCGAGCTTGGGTTTGAACGTGGGCAGAGGAGAGAGAGAGGAGCTTGGTTTTTTTTCTTTCCCTTTTCTTTTCCTTTTCTTTTTCTCTTTATTTATTTGGATTGAGCCCATCCATGGCAGGCTAAATCCTCCTAGCTAGGGCTAGGAGGTGAAGCTTGTAGTGAGATGAGAGATTATATGCTTTTAATTTAATTTTAATTTTTGAATTGAAGTTGGTTTTAGTTTGATTTTAATGGAAATATTTTTGGTCTTTAATGGTCTGTTGTGACTGAAATTACAATGGGTCTGCAATGCTTTGAATATTTTCTTATCCCTTTTATGTTTATGACGTTAGGACGTCCCGTTGTTCACCATAGTCTCCTGGGCATGGTTGGATGACGGTACCCTTCTTAACCTTCATACATATGATTGGTTGGTAATTAGTTTAATTCTGTTGTTTGCCATAGTCTGTGGGCATGGTTTGGTGATGGAATCCATTCTAATTCATACACCTTTCATCTCTTTGAAAACTAGATCAACGGCAGTTCAGTAATTTTCATAATTTTTGATGCAAGCATAAATTCTCCCTGATCTCTACAAGTGAATCCTCTGAATCCCTAGTTTCCTTTTCTCCTGATTTCTCTCAAGTTTATATAATTATTTCACCATTATTTCTCAAATTACATTTAGTTTAGATTTCATCTTAATCTAGTTCTAGTTCTGGTTAGTTTTAGATAACGTACAAGTTTCAGTCCCTTGGGATTCGACCTCGGTCTTTCCGAGTTATTACTACATCACAACCCTGCACTTGGGGAGTGAATACACAAGAGATTGGATAGGCAGCATAGGGCCGAAAAGGATTGTGTGTGATTATGTTAGCTCCTGGCCACGAGCTATTCTCTATAATTTGCTTTTATAGTTTGGGAGAGACAATGATTATGCATAAGATTCCATAACTTTTACAAGAGATATTCCAATTAGGTAGCATTCAATTATATAGTTCTTAAATTATTAAACTACCTGATGATATTTGTCCTGGACAATTTCCTACTCTTTACATATAGTTTGGTAGCCTTTTAAAAAGTTTGTTTATATTATCTAAATGTAGTTCTCTCTCATAAGTAGAGCCCTAGAGTGATAATTCTTCTAGCAAAGGTTGTTCGAGAATGACTTAGGGCCTGTTTGGGAGCGTGGATTTGGAACCCCCTGGATTTGCAACCCCTAGGATTGGAAACCCCCTGGATTGGTAATCCTCTTGGTGTGTTTGGCAACTTGAAGTGTAAATCAACTTTAATTAAAAAATACCTATACATGGTATATTTACAGGGGTTTGAATTTAATTACTAAATCAACTTTAATATCCCCAATTAGCGAGATATATAATTTTTGATGTTATGGTTGTGATAAGCCTCATAAAATATATACTTTGGCTAAAAATGATGAAATTCCAAGTCTCGGATGGACCGCAAGCACAAGATCATGTTTGAGTGACTAACAAACGATTTTTAATCGTTGATTAACATGGACAATGTTTGGACGGTTCTGAACAATATTTAGACGGTGCTGATCTATATGAACATTGTTTGGATGGTGCTGATCATCGTTAGTGAGTCATGTGCCTAGTAAAATGATAGTGTACAGTGACATACATTTATACCTGCAACTATTGAAATCATTTTAGGTATAATCCAAGCTCTCATCGGGGATTACAAACCCCCTCAAAGAGGGGATTGGGAATCCTCTGGATTGGCAATCTCCAGTTACTTTATGCTGCTAAACAACTAAGGGGGTTTCAAACCCTCTCTAATCCCCTCCAATCCCCTCCAATCCAAGGTGCCAAACGTCCCCTTAAATTTATTAGTAAGTGTCGTGAGATAGATGTTAACCTTTAGAGTTTTAGTCATGCATGCATTTAGGTGCGAATGAGTTTTAGTTGTAAATATGTCTTCAGTTGCAGAATATGTGTCGTCGGTGAATAAGTATCTACAATTTTTTTAATTTTTGTTTTTATATCTTATGTTTATTTTTTTGTTCCGTACAAGCTTGTGGTGAAGAGGGGTACTACCATTTCTTAGGCTGTGCAAAACCAATAAAGGTGTCTACGGGCGTGTTTGGCCGGACTGATTGAAAGGGATTGAATGCTGTTAGGATGGATGACATCATTTTCATTACTGTAATGATGGCTGCCTCAGTGGATTGGTGTAAGATCCATGAATTGTTATATTTCGGAATTAGATCATCTAGTCGATTGGGCTCCCTCTTCTAATCCCAAGATTGTACGTTCCAATCTCTTTCAATCCGTTAAACCAAACATGTTTAAGACAAAATTGAATGGAATTAGGATGATTGGATGAATTTATACAGTAATGATGGTGATGCCAGTGGATTGCTGGCAATCCCATGCGATTCTTATATCCCAGGATCAGAATCGTTTGGCACGCGACGGTCAATCCGGGATTTACCTTCCAATCCCTTTCAAGCCCATTCAATTCCTTCCAATCCGCCCGGCCAAACGGGCCCTGAAATGTTTTCGTTGCATTAGTGCCTGCCGGTTCGATATTTCCCGCGCGCGAGACGACACGGTAGGGCCGCAGGTACCGGGAATATGGTACAGCCACCTCTCCACAGGACACGTGGCAAGATGATGTATTAATCGGGTCCGCACATATATTGGAACAAGGACGGATGGCTTACTTTTTAAACTAAAGCCAATAAAAAATTCTATCCATTGCTTTTTCTACAGTTAATCCCACTGTACATTCGACCGTTAACTGTTTTATTTTCTACCATTATCTTTATTTACACATATCAGATAGCTAGTATGGTGTAATAGATTTTATTTCTGATATACAGACCATCCATTCTAGGGATATGAATCTGGACCGACCCGATTTTCATATTACTACGTCACATGCACTACTGGAGATGGCTGTACCATATTCCTGTTCTTCCGGTTCCACCGTATCATTACCTGCTCTGCAGTGCACGCAATACGGCACGGATTACCGAACCATGACTCGACTTGTCAGAAGCCATGTTTGACGCGCAACGATGCGAAGGCCGCGTATACTAGAATTCCTCTCACCATAGTGGGTCTGTTGCCACGTGTAAGATACCCAAGCCGTTCATTTGGTAGCATGCATTGTAAAAATACCATCTAAAAAGAATTCGGCCTGGCCCACACATTCTGACTGCCCTTTTTAAAGTACAATTTTGGCCATCCTGATTAACGGAACAACATTATTTTTTTCCCATAGCATTTTTACAGTGTGGTCTATCTGATGAACGGTCCAGATCTCTGAAATTCATGCAATCAATGGTGGAAATCAGTCACCCGCATGGGCGAGGTAATTTCTCACGCGTCGCGCCTCATTCTATCAAAACCCATTTGAAAAATGGTGGTGAACTATTAACGTAGTAGTTTTATTTTTTTCCATATTCAGGTATAGAGCTGAGCCACTACAGAAAATTTTGATACTCTGGCAGGGAGCCACGGATAATAATCGGGCACTTAGAAATTGTACACATAAAAAACAAAAGGTTGAATTTTGAACCGTCCAAAATGTGTGTCCCAGTTTGGAAGTTCCATAATCCAAAATTCTCATTTAATGACTTATATAACCGTCCGATTGGTGGACTTTTACTCGACGGTCTGAAACGAAAAAGATCCAACGGTCCTATTTCAGCTAATAAGTGCCCGTAACGCATGCAATACCAAAATGAATTTAGTGCAGTGAATGAATGACAGAACTTAGGTGGTTTGATTTGAGTCTATATGCGACGTAGAGATTTTTTGTGGGCCTGCGTATCAAGTATCATGCGCTGCCAGAGTATCGAAATCTCCCCGTATCATTATAACGTCGACCCGGCGAAAAGTACTCTGGTTCGTCTTCTCCCTTCTCCCTCTGCAGCAATTATCTGTCCCTCTCTCCAAAAATCCGCCCCGAAGTTGCCGGCGTTTTTAGCTCCGGACATACTCCAGCGAAATTTTCCGGCAATGCCGAACTCTGGAATCGTTGTCCTTCTGTTCGTCGTCTTTCTCCAGTCATTTCTCATCTTCTCTCAGAGCTCCAAAGCTCCCACCTCCACCCCCTGGCGCACGTTAGCCGGTTCTCTCTCTCTCTCTCTCTCCAGTAGTTTTAAAACTCGGCGAGTCGAGTCGAGCTGTAATGCTAAGACTCGGTCGGCTCGACTCGCCACGATTCGGCCAATTCTTTTTTTTACTTTTTAAACTTTATTTTAGGGATTTTATTAAAAAAATCCTCAGAAAACCTGAATTTATAAAATAAAAGCCGTGACTATTTTGAATTTTCAAAAGGATACTGACGGATGGCAAATTGACTAAAATGTCCTTTTGTTTGTTTTCTTTTGAAGAGATGTTTTTATGACAATCCAACCCGTCAATCAGGTGGTCCCCACCATGATTACGATACTACCGAAAAATTAGCCCGATCCGATCATCAGGTGGGTCACATAATGAAAAGCAACAAACTCCTCTAAAAAATCTCCAATTCCATGTGTGGCCCACCTGATAATTGGATCAGCCTTTTTTTCTGGGAGTTGCACCTTTTGGACGGTCTGGATGGCATTCACAATCGAGTAGGCGGGACAAGCTCACGATATCACTGCGTTCTCACTCAAAAGAAACAAAGTGGCAGCTAAGGGCATTTTGGTCATTTTTCCATCCATCAGTACCTCGAAGTGTTCTTTTTAAATTCAAAATAGTGAAGGCCCTTTTCACAAATTCAGGTTTTATGAGGATTTTTTTTGATAAAATCCCTTTATTGTAAGCTTTTTAACCTTTGAAAGAAAGGTTTCCTTTGGACAAAAAACTTTGAGGTCAGAGGCATTTTTGTCCGACTGTCATTTGTAATTTTCTGTACATAAATGCAATAGGATGTAGTTCTCTAATAAATTCCTGATATTTTCCCCTTTTTCTGTCTTATTTCAAATTCTCCATTTCTCTTATTCTTTCCTTTCCTTTCTCCCCCTCCTGATATGATCAAATGTCAATTTGGTTGGATTTTATTAAATTGGGGACCATAGGATAGCCAGGTCGAATATGATGAGTGGACTGATTTTGCTGTGATAAATATGCTGTTTTTTCTGGCTACTGATCATGTTGTTAGGATTATCCTATCATTGTGATTGATACGAAGCACGAAAAATCCTAGTGCGGCGCACTTGATGGACAGTGGACTTTTATTGTGGTTGATTTTGGTAAACCCTTTTGTTGACCATAGATCAGATGGTTGGATTTTCAAATAAATCCTGTTCTTGGGAGGAATGGACAATCCAAGGTGAGGACATTATGGTCAATGGTCTAGATCGAGATTGTGTCGTTAGTTGCTACAATGCGTTTTGTTGGCCATTGATTGGGTAGTTAGAGTTGGCCAATGGAAGCCATTACTAATAAAATGGACAATCAAGGGTAGGTCATATGAGATGAATGGTTAAGATTGATGATATGACCTCTCCTGTTATTATTGATCTGGACTGTTCATTTTGCTGGTGCTGATCTGATGCTTTAGAAGTATCAGCAATTCTAGAAGTGGGAGCCATTGAATGGATGATCTAGAATTGGACTGTTTTCATTAGAAGCGAATTGTACTATGCATTTGGTGGTATTGATTGGATTATTAGGAAAGTCGCGATCTAAATGATTGTCGAGAAGCATGTAAAAGGAAATGGGGGGCCAAGAGGATGGATGGCATAGATAAATGATTGGACCTTTTTCCTTTATAGATCTTTGGACCATCCATTTTTTCCGGACATTGATCAGTTGACAATGACTGTTCATTCAAACAATTTCTCAAGTCACAAGGGCTAATGAAGCGATGTCCAACGTGATGGACGATTAAATCGGTGATTGGATTATTCTGATAAATTTAGACTCTGTTATGTTGAGCATCAATTGGATGGTTAGGGTGTTCCATGAAGGATATTGCAACAGGCAAGGGCAATTCAAGGTGGGCCACAAATGAAGGATGGTTTGGATCGAAGATTGAACTTTTTCCGTTACAATGAATCCGGAATGCTGGATTGTCTATTTTTCAGGCCATCCATCAGGTAGTTAAGATTGTCACTTAGTCAGAATTATCCTTGAGATGGGTATCAATAATCGGTCCATATGCTTTTATAATCAATCCGGGCCAGCCAATTTGCAGTTTCTAGATAAATAGGCAAACATGCACAACAATAATAAAATGCAATCATGATTTAAGACACACCAGCCAAACATTACAAGAGTCTTATGAAGACTCGACCGTCTTTGAGTCACAGTGTCTTGGACAGTCACTTTTACAAAGAGTAACCATTTTGAATAACCAGATATTTCATTTTTAGACATGTCGAATTCAAAGCCCGTTTAAGGGTTAGGAAGAATTTGCATACTGGTTCAGTCTTGGAGGTACTGGGACCAGCATTCCTTACTGGTGGACAATGTCAGGAGTGACACACATTGATGGGTGATGGACAGAAAATCTCCCTGATCAAACAATCCCAGCAATGCAAGGGAGGACGTGAGGTCGAGCACAGTCATCATCAAGAGGATAACTATTCCGAATCCACGAAACTTCTCTGGACTCCTCACAGAGACTTCTTGAATCCACAAGGAAAGAAAGCAGGAAAATATAAATAAATTCTAATAAATTTGAAATTGATTGATCAATGAAAAAAAACGAGTACACAACCCTTTAAATAGGGATACCAAGCAATGGGATAGAAATCAGAATCAAACTACGACTAAAACTCCTAGAATTCGCGACTTACTATAAATAGTAAACTTACTATTTATAGACGGTTGTGATGTCTACTAGTGCACAAGGTTTTCGGCCAAAAATAGTAAGTGTCCTATTTGGCTTCACCAAGCTGTTCTCCTAATTTTTCTAAGCTCTTTTCGCGTTGGGCCAACTCCTAAAGCCCAACGGATGAAGAGTTATAATCCGGCTTCACCAAGCTGTTCTCCTAAAACTTACTATTTATAGCAAAGATGGAATTAAAATAGGGAAACAACCATCGATTTGGCGGTATTTTGCAAATCCGGCTTGCGCAACCCGGCGTAGCGGGGTTGGGTGGCTAAAGTAGCTCGTTCTACCCTCAAATCATATATTTTATGTCCGATAACTCATTCTGGATTGCGAGATACGCCTGATTTAAGGTCTGACAATTCGGATCACTTCTGTTGTTGATCGGGCCTTTTCTGATCCATCTTGGCCATGTAACTGTCCACGACTCTCTCCACATCAGTTGACTAGTGGACTTCTTTTCTGATTGAATAAGATTTGTTGGACGTATGTTCCTTTCGACATCTCACTTCCGCTTCAATTATCAGATGGTTGGGATCACCAAATGGGCTTTCTGCACCATTGCACATAGTGGAGCCCACCATGTGAACAGTGTGGATCATTGAAAGGTGGTTCCTGTCTGTACGGATTGGTGATCAAAATGCAAATGACAACAATTTGGGCCAAGCATTGCATATTCCTCACTGTGGGCCTATTTAGTGGGTGTCATAGTGTGTGAAACACCATGCACATATCACCATTATCAAAATAATCTTATTTCACACCTTTAAAAAAAGAAAAACTCTCGTCAATTGTTAATGTGATATTTGGATAGCACACATACAACACCTAGGTGTGCTGTATGTTGGGGAACCGTGGAAGGACACAGAAACGAATCAAGAAAGGTACACGCAATCGCACAATCAAGCCCAAACAAGAATAATCCGAATTTTACGTGGAAAAACCCTTGTGGGAAAAAACTATGGCACAAAGTGACGAGTAATGCACTATGAAAGAAGAAATTACAAGAGATAGTAGCTTACCGATTCGAACAAGTCTCAAATCTACTTCACAAGCCCTAGCTATGCCCTTGAACCCTTAGGAACGATTTAGAAAGCCCCTAATACATCACACAATCTCCCAAATCCCGATTACACTCGATACATATACTATCACAACTGGAATAGGAAACAAATCTTACATTTATGCAACTCTACGCGCATGCTCGATGGGACCTTTGATGGCATCGACAACCCATCAAGGACCTCGATGGCATCGAACATCTTCGATGACATCGAGTAGCAACACCAAAACGTTCCAACAATCAATATGGAATTTCTGGATTTTTCCGATGGAATCAAGCATCTGTCGATAGCATCGAGTGGTCTGTCGATGGCATTGACAAACCCTATTGTTGACAGGTTTAAGCAAGGTGTTCCAAAACGGTAACGGTGGCCGTAACGGCCACGACCGTTACCGTTATGATACAGGCCGTAACGGCCATTACGGCCATTTTTTATTTCTTAAAAATTGTTGTTACTGGACCGTTACGGCCGTTTCGACCCCATAACACGTAACAGTTATGACCGTTACCATGGGTTTAAGACATCAACAACATCGTAATGGTAACAGTGGCTGTAACAGCCAACACTGTTACCGTTCCGATACGGGTGGTCTCTCTCTCTCTCTCTCTCTCTAGGGCCATAACGCAGCTGTTACGGGTCTTTTTTTCCGTAACAGTTGTTGTGATCTTGTAAGACATAACGGTTGGCACCGTTATCATTGCGTAACGGCCATTATGGTACACCAACAACATGGTGGGACCTACATAGGAAATATTGCATAGGCAGGTGAATATGCAGATATGCTAATAACTTTTACAGGGAGGTTAATAACTTTTTGCGTGCAAACGAATAACCTATTCTAGAAAGGACTTGTAGAAGAACTAGCCTCTTTTAGCAAAAGTTCTGGATTTGTTGCCATTTTTGGCTATATTGTCACAACTCATCCATAACATACATAGAGAGTCAAAGGTCAAGAGCAGGGTATCTTAAGTGGGATCAGAATCAAAGGTATGCCTAGGCCGATCTCTCACATTCAGTATGCGGATGACTCCTTAATATTCTCTGAAGCTTTGATTGAAAAGATGGACAATCTTCGAACCACTATCCGATGTTTCCAAGCGGTTTTTGGCTTGAAGGTGAATCTGGCGAAATCCAAAATCATTGGGATCAACATGGAAAGAGCGGAGGTCGAATCTCTCACCCAAGTCTTTGGTTGTGCCGCTGCATCTATGCCGTCTTCTTTCGTGGGTCTTCCGCTATTCGTAGGAAAGCCTTCGAAAATTTTATGGGAAAAAATTATCCTTAGATTTTAGTCATATCTGGCGAGATGGAAAAGTCGATACCTTTCATTAGGTGGTCGCCTCACCTTGATCAAAGCTGCCCTCTTCAACCTCCCTATTTACTTTATGTCTCTTCTCAAATGTCCGGCTTCGGTGATGGCGACTATCGATAAAGTGAGGCGGGACTTCCTATGGCACAGTAAGGAAGAAAGGAAGGAGTTTCATCTTCTAAATTGGTCGGAGGTGTCTCCATTTCTCTGATGGGGGTGCCGGGGTTAAAGAGCTCAAAGCTATGAATAAAGCATTACTCAGTAAGTGGATTTGGAGGCTTGGGGTTGAAAAGGGGAGTCTTTGGAACTCCATCATCAAGGGCAAATATGGTAGAACTCCTGGTGGTTGGTGGTCTAAGGAATCGTCGTCATACAAGGTGTCTCATATCTGGAAAGACATTACGAAGATGAAAAGAGAGGTCCTTTCTGGTGTTGGATTTGTGCTCGGCAATGGTGCCAAAATTCGTTTTTGGGACGACATTTGGATCAGGGATCGGTCACTTAAAATTACATTTCCAAACATACATCTAATTGCCTCTTCCAAAGGTTCGTATGTAGCTGATCATTATGTAGTAGTTGGCGGGAATATAGTCTGGAATGTGACATGCAGAAGGGGCCTCCAAGATTGGGAGATCCCAGAATTTGTGGACCTTCTGGAATGTATATACGTAGCTGCCCCTTCTCCCACGTCAGAGGACTGCATCTTCTGGAGACCAAAAAAATCCTCCTCAGTTAGATCCCTCTATAATCAGATGCACTTGCAGCAGTCCGATCCCATGGCTAATCTTTCTTTTTTCTGGAAATACACAGTTCCCCCGAAAGTCCTTGCGTTCGGCTGGCTGGTTGGCAAAAAGAGAATCCTAACAGTGAATAGTCTGAGGAGGAAAGGGATGGTTCTTCCCAACATTTGCTTATGTTGTATGCGGGCAAAAGAGACTGTCGATCATTTGCTCCTGCATTGCCCTTTCATTCAGTCCATATAGGCTGATTTTATGCTTCGGTTCAACTTAAACTAGTGTTTCCCGCGTGAGGTGAATCAGCTCCTTCAGGCGTGGCATGGGGTGCAATTAGGAAAGGAGAAAACAATGATTTGGAGGATGGCCATTCTAGCCGTCTAGTGGTCGATTTGGGGAGAAAGGAACAATAGATGCTTCAGGAATTCCTTCAATCTTGCTGGGGTGGTTTCGTCTAAGGCTAAGTGATCCTTAATCGAGTGGGCTACCAATGTTAAGGGCCTTAATGGTTGCAATTTTTTCTTTTTAGGAGTGCAATCGCTGTCTGCCATCTCAGCATGCTTTCTTTCTTTGTAGTCTCTTTCCTTTTTTTTAATGCAATCGTCATATTTCAAAAAAAAAAAAAACATGCATAGAGAGTCATGGTCCTAGTATTGCATGCCTTGACCAAATAGCTCCTAACTTGGATAAGAGGGGTGCATTGTTCTGCTATCCAAGTCCATACAGGAACTTATTTTTAAAATAAATTAAAAACTATACATCTTTTATCGTTAAGATATGAGATGCCAATATTTTTTTTTCGAAAGATGACAAAATTATATTAAAAAGGAAAAAAAATACAACGATAGGATAAGAGAGTCTGCAGAGAATGCAGACTCTACTAACACCTAAAAAAGTAAAAGAAAATCAGATTCCTTAAGGGAGTCATCGGTACAAGCCCATTCAACCAACATTCTCTTAGCCTTAGATGAGACAACAAGAGGGGAAAGAGAAGAGTCCCTGAAACATATGCCATTTCTCTCCTCCCAGACAGCCCACCAGATCGCTATGATTGACATCCTCCAGAGTCTAGTCCGCACCTTGCCGATATATACCCCATGCCAAGCCTGAAGAAGAAGATTCACCGAACCGGGAGTGCTCCAGCTAATGTTAAACCGCGGTAGGAAATCTGACCAGATTACGGTGATAAAAGAGCAGGACATCAGCAAGTGATCTACCGTTTCTTCCCCCCCGCATACAACACAAACATATGTTAGGGAGAGTCATACCCCGCTTTCTCAAATTATCCATTGTGAGGATTTTCTTTTTGCCCACCAACCAACAGAAAATGAAATGCTTCGGAGGAGCAGAATACTTCTAGATAAAATGGGGATTCTGAACTATACGGACATTCGATTTACAATGCAGCTGGTTGTACAAGGATCTGACCGAAAATTTGCTGGATTTTTCCCCTCTCCAAATAATGGAATCTGCGCCAGACTGAGAGGGAAAAGCAACATAAATGCATTGCAACAGATCCGCAAACTCGCCGGTCTCCCAATCTTGCAAGTTTCTTCTACAGCCAATATTCCACACTGTCTTGCCATCCATCACAGTATAACAATCAGCCACCAAAACTTTTTTATTAGGGGCAAGGCAAAAGATATTCGGAAAAGAATCTTTAAGCAGCCTGTCCCCAACCCATATATCCTCCCAGAAACTGATATTTGCCCCGTTGCCAAGCCCAAAGCCCACTCCTTTTAGCACCTCCTCTTTCATCTTCAAAATACCCATCCAGATGGCTGACGCCCTGTAGGAAGATAACTCTTTAGTCCACCACCCTGTAGCTGATTTCCCATATTTGCTTTTAATAATAATATTCCAGAGGTGCCCATCTTCTGACCTAGTCTCCAAGTCCACTTACCAAGGAGGGCTCGATTCATATTCTTTAAATCTTTAACCCTTGCTCCACCACAAGAGATATGATTACACACTTCTCTCCAATCAAGTAGATGGAATTTCTTTTTGTCTTCCATACCATGCCAGAGAAAATCCCACCTATGTTTTTCCAAAACTGCCAGCACCTAACTCGGGCATCTGAAGATGGACATGAAATATAAAGGAAGATTAGAGAGGGCTGCCTTAATCAACGTGAGCTGACCTCCCAACAATAAATATCTACATTTCCATTTGGCCAGATACCTCTCAAACCTGGCTATAATCTTCTCCCATAGGTTCTTTGGAGGAGCACCAATACACAAAGGAAGGCCTAAGAAAGAAGTAGGCAAAAAGCCCGAAGAACAATCCAAGAGACCTGATATATGGTCAATCTCTTCTTTTTCCATATTAACTCCGAACATCTTAGACTTCGCCATGTTGACTCTTAAACCCGAAACCACCTTAAAGCAACGAATAAAAGTACGCAAATTATTGATCATTTCAGGATTGGAATCCAAAAAAATCAATGTATCATCTGCAAATTGAAGATGCGACATTGGACTTTGCAAGCCTTTCATTGTTACGCCCCTAAGGATACCTTCCGACTGGCCTTTGTGCAACATTCTAGACAAAGCCTCCCCCATTGTTAGGAAGAGAAACGGAATCGCCTTGCCGAAGACCTCTCGAACTCTTAAAAAAACCTTTAGGAGATCCGTTGAGGAGAATAGAAAAATGTGTTGACCCGATACATTCCCCTATCCAATCTCTCCATTTAGACCCGAACCCCATCCGTTTCATCATTTATTACAGGAATCCCCAATCTACATGATCATAAGCTTTTTCGATGTCAAGCTTGCATATGATATTTTTCACACCCGACTTGTGGCTAGAATCTAGACATTCGTTGGCAATTAGCGCATAGTCCACAATCTGACGGCCTGCAATAAAGCTGCTTTGATTACCGTATATGATCTTGCCTATTACCTTCCTTAAACGAGTCACCAACACCTTAGCAAGAATTTTATAAGGCCCTCCTAGAAGGCTGATCGGTCTGTAATCTTTAAGAGAAGCAGCCCCCGATATCTTATGGATAATAGCAATGAAAGTTGCACCTAGCAATTTTGATAATATGCTTCGCTGATGGAACTCCTTCACAAATTCCTTAACATCCGGCTGGATTGTGTCCCAGAAGCTTTAGAAGAAAAGGATAGGAAAACTATCCGGACCTGGTGCCTTGTCGTTGCCCAATGATTCAATAGCCCCTCTCACTTCCTCCACCGAGAAGGGGGCTTCTAAAACAGTTGCTTCTTCCGAGGATATGCTGTCCATCTGAAGGTTGTCCAACTGGGGCCTACGCCAGTCTTCTCCCTTAAGAAGGGAGCTGAAAAAAGCTATAACCTCTTCCGCAATACTGTCTTTATCCTCAATCCGAACCCCGTTCACTACAATAGAGCTAATTCTATTGGTTCTGGCATGCATGCTAGCTATATTGTGGAAATAGCTAGTGTTTTGGTCACCTTCCTTGATCCATTTCACTTGAGATTTTTGCTTCCACGAAATTTCTTGCTCTAGGGCCCTGTTTTTGAGAGATTGAATAAGTTGAATCCTTCTAACCGAAACATCAAGAGACATGGGAACGTCTTCAGCTTGAAGATCTATCCTCTGAAGCTCTGCTAAAATCGATTCCGATTCCAAGACCCTGACACGATATTCCCTCTGATACCAATCCTTCAAATTACCTTTCAGCTGTTTGAGTTTGTAACCCAACCTATACCCAACAAAGCCTTCCACCTGAAACCCTATCCACCAATCCGCTACCATCTGTCTGAATCCTTCAATTTTGAGCCAGGACGAGTCAAACCTAAAAGGTTTAGGACCCCAATTCTGATCTACAGTGGTCAGAATAACTGGGCAGTGATCCGACGTAGTTCTAGGAAGCACTACTTGAGAAGAAGAAGGAAAAGAGTCTAGCCATTCAGGAGAGAGCAAAAATCTGTCTAATCTGGAGAGAATAGGAATAGCCCTCTCGTTTGTCCATGTGAATCTGGAACCCAGGAGAGGGAGATCAACAAGCTCTTGGTCTTCGATCCATCGGGAGAAAGAAGACATTGTAGAAGAAAATCTGTTACTGTGGGATTTCTCTTCAACATACCTGATAATATTGAAGTCCCTTGCTATGCAACACGGCCCAGAAAAACTGTTTGGTAGTGGTTAGCTCATCCCAAAAGTCTTTCTTGATAGCGTCTTGAGTAGGACCATAAACTGAGGATATGAGAATTTGGAGACCTAAGGAGATATGAGGTAGGATGACGGACACGGAAAAAAGCCCAACAGAGCTCTTCTGAAGAACCCACTGAGACGATCTCCAAGCTAGCAGAATGCCACCTACACTGCCATTGGAATTCTGCACTACCCATTTCGCATCTTTGGCCTTCCATAAAGAACCCATCAAGCCGTTGTCAAACCGATTGACCTTGTTTTCCTGCAAGCAGATAACGTGTAGATTATTTCTATCGCAAGAGTCTTTGATTAGGCTTCTTTTTTGCTTAGACCCCACACCCCTAACATTCCAAGAAATGACCTTCATTGGGGAACTGAGCTTCCCCGTAATCCCTGATTCTCGACCCTGCTGTTGACTATATCAGACGAATCTGAGAGCGGCATCAAACCTTGAATTATTCTATTGCTGCAAGATCTGGCTCGACGACCTCTCGGGGATTTGGAGGCTGAAAGGGGTCTACCGCGAGACTCCACACATTGGAATAATGCGATGTAGTCCTCCGAACAATCCCTAAAGGACAGACCTAAGGATCTTCCCACATGGCCCACTGCATCGCAAATCCATTTCTTCCTTTGAATGACCTCTATCAGTTTTGCTCTGTTCGGCGCATCCCTTAGTTTCTGATCCCCTGCTTCCTCGTGAACCAAGACTATACCTGCTCGAATCTGCAACAACTTTGCTTCTTTCACTTCTACTTCCGGCGTCTCCTGAAAGAGAGTAAGGAGACCATGCTCTGAGCAATCACTATGGGAGGATAAAGGGGACGAAAGCAAGGATGAGGGGGAAGGAGGATTTTCTGATTGGGCAGAAGCTTGGTCAAGGTCCATTTCTTCATCTTCCACATGCTTCAGAGGCGTCGGAGTGGGCTTCTGGAAGTTTTGTATCAGCAGGGAGTTCTTCCATAGCTGCATAGAGGTATGAGGAGATGGAAGCTTTGGAGACGTTGCAACGACCTGCGCCTAGACGTCTTGACTCTGAACGGCACTAAGTTATGTTTCATTGTCGCCTCTGACTGAGCAGGAGTATTGAGATTTAGATAATGCGGACTCGATAGTGTTAGACTTGGACCCGATTGACTAAAACGGCGATCCCGGATCCAACCGGGCTCGGGTCTCCCAAGTCGAACAATTCGGGTCTGAGCAAAGAGTGGTTGAAACTGCCACGCATCAGCTGCTATTGCTCCTTATAGACTCCCTCTGCCACCCTCGAGATATGAGCATTACAGTGGCTATGTGTCTCCTGATCAAGAGTTCCACGTGTCACACCCATCTCAGGATAGGGAAGGACCTCGGGATTGGAATGGGCGCAGCTCAGATCTGCGCCACGCGTCTGGCGATGGGGCGTTGCACCCTGCAGATCTATAGTACACGTCTGACAAAGGGAGACGTCTCTGATTGGATCATCGAGTGTAGAAGGTACAGGTGCAGGGCTACGATCCCGAACTCCGCTGGAGCATGCAACTCGTACTCCGTCGTTTGCAGAGTCGACTGTCACGACCATTGCAGGTGGTGGAAGGAATTCCTTTGTCCGCCACCAGTCACCCCATCTAGGGATAGGGTTGTTCTTCTCTTTCTTCTGTAATGGCAGGATAATGCTTTTTTCTTTAACTAGGATCTGAATATGGTTGGGAAGGGGCTCCCCTTTGCTTCTACGCACATAGATTCGAGCCACTGCCATTTCTTTCCCAATCTTCGTCTTAAGGTCTAGTTCTATGAACGAACCAAGAATACCAGCAACGACAATGAAGAACTCGTTGTACCAGAGTTCGAGTGGAATGCCCCAGATGAGGATCCAAACGTTTTCAGATCCGAAGATAGAGAACTCTTCCCAACTCTAAACAGAAATAACCGGCCCATCAGTATGGATTGCCCCTGCCATAATCAAAGAATCCGGCTTAAGAGCCGGCGTCATCTTAACCCATAATTCATTGTATCCGATCGGCTTAATGATAAACTGAGCGGGACAAATTCTACAGCAACTATCGATCCAGTTTCTAACTTGAGATATTGAAGCTCCCTCTTTTGTGATTATCACCACTGTGTCCAGCAAATCTTCCTTCGATTGGTCCACTCGAGCTTGTTTTATACGCAGCATACAGTCCCCGACTTTGGGTTTAGGATCTTGCTTTTCTTCCCTTTCTTCTTGCTTCTTCTTGCTACCGATGTCCGTTTCTATCGGATGAATAGAGTTGTGTGACTGAACTGATTTCGAAGGGGCCGAGTGATTTAGAAGGGCATCCCTGAAAGAAATGACGTTCTTCCGATTGAAGGGGCCTTGATGATTATGAGTTTCCTTTAATTCCTTGTGAGCGGAGAGTTTTCCCTTGGGATTTTTTCGATTGGGACCGAATCTCGCTCTTTGTACCAATAGCGGAATTCCCCCGAATCTTTCGCCATGTAACATGAACATCGTTCTAGACAGTTCTTCCTCTGAACTCATCGTGACAAGGGAGAAACCTCTGTACAAACCAGAGCTTCTATCCCTTGGCATAACCACATCTATGACGGCACCCGCTCTACCAAAAACTCTTGCCAAGTTAATGGGGAGCCATCCAACTGGATAACCTTTGACAAAGATCGTCGGAAAGTTTGAAACATTCCTAGTATTACGATCGAGGTCACTTCTTTTCCCTTTTTTCCAGACAACCTCATTCCATTCTCCTAGAAGATCGTTCCTACACAACTGGGTCGATGCCCTTTCTTCCCCAACACTACTCCTCTTGATTGTCTTCTCCTTGCAATATCTCCGTCTCTGGACCATACGGGTTCCCGTCTTCATCTGCATTTGAGAGAGCCCCATTTTGGGCGGGGCCCTTATCTCTGTTGTTTACCACCATTGCCATGGTTTCCGTCGGCAGCGTCATTCACTCAGAAGCTGACACATATTTCTTATTTCTTAGAGTAACCAGTGGAAATTCAAATTTTTTTTTGGCTAGAGGGATGTGGGTGAACTTCTTTGAAGGTTTTCCTAGATCACGCTTGTAGGTGTAAACATGCCGATATTGATTGTCATTAGTTGTCATAAGAGCAATCTTCAGAAAATAACTTTATCCAAATGACCTTTTTTTTTTGAAAGGTAACTGAAATTTTATTAAGCAAGCACCAAAAAGGCAACGAAATATACAACGGTAGCACAACCAAAAAGCTTACAAAGACAAATCGACTCCTCCCCCCCCCCCACCCAATTGCACTGACATAGACCACCCACTTTCCCCGCTGTTACACATACCCCATTCCGAAACAAAACACTTAGCCTTCACTAATATCCAAATGACTTTATCTACACAGCTCTATAATGCAGGCCAAACAGACCCTATAAAATGCTGAGCTTTTGGGTGGCATTTGGTATAGGGTGCACCTTTTAGTGATCCAAACCATTCATCTAGGGTCCCACCATGGATAGGCGGTGGACCAGATGCCGTCCTCATTGAACAATCCAGTTATCCAATTGTTAGCCTTCCTCCAATTGGATTGCTAGTGTCGTACTTTATTCAAGTTTTTACACCATAGCACATTCATGGTGAAGCCTTCTGGAACAGTTTGGATCACCAAAAGCTTGGCCCACCTCTAGCTAGATATTTTGTGCCATGCAATTGTACAGTCCTTTTATTGTAATTGCTTTTTTTATTCTTAGTTACCTGCCCGGCCCACCATACTAATACATCATTTTTTTCCCATTCACAGGTAATGCACCCGTAGTGATTGCTAAGGGTGGCTTTTCAGGGCTTTTTCCTGATTCCAGTTACTATGCATACTCCATTGCATCACTGATTAGCTTACCCAATGTGATCATGTGGTGTGATGTACAATTAACAAAGGACAATGTTGGGATCTGTGCACCGAACGTAATGCTTGATAATGTTACTGATATTCATTTCTTGTTTAAAGATAACAAAAAGTCTTACATCGTCAATGGGGAGCATCTGGAAGGATGGTTTTCTGTGGACTATACGGTGAAGGACTTATCTGATGTACATTGTAAGTTGGAACTCTGATATATGTAGCTGTTGACGTGATCTTCTGGAGTTGTCTTCGTGAATGGAGTTGGTATGTCTTTTTGTGTTTGTATACAATGCTTGGCCTGAATTGGGGGGCAATTCTGTAAACGTGGTGCCCCTCTTTCCATGAACCAGATCATTGGTTTGGGCTGCCTTCCAAAGACATTGTCTATTGATGCTTGTCAACCATATCTGTGCATGCAATGTTCTGCGTGCGGCTCTGCACATGGTTGCACAAGTCAACATACTTTGGGACATCAGGACCATGCATCACGTGGGCCTAGCATGTAAATGACCTGGCCCAAAATTCAGTGGACTCCACTCATGATACTGATTGCACACATTCATTGAAGGTGGACCACTGGTTAACTGGGATGCATGGCTTGGATGTCCCATGCATGTGCCAGGTTGGTACATGGGGCAGCGTGTGGGCTAGACAAACTCTTCTTCCATATGTAGCAATCATGATTATAATTATCTGATGGGCATAAATTAGGAGTCTAACAAACCAAATGAAAGGCAACTCATTGATCATTGATGAAAATATTGCATTCCACACTCTTGCAATTTACGCTTTCAAATAGTGTACTGATATTTTCTTGCTATCTGGACAGTAATTCAGAGTATTCTTTCTCGATCTGACAAATATGATGGCGATCTATTCCCCATACTCACTGTAGAAAAAGTTGCACAACTAGTGAAACCGCCAGGCTTATGGTTGAATATTCAGGTGAATTTTATGAATTGTAAGTCACGTCTTTCTTTCAGAGCATTGGTGCCTTTGTCCAAGGTAGGCTAGAGCCTTGATAAGCTCCTATGGACATCTCCACATGCATGCAGGTGGTCGACTTCCTATAGCCGTTCATCACTTGGGGTCCCAATGTGTAGATGACCTGGTCTGAAAAACTCAGGATGGTCAACTTATCATGGGGGCACATGCACAAGAACAGCATACAGTTAAACGAAAAATTCCAGCGTCCACCTTCCATGTATAAACAGGGCCTTCCTGATGATTCGACTCGCTTGATTTCTTGGGCCAGGTCTTCTTCACAGTGGGCCCCACCTGATGCAAGGTGTTGATGTGCACCACACAAGTAGTTGTGTGTGGGCTCAGTTAAACTCCTACAGAGTTTGCATTGCAGTTTGCCTATTCTCTTTTTCATAAACTTCTATTAGCATCACCAGTACTGTAACTTGCAAAGGCTCCAAATTTGAATTGAATTTTGAAACTTCCTCTGCATTTTAAATTCCTAATCTACATAAACAGGCTTCCTATGCATTAGCTTTTTTGAACTGAGTTGGTTTTCTGTTCTCATCTTTATTGCAGCACGACATGTTCTTTAAGCAACATAATTTGAGCATGAGAAACTTTGTGCGTTCTGTTTCAATACGTGTCATTATTGACTACATTTCATCACCAGAAGTGGCTTTCTTGACTAGTATCGGAGCAACATTTAATAGAAGCAAAACAAAGTTGGTTTTTCGGTTTCTAGAGCCAGAAGCTACCGAGCCTTCGACCAACCAAACTTATGCTTCTCTCTTGAAGAATCTTACATTCTTGAAGACATTTGCTTCTGGAATTCTTGTTCCCAAGGGCTACATATGGCCGGTAAACGTGGACCTCTATTTACAACCCCACACCTCTCTTGTATTGGATGCTCATAAAGAAGGGCTGGAAGTTTTTGCATCGGATTTCCTGAATGATGTACCTTTAAGCTACAATTACGGTTATGATCCACTAGCTGAGATTTTATCTTTCATAGACAATACTGACTTCTCTGTTGATGGTGTGCTGTCGGACTTTCCTATAACTCCATCAGAGGCCATAGGTGAGTTTCTTTTAATCCTCTCATTGTAAAGTTCATAGTCTTGACTCATTTACAAACTTCGAGAAGTTTAGGGCATTCCTAGACTCATATTCCTATATAGAAATAGAAGTGTCATTACTATCATCCGCTATAAGTAGTTTGCACCAACTGTTGGATCCACTGTGCTGAGGGGATTCGGCTATTAAGAAAACCAAGCCTCCACCTTTGTTCAGTGCACCTGCACTTGTGCCCGTTTGGTGAAACTGGTTGCCCGCTCTCCAAACCTGGTGCCTCTTGATGTACCTTCATGGCAATATTATTCTTACCAAGGTCGCTTTGCATGGTTAGCTGTGAAGGCTGCTTTTGTACCTGGTGTTTTTAACAAAGCTTGTACTGACGAGTCACTTGAGCTGTCGGGGGACAGCTTTTGTTTTTTGGTGGCTTTTTGCTTTGCTTTGTTTTTTTTCTTTTTGTCTCTTGTTCCGTATCCTGTATTTTTCTTTTTTTTTCTTAATAATATTCTCATCTTTCCAAAAAAGACAAGTCACTTGAGCAGATTGAGGATGCTTGCCACTGTGCATGTGAGCAGCCCGGGTATGGAAATAGGGGTGGCAATGAGTTGGGTCGGGTTGGCCTGGTGGGTGAACTGGCCCTACCCACTTCTGTGGTCAGGTTTGGGCCAAACTAAATGGGTAGTGGTTCAGGCTTGGGTTAGAAAATGTGGCCCATTTAAGTAAATAGGTTGGGCTCAGATTGAACCCTACCCAACCTGACCCTCCCGTATAGCTTATCAGTGGGCTGGGCTACATGACCTGACCCAACCTGGCTCAAAATCCAGAACAAATTAATAGATGATAAGTGTAGATGCATACAGATGATCTATGTATGTTTATATGTATCTGCTAGTTGGAAGGACTAGGCATACCTTTAGGCCCATATTTCATTCACAAATTTGAGTGTGGTCATGCCGGGTTGGGTCAGTTCAGTCTAGCCCGACTTAATTGTCATTAAATGGGTTGGGTTGGGTCACTGGTCGGGTGAAAATTCTTGGCCCATTTAGTATATGGGTCAGGCTTGGGCTGACTTTGACCCAACCTAACCTGGACCCAGCCCATTGCCACCCTTATTTGGAAAGAGAAGCTTAAGGATGTCATCATATCTTTATTTTCATTTGCCATAAAATAAACCTCCATGGTTCCAGAGTCTTCCAGCTGCCCATGAAATCACACCCCAATTCACATATATGTGTAACCTCTATCATTTCTGTTAGCTTGGAGTGATAGATTAGTTGAACATATATGTGGCCTCTTTAATTTCTTATTTTTCTTTTCTTTTCCTCTTTCTGGCCTTTTGATATTTTAGCTGTAATCTGATCGATTTGGAGCATAACTTCATTGTGACAGCTGCTCTGATTTGTTTACTGTTGACTTGTTACTAAGCCACATGTTCTCTTTAGAGAAATATTTTTTTCAGGATATTGATTTCTCAATATTACTGCAGGTTGCTTTTCTCACATAAACAAGAATAGTTCTGAATATGGTATGTTTCTATCCTTTGCCTTTCATTTTCTTTTCTAACTTGCCAGCAGTACCCTTGGGTTAAAAAGTCTAAGCCCTCACACACCTCTACATGTGGCAACTTGACATGTGGGATGTCTGAGCACGAGCAGTGCATCAGTTGGGCCCCAATGCAGATGACAAGGCCCAAAATCAGGCTGATTAACTCTTCAGGTAGGTCTCCCTTGTGTATAGACAACTGACGGATGTCTGCATTAATTGTACACGTTTGGCTGCCAGAAGAGTGGACCAGTCTGATTTTCTGATCATGGTCATCTACACGGTGTGGCCCCCATAATGGTAGCTTGAATGTCCCATGCAATGTTAGGTTGTCACATGTGGCTATCTGGGTTTCATTTGGAAAAAAAATGCTTGTGGGCTAAGCAAAACTCTTAAAACTGCATGCTTGAGTTTGGCCGTTACAAATATAAGTAACTCAATGTTAACCTTCTTATGTCATCTTGTGGCATGTTTCAGAAAAACCAATAATTATCTCACATAATGGAGCTAGTGGGATGTATGCTGGTTCCACTGATCTGGCTTATCAACAAGCTGTTGAAGATGGCGCAGATGTTATTGATTGTTCTGTTCAAATGACTAAAGATGGGATCCCCATATGCCTAAATTCTATAAATCTTTTTGATGGCACGACAGTAGTTCAGTCACCCTTCAGTTCTCATTTTGCCACTATTCCCGAAATTCAGGCGAATGCTGGAATTTTTGCCTTCAATCTCACATGGAAAGAGATTCAAAGCTTGAGGCGTAAGTCAAACTCAGTTTCCACTTTTCTTGTTAGTTTGCATCAAAATCCATTTGAAGTAAATTTCATTTTAGCACATCGGTGACGGTAATATCTACAAGCATTTTTCCTTCAAAAAATGCTTCTGCTTCATGAATTTTTTTTATCCTTCAACAAAAATCCACCAGCATTTTTCCACCTTATTATCATGTTGGAGTAATGAGATGGCTACTTGGAAGTGTAGGATTTTGATATCCTACTCCCCTCACCTGCTAAATTGTATGCGAGATCTTATGTATCCCTCTGGTCGGCCATGCTATGTATCTGTTGTAGCCCAAAAGTAGGCTGGTCCACTTATGAGGTGGGGCATGCATGTCTGATGTTTGGAAAATTTGAATTGACAAAGTGTCCACGGTCAATGTGCACAGCACATGCCTGCTCAGGTTAACTTGATGAACAACTTTTGGATCTCACATAAGTATTAGGAGAGTTGGATTGCAAACCTACTCATGTATGCAGCCATTCCAGTGATCTTGTTTCTTTAGGCCATTCTAGCTTTTATACTTCATTCCCCTTTAACATTGTCGGATATACAGACCTCATCCCTTGATGTAGCGTATGTTACATCCATATGTCGAACTTATTCTTATGGGCTTTCAATCCATCCATCCTGAGTTTCTGTAAAAGAAAAGAAACTTTCATTTGAGTCCTCACTCCTCAACAAGGTTATGGGATGGGTTTTTTTTTTTTTGGTAAGGCTGGGATAGTAATTGTATCAGTGTTTATAGTAACGTAAAGAAAACTGATGTGCTTGATGATGATAATACAGGGGCACCACTGTCATCATCATCTTGGGTTTGCATAAAATTAATGAAACCTTTGTTTGAGGTTCTCTGCAAGGTTATGGGATAGTAATTGTGGTAGCAGATATGCTAAAATAAAGAAAAGATCGAAGTGCTTCAAGATAATAATACACAAGCATCATCATCATAGCCTTGTCCCAACTACTTGGGATCAGCTACGCAAATCCTATTCTGCCAACTATTCCAATTTAGGGCCTATCCTTGGTAAGTGAAGAAGCTGTCATATCCCTTCCATGGTTTTAAAGATCATTTGATACGACTCGGTATCACTTGAGTCATATCAGTTTTGGTGGTGTGGGGGTTGTGTAGGATGATGTGGCGTAAGGCAAGCGAAGGTTGTTTTTCGGTTTTCTCCTTTTAAAAGTGGTTTTGCCATCAGTTGGGCAAGGTCAAATTCCAATGGCTATGTTGTGGCACTATGGGGCCCCTTTGAAAGTGGTGGCCTTTGCTTGGTTTGTTGGAAGGAGGAGAGTCTCGATCATAGACAATCTGACAAAAGGGGAATGATGATCCTATATATCTGCATGTTGTGCATGAGTTGTGCGGAGTCTATTGATCATTTGTTTGTTCATTGTCGTGAAATCAGCTGTATTTTTCCATATAGTCAATCTATAGCTGGACGTACTAGATGAAAAGTTTGGATCACCACATGATGGGATAGAAGGGGTTGAGCCTCCCTAGCAAACCGCTTTCTACAATCAACGCATGTTTATACTCTCATGTTTTGCATGTTTTTTATACCCACCAGATTTCATAACATGTGCTGATATCTGGTTCTCATGAACGAGCTTTGCCAAGCCCACAAATGTGTGCAGTAAAGCTCATATACACGCCACACATGTGCCAACATGGCACGATGGGTCCAAGATCCAATCCATCCATCAGAACGGCACCCCTATATTGATTCCCTAGCCCAAAGAATCAGCTTAATCCATTGGTCAGGTGGGACACAATTTTCAAAACAGATATACGGCTCTGAAAAACTTGGCTGGAGTTTTCTAACCCGGCCACCTGTTTCCAATATTCGGGCCCACATGCTAATTGGACAAGATTTTATTGGTGGGAATACATATCTAATATCAGATAAACTTGATTGATGGTTTAGATCTTGGATGTAGCCATATAGGTGCCATGCTTGCAAATGTGTGGCGTGTACATGAGCTTTATTGAACACACGTCTGCTTAGCAAAGCTCCTCTTGAATTCTTCTACCTCTGATTTTCTCCAAAGCCTCCTTCTTGGAATTGGATAGCTGTTACTTTATATTTTGAGACTGCTGGAATTAATCACTCCATGGAGACATGCTCTGTTTGTTTCACATGCAGCACGAAATGCTTTTGGTGTAGGACTGCATAAATAGGAGACTTCCTAAAGCTCACTCGGACCATTCGAGCTGTGCATCAAGTGGACCCCACCATTTAGATGACCTGCTGCAAGAATTGGTCCATTCAGGTCATCTGGTTGGTTCCACATGTATGGAAACAACAGCGAAGTCTGAAAGTATTTACTGGTGCTCCTCTTTCAGCATACATGTTTGGCCTGCTGTAGAGAGGACCTTCCCGAATTTTGGGCATGGTCATCGATACGGTGGGACCTACTTGATGCATAGACATAGATGCCTCAAATATGCAAAAGTCGGCATGTTTAGCTTTGTGCTGGGTGTGTGTTGGGAGAGGTGCATGTGAATTTTCCAAAATGACCCCTTTTTCCCAATGCTCATTGTAGCGGCGATATCGATTCCATACTTGCACTACGATCTGAAGCGGAACCCAGCATATGCAAATGTAGGAAATTTCATGACATTATCTGATTTCTTGATCTTCTTGAAGGGCAAACCTATCACTGGGATCTTGATCAGCATAGAGGTGAGTACATACATATTCACATTACATATAAAATAAAACTGACGCCAACTCTCATCCATGCTAGTGTTTATTCACACAATACAAGATGGGCCCATGTGGTTATGAAGAAGGATAATCTGGACTACCCATCTGATGGGTCCTGTAGCCAATGCACAACTGTACAAGTATGACATTCATTCAACAATTTTGTCCCATCCAGCTAATGCCTTCAAGTGGATGGTTAGAAACAAAAATTCCCATTGGTCCACTTTTATTTGAAAAACTCAGATGGCTAGGATTGCCCTGTCAGGTGATTTTTATTTGGCCATCCATCCACCATAGTTCATCTGACCAAGTAAGCTGCATGGGCCCATTGTGACAAATCTTCTTCTCTGCAATTTCTCGGCATGGGAATTTCTGTGGAGTCAGATTTTGACGTTTTTCTCATGATATTATCAGGAAAATCTAGCTGAAAATAACATATTAAACAATATGTTATTAATTAATAAATATTTTTAAGAACTTAAAATGCGGGCAAAATGATTTACTTTAAACTTTTAAATATTTTTTTTGTAAAAAGGCAATATTTTTGTGATAAACTCACAAAAAACTGAAAAACTGGTGAGACCTTGAAAATCTCACGATTTTCTTGTGATAACATCATTTAATGAATTTACAGTGAAATTTTCCAAATCTCAGGGATATTTTTTTACAATGCATGGCCCCTCTTCAATTCAACTTACTCTCAAGCACGATGAAATTAAAATATCCTCAGTAAAACCTCCTCTGAAGTGATTACTATGACAGACTGCAGAGCTGGTTTTGCTAGCCTCTGTTAGCCATGTGGTTCTAAGATCCATATTCTGTGGAACGTGATATAGTTTGGCACTACAAGTCACCCTCGACTCAGGCGAATCGGACCAATTCAGCCCCGACTCGGGCGAGTCACTACTCGACTCAGGGCTGAACGAATCAATCTGAGTCACTGACTATTTTAATCATGGTTATTCACCTTTCTCCTCCTGCAGAACGCTGCCTACCTTGCAGAGAAACAGGGTCTTGGTGTAACAGATGCTGTCCTCGGTGCCTTAAAACATGCTGGTTATGACAACCAAGTGGCTCTGGAAGTTACAATCCAATCCACAGACAGTGCCGTTTTAAAGAAGTTGAAGCAGCAAACAGACTACAAGCTCATGTACATGGTTGATGAATCCATCCGCGATGCCCTCAACTCATCACTCAAAGCCATCAAGCAGTTTGCGGATTCGGTGGCAATCAACAAGGTCTCCGTATATCCTTTGAGTGCAAGCTTCCTAACTGGTATGACCAACCTCGTACCAAAGCTGCAGTCGTTTGGCCTCACCGTCTATGTGTATCTATTCAGGAATGAGTTTGTATCTCAAGCATGGGACTACTTCTCAGACCCGACGGTGGAGATCAACTCATATGTCCAAGGGGCTGGTGTGGATGGAATCATAACTGATTTCCCAGGGACTGCTAGAGCATACAGAAGTAAGTGCGCCCCACCATTCATGTTCTTCTTTTCTTTTAACTGACATATCTATCAGTTCAAATGCAGCTAACTGGATGCTGTTGGTTTGAAATAAGGTTTTATGAAGCATAAAATATAAGAAAAGAGAAGGGCTTCATCTGTTTTTTATTTGAGGAATTATCATGTCTAGATGCATCAGGATGTGAAAGGTTGGCCCATGGTTTGGTGATCCTGACCATTGATCTGATGGGATCCCATTGTGGATGTGGGATGGCTATTTTTTTATTTTTTTTTAAGACCGGAGTTTACTGGACGTCTTATCTTCATCTTTTGTTTAGACAGTCTGTTTTCTTAACTGTCTATTTATAGGCCACTTACTAGAGGATTACGATCCTTCGATTTGAGAGATTTTTGGGTCAGTTATCATCTAGGTTGGGTCCATCAGATCAATGGTCTGGATCACTGAACCATTGGACGTATGGATTGGGTATTCCCACTTTTTATGGTCCCACCAATCTATATGCTCATTTCTAATAATTTTTTTTTTATATATAATAAAGATGCTACTGGGGCCCACCTGATCAACACCATTGGTCATATAAAGGTGGATGCTCCCTGCCCAGCTACTGACCAATTAAAAAAAGGGGTTCCTTACATTCTTCATTTTCTACATTAAACTTCCATTCCTTTGGTTTGTTGCAGGGAATTCTTGTTTAAAGATGGGCAGTGGAATGCCAGTTTATATGACCCCTGTTCAGCCAGGAGGGCTGTTACAACTAATTGCTGCTCAGTTTCTGCCACCGGCCGAGGCTCCGCTTCCTGTCCTGACGGAGTCCGACATAGCAGAGCCGCCTCTGCCATCTGTTACAGTGAGACCACCTGTCTCTGGTATAGGTGGTAATTTTCTGGGACCCACTTCTCCACCACCTTCAAGCGTGCCGCCACATTGCATTGCCTGCGCTTTCATAACTCTATCAATGCTTCTCCTTGCATCCCTCTTAATCCTCTGAAGTGCAATTCTATGACCGTAAGTGAGCCGCAATTGGGTGCTACAGACCATTGAGTCCAAGAGTCTCTTATACTAACATCTCAAGTGGTAGACGTTGGGGCTTTTCTCAGTTACATGAGGACTATTGTTGTATTTTGGGCTTCTGATGGAAGGGTCAGGATTATCCAATTGGGGAGATTGTTTTGGCATGTTCCATCCATCAAAGGGGCCCCTCAGATCAGTGGCATGGGAGGATCCATAGACTTGCACAAGCTGAGGCAAGGGTGGATGATTCCTGTCTGCATTGTTGCAATTTCAGTTTTTAGTTGATTTGCTGCTATTCCTGTTATGAGAAAATGTAAGATACAATGTAGGTGATTTTCAACCGTTGGCTGGCAGCTTGATGGGATGGCCATTGTTGGCCTAACATTAAGTGGGCCAGTTTTTCCTTGCCTCTAACAAGCAACATCAGGATTCAGCGTCTCCACCCACTGGGGTCCACGTGATGATATGGTATGATGATTTGAACTATTCATGTTCTAGATACCAGAGATGGGCCTCAAATCCATGGGTTCCGCCTCATACGGAATCAAATTACATGGGTTCTGCGGGCTGCCCATCCTGGGTGTGTCCCTACATCTTATGGTACACTTTACTCTAGCAGCGTCCTGCTTTAATACCACTTTGATACAAGACAATTAACCACTTAGCACTAAAATCTTGAATCGAAAGAGCATGTCAAATTAATCCATTTATCTCATAACCCAGGCTCCACATTCATCGGTTGGGGTGCTCACCAAACCCTCCTCGTGGGCCCTAAATCAATGGGTTCTGCCTCACACAAGCCACCCATCTCATACATACGCCCCTAATGTGAAAATGCCCGTGCATTAGGTGGTCTTTAAAACACTGACTTGACAACGTAGACGGTTCTGATCATTGAACCTCACCCAGCTGGCCGTGACTTATGCTGCATCTCTAAATCATGGACCACTGAGGAAAAACCCTTTATTTCTATGCATTTTTCAGGATGGTGGGAGTGGGCTGAACTGGCAATGGTCAGGATCCACTTGTGGGCGGTATACTGGACATAGATAAGTGATTTAAGCAATGGTCTAGAGTGGCCCGATGCTGTTTGTTAAAACGGTGTGGTTGGGCACTTGGTTAGTGGGCCTTTCTTTGTATTTTTACATAGCAATCTTGGCTCGGACATTTAGCCATGAGGAACGTGTATACAATCTTCCATCTGGATGCGGGCTGGCCATTGATAGGCTAGGGGCCATGTATACAATCTTCCATCTGGATGCGGGCTGACGAACCCATGAGGAACGTGTGCTTGATCAGATCTTTCCATTAGGTGAGCTATAATGTTTAGATCTCGTGGCCTGAAAATCAGGCCACCTACTTCCTCAGGTAGGCCATGGCATTCAAAACAAATGGATGGTTGGGAAAAGTTGTTTTGAGTGCCAGTATAGTTGCTGCAGCAGTAATATTTTAATAATAAAGCTTACTGCTAATTAAAATAAATAATACAGTAATCATATGGGGAGTCTTGCAACTATTCATGAGGTGGGCCCCCATGGTTTGGTGATCCTCCAAAAAATGTCCTCCCGCATTGGTCGATCCCAGCCGTCCATCAGATGGTGAAAATTTTTTTGGCTTCAATGTAGACAGTTGCATCTTTTTAGAGATAATGATTGGATTATTAGGATCCAACAGGACAGGCAGATTTACAGGAGTGGGCCCACCTTGATCACGTGGGCCACCCAAGGAAGAATATGGACTACTCAATGTCTTTTACAAAGCCAACTGAAATTGGCTGATTCAGTGTAATTAATTTGCAAATGTTCGTTTCCAATCCCACAAGTTTTATACTTTCACAAAGAGGAACTTGTTGTGGACCGAGTTTGCACATGTGGGGGCTTATCCAAGCCATTGATCTGACGGCTACCACCATGGGTCAACCATGCACCAAAAATCTCCCAATTCAGAAGAGACCCTAGCCATTAAGTCCATTTCCATTCCTATATTGAATGTGGCTTGGTGCATTTCTTCTTTAACCATATATTTGTATGCCAACGATAGATAGGTTAGAGTTGATCAATTGAGGCAGTTGTTTGGGCATGGTCTATCCATGATGGGGCCCATCAGATCAATGGCTTAAATAAAACGAGCCTAGCCCCACATATACAAATAATTTCTTGCACACTAAGGAAACTCCCGCTTCATTACAAGACGCAATCTCAGACAAATAAAAATAAAAATAAAATCGAGGAAGCCCTTTTCTGTGAGCGTTTGATTGCACCACATATAATGAAACTTCATGATATTTTGTACCGATCACCGACAGGCAACGGCAACATAGCTTAACATCAGCATATCATCTTTCCCGTCAACATGCCACTTATACAAGATCAATACCATTAAAACGACGACCTCCAACACGACAATCACGAGACACAAGGATCTGATTGGTTCGGTCATCAGAGCGGCTACTGTAGGATTTAAATGGAGACCAACGGTCAGGACTCGAATACAGGTGTAGCCTGCCCAGTAAGTGGATCAACCTGATCTTCAACAAGGACGACCTTCATGGTGGGCCCTATCATTTTCATGGTACCGATCTCCTGCACAAGTGGCATGATGGAAGGAAAGATGGTACTGTCGCCTATAGGTGTCTGAGTTGCCGTCCATCCAGCAGTTAACATTCAATCCATCATGTCCGTACGACATCCATACCCCCATTCAATCAGTTGGCCCCACCATATGTATGTGTGTGTGTGTCCGCTTATCGAGTGGATGAGATGATTTTTGCTCAATGTGATCTTCAATAGTGGGGCTAACCTATTGGACGGGTTGGATTGGATGTCACACGCACATGGCATGTTGAAAGTTATCTTCTAGGTGGATGGAAACTTCATATCCAACTGGTTGGATGCCAGCATTTATATATATATATATATATAACAGAGACAAGAAAAGCTAATATTTGAAGAATGATTCAAGCAGGAATTAAGTGCATTTGCAACGCAAGCCTTCTCACTTCCCTTTTATGCAGTACCTTTCTCCCTTCTATGCAATAAAAAAAGAAAGTTTCAAGAAGAAGATACAGTTTCAAGAGCAGCGCCAAACAGAGGATATTCCAAGGGAGAGGAGATGAATCCTTAGGAGATTTGAGATCTTTCCTTCCTACTACATATACATAATTATAAATTATATCTAGACAAAAGGAGCTGAGAGAATCAGCAAAACATAAAAAAAACTTCCTGTTTCAAAACAAAGTGATAGAAATAGCAGCCTTTCCTTTATCTTTTTTGCACCCCACCTCTACTTACATATGCCCCCCTTTTTTCCAACATAGAAATGTGAAATTTGATCCTACCTGAGAGATTCCAAGGTTCACGCCAAGACGAATGCAGGTTTCCTTCGCAGCACGCATAATGACATGGCGTGGGCTAGCCTGATTCTTGGGTCGATGCATGTTAACAGCAGACCCCACCTGATGAATGACCTGATCTTGCACGGGTAAATAGGAATACTAGAAGTGGATTTTCATACTTATCTCTCAGGTGCAAATGAGAAGGCCTCCGACCAACAACTCATTAATCCGAACAGCTCGACTTATTGTAGCCTAACCATGATCCATTAAGTATCACGAAGAAAACCATCAATCGTCTTGGTGTGAATCTCTGCAGCGTTCACCCTTTCTAGCACCTGTACAATTTGTTATAAACATGTTCCCAGGACAAGTGATCTGCACACTACCAAATGCCAAAGCTCCTGCTCACATGGTCCCGCGTGATAACTTCAAGGCGGCGATGCATGACATCCATGGATGAGTACGGAGGAAGACACAAGCGGTAGAAGCATGTATGTGACGTAGGTAGGCGGTCATTAGAGTCCGATGTCTTGAAGATGTATAGTTTAGAAGCCAAGCCACTGAATCCCTCAATGGGTAAGTGATTCACGGAGGTCCAGAAGAAGAGAAGTATTCTTTGCTGCTCTTCGGACATGCCCTCAACCACCTGCACAATTACTACAAATGATCCATGAAAGTGAACAGGAACACATTGGAAAATTCGGTAATGAAAATAATAAAATATTAACTATATTGCCGTGGCACCACTCCCAAAAATTTGGGGGTCAAGAGGGGTGACACCTAGACCCTCATCCATACCTGACACCTGTACCGGCGTATCTGGATAACATTGTGTCCGATATACAGAAAATCTCATTCGCCGGCTCTGCAAAATATGCAAAGTCCATCTCTAACATATCACATGGATCCATGGTTTTAAATATCACCTCATCTGATACAGGACTGAAATGGACCGATAGGGTCTGATGCGGACCGAAACAGCATCTCCTTGGCATCTTACTGAACACGTTTGTGTGTGAATCTCTAATCCATCACATGGATTGATATTGATGGTGCATGGTAATTGTGGCAACAGGCTTCTCATCAATGCCCATGATGTGGCATTGATAAGATCCGCCTCTTAGTTGCGGGATCCTTCTAACTAGGTACTGCTCCCACCGCTTCCTACACATTTATAGTTGTTTGCATTTTGAAACAAATGTTTCCTCACTCCCACGACCCCATCTATTGCCGCTCCGCTTCATGCAACCATAAACCACCTTTCACTGTGAACATGCCCTCGAGGCAATGCCAGTGAATCTTCCAATTATGGAAATGTGGTCTAGCCTCGACTTCATTTTAGACTTTTTAGCTCCTAATATCATTATCATCGACATTATCATAGGTTTGTCCCAACTATTTCAGGTCAGCTTTATGCATCCTATTAGCCAATAAATAAGATCTACAAGAAGGAACACTTACCTACAGAGAGAGAGTCTAAGAGTAACAAGCAAATAGTTGATTAATAAGTGTGTTTCCATGGTACTGGTAAGATGTGGGGTCCACATGATGCATGAATGAAATCCAACCCTTCCATCAGATGCGTCAGACCATGTTACCCACGGAGCCCAAAAGTCAGGCTGATCTGTGAATCAGGTGGGCCACAACACAGGGAACAATTTGAGAGCGGACTCCCACCCTTCCCCATTGTGTTGTTTATATGGGATCCAGGCCATTCAGACCCTTCACCTAGCATGCACCAAGTGTCGGTTGAAGATCAGGCTGGTTTGCAACTCGGGTAGCTCACGGTGCAAATCAAGGGTGGACCTCCCCTCTCAATTCTTTCCCAGTGCTGTGGCCCACTTGAGTTTTTAATTGAGCTGATTTTCAGAACACAAGGATAACAAGAGATCATGCATCTGATGGAAGGGTTGAATGTGCTCATACATCATGCGGGCCCTACATCTGCCCAGTACCAACAAAAGCTTATGGTGGTACAGATCCCACTGGATTGCACACCAAGATATCATAAAGTAAATGGAGATCATAAAATGAACATTCTTTATAGATCCAATCAATCCGTTTTAAGTGCTTGAAGAAACCCACCAAATGCAGGACAACTGAACCATGACTATTTGATATTGGGTGTCCCACGCCTATAACTTAAAATAAAAAGTCCATAAAACTCAACTGCAAGCATCTCTGTGGATAGTTTCTTCAACAGAGAAAGCAAAGGTATGTCTAAGAGGGCAAGAACTGAGAAATCTCAGGTCCTGTTTGGGTGACACCCAAGAACCATTTCTTCTTGCTTTCTCCTGGCAAGTGCAACAGAGGTCTCAGCGCCTGTCGGGAAATTAGAAATGCAGTTCAAATTTTTCCAACCACCGGCATCCGTGAATAATGGATAGGCATGGTTTTTGGGGCTGGGTAGTTTCACGAGAGCACTCACCTAATGGATGGTTTGATTCCTGCACAAATATGACGCATTGGCACATGTATGGGATGATGCTTGAATACTATCACTATAGACTCAACGAAAATGACTCCATCCTGAAGATGAGAGCATTCATATTCTTGTACTATAATTGTCTGCAAGGACTACCAGCTGAGATACAGAGATCATTAAGCACCAAAGACCATTTAACACCATCTTTCAACATTCAGAATATTACAGGTTTGCTAAACAACATGCAATGATGGAAGTGATGCATGTGAGAATCATTCAAGTGGCTGTTAGAAGTCATATGCAAAGTAAAAAATAAAAAAATAAAATTGGAGATGCTAGGATTAACTAAGTTTTCAGAAAATCATAGTGAAACTGTTTGAAACTTTTGCTCATAGGTCTCAAGTTTAACTTATCAAAGAGAGAAAGTGGGCTTATGGGTGAGGGAAGAGAAAATTGAATCTTTTGCTCATAGATTTGTTTGCAGGGTGGGGAAGATTCCTTCAATGTATCTTGGCATCCCTTTTGTATCATTTGTGGGATGAAATGGTCAAAGTATGAAAGAAATCTTTTTGGAATAGAAGAGAAGACAGTTGTCCCTTGGGGGTTACATAACTCCCATCAATTCTACATTAGCTAATATGCCAATCTATTATATTTTTTGTTCCAATGTCCAACAAGTGTGGTTCAAAGGACAGAATTCAAAGAGTTCCTTTCACAGAGTGCAGAAGAAAGCACAAATTTCATCTTGTGGAGTGGGGGAAGCGAGAAGCTATGGTGGAGCAGGGTTAAAATGGCTAAAACATATGAATACCGCACTTCTTGTGAAATGGTTATGAAGTTCGCCACAGAAGATAATAGTTAATGGAAGGTGGTTTTGTAAAACTGTAATATGGTGCTAGGCCACACGGATAAGCTTCATTTGAATACGGGGCCTCGGAGCTCTGTGTACAGCTGTGTTCAAATTTGAGTAGGAATACTCGAAGGCAGTTGTTGTGAAGATTGGCAATGGAATGCTCATTGGATTTTTGGAAGATGCTTGGTGCAATATTATGTCCTATCCATGCATTTCTCAGTTAGTACTAAATTGTTTCTCAAAGAGATTATGGCATTGGAGCTTTTAGCAGCAATTGAGGGTTAGTAGTGTAGTTGCCAACTTTTAAAAGATGGATGACGAGTTAGATGTTCTCCCCCTCTTTTCCCCATTTTGAGATAGTTTTCAAGCCATTTTCTACCAGTGTTCGAAATATAGATACTATCGGCCGATATTATCGGTATCGCACAACTGCGAGACGATATTCCCGCGATAACGTCCGGAAGATACCAAAAATGCCCAAATCTAGATATCGGCCGATATTATCGGCGATGTCGCATGATATATCGACGATATTGCGCCATTTCCTCTCCATTATTGTCGGACATCAACGCACGGACAGTCACAGGTGGATTGCAGGGGACTCATGAGTCCCACTGTAGCCAACCACCCACACACACCATAAAAATCGGATCCGAGCAATGGAGAATAAAAAAAAAAATTGAAATCGAAGAAAAAAGAAAGAAATCGGAGCGTACCTTGCTGTAGCGGTGATCGGAGGTGGGTCATTTGACAGGTAAGTGCGATTTTCTTCCCATTTTTTTCATCTTCCCTCTTTCTCGGAGATTCCGGCAAGGAATCAGGCCGGATCGGAGCTGCCGTTCCTTCCGGAATGAGATTTGAGGGGACGAACTGATCGGACTGCGTGGATGGAGGCTCCGAGGTGAAAATGAAGAGGGAAAGGGTGAAAACGGGGCGGATGGGAAAATCGGGTTGCATACTGAGTTGCTCGGTACGCTCTTATTGTACTGAGTAAGCTCTGTAGGGCCCATTTTTTACTAAATAGTTCATCCACGCCGTCCATCCATTTTTTCAGATCATTTTAAGGGTTAAGCCCAAAAATAAAGTATATCAAAGTCTCAAGTAGACCATACCAAAGGAAACCGTGGAAGTATTGATTTCCACCGTTGAAATATTTATAAGGCCCCCTTGATGTTTATTTGTCATCCAAACTGTTCATAATATCATAAAGATACGGATGAATGGAAAAAATAAATATCATCTTGATCTAAAACTTCTGTGGGCCCCCAAGAATTTTTCAACGGTAGACTTCAATTCAAACTGTTTTAGGTGGTGTGTTCCACCTGAGCCTTGGATATGATTAATTTTTCTTTCAAAAGCCTGAAATTATATGATAAAATGGATGGACGGATTTGATAAAATTCATGAATGACAGTGGGCCCCACAGAGTTTACGCAGCACACAGTGTGCAATCCGCTTCGGCGGATGGAAATCGGATTGCGTACTAGTTACTTGGGACACTTTTATCATACTGAGTAAACTCAGTTGGGTCCACCTTGAATGTATGCGGTTTATCCAATCCGTCCATAAGTTTTTTCACATAATTTTATACGTTGAGCCAAAAATTGAAGCATATACAAAGCCCAAGTGAACCATACCACTGGAAACAGTGGGAATAGTGATTTCAACCATTGAAATCTTTCTAATGCCCAAAATGATATTTATTTCTCATCCACCATGTTCATAAGATAAAAAAGAATTGGATGAAGTGAAATACAAAATATCAGCTTGATCCAAAACTTCGGTGGCCCCTAGAAATTTTCAATGGCAGACACTCATTTCACACTATTTCCTGTGGTGTGGTCTATTTGATCTTGGAACTGAATTATTTTTTTTTGGTAAATGGAACTGAAATTAAGTTTTAAAATAGATGGACGGTGTGGATCAAATAAATCAATCACAGTGGATCCCACAGAGTTTACTCAGTACGCTTAGCATACTGAGTTACTCAGTACGCAAACCGCTTCCCCACCGATCGGTAAATGCTTTCCACCGTTGAAACTTTTCTCCATTGATTTCTAGGGTGGGGTCCACTCGAGATCTGGATCTGACCCATTTTTTGGCTCTTGCTATAAAATGCTCTCTTCAAAATACATCATAGTGGGACCCACGTAATTTGGTAACGTCTCTGCCCCCGTCATTGATGGGTTGATTGCGTACTCAGTACGCTATTATCTTACTGAGTAAACTCTTTTGGGCCCACCGTGATTACATGTTCTTTATCCACGTCGTCCATCCGTTTTTACTGATAATTTTAGGCGTTGAGCCCTAAATTGAACCATATCCACAACTCAAGTGGACCACATTACAGGAAACAGTGTTGAATGAACATTGACCATTAAAAATGTTGTGGGAGCCATAAAAGCTTTGGAACAACCTGATATTTATTTTTTACCTTCATCTGGGTCTTTAGGACCCAATCGACAGATTGGATGTCAAATAAACAGTACAGTGGGCCTTAGGAGGATTTTAATGGTGGATATCCAATCATTATTGTTTTCCTTTGGTGTGGTCCACATTCGATTTACATCCCTATTATTTATTGTAAAAATACCTAAAATGATCCGTAGAAATGGATGAACGGAATGGATGAAACAAATACATTATGGTGAGGCCCACAAAGCACCGACCACGAGCCATGAGGCCGGTTTCATGGGGAGTAGCCAATCCGTCTCCCTGCGCATGACGGGTTGCGTAGCCAGATTGTTGAAGTGACGCACCAAGTTCTGTGGGGCCCACCAAGATGTATGTGTAGTATCTATACCGTCCATACATTTGGATATATCATATTAAGTCTAGATTGCGTGCACACCCGCCACTCCGAAACCCCGAAGGAGAATTGTTGCTGAGAATGGTGAGGCAAGAACGGCAAGAAAGGTGAGGTACGGTGGACGATCCCTTCAAAGGGCCCTTTATTCGCATCAGGTCTTAGCTTTCCGGGGCAGGATGGAAATGTGGGGCCTACCACTTTTCGGTGATTATCCAAGCCGATTGCGTGATGTGTTGACGTCACCAAGTTCCGTGGGCTCCACCATGATGTATATGTTATATCCGCACTGTTTATACATTTTGCAAAATCATTTTATGGCATGAGCCCAAAAATGAAACAGATCCAAACCTCAAATGGACCACACCACAAAAAACATTGAGATCTGACTCATTGTTTAGGTTATACCCTAACATCATCTCAAAATATGAATGGACGGTTTGATATAAGGAATATATCATGGTGAGGCCCACAGAACTTGGTAACGTCAACACATCGTAGGTGGTGTGTTGCACACCACGCAATCCGCTCCCTCCAGCAGTTATGTCGGTGGGTCCCACCACAAATTCAAACATCCCATCGAAATTTTCGCGCCCAATTGATAAACGGTGCAGGTTACCAGCCAGTTATATTCCAAGTTGAAAAATTTATAGCAAAATTTTTTATATATGATCAAATCCGCGCAAATGCCGCAGCAAGCCCACACTTCAAGAATATGATGAGTGAAGTGCAGCGTGGAGGTGAGGGTGTGCAGCCGCCCACATCCGCACAGATCATGGGGAAATACTTGGATGATGAACATGCAGAAATAAAAATATACGTTGATTCGTATCGGCAGTCATGGGAAATGTACGGCTGCACTATCATGTGTGACGGTTGGACCGGATCGACGAAGATGTCGATTATAAATTTTATGATCTATTCCAGGGGACGGACGGTGTTCCTAAAGAGTATAGATGCGAGTAGTAAGATCAAGGATTCTAACTACATTTACAAACTAATGCACAATGTCAAGCAAGATGTTGGGAGGAGAAATATTGTGCAGTTTGTTACAGATAATGGGAGTGCATTTGTTAAGGCGAGGAAGGATATTCAGAGCAAGTATCATATGTATTGGACCCCCTGCGCAGCCCATTGCATCGATCTCATGCTGGAGGGGATCGGGGATAGGCCGTCGGTGAAGACTATAATTACTGATGCACGGCTCATCACAAACTTTGTATGCAACCACGGCTGGTTATTAGCCGCAATGCGCGAGAGGTGTGGTGGAGATATAGTGCGCCCTGGAGCGACGCGGTTTGCCATGAATTATATCGCCTTAAGTAGCCTTCTCAAAGACAAACAAAAGTTATGAGAGCTTTTTGCCTCTCATGATTACGTAGAATGGAAAAAGAAGTTGACGAAAGTAACCTATAGAATTGAGGAGCTGGTGCTGGGAAATTCATTTTGGGAGAAAGTGCGTGGTGTTGTGGGTATTCTAGAGCCCATTTATGTGGTGTTGAAGATGGTGGACAATGAGACAAATCCGTCGATAGGGTCGTTGTATCCGTCTATACGGCTAATGAAAGAGGCCATCATGGTTAAAGCTCCCAATGCATATAAGTGCGTGCATGCAATAATAGACGACCGTTGGGAAAAAACACTTTCTCACCCACTACATCAGGCTGGCAAGTACCTATATGGATTTTTTTTCCATATGCAATAATAAATGAGGGTTGTACTGATGTGTATATATTAGTTTTCAGCGTATTTCCTGAATCCCAAATACCACTACAGCCGGAACTTCTTCGAAGATAATTCATTAAAGAGGGCTGTGCATGAGGTGTACGACCACTTATTCCCCGACTGTCCGGGAAAAGGCACATTTGGTAGTGAGGTAAATATGTTCCGCGCTTATATTCTCCTTAATTATCTTCATCTCAATCTTAAATACTTATTCTGGTTGTTATATGCCATCAACAGATTGTTAAATTCCGCGACGCGGTTGGGATGTTTGGGTGTCACCCTGCTGTGAAGTCAAGGAACGCCATGATGACATGTGAGTCACTGTAGTAAACTTAACTTTTATATTATTTTGGAAAATCTAGGATAACGAAATAATCTTATGATATGCAGGCGAATGGTGGTCCATGTATGGGACTGATTGCGAGGTTTTACGACTGGCTGTCCGTGTGCTTGCACAGACGGTGTCCTCATCACCCTGTGAAAGGAATTGGAGTACATTCTCCCTCATACATACAAATAAACGTAATAGAATAGGATATGAGAGGCTTCAGAAGTTAGCATATTGTCACTACAATATGAAGCTACGAGAGATGTTGCTCTGCTCAGAAGGAAGAAGAAAAGCACAGGAAGACCCACTGGACCTGATGACAGCCGGACAACATGCATATGCTGAGGATGACCTAGTTTACCAGTGGGTTAGGTCGGATGACTTAGATACCTCGGATGGGCGACCAGAGCCACATATTGCGGCAGAAGCAGAGACACAAGGGATTGATGTTGACAAACATGTGAAGCAGCAGAGGTCTCCTGATGAGACATTCGACCCATTAACGAGGAGTTCGAAGGGCAGCCCGCAACAATCACTATCACGCGGGACACGTGGCTGGGAAACATTGTCTAACAAGGAGACTGAGTTAGAAAGTGATGCGGGAAATGAGTCCGGTGATGATGATGGCGGCGATAAGGGTGACGATGACACTGATGACAGTAAGGATGATGATGATGATGATGGTGGCAGTGACGGGGATGGTGGCGACGCAGGTGGAAGTCAGGATAAGAGGCCTCTTTAGCCCTTTTACTGGGGAGGAGAATTTCGATCATTCCACGCAGGACCCTGACCATGGTTCTCGTCCAGGAGAATCACGACCTCGTCTTGTTTACAATAAGACACGCATCAAAACCTACTGGAGAAAAAGAAGACTCATAAACTTTCAAATTCTGAGGAGCTGCTGGCAAAATGCATGAGGGACACAAGCGTTCGTGGCAGGCGAGGTGGCTCCAGATTTAGATCACGGACGAGGGAGAGGAGCTCGAGTTACAGGCCACAATATGAATCTGGATCACAAACACTAGAGAGTAGCTCGAGTTATGTGCCACAGTATGGGCATGGATATGGACCCAGTGGATATGCGACGAGTGACTCCAGCAGTTACGACACATCATTTTTCAACCCTGGTCAGGAGTTCACTTCTGCATATGGGCAAGGATATGAGAAGCAGTATGGATATGGCCAACAATATGGATACCAAGGAGCTTCATATGTGCCCTTCCCAGATCCATATCAGTTACAGACTGTGACGATTACGCAGTACCCACGGATGGGCATATTGATTCAGTTCGGAAAGGATGAGTACCAGCATTATGTCAGGGAATATCTTAATTGGTACCACTCTACTATGACTTGGGTACAATATTGTAAACTTGTGGAAGAGCAGTACTATGCCCAGCCCCGTCAAGATGGAGATGATGATTACGAGCCAACACGCAACTCTATGTGGGTCTAGACCACAACTAGTCCCCATCATTGATATGTATATTTATCAAATTTTACTTCTTCAGTTCTTATTTTGCCTTTCAATTAATTGGTTGTGTTTTCATACATAACTATGATATATTTATAAATATCTTGCATTCAATTTAAATATAGTTGCATTAGTTCAGTTACACATCACGTAACTTAGGACCCTATACAAAGGAAATTTATTATGTGCATTTTTTTTTTGAGATGTTATGATTTAAAAGTGTGTATTAAGGGCCTTTTTAACAATCCCCAAAGTTTCATTAAAAAATTCAACCATTTTCCCAATGTTTCCCTATGTTTCCCAAAAAGTGCGATAAACTATGCGATACAAACGATATATCCCGTGCGATAACCGATACGTATCTGTATCCCAAGGGTGCGATACATTGTGCAATACCGATATTTCGAACACTGTTTTCTACTAAATTTGTGCAATTTTTAAAGATCAGAACACAAGATTTAAGCCATTTTTTTAATGAATTGAAGATCCATAGCCAGATTCAGGGAATAAAAAAGGGGGCGGGGGGTAAAAATTTCTCTTTTTCACCTTATTGTAAAAGTATTGATTCAACATGACATTACTAAATCTTGCAAATTTTGTGTTAAATTTGTCCATGTTTGTATTTTTTTTCTTTTTGCTGGTTTTTATATAATTTTCAGCAATTTCCCCAAAAAAAAAAAAAAGAAGCTTTTTGTAAAATATCTAGTTTGGATTGTTGAACACATATGATGTTTAGAATTACACATACATGCGCTAAATCAGTGTTTTCAGCTCTTCGCCTTTTCTTTTCTTTTTTGGTTTTTTGGCAACTTGGACCAATTTGGGATTAATAGTGGTGAATTAAAAAATAATTTTTTAAAAAAAAAAAAATCCTTTTTTAGGGGAATGGTGTCAAATTGTTAGGGATGCATTTGTAGGAATCCCACAGACAGAACTAATTCCAGGTCGTTTTCAGGCAATTCGGTACCCAAATTGGTCTGACAATATTCAGCTGAATTTAATTTTAAAATTTTTCCTCAAATTTCTTGAGAGTAGTGTCAAATGGTGAGGGATATGGATTAATGGGATGGATCTCATACATTGCATGAACTTTGAGTCCTTTTAGGGCCATTTGAATGTGCTCAAATCAGCTTGACCCTACTCATCCGAATTTAATTTTCATTTATGGTTTATATTTGCTTGAGATAATGTTGTTTTAACATTAAATATTACATTTTGGGAGGAGCTTGGGCTTCGGGAGTTGTTTGGGGTTGATAACTTAAGTCAAATGACACTTTGGGCCTGATCATATGGGTGTGGATGATGATGATAATGTTGAGTGTAGTGAGGATTTTGATAGAGAGATGACAATGGTGAGAAGAGAGAGCCTGTGTACCGCTCATGAAGATAAAGAAAATCTCCACATGTTTAAAGGGTCAATTATTAAGAGGGGGAGTGCAAGCTGGAGTGTTATTGGGGGGGAGGGATGGGGGTGGGAGTCATGGTATGTTCATTAGTTTACGGCGGCCAGTGACAACCTTTCTTTTGTTTTTTTTAAAGGATGACAATTTATTCATTAAATGGCAGAGTCGAAAAGAATACAAAGGAAAAAATGAAAATTTACCAGGCACTTAAATACAGGCTTGCAAGACTAGAAGCACACAATTTTGCAAAAATTGAAGCCCATTCCATTGCCATTTATTTCACTTTAATGAAGTCAACAACAACCTTCATATGCTACTTCAGTTGTTGAAAGAGGTAGAGCTCGTGACAGGAACTTATATGACGTGGATTTGAGGACAAGGAGGCAGTATGCGATCTCATTTTGTTAAGAAAAGAGATGACAAAGCAAAAGATGTTGAAATAAATATGGGGAAAAACGCTGATTGAGAAGCGTGGTAGGGCAGTAACCAAGCTATTCATACATGGTAACAAAGCTCCATATGTTGCAAACTCTCCCAATGGGCAAGTGCTAATAAATAAAGTGGCCAAGGTAGAAGGGGTTTGTACACCCACAACTCATGAGATTAGGGAGAAATGCACAAATGTCAAGTACAAAGATGTTAGGACGTACGAGACTACTTTAAAACTGATATGGTAGAGTAGAGGATGCACTATTATGTGCAATGGTTGGACCAGCCCAACTAGACGAAGCATGATAAACTTTATGTTGTACTCCCACTTCGGAACAGTATTCCAAACTTTCATTGTTGCATCCGAGGAAATGAAAGATTCAATTTATATATTTTGTCATATGGATAAGGCGGCAGAATACACTGGGGAAAACGTTGTGCAAATCGTTACCAACAATGAAACAATGTATAAAGCAGTTGGAAAAATGTCGATGGAGAAGCAGAAACATTTATTTTGATCACCATGTGCCATACAATGTAGTGACCTCATACTGGAAGATATTGGAAAGAAGAAAAATGTCATGAAATTGGTTGAAAAGGTGATGCAAGTCACCACATTCATCCATAATCATATTCATAACCAAGTAGCTACTATAAAGAGGAAGTTCATGAATGGGCGAGAGTTACTAGACATGGAGTGACTTGATTTGCCATAAATTTTATTGCCCTTGAGAGTTTATACGAGCATCAAGAAAAGTTGAGCAAGATGTTTGCTTTTCAAGAGTGGCTTAACACAAAGCATAGGCTTAAGACATTGAGACACCAATTGACGTCGTGGAGACTACTAATAACAATAAATATTGAACGAAAATCCAAAACATACTTAGAAGTAATGGAACCGCTAATGAGAATCCTTGTCTTATAAAATCCGATGTAATACTCACTACGGGCTTACCTTATCAAGCCATGGATAAAGCGAAGCTTGTTATTTGTTGATGGTCAAATATTACATATTAGACCCCAGTTATTGCCTAGATTTACGAGCATGATACCGTTTAACACCGTGCTTTAATCGTATTTTTTATGCAAGGTGTATTTGGGAGCCTGGACAGGAAAAAGGTACTAAAAGCATGGATTTAGCACTCCAGAACCACCAAGGCAAGGGACCAGAGTTTATACGCTAGAGATCCGAGGAAGTCAAGCCATTTACATTAATGTGGCCTGAAAGTTAGCCAGAATGCTAGATCACAAGGTTCTCACCATCCGTTTGGCTCAAAACTTCATATATGGCCTGAGGATCATAAATTAACCGTACACAAAAAATTTCAGCACTTGGATCCCTGTGGAAGTGGCCCAACGGTCAGATCAGCCCATGAATCATCAACTTAGGGCCCACATGCTGTCCGAATACACTTCAACTTCGGTCCCCACGGTTAAAATTATATGACAGATCTGATGGACGGAACGAATTTTTCATAAGCATCACGATCGGACCTGACTTGGGTTGCATGTGTGTATAGCACACATACACGCGTGCAACACTGGATCACACATCCAGTCAAAGCAGCAGAGACCCAAGCTTTCCTTCTTAAAAGAGGATTTCTACCAGCGTCCTCACGCCGTCCAACTGTTTTTTTGATAGTGTGGCCCGCCCATCATCCAAATGGATGAGTTGAACAGTCCATTCACTCAAGGGGGTAGCCACAACCATCGCCTAGTTTTCCTTTTTGGCCTATACACGTGTACGCACGTGAATCGTCAGAAAACACAGGATGGACGGCGGAAGCAAAACATCACTGTACCGCACCAAAACTCGACTGGTTTTTCGCCAGGAATCCAATGAACGGGTCGGATTTCATCAAAAACATCACTGTGGGGCCCACCGATCATCGCAGCATCGGTTTTACGAAGCCGTGCATCCGAACAAGGCCCGAACGCTGTGGTCTAATAACGTGATCAAGATCATGTTTGGATGCGTGATCCGGACCGTCCTTTGGTCTCCCATCGACCTTCTTATCACTGCCTAGGTGGCAGAATTGCAAAATATTACGAGGATCAAAATCCAGTCGTTCAAGCGGAGGATAGACGATGAAAAAGAAACTCTATGGGCCACACCATATCCACTCCAAACTTGACCATGTTCGATTGGTTTTTCGAGCTGAATCCAGTGGACGGACGGGATTTCACCGCTGATTCGGATCATGGGCCCACCGACGTTCACAACACAGGACACACAAGCTCTGTTTCGCAACAGAGCTACGGTCAATCCAGGTGGGTCACCATCACCGATCAGATGGCTGATCCAGGCCGTTCATCTTCTAGATCATTCAAAAATGACCCAGGGAAGCCGACCTTTCACTAGAACACACTTGTGTACGAAAGGTTCAATGCAAGAACGATTTGCGTAAGAAAAGTCCAGACGGTTCTCTGCGTAAAACTATCCACCGACTATGTCAACAGCCGACCTCTTGGCTATCTATAAAAGAGAGAGAGAGAGAGAGAGAGAGAGAGAGAGAGAGAGAGAACGTCAGATGAAATCATCAGAGGAGCAACCGTGAAGGCCAGCAAGGGGGAGACGTCTGAAAAGGGAGAGAGAGCTTTTGTTTTATTTATTTATTTTATTCTTTTTCTTATTAATTTTGTGAGATTTAGCCTAACCATGTCTGGCTAAACCTCTTAGCTAGGCTAAGAGGTGAAACTTGTAGTGAGATGGGAGACTTTGCTTATGCCTTTTGTTTATATTGAACTGATATTGATTTTAGTTTAATTAAGGGAATGTTTTTAGCTTTTAATGGTCTGTTGTGACTGAAATTACAATGGATCTGCAATGTCTTTGAGCATGTTCCTTTCCTTTTATGTTTATGACGTCAGGAAGCCCTGTTGTTCACCATCGTCTCCTGGGCATGGTCGGATGACGGTACCCTTCCTAACCTTCATACATTGTTGATTGGTTGGTAATTAGTTTAATTCTGTTGTTTACTTTGTCTCCTGAGCATGGTTTGGTGATGAAATCCACTCTGATTCATATACCTTTCATCTCTTGAAAACTATATCAAAGGAAGTTCAATCTTGATTTCCATGGTTACACTTTTCAACTAGATGAAGATGGAACTATAAGTCCAGTTGAGTTCTTGAAACAGGCATAAGATCTCCCCGATCTCTACAAGTGGATCCTCTGAATCCCTAGTCTCCTACTTCTGATCTCTCTAAATTTTAGATAAATATCTCACCATTATTTGTTAAATTTATTCAATCTGGATTTCGTCTTAATCTAGTTTTAATTCTACTTAGTTTCAGATAACGTACAGGTATCAGTCCCTTGGGATTCGACCTCGGTCTCACCGAGTTTTATTACTACATCACAACCCTGCACTTGGGGTGTGAAATGTGATTGTAACAACTATAAAGATTACTGGAAGATGATCAACAAACATAGGATGAATCAACTTCACCATGACCTTCATACAACAAGTAATGATAGAGGTGATGCTACATAATTTGTTGAGAATGAAGAGGTCCAAGTTCAGGGGTTAGAGCCTAACTTAGATATGCAAATAAGGGTGTTAAACAAAGTGGGTTGATCTCTTTAGTTATTGATCATTAGTGATTCATTGCATACATATTTTAGTATGTTGGTGCTTAAAACAAAATCAATGATTTGGTGTATTATCTATGGTGGCAACTTAGATCCAGTTGCAAAAAGGGCAATTTTCTAAACACCTCTAGGTAAGAAATTGAGAATCATAAGAATTGTTTTATTAGTGATAGAAAGTGAAGCATTTGACTATTTACTATTATGTAGACAAAAATAAAAATAAATAAAATAAATTTGTTTTTTTCTACATAACTGATTGGTGGCTTCGTTTTAAAGAAAGTGCAAAAGGCTCTCAAAATAATAGAATAAAAGTTCTAACCTAAACAACTTCTTCCTCTAACTACGAGAGGAACTGAAGTTGTTTTGTGCTAATTCATTCAAAATGAATGAATAAGTTGCAACTTGCAAGCTAAGACATTAGATTGGATCGTAGGTTATAGAATGCGAAGAGTGTGGTGAACCAAATTCACATAGGCGACCTTTGTCATATAACTTAGATTATATCTACGATGACGATGACCCACATTTAAGTAGTAAACTTGGATTCCATCCAATAAATGGAGAAACAAGTAGAAAAGGATATCAAGTTGAGGTACATGACTCGACGTTATACGCAAGACAACAAGAGAATCGTGTAGTTTTTAAGGAGAAGGTCACTGAAGATTTAACCCAAGGAGAAAAGTAGCAACAAAATCGAGACGAATGATGATAATACACCTAGTCCTACTTTTGATGTCACTCAACGCATAAGGGCATAGTTGTCCACATAGTTTGAAGTTGATGAGCATTAACGAAGTAGAAGAGGTCAGACTTACAAATGCACCTATTCATCATACCACCAATCAGGGGAAATTGAAGAGGTCAGACTTACAAATGCACCTATTCATCATACCACCAATCAGGGGAGGAGCATCATGGGGAGGCTGACGCCAGTAGCGCTACAAGAGGTAGGGCAACATTAGGACAATAGACGGCTTAAAAATATGAATATTACTAGACAATTTAGAAAGACTCCTAAGGCACATTCTTGTGAGACTGAATCTTCCAAAAAAAATCTGGTGGGACTAGTCTTGAATATGTTCCACATGGAGCAATATATGGAGGATATAGATATCCAGATATAGATCTGAGTCATTCGTTACAGTCATAATCGTAGACTGAGCAATACCAACAGTACCAGTACAACTATGGCTATGACCAATTGACCATGTGTCTACCTCTGTCACTTCCATTAGCTATTCTAATGCAGGATAGAATGAAATAACCTAATATGATGCCATGAAATTAAAAGATGGATTAACTAGAGCAATGGAACAATAAAATAAATCTCAGAAATTTCATATTCATGATATGTCCAAATTCAAGTCTACGACAGTCCCGCAAAGCGAATCTCATAAATTACTGATTAACCAGGACCTATGGGAGATAGAACCTCCATCTTAGCATAGGGTTAAATCTAAATTCAATGAAAATCATGTGTCTTGTAAGAGTTTACACTTATTAGGGCTGTTAAAGGCTAGGGAGTGTGGGAAATGGGTTTGGGGTATCTAGGCTTAGATGGTTTGGAAAATTAGGGTTCATGTTTTGGGTTAGGATTTCATATTTTAGGTTTAAGAGATTTATGATTTAGGGTTTCTACAATTGGGAATATGGATTTCAGGTTATGGGAATTAGGGCTTTATGATTTGAATAAGGGATTTTGGAATTTGGGAATTTTATGGTCAGGATTTTGGGAATATTATGATTAAGGTTTTAGAGATTTAGGGTTAAGTTTTAGGGATTTAGGATTTTGAGAACTAGGGTTTTGAAAACTAGGTTAGGATGGATTAGGGGTTGTAGAAAGAAGAAGACTAAAGGTTTAAAAGAAGAAGAAAGAAGGAAAAAAAAAAAAAGAGATGAAGGAAGAAAAGAAGAGGATGAGAGAAGATACCTTGTTGATAAGAGAGGAAAGTAAAAAAAGATAACTAGGGAATCACTCCCCGTGGTTTTGCATCACCAATCCAATCACGGAATAAAATTTTGCTCAATCTCAAAGCAAAAGGAGAGAAATCTTTTTCATTCATAACATGCATAATGGCTAGGGTGGGGACGTCCGACCCTTCACAGTCTAAGAAAAGACATTTTACAAAAAGGTGTTCTCGGATAAGATTCTCAGCATAAAGACGCTTAATGAATTAAAAGTTGTTCCTAACTCCCTGATCTCAATACAAATATGAGTTATACAAAAAATAATGAAACATGTAAATAAACTAAACTAAACTAAACTATTTCGTAACCCATGGGGTCCACAATCAAAATGTCCGATCATCGTATTCACTCGTTCCAACGGTCTGATCATTGTATCCACTCGATCCAACGGTCCGATGTGTCCATCAAGCTCCTATATGCAGCCCACGTGCATCTTTCCAGTGTGGGGTCCTCAAAGATGCATGAATATGCACATGGGGTCTTCAACGTGGCTAGGAATGTGAATTGGGCCAAGTGGGCCCCATGTAATAGTCGTCTAGACATAAGGAGACTGGCTCAGCCCTCCTTTGGTATGGTGCTTGAATGTCCTCATCATATTCTTATTTAAGTTCAAAACAACAAATGCCCAGGGGCAGTGATGACCGTGATGGGTTATCCTTGGCTTTAATGTATTAAAAAAACAAAAGTCATCCTTGGCTTTCATTGACATAGTTTTCACCTCTCATTGTTATGGATATGCATCACTCATTTTGTAGCTAGATGATAATGATGTGGAGTTAAGCAACTGCAAGCAACACGATTTTATTTCTGATAATGACATGGTGAGTGATGTTTTTGTATTTATGTTTGACATCACATTATTTCTTATGAGTTCATACTTCATGCATTAACATTATAGTTATGGACCTATGCTCCAATTGTCCGTAGTTAACTGGTTATGTAAATACAAGTATAATTGTCTCATCATCAGATCCATTACTTATATAATCTTATTTATATTGCCTTTATATATATATATATATATATATATATATATTAGATATCTAGAACATCAAAAATAGAAGTTTTAGAGACAAACTCGGCCTCTCTTTTTTTCCTGAAAGCTGGATAGTCTTGGCCTCTCAGGTTAATGATATCATTAGATAGCCCAAGAGAACATTCTTACCAAAGAATGGATAGTTACACCATCATATACAGGTTCAAAACCATAAAAGAATACATATTTGGAATCCTTTTATTTTTCTAAAATTTTCTAGTATTTTTTTTCCATTTTATTCTTTTAAAAAAATGCCATTACAAGGGCGTAAGGGTCTATATTATAACGATTCAACAGCTAACCGTAACACTGGACATTACTATTATTAAATACCTTGTGTACAGGATTTTCTGCCGGTAGTGGCCCACAATGGTGCTAATGTAGTCATTGGCAAGTCCTGAGGGTGTTGCTTTGTTGGTGGTGGTAGTGGCCCCCGATGAGTCTGTTGTAGTTGTTGGCAAGCACTAAGGTATTGTTGAGCGCAGCAGTAGGTAATACCATTGTTATGTGGTGGTGGCCATTATGGCTGCTAATGCAGTTCATCAACTTTGACCAATGGGAGCATTCATGAAAAATAAAATAAAAAATTAAGAGGAATAAAGGGAACAGGGAATGGAGGGAAGAAAAATCACCTCTCAGACACCAGGTTGATTTTCATGCTAATGAAGGAGGAGAAATTAAGAGAGTAGAGAGCTTACATTTTCTCTATCTCACAAACTCTTATTTACAAACTTAAGTTGTTACAAATGATAAGAAAAATATACGTAATAAGGACTGATAAGCTACACAAATTGGGATAATTATTTGAGTATGGTGGTCCATATAAATGAAGGATAACGGTCTGTAGGAGTACAACACTTTCAACACTCTCGAATACCAGCCATCCTCCCATTATAATTGATAGACGAACATATATTTTTAGCCCCTTAATTCCCTTTTATTTCCTTAGAATTACTGCCTCTACCGCAACCACTTGAGCCATCTTCTCTGTCTTTTATGTGACTAAGAATGAGGGTGAAGTTGGCATCCTCCCTCTCGATAATCAATCTAAATTACTTTCTCGAGCTTCTTTTGGACCCAAGGAGAAGCCGACCCCACTATCTCCCCGATGACCACCTAATCTATCCCAACATTTACCAGAGCTAATTAAGGCCCTTCGTCATTGACCTATGATGCCCAATCCAAAAAGGAAGGGATAGGGTCGGACACAAGCTTGTTCCTCCTATTTCATGACCACAGAGCTGAGAGAACAATAACATGCCCAAGTTGGGAATTAAGGATGGAGTCCCCACTAAGACACCACCCGTTTCAAGCCCAAGGGAAGATTTCAAGATTCCAGTATGCATATTGATCCAAGAATCTAGCTTGAGGAGGTCTGTACCCCATCTCACACCCTTAAACCTCCAACTAGAAGGCATCATCGAGCTTCATGGATAGGTGCTCGTTCGAGATTATTTTCCACCCTAGGATGTTCTTAAAGACTTGAACCGAACCGCTTACGTGCCGCAGTATTGCAAAAACCATTGTTAAAAACCCAAGTTTGTGGCCTTCGGGGAGAGGCCGGTAAATTGTTCAATGAACATGTGTCGACCATTTGCTCAAGGATAGAAAGGGACATTTGGTGAGAGGGAAGATCGATAGTAGATGAACAATCCACATTGGTAGCTAGAGAATTTCAAAGATATGAGAGTATGGCACTTACTGGCATGTCTTTCAATTGAATGACTGATGAGGACATCATCCGCACACGCACGCCCCCCGCCCTACGCACATACTTAAGGAGGATGAAGGCCCCAATATCAATCTGAATCGACGACGACATTTATGGAGGACGTCTTAATTATGGGGCTGTACTATGGATCATTGGAGTGGACCCGATCATCATATGGATCCCACCATTGAATCTCATGATCATGGCCCACTACCCTAGATGACCCAGGATTTTGAGTTTTGGTTATCATCGTTATTAGAAACATTATAAGCGGTTTTGATTGCGTTGATTAGTTGTTATTTTTGTTACTTCGTTTCTAAGTATTAGTGTGCGCACATGGCGCGGCTTTTGGGGTTTAGGGTTTTCTTATAAATAGGCAACCCCATGTAGGTTTATTTTCATTGAAGTTTATGAATAAAATTCTGCATTTTTTTCTTCTTCTCTAGTTCTCTAAATTGAAGAATCTAATTGGTTGCGAAACCCTCCCTTCTTCAAAGGGCAAACTACCATGGTGCAAAACCACAATCATCCCAAATCATCCCCACCTCCTACACTCCACATCCATCATCTCCCACAGCCATCCCATCTTCAAATCCACCCTTTTTTGTACCCAAGCTCTCCTCTACAACAGATTTTCAGATTCTGGCCCTCCAGGGGGGCTGAAACTTTGGCAGAGCACCACGCACAAACCGGATAGCGGATTGACGTGAGATTTGGTGTGTGAGTGGGCCACCCCTGGCCAACCACACCTTAGGTGGCCGTTTCCAGTTTCGTGGGCCCCACGCACGTGCGTCTGGGCCAGACTGTTGTCCACACGTGTGGACTGTCTCAGATTCTTCTCTCCTCTATTTCTCTCCTCTCTCGCCTTAAATCTCTAACCTTAACCCTATATAATCTTAAATTCCAAGTTCTTTCCCACTTTTGCAAACCCTAGACTTTCCCCGAATTGAAACATGGTGAATCTCTTGGATTGGGGAACAATCCTTTTGCAAGAGTGGATGAATCTAAACTCCTTTGGGCATTGTTTGGTTTATAATTTTTATTTGATCCAACCCTAATATGTGTAGGCTTGGACCCCCGTAGATTCCCCTTGTTGAATGTTTGATCGCATGTGGGACTTGGAATTTTGTGATTGTTTAAAATTGGTATGATCTAAAGCTTGAAATCTTACATGTCATATTTAATTTCATGTCCTGCATCAATGACCAGCTTCAATCTTCAAACACTGGGTGTCAATCGCGTAGACTCCAACCAGTGTTTTAAATTGCTACTGTATGTAGCATAGTTTAGCCTAAACGCTAGGTAGCTCGTGAAAGCTTAAGTCACGTGTTGCCTATGCTACATGATTAATTTGCATATGTTACATACTACATAGACAACGCTGTACACTACGTAGCTCACATTACAAATTATATTTCACTACAACATTAATTGAAATGTTTTTAATAATTTATTGCGTTTTTCTATTTTCAATAAAATTTAGTTGATCTTTTCAATGCTCTTAGTAAAATAATATGAGTAATAATATTAACCCAGTTTTGTCGCTCTTTCTTTACCATTATACTTAATCATTGCCCTTTCCTATTACATAGGTTGCATTTGGTTGCACTAAATATCTTAAAATTTTGTTAAATTTCATTATTAATCAGTTTAAGTTGGTGTAGAATATCATCAAATTGGTGTAACCAAATGCAACTTTGATTAAAAATCAAGAAGTAAGATTGTAGCTTACACCTCACGCTTCAGAGGGGTGAACGCTACGTTACATGCTATTTGCTATTTAAAACACTAACTCCAACACGTCATTTCTGGAACAAAGTGACACGGAGACACTAATGGGACCTGCCTCCAAAGTCGTTATATGTCATCTAGATGGATTCAACTACTTTGAATAATGGATAAGTGTCAACATCAAGGTGATCACTGATTCCAACGATTTGTCGCCTAGCATAGAAATATCATTGCCTCCTCCCGTCATAACTCTCGAGCACATCCATTACCTCATGACTAATGCATTGGAGCCATCCAATCTGCAACATAAGCCCTCAACTGCATCCAAACATGCCTAAGAAACTCTAGAACTTATGATGAGAGAAACATAGATGCCAATTTTGCAACATACGCCCTCACCCCTCTTTGGTGCTAGGGGAGCGACCTCCAAACACTATTGAATCCCAAGGTCTGAGGGATCCTAATTAGGGCCATGGAGAATTTGGAGTCAGCCACCATAGTTTTGCAAATCACCTCACTTGCTACCAAATTGATAGAACATATCGCCATAGAGACATCCAAGACAACAAACACTAAGAAGGGAAGGTCGCCAACCTTGATCTTAAAAGGAATCCCAATTTGAGCAGGAGAAAGCAAGATTTTCAGGTGAGCAAATAGCAAAACTTCTCACCAATAGCAGCAAGGTCAATACCCAGTACACTGTCAAATAGTGCCCCCACCTCGAGAATGAACAACGTAGACCGAGAACGAATCATAGCCCAAAAATCTTGATCTGGTAACCACTGTTAAGTGCCGCTACTAAAGGATTCTAAAACTTGACCTGAGACATTCCCATCAAGACGAAAAATCGAGCATAAACACCTCCACCATCTTCTTCTCAAGGAATAACGATAGGAAACTTTCCATCAATCATCTCGCAACTCCAACCTTAATCAAGCTAAAGTAGGGGGATGACTTCAGACTACCGCCAATATTTGACTAGCCTATAAAAAGGTTCTTCAACTCAGCTAGCAAGCTCAAGGAGATGACTTTCAGTCCCCAGCTAGCCTTCCGTTTCTTAGCACCACCCAGTCTCCTTCAAATTTTTCATCTCCGTCAATTCCTTCAAAATCACTTCTAACTCTTTCTACATCTGTCTGGATTCACCTTTGGCTTCTTAGGTAATTTGCTGGTGAAGGCCTAATTTACATTACTTATTGGAACGACATTCAGAACTGAACAATCTTGGGCCCATCAATAGGTAATTAGACAGGCCATCTAATGGTACCATGATGTTTCAAGGTCATTTAATGCTTGAAAATTGACTCAAAGTCCACATGAAAATTTGGTTGTTTCATACTCTACCATTAGAATGAAGTTCTCAGACTCATCTTGTCATGTTGTTTTACACTACCTCTACGAACTCTTTTTGCATCAGCCCACATTCACCTCTGCCATCTTTGGTTATTTGATGGTGAAGACCTAGTTTACCATCTGATTCTTCTTTCTCACATTTCCATGAAGCATTAAACCATACCATTTCATTCTTCAAAATCAAGCCTTCATACAAACACTTCGCATCGCCGTAGTTTAGTACACATTTCACATTGTTCATTTTGTAACCCAATGATTTGATGATATCTTCTCAATGGTCGGAAGGTGTCTATTGAGCTGGTTCTATATTATCAAATAAATACTTTCCTTGCCGTCTTCTTTACATGACCTCAATTTCTTCTTTGTTTGCCTCTTTCATTAAAGATGCCCAGCTTCTCCCAATCAACAAGGCTTTCTTCAACCACATCTGCTTCATCGATGATGGGTGGATTGTCCCAATACACAAAGTTTTCTGTTGTGTCAAAGAAAACGCAAGCCCAATAGAAATCAGGTGACCCCAAAACCCATTCAAAAACCAAAGAAGCAATTTCCAATGAGACCGGAAAAGAAAGACGTCAGATTGGGGATTAATGTAGGCAGTAGAGGAGACTTTACCTCCTAGTATTTCTCTCTCTCCAGATACCCCTAACAGTGTAAGAACCAGCTTCCAGGCTGAATTCCCACACTCTGAGAAAGTCCCGGCAGTCCAGCCCGTAATGACATCAACAACCAATCTCAAAGTAAGTGATCCTAGACTGCCCATCTGGCAATTAAAAACATATGGTCAACTGATTCCTCCTCCCTGAACAGAAAGCACATATCTGAGATCACCATTCTTCTCCTTTAAATTATCAACCATTAGTATTTTATTCATTGTAGCTAACAACACAAATGCTTGAACCCTATGAAGGATGGAGGTTTTTCAAACAACGCACACAGGTGGCAGGAGGTACCAATGTCGCAAACCTTCAATGTAAGAGACCTAGAAGAAAAATGCACCCATCCCCAACCAGAACTTTTTATCTTCATCCAACGAGTCGATGCTAGTCTCATGAAGATTGTAATATAGCAGAAAGGAAGTTCAGATCGTGTGGCTCAACCGCACAGTAAATATTCTCATATTTACATACAAGCAGCATTCAACTAGTTCATCATCCTCACAATTGTCAGTCTTGTACACTTGAAATTCCAATAGGATAGCGCACAAAACTAGAGACAATGCATTGAAAGAGAGAAGTTATAGAATGGAAAGTTGTAAAAGTAACAAATCAGGATAATACGTGCATACCTTCCAAAACCAGCCAATCTGAAGATCAGTTTCCTTGTAGCCATTGTACTCAGTATGTGCTTTCCAGTCATTCATACACATAGCTCGATCGCTTCCATGCAGCATGAGATCAAGATCTTCAAGTTCCAAACTTTCGAAGAAGGATTTTTGAAGCCTAGGGTTACAAAGTATGTCACCAAAACCTTTAGCGAAACGGGCAACCTGACTGGAGATAGATATGACGAAGCGGTGCTGAATAAGATAGTTCACATATTCTTGTCTATTCTTGCTATTTACGATAATGCTCTTCCCTCCAGGGCAGAGCTCCACAACCCTTCGAGATCCAAGCTCTTCAATTTCCCTGACAAACGTGAGTCCTAGAGCATCTGAATCCAAAAACTTGGCATCCATCTCCAAAATCTGTTTGCAGCTCATATACAAGCAAGGATCTGCATCCCGAATGTCTTCCAAGGAAACAAGCTTTCCAGCTAATTGCAGGAAGAACACACGATCGAATACAATGCCAACTTGTACTTTATGCATCAGGGCTAATGCAATCACCCGACCGCAGAAGCCAAAGTAGTCGAGGTGCAGTGGATCAACATTTGACGCTGCAATCAGGATAAAAAGACATTAGAAACCGATTAGAAACTGATGATATGTGTTTCCAGAAGAGAGGGACATGTAATGCAGCAATATGGATAATTGTAACCATCCAATCAGCGGCCATCAAATTCAACAAGGAAATGCACATTATCGGGACAGTTAGGATCATTCAATGGTAAGATTTTGGGTGTGTCCATCCAAAAATGGGGCCATGATTTGAAGTGTTACCATGTATGATTCAACTAATGCCTCTAAGAGAAATTTTTTTCTCTAAAATCACAAGAAATTCATTCGAAAAATAAAGCATAGACAGAGAAGTGCTAATACAAGTGACCTCTCGTTACTCCACCTTTGGCAAGCCTACCGGCTGACTCATTGGCACTTTTTTGGAATTACAAAGCACACTGCTCCCAGACTAGCTACTGGAGACTTGAGGCCTGTTCAGGAGCTCAAAGAGTATTTGGAAGGAACTTATTTTCCAGGAAAACGACACTTTCCACTGCTAGTGAGTTCATTTTCTGATTGAAAGTAAAATCAAAGGAAGTGATTTCTTGGAAAATCTCCTCTAAAATTTTCTTACCTATCCTCCTGATTTTCTCTTCCCAAGAAAAAATTTTACCTCCATTTTCTTCCTATGGTCCACTCATTCCCACTTTGCTAGTATTATTTATATGGACCGTCCATTCTCCTAGGCATTGATCAAATAGTTAGGATTAACCCATCAAAGTGATTTTGAGAGGGATGGACCAGCAAAGGTGTCATGCACATCAATGGCTGCACTTCTCGACAGTCCAAGTCAAGGATCAGACCCTTGCTAGATAATCAGTATAGATCATCCATTCTCTAAACTAGACAGTTAGGATCATCCCTTCAAAGTTTTTTTTTTTTTCTTTCTAAGGATGAACCATCGAAGGTGGGATGCACATGATGGACAGTCCAGATCAATGATCTCATATTTTCACTATAATTAATATGAACCATCTCTTCCTCAAGCCATTGATCAAATAGTTGGGATCATTCCAATCAAAGTTCTTTTTGGTAAGGACAGGCCATCGAAGGCTGTCTATACATTAAACGGTCTAGATCAATGATCAAACCATTTTTGGTATAATCAATATGAACTCTCCATTCTCCAAACCATTAATCAGATGGTTAGGACCATCCAACCGAAGTGATTTTTTGAGGGATGGCCATCAAAGGTGGGCCACACATGATGGATGATCCAAAAAAATGAGTATAATCAATGTGAATTGTCCATTCTCCAAGGCATTGATACGATGGTTAGGAAAATCCAATCAAAGTAATTTTTTTGAGAAATGGGCCATCAAAGGTGATTGCACACGATGGATGGCCTATATCAAAGATTGCTCCTTTCTAGTATAATCAATGTGCATCATCCATTCTCCAAAACACTGATCATAGTACTAGGATCATCCGCTCAAAGCGAGTTTTTAGAGGGATATGACGTCAAAGGTAGGTTGCACACACTATACAGTCCAGATCAATGCTCAGACATTTCATATAATAAATATGAAATGCCCATTCTCCCAACCACTGAATTTCTTTAACAGTCTCCCAACCACTGATTTGATGGTTAGGATCATCCAATCAAAGTGATTTTTAGTGAGGGATGGGCCATCAAAAGTGAGCTGCACATGATGGACAGTCTAGATCAATGATTATTTGTTTTCTAGTTTAATAAATTTGGATCGTCCGCTCTTCAAAGCATTGATCAAATGGTTTGGATTTGGATCACACCATCATGGTCGTGTTTTATAGAGGGATGCACCATCAAATATGGATTGCACATGATGGGTGGTCCAAATCAATGATCGGACCTTAGTATAATCATTATGGATCATCCAATCTCCAAACCATTGAGCAAATGGTTAGGATCATCCGGCCATCAAAGGGGGTTGCACATACTGGACGATATTGGCTAATAGGCGGGCTTTTTCTAGTATAATCGATGTAGTGTCCATTCCCTAAGCAATTAATCAAATGGTTACCATGATTTAATCAAAGTGTTCTTTTCTTGGCAGGGATGGGCCACCAAAGTTTGGACTCATGGTGAAAGGTCCATATCAATGATTGGGCATTTTCTAGTACACTAATTATAGACCATCCATTCTCCAGGCCTACATAGTGGGGCTCTCATTGCAAGGGGCATAGTGTATCTATACCATCCTAACCATCCAATTCATATGATCATTTACGAATAGTTTACATGCTCATCATTCACTTCATAATGTAAATTACAAGAAAATAACTACCAAAAAATATTCTTTTTTTTTCTTTCTTGAATGGTAACTTCCAAACAATAAAAAGAGGAAAAGGAAAAAGATTCCATGAAAATTTTGTAAACTCCAAAACAAGAAAGTATTTTGTCTATTTATTTATTTTTGAATGGTAAAGGCATAAATTAAAAAACCAATATTTGCAAACTATATGCATGCACACTATACAAACATCCCCCTGGTATCTTCTTAAACATCCAGGCCTACAAGAAGGCAAGCCTCCGTCTCTTCTAAATTACAGCCCTTGAATTGGAATCATCGAAGTCCAAGCCATAATATATCCCTTGACTCTATGGACAATGATTCCTGTCGACTCTGATTTATAAGTACAAATGTTGCTATTTCCTCCTTCCATAAAGACCAAATCGTGGCCATGAAGGCTATCCTCCATAGTTCTAGTCCTTATTTTATTGAAAGCTATCCTCTTCCATGCAAGAAGTAATGAAGCTACCGACACCGGCACAACCCACACTACTCAGAACAGCTTGAAAACTCACCTCTGATTTTTAGCACCAATAGTGGAAAGTATTTTACTTTCCAACTGTTTTCTTGGAAACTGACTTTTCAAGAAAAAAGTCACTTTCTCTACTTCTATTTTCCTAGCTACCAAAGAGGTTCTTAAACTCTAGTATACAATAGGCTAGTCACTAGGGTCCAACCTTGGTTGCCGCACCCTATGAAATATACAATTCCAGTCTCGGTCAATGATAAGCTTCCTAAAGCTACAGGAAAAGACTGCAACCTCTCTTAGCGCATAGAGCTAGGCACCAAGAAGTCCTTTGAAAGGCACTGAGAATGCTGACACCACATCCCTTTCTCATTTCATCCCAGAAGAACTAGAATTTACCTCAAGAGAACCCCTAATTATCTTGAAGAAGCCGGCTGAGGCAGCTCCCACTAAAGCCTTTTTATCAACCATGTCTTTCACCCCTTTCCTCCCTATTTCCCAGCTTCTAAGTACTAAGAATCACCAAATGAAATAACCCTCAGAACTTGGATCTAATGGAAGCCCACCAGAAGAAACAATTCAATCTTTAACCACTTCCTGCAAAACAATAAACCTTCCTCTTTTTCACATAAATTTTCTGCATGAATGTGCTCAGACGCGAGAATTTCAAAATATATTAAAATATTAATCACTCCACATAACAAGAGTAAATCAGCTGAAAAGTTGTGTCGGTCACGTCTTAAGACAAGCGTAAACTCACCTTTTGACTCAAAAGCCATAGGCAGTGGAAAATCCGACATGTCAACTCATATAGTTATATATCATATTGAAAATGTATAGTTACTTGTTCATTAAGTATGAATTCTGTGAATTGAGGAACAGGATTCATGTATCCAACCCCAATTAGTCGGGACAAGGCTTTGACAATGATGATGATCTATATACCACTTATCTTCATAGCTTACATGCAAACAATTATGTTAGTGTCAGTGGGTCACACTCATGGGCATGAGATCTCAAAACCAGGCCCTAGAAAATCCATATTTTTATGCTATCATTCACTTACTGCTTATCTATGTAACTTTTATTTGAAGACATTGTTGGTGTAAGTCATGAACATGGTGGGGACTTCTTCATGGCAGTGGCAGGATGCCTCGGAAATCTTGTTCAAATCGATCCTCTGGCAGAGTTAGGGGAGGAGATGGGGGTGGTCAAAATCCGAGTCCAGCAGAAGAGAGGTCTCAGCATTCCCATAACTGTATCTGCGCTCATGGGGGAGAAAAGAGTGGTGATGCTAGTGCAAAAGGAGGATCGTAGAGAGGTGATGAGGTGGGGGGACTTCTAGACGTTGAGGGTAAGGAATTGGGCCGCCAGGCAACCATGGATTCCGTCATGAGGAGATTGAAGAACCACGAGAAGTGTGCTCCCAAGGTGTTCTTATCTCAGGGTCGGCTTCGTGTGGTGCTCTAATTGGAGATAGAGGGGTCGAAAGCGACTTCGTTGCGACACCTAGCTATGGGTGCTCTGTGAGTGCTATTCGTCAATCATGCTCCCTCTCGAACCTCTCTGTTGCCGCAAGTTCGGAGGTTTCCAAGCCTCTAGTGTCCCCTCAACTTAGATATGAAGCTCCTGCAGAGCCAGAGGATCAAAAGGCATGTCAAGCAGGGTTGCGTCGGGATCTCCATGCCAAGTGTCGAACCTAGAGGTCGACAGGTGTCCGGAGGAGATATCTGCATGTGTGGATCAAAGTATCATTTGTGTCCAGTGTGAGAGCCCTTCTTCATTGGACTCATGCATGCTCGCTTCTCCCACAAACCTACTTAAGTCGCTAACACGTGATCCGATTATTTCCACGTGCAAGAGAGCTTCATTTCTTATATCCCACCCACAGCTTCCTTTGTTCAACATTTAGAGAAAAGAGGGCAATTTCAAGTAACAACGCAAATCGATCGCGGGAAGTTTCTAGCTATAAAGATATCATAGGTGCCCTTACTTGAAAATGCACCCCCAAGGTGATGACAACATTGATCTTACCATTGTCAGCAGAGAAGTCCCAAGTAGTGAGGATGTGGTCGCATCTGTTGTTATCCCTTTTATTGCTGATGAGTTTGAAGAAAGTGAAGCCTCCTTAGAAGTAGATTCTTATGAAAATGATCCAATGGAAGAAGCCCTGATAGTTACCCTCTTGTGCGCTGAGAAAATGTGCGACGGTCCCAGTCAGATGTCTAATCAAGGTGTGGAAGCGGACATCTCTTCAAGCTATAATTAGGGGTGTACACCGAGTCGAGCTAGCCTCAGCTCGAACTCGGCTCGGTCCTCGAGCCTAACTAGCCAGCTCGACTCAGTTCGGTCAGCAGCTCAGGCCAATTCGAGCCAAGTTTGCATGTGCAACATTTTCACAAACACATGGACTGCACCTTTAAAACCTCAGCCAAGTTTGCATGTGCAACATTTTCACAAACACATGGACTGCACCTTTAAAACCTCACTGTATGTAAAATAGCAGCAGTGGTTTTACAGGTATTTTATCAAACACCTTCTAAGCAACATAAAAATCAAGAAAAAAAGGGTATTTATTTCATATACATACCTTCCTTGTCACCCGCCACACTTTGTTGAGTCATTTCATCAAACACTTGGTAAGCAACATCAATATCAAAGTAACTGAGTCATTGAACTGATTCGATCCGAGTTCGATTTGACTTGGGTTCGATCCGAGTCAAGTCGAGCTGGGGCCAACATGAACTCATTTTCAAGCTCAAAAAATCAGCTCGACTCGGCTCGAACTCAGCTTTAAATCGAGCTTTTTCAAGTCGAGTCAAGCAAGCTAACCGAGCTAGCTCGGTTCGTGTACACCCCTAGCGATAATATCGACAAACCTTTCCGGATTTCTGATGAGCAACTCAAATAAACCAAAGACGTTCTTGAAAGAGTAGGGGGGTTGGTTGGCATGTCGTACAGGACCCAAGATGAAGATGCTTATGAATTCTTCCAATTTGCTAGGGCTAAGGCCGCTCAGGGAGTGCAAGTTGATCTTCAGGCGAAATCCATGAAATCCCCCAAAGGCTAAAGGGAGCTCATGAACCTGGAATATACCATTAACTATGATTCAACAAGTAGAGCAGGCGGCTATGTAGTGGTTAAATCGGGAAAAGGTGTTGTTCAATGATTATTCTATCATGGAATGTCAGAGGGTTGGGGAGTGCAGCAAAGAGGGCCCGGGTAAAGAGGATATGGAGAGAATCAAAGACTGACATCATTGCCATCTAAGAATCCAAGTTGCAATCAACGAATAAAGGTACGCTTGCTTCTATATGAGGGGTTAAATCTTTCGATTGGGCAATTCTTGATGTTGTGGGGATAGCAGGGGGTATTTTGGTTGGGTGGAAGTCCCAGATACGGAGGCAAATAGAATTTTTTTCTGGGAGATTCTCAGCTTTTGTTCTTCGAGAGATATCTTCAGGTTTTCAATGGGTATGTCTTGTTGTTTATGGCCCTTGCTATTACAACCTGAGAGATTAGTTTTGGGCTGAACTTGACATCATTCGACAGAGATGGGATGCCCCTTGGTGTGTTGCAGGGGATTTTAATGTTGTCCGTTTTTCTTTTGAGAAATATTGTGGGGGCAGGGTCACCAAGAGCATGTCCTCCACCTCTAATTGGGTAGCTCGACATGACATGGTGGATATGCCTTGGGGGTGGGCCAGGTTCACTTGGTCTAATGGGTAGGATATCCTTATCATGTCGCGGTAGGACAAATTTTTACTATAAGTGGATTGGCTTGAACGATTCCATTTGGCTGTTCAACGTGCTCTTCCAGAGGTTGAATCAGATCATAGGCCTGTTGTTTTAGAAGTGGGTGATGTTAACTGGGGACCTTGTCCGTTCAGGTTGAATTAGCATGGATGGATGAGGACGGATTTGCTCAGTTCATTGCGGACTGGTGGGCCTCATTTACAGTTGACGGTTTTGTTAGCTTCAAAACTAATAGAAAATTCAAGATGCTCAAAGAGAAATTGCAGTTGTTGGCATTGTCTCCAAAATTGATCTTCCAATGGATACCACCAGATCAACATCTGACCTGGTGATGAATGAAAGACGGCATTTCAGATGAATCACAGTCTCTAAGAGTAGCTGGTCATACCATTCAGTCTCACAAACATGCATAGCACTTTCATGCGTGTCATGACCCAGTTGTTGCACTCATTTATAGGCAAGTTTGTCATTGTTTACTTTGACAATGTTCTTATCTACAACAAGTCGAGGAATGAGTACCTCAATCACATGAGTCTTATCTTCGGAGTCCTTCGCCGCGAGCACTTCTAAATCAACCTTAAAAGGTGCACATTCATGAGTACATCAATGATCTTCTTAGGGTACATTGTCTCGTTACAAGGTGTAAAAGTGGACCCAACCAAGGTGAAAGCCATTGTTGATTGGGTGATCTTTGGAGTTTGTAGTTTCCATGGCCTCGCCACATTTTACCAATGTTTTGTGCAAAACTTCAACAATATCATGGCATTGATCACGAATTGCATGAAACAAAGACGATTTTAATGGACAAATGCAACAACAAGAGTGTTGATAGGATCAAATGTAAGATGACCAAAGCTCCAATTTTGTGCCTTCGGACTTTGAGAAAATATTTAAGGTGAGTTTACAACGCTTCCATCATCATTGGTGGGGTTCTCGAACCAGAGGACCATCCAATAGCATTCTTCAACAAGAAGCTCTCCGATGCGAAGCAACGGTGCTCCACTTATGACTTGGAGTTTTATACAATTGTTCAAACTCTATGGCATTGGCATCACTATTTGATTAGCACAGAGTGTGTCTCATACGCTAATCGTGAATCACTCATGTATCCAAACTCTCAACAAAAGATGATTGCTCGTTGTGTCAGGTGGAGCATTTACCTTCAGGATTTCTCCTTTGTCATTTGTCACAAGGTTAGCAAGGACAATCGAATTGTTGATGCCTTGAGTTGTTTCACATTTATTATTATTAATGTCTATCATTGTTCCGAGATTCGAAGAGATGCAGTGTGAGTATGCAAAAAATAAGGATTTCAAACATATTTACACAGACATTCCTAGTGGAGAGCATGTGAGACACCCACGTTTCAGCATTCATGATAGTGGCCAATTCTAAGGGACAACTTTTCCTACCCACCACGTCTACCCGTGAGTATGTTGCAAGGGAATTACAAGTCGATAGATGTAATGGTCATTTAGGCGATTGGGTCGTAATAGTACCATAGCCCTCATTGGAGATAGATACCTTTAGCCTCATTTAAAATCGGATGTCACGAAGATCTGTCAGTCAGGTAGGGTTTGCGAACTTGCTAAGGGTCAAAAGAAAGCAGTGAATTGTATCAACCACTACCAATCCCACAAGCTCCGTGGGAAGATCTCAACATGGAATTCATTTTGGGTTTGTCAAAGACTATCCAAAAAGTTGATTAAGTATTTGTCATAATTGATCAATTTTTATAGATGGCTCATTTCATACCATGTTTGAATATAGAGATGCTCTCAAGATTGCTCAATTATTTTTTTGAAAGGTTGTTCGTCTTCATGGGCTTCTAAAGACAATTGCATCAAATCATGATACCAAGCTCATGACCTATTTTGGAAAACTCTTTGGATGGCAACGAAGACCAAGCTTCGGTTTTCTAGTGCCCGCCACCCTCATACCGATGGTCAAACGAAGCTTGGGCAAGTTATTATAGTGTCTTGTCCGCGATCATATAGCTACATGAACCTAGTAATACCCATGGCTAAATTCGCTTATAATAACTCAATCAACAAGTCCACGAGGATGCTACCTTAACCAGAATATGTTCGCGTCTTCCGATTGATTTTGTTCCTCTACCCCAAGAGTGGAGACCAAACGTAGAAGTCGATGACTTCATCGACCATATGCGGTAGGTGCATAATGAAGTTCGACGCAATATCGCCGCAAATCATAAAAGTTATACGCAGCATACAAATGTAAAGCATCATTTTGCCAAATTTGCAGAAGGTGACATTATTATGGTCCGTATTCATTCGGAACGGTTACCCATCGGATCCTCAAAGAAGCTTCATCCCCGCAATGTGCGATCGTTCAAAATGATAAAGAAAATTAGTGTTAATGCTTATGTTTTAGATTTCCCACCAGATTTACCTATTAGTCCTACTTTCAATGTAAAAGATTCCATCTATCATGGGACCTATACTAATGATGGTATCGAAGAACAAGCTATCACACTTCTGACCATTTTGCCACCTACAGACACAATAATTGATGCTCTCGACGACTAGATCGTCTCCACGTGTCAAGTTGGTCACCAGAAGTTTCTTATTTGTTGGCAAGGACAACCTTTCTTCAATGCTACATAGATCACAGTTACAGACTTCCAGCACCTGAATCATGACCTCTATGAGCAATATCAGGCCATTAATTCGCCCAAGTCGAGTTCTTTCAAGCCAGAGAGGACTGATGCAAGTTGAATTAGGCATAAGATTCATGGGTCGGGGCTAGGGCCAAGCCAATTAAGCCCAAGCCCCACAATTGGCTCATCAATAACGAGGCTATTTATGCAAATCAATCAGCTAGCCACGCAATAAAATCTCATTAGATGTCTCTTCCATTAAACATCTTTCTTATTTACTTTTTTATTTTTCAACAAGTCATTAGTTGCCAATGACATTAAAAACATTCCTTCTTTGTACATCTTAAGCCTATTTAAGGGCCTAGCACTAGTATCAAGGCACCTTGGAAATGAATAAAAGTTCTAATTATTGTTTCTACTTTGTTTGTGATTCTTATGCTTAGTTTGGAAGAACCTACATTTGGGTCGATCCTTCACATCAGCCGGCTGCACAACCAAATCCCCGTGGGAAGCTTCAAATTGAATTTTTTATGGGTGTTCCCTGAGGAACCCAAGTCTAGCAATCCCAGAGTTCTCCAGTCCAGGCAAGGATGGGCGCCCATCCTTGACCTTTGCTGAAGTTGCAACTTCAATTCAAGGGATTACGTATCTTCCAATGACTAGTTATGTGGGTAATATTGTCCGTGACTGTTCACATATAAGTAGAGATAATAAACTTCCAATTACCCGAGTCATTAGAGGTTTCAATGGAGAAAGGAACTCAAAGAGAAACACATATACTAAACAGAAGGCGCTTGCCTGTATTAGGAAAGAACATTCTACCATCATTTGAGCATGAAAGCAAATGCACTTTAGGGGATTGAAAGATTTCTCACACCAAACAGCAAAAGCTTACCAGGATTAGGAAAGAACCTTCTACGATCATTCGGGCATGATAGGAAAAGCACATTTTGAGGATTGAAGATTGCTTTGCACACCAAAGAAAACCACTCCCGCAACACGCCAGGGCCCGTGGCTTCCTCATTCTTGAATTCCATGAAAAGGCCACCATGCAATGCTTCAGGTTCCGCACGACCAATATATTCAAATGATTCTGCCAATAGTTGTGACCTGTCAATAAGCATCTCATGAAGCTCCTCAAACTCTTCCTTTACATCAGGGAACATCATCATCACCAAATGCCTCCTCGTCTCAAAATCCGTCACATCCTTGTGCTCGAGCAGCCAAAGATGGTCATCACTCCGCTTAGCATACCTAACAAGTGTGTTCAGTGGAAACCGTCGGCCCCGCAAAATGGCACGGAGTTTCTCCCATGCCCCTTCATAGAGTCTCGAAATGGCATCCAATTCTTTGAGAACAGCAAGATACTGGGACCACTCAGTCCGATGGCGGTCAACCTCGACCATCACCTTCGCAAACAAATAGTCCTTCACAGGACGGTCACTCTCAGCCGTCCCATTCGCAAACAAATAGTCCTCCACCTTCTTCAGACACTGGTCAATTTTTTCCAGCAGCTCCATGAAAAGCCCATGAAACAATCTGATCTCATCCTCATAAAATGGCTGCTTACTACTGCCCTCATAAGAACCCACAGGAATCGGGAACTGGCCACCGACCCGGTCCTCAATAGCAAGACGCAGCGTGAGCGAGAATGCAGCAAAGTCCCGCAGATCACTGGCAGGGATTGGACTGCAATTCGATAACTGCGTCATCAGCTCCAAACCTGTCGAAACGTTGCATGCCAGCTCATTTGCGAATGGGAAGAACTCATGAATCACAATGGACGACTTCTTGTATTCAAAAAACTCGGACCCATGAGCCGCACCCATGGATTCCAACAGCGACGCGAGAGTGCTCCGGCACAATGCATACAGTGGGTCGTCATGGGCAGTTCTAAAAAGCAACTGGCAGAATTCCAGAACTATAGACGCGCATTGGTTCTGCACTTTCTTCGTCAAGCTATCTATATGCGGATTCAAAAACAAACGAATTGACTCCTCAGCAATCTCACGGTTACCTTTCACAGGGGACAGAAACAGCATCACAAGAGCCGACGGGACACCCGCAAGCTTAAAGACCTGGATGTGGCCGGCAGTCATCTCATCATCGCGTGGGCACATGCGGAGTAGCTCCTTGACACGGGACCGGACAGCGTTCGTCGGGACACTGTCGCCGCGGCAGAGTCGGGTCACGCAGTGCACGATATCATTCACCACCTGCCACGACCGCGGATGCTGGGTGCTCCGCATGCGGCCCACCAGATGAAGGGTGGAGTCCGTACAGATTTCGTAATCGGCCAGGGATCGGTCCCCCTGGAGCTGACGGCCAAGGTAGAGGAGCCGCTGCTCGGCTGTCGGGATGCCGGTGATCCGTCGGATCTGCTCATGGACGGAGTCAATCGAGTCAGCAGAGTCAGCATGGATGACGATCGTGTTCCCGCCGTTGATCATACGGACGAAGAAATGGACGGCGGAGATTCCGCTGCTGCTACTGCTGCAGCTGCGATTATCCGATGCGAAGGTGCATCTGGAGAGAGGATGAGTATCGAATTCGAAGGAGAAGCGATGATCGCCCTTGTTTGATTCTTCGTCCTTTTTCATGCGTACGTTGATCAGATCGCCGTCGGTGGTGGGGCTTCCATCGTAGTCGTCGAATTTTCTCTTGGATGAGGCGATGAAGCGGTGGTGTGGGTCGATCGTGGCCGTTGGATTGAGGGAGGCGGTGTCCCCAAGAGACATCGAGAGAGAGAAATAGAGTAGAGAAGAAACCCTAGAAAGAGAGAAGAGAAGAAGATGCCATCTGAAAGAGAAAGAGAGAGGGTTTATTCATGTTAAGGGATTTCTCAAACAGACGCGTTGTCAATCAGCGGGAAAGATAGAGCATTTCTCTGTAAAGGTAGTCTCCCATACATCCTGATGTACTGCCATGAGAAATACCCGGACCCTTTATCTCTTAATGTAGGTAATCTTCCAATGATCCAAGCCGTTTATATGGTGGGTCCCATTTTCTATGGTTGTATATCAACTAGTAAACTCTTTGATATCATTAGTTTAATCGTTTTATAATTTCCTTCTTTTTGGTTTGTACTTGAACGTTCATCGTACCTTTTGTACAATCAAATGTTTAAAATATTAAATATAAAGATACTTTTTTATTTGATCTCCCATCCAGGTGGAGGCCTATCTAATAAACGGTTTGGATGATTGGAACAAAGCGTAATCCAACTGGTAAAGACCCGACGCATCATATTACGATGCGTCGGGATGTATTCAGGAAAACATCTTCTCTGTATAAAGAGAACGGAAAGGAGGAGTGTTTGCGTACCTCGCTGTTTTGAAATTTAACAAACAACGTCGTTATTTTGCTCTTTTTAACTATTCAGAAAATCTCAGCCGTTAAAATTGTGTAAAATATAGTTAAAATAATTTATAAAAAATTTTGAGATAATATAACCATTATATTGGCCATGCATGAAGATTAATCTGAATCGTCGGCTATGCATTGATTTTGAGGAAAATGACCGTAAGATGAACTGAACGTCCTATTTTTACAATCTAAGAAATACTTCTATGGTCCAATACCTTTTTTAACGGATCAGATTTCAAAATAAACTTACTGGTTACTGATAAAGAGAGCGTTGTAGATAAGGTTTTCCTGCAACGTTTCATGCGAACATTTCCTTGGAGAGAAAGCCGGACCGGAATCCCTCAACCCCACCTCTTGTACGAGCACGTAGAACACCCCAGCTCTCTGGACCCACCATGTTGTATATGTAAAATCCACTCCGTCCATCGTGTGTTCTTCTAGTTTATAGTACCTGTGGAAAAACGTCTACCAGATCGGTAAATCATGTGAACCACACCACAGGGAACGATGGGAAGGAGACACCAACCGTAGGTTTGCATGCGGCGCCAGTTAATCGAACCCGTTCATCGTGCTGACTCATCGTGATGAAGGGAATATGTAAATCAACCTCGTCCAAAACTCAGACGAGCTACAACAAGTGAACGGTTCCCATTTGATGTGGCCCATTTTAGTTCTTGATGGTTTATTTTTATTTTATTTTTTGTACGGTTCAACATAAAGGTTTTCACATGATGGACGGAGTGAAATTCACATGGAAAATATGATGGCCCAAAAAGCCTGATGCTTCACGCACACGTCTATTCTTAAAATGTGGACGGCATATATTCCACCGAATTAAACCGTGAGAAATGCGGACGGTCCCTTTTTATGAATTTTACAGAACTAGATGACCCGTTAATCTCTGTGCAGCCATCGCGCTGTGTGTGTTGTCCCGTTAATCTCCTTTGGCATCTTATTTTAATGGGAGCGGATTCGGCGAGACTCGATCAACTGCAGTGGGTGGGACCCCTGACTGTGGGGCCTACTCGGATGTATGTGACTACATCCACGCCGTCCATCCGTATTGAAGACTCATTTTAGAGCATGATCCAAAAAATGAAGCAGTTATAAATCCCTGCTGGACCATAATACATGAAATAGTGGTGATTAACCATTAAAAACTTATTGTGGGCTACAGAAGCTTTGGATCAAGATGATATTTGTGTTGTCTCTTCATCTAGGTGTTTTTGACCCTGTCAACCGATTGGATGGAAAATAAACATTCCGGTGGGATCCTTGAAGTTTTTTAACGGCGGGGATTCAATCATGATTATTTCATGTGGCATGGTCCACCTAAGATTTGAGTCAGCTTCAGTTTTAGGTTGATGTTCTAAAATGAACTTTTGATAAGTTTGGACGGTGTGGATTTAAGGCATATACATCGCTAGAAGCCCCACATTCGGGGTCCCATCTGCCTAAGTGGATCCAGTGTGTCACCAAATCCTCTAACCTATTTCAATGCGAAATCGCATTGCAGTACGCTCTTATGTACAGAGTAAACTCATTTAAGCCCACCATTAATACGTGTGGTCTATACACCCCGTTCATCTGTTTTTCCAGATAATTTAATAGATAAATCTGAAAATTGAAGCACATCCAAACGTCAAGTGGATCATATCACAGGTAACAGTGAAAATAATGATCTCCACTGTTGAAGCATTTTCAGCTCATAAGTGATGTTTATTTATCATCCAACCTATTCATAAGATCATAAGATCATACGGATATAGATTAAGAGAAAACATAAACATAAGCTTCATCCAAAACTTTTTTAGCATCCAAGAATTTTTCAATGGTAGATGTTCAATTCACTCTATTTCATATAGAGTGGTCTATTTAATATTCATATATAATACGTTTTTTAGCACAATGCTTAAAATTATCTGTTAAAATGAATAGACGCAGTATATAAAATACATAAATAATAGTTTACCCCACGGAGTTTGCTCATTGTACAAAGCGTGCTGAGTTGCTCAGTACGCAATCCGCTTGGAAATGCATGGTCCCACCTCTATGTATGCATTTTATATCCACGCGGTCCATCCATTTTCCAGTATCATTTAAGGACGTCGTTTCAAAAATGAAGCAAGTGTAAAACTAAGGTAGACCACACCATAGGAAGCAGTGGGCATTGAAGGCCTATCCTTTAAAACTTTATAAAGTTCACTGTAATATTTATTTGCCATCTAAACGGTTGATAAGGTGACACTTGATTGGATGAAGGGATAATACAAATACCAGCTTGATTCAAAACTTTTTTGGACTACGAAAAAGTTTTAATGACTAATGACCACAATCTATTACCATGTAATCCACTTGAAATTTGTACATGTATATCCACCGCAAAACGGCGTGGATATACAGTGCATACAGGGAGGTGTGTCCACGGTCAGGTCCCACCCACCTCCGCCTAGGACAGGGTTTGGCAGCCCGACTGCGAAGCTCCATGCGGCCACATGATCTATGGGTTTCATCTACACCATTCACCCATTTTGTCAACTTATTTAAAAGCATGAGTTCAAAAAAGAGGCAAATCTAAAGTTAAAGTGAACCACACCAAAGGAACAGTCGATGTTGAATGATTAGGGGTTGTTTAGCACCGTGGATTTGGGAGGATTTGAGGGGATAAGCAAGTCACATGGTACTCCGTTCACCGTAAGCAAGCACATGTGTCATGCCATGGGTGCTCTTTAGTGCAGTACCTTAAGAAGCAGCAAACTCGTAGAGGTCTATCCTCTCGGCTATCTACAGCAGATCCGATCAATCTCGTGATAAAGAGAAGTCTTATCCGATCTTCCACCAACGAAAGGTATCGTTACAATTAGGTCTCAAAGCTCCCTGCTTGAGATTTGAGGGGATTTCAAATCCTTGATTGTTTGGCACCGTAAAGTAATTTAAGGTTTCGAATTCCTTTAAAGAGGAGGTTCGAAATGACCATCAAAGCTCCAATTACATTTAAAATCCTTTCAAGAGTTGCATGTGTAGCTTGTATGTCATTGAACTATTATTCTATTGGGCACATGGCCCACTAATGTCCCAAAATAATCAGATTATCACCTGCAGCACTATAATTAATTTAACATGATGATTAGCATCTTCCAAACATTGTTTATGTAAATCAATGGTTAAAAATCGATGGTCAGTCACTTGGACATAATTTTGTGCTTGTGGCCCATCTAAGATTTGGAATTTCATCATTTTTGAACAAAACATATATTTTAACGGTCTTATTACAACCATTGTGTTAAACATTACATATGTTCACTAATTAGAAAGATTAAAGTTGATTTATAAATTAAATTCAAGCTCGTGTAAATATATCATGCATAGCTACATTTAAATTAAAGTTGACTCCCAAGGTGTCAAACACAACATGAGAATTTCAAATCTAAAGGATTCTGAATGAAGGGTTCCGAATCCATGCTCCCAAACAGTTTCTCATATTTGAAAACTTCTTCACAACCACATAAGTTTTGGATGAGACTAGGGTTTGTGTTTTCCCTCCATTTACGCTTTTGTTTTTCTCACACACCTCACACACTCACGCTAGTGGAATTTCACCACGTATGGATACTCGAACCTTTGACCGGGCGTTGAAACTCCTGAGTGTCTACCACCCGAGCTAGGGTAAGGATCCAAATGGAGGGAAAATAGGTTACATGACTTTATAAATAAGCTCCATGGCTATTAAATATTTAGATGGGCTATGGGAAATTCTCATTGTTAGGATTTCAATCCTATTATTTCCTTTGGTTTGGTCCACCTAGTTTTGGATTTGCCTTTTTTTTTTAACACATGCGCACACATCCCACACACTCGCACCTTAGTGGGATTCCACCTATCGATACTCAAACCCTTGACCGGGTGTTGAAACTCCTAAGAGTCTACCACCGAAGTAGGAGTTGGGATCCAGTTTTAGATTTGCCTTCTTTAGAGCCCGTGCTCCAAAATGACCCTACAGTATAGATGACTGACATGGATAAAACACATACATTATAGTGGGGTTTACCAAGCATTAGCTAGTGTCGGGATCACCAGCCAAGTTGTGTCTATGAGCCCAGGCATGAAGCAGATACAAACCCTCAAGTGAGCTACACTATAGAAAACAGTGGGGATAAATCCCCCAACTAAGGGAACTAATTGAATAAGGGGAAAACACAAATATTACCTTGCAAAGTAAATAAAAAATGAGGGAATTTATTCTTCACCGTCCCTTTTATCTTTCATTTACTCTATTCATACCAATTCACTATTTCTCTCACATGATGTCATCTAAAATTTCCTTAACCCTTGGGAAATTTTCAACGGTGCCTATTCATTTCCCATTATTTCTCATGGGGTGGTCCACTTGAGCTTTGGATTTGCCTCATCCTCTAAGATGAGCTTAAGAAATAGATGGGTGGAGTGCTATGGGATGCAGTTTGATTAGTGACCCAACACTAGCCAGCTAATTAGTGTCAAAGCTTTGTAGGCCCACCATGAGGTAAGTGTTTTATTCACCCCATCCAGTCATTTTTCAAATCATTTTAGGACATGAGTCCAAAATTAAAGTAAATCCAAATTTAAGGTGGACCATGCTAAAAGAAAAAAATGTTAATCGAACGTTTGTCATTAAAATCTTTACAGGGCCTACTATAATGATTATTTGCAACCAACTTGCTGTTAGGTCACACCGACTTAGACAAAGGGAAAACAAAATTATCAGTCTTGTCCAAAACATTCATGGCCCCCCAAAAAAATCAATGATAAGCATTCAATCTCCATCGTTTTTTATCACGTGGTTCACATAAGATTTGAATTTATCTCATTTTTGAAACAATGGCCTAAAATAACCTTCACACATAAGATTTGAACCAGTCTCATTTTTTAAGATCATGGCTTAAAATAGCCTCAAAAAATAATTGCACAACATGGATAAAACACATACATAGTAGGCCCCACTTAGCATTGTAGGCAATATGCTTCTAACATTTTAAGCCCCACTTGAGATGGTTGAAATGCTACCCTTAATTGATATCAAGATAGATTTGTTACAAATGATATCTATCAATCAATAGTTAGATGGTTATATAACTATGTGGCTTATCTGCAATGGGCCCAGTACTTGGATGGTTGATTTTGACCTGAACATCGAGAACATGTAGAATTATGAACTGCATGTGTATGAACTAGAGTATTCTCTCAGAGTATAGTGTAGCTTCTTTTTAGCTTTATTCTCAGGGAAATTTATGACTGTGGACCCTACTTTTTATCCAGCAGTTTTTATGAAGCAATACAAACTTTGAATACGCACTTAGACCTCCTCGTACGGAGTAAGAATTTCAGGACGAAAATACCCCCACCTTCCTCTTGTTGGCGTACAGAAACAACCGCTAACGGATGGTCCGAACTCAGGTGGGGCCCACTGTGATGTATGCTTTTCATCCATGCCATTCATATATTTTTTCCGGATCATTTTATGGTATGAGATAGAAATGAGGTATATCCAAATCTTAAGTGTACCACATTACAGGAAACAATGTTGAATAAGCGTCAACCATTAGAAATCCTCCACCGTCTAAGTTGGGGGCCACTGTGATGTTTGTGAGAAATCCTCCCCATCTAAGTTCATTCATAGGGTCACAAAGACCTGTATGAAGAGGAAAAACAAATTTCATAATGATCCAAAACTTCTGTAACTCCTAAAAGGGTTTCAATGGATAACGTTCAATTCCCCACTACCTTTTACAGTGTGGTCCACTTGATAGTTAGATCTATCTTATTTTTCATCTCAGGTCTTAATATGAGCTTACCAAATAGATGGACGGTTTTGATATAATACAGACCTCATGATGGGACCCACAAAAGCATTACAATAAAAAAAAAAAAAATTAAATGTCAAAGTGTCGCGGCAGTGCCGCCGAACCGGCGGTAGTGCCGTGGCAGTTTGGTGTTTTTTTATTTTTTATTTTTACAGGGAGAACTTTTTCTCCCTTACATTTTTCTCTAATACACAATTATGTAAATATATATATATAAGTATATAAAAATATTTTTCTATCTTTTAATTCATTTCTTTGTCTATATATTTAACAAGCATATATCTTAAATTAGAATGATTTTTTTAAAAACTTTTTTACACATGCATACGCACTCACACTAGTGGTGCACGCACACACACTCACACTAGTGGAATTTCACCACCTATGGATACTCAAACGCTTGACCGGGTCTTGAAACTCTTGGCCTTTTTGGATACCCGTTTTGGGATGTATTGTATCGTATTAAAAGTTATGATTTGATGTTTACCGTGTTTGGATTGGAGTGAATACGAGTTGAATCCCATTCGTGCGAATACAAACTCCAACTAAAATTTTGAACCGACGGTAGAGTATTGTCAGTGGGTTCTGTTGTCGTCAATACTTCGTATTCATTGCGTTGTATTCAGTAGCAGATGAAAGTTTGAAATTCGTATGATTACAAGATATCTGGTACCTATGTTGTGTAAGATCAGGACCATTCATTTGGTACATTTCAACGGGAAAATCATTTAGGCTAAAAATCAGAAAGTTCCATACGTCAAACAGGCCACCCGACCAAATTAAGATTATACAATACGCAGATATAATACAGCGCAGCAAACAAGAAAAACAACGAAGTAAACTGAAATATAAGCGGGGCAAACAAGAAAAACAGCGGGGCAAACTGAAATATGAGCGGGACAAACAAGAAAAACAGTACAGCAAATTGAAATATGAGCGGGGCAAACAAGAAAACACAGCGGGGCAAACTGAAATATGAGCGGGGCAAACAAGAAAAATAGCGGGACAAGTTCACTGGGTCTATTTGGCACGCCCCGCATATCCCGGAATTTTACCTTCTAATCCGTCCAACTAAGGGATGGGATCAATTTTAAGGTAATAATGGTGATGTTAGTGGATTGTTTTAAGATCCATGGGATTGCTGATACATGTCCTTTTAAACGTAGACCTATGGTGAAATTCCACTGGTGTGAGTGCATGGGGGTGTGTGTGCATGTATAAAAAAAAAAAACAAAATCATTCTAGTTTAAGAGATATGCTTGTTAAATAACTAGGTTGGTTGGCTAAATGAAATGAATTTTTGACCATTGACCCGATAAAATCTTGAAAAATAACTAGGTTAGTTGGCTAAATGAAATGAATTTTTGACCATCGACCCGATAAAATCTTGAACAATAACTAGGTTAGTTGGCTAAATTAGCTTCTCCTAGCCCAAAATCATATGTGGTACGTTAAGTAAATCATTCTAGTTTGAATCCTTATGGGAATTGAACATCCACCATTGAAACCCTTTTAAGGGTTACAGAAGTTTTTGAGCATTATAAAATTTGTTTTTACTCTTCATTCAGGTCCTTATGACCCTATGAATGAACTTAGACGGAGAGGATTTCTCACAAACATCACAATGGGCCCCACTTGAGTTCTCATCGCCAGACGGTCCGTCAGCACTCGTCTCTGCATGTCAGCCAGAGCAAATATGAAAAACATCGGGGGAAACATAAAAAACAGCTGGGCAAACTAAACAAACAACGGGGGAAACATGAAAAACAGTGGGGCAAACTAGAAAAATAGCTGGGGAAACATAAAAAACTGCGGGGGAAGCATGAAAAATTACGGGAGAAACATGAAAAATTACGGGAGAAACATGAAAAACAGTGGGGGAAACATGAAAAACAGTGGGGCAAACTAGAAAAACAGTGGGAAAAACATAAAAAATAGTGGGGGGAACATGAAAAACTGCGGGGCAAACTAAAAAAATAGTGAAAAAATTATGAAAAACAGCGGAGAAAACATGAAAAACAGCGGAGCAAACTAGAAAAACAGTGGGAAAAACATGAAAAATAATAGGGGAAACATGAAAAATAGTGGGGCAAACTAGAAAAACAGCGAGAAAAACATGAAAAATAACAGAGAAAACATGAAAAACAGCGGGCAAACTAGAAAAACAGTGGAAAAAATATGAAAAATAATGGAAAAAAATTGATAGTTAGATCTGTCTTATTTTTCGTCTCAAGCCTTAATATGAGCTCGCCAAATAGATGGATGATTTGGATGTAACACAAACCTTATGATGGGACCCACAAAAGCAACATATTCAAAAAAAAATCACAGACTACCACTGTACTACTGCCGGTTCAGTGGCAGTGCCGTGGCAGTTTGACAGAATTTTTTTTTACAAGGAGAACTTTTTCCCCATTACTTTTTTCTCTAATACATAATTATGTAAATATGTATATATAAGTATATAAAACTATTTTTCTATCTTTTAATTCATTTCTTTGTTTATTTATTTAACAATCATATCTCTTAAACTAAAATGATTTACTTAGGGCCTATTTGGCCAGGTGGATTGGAAGGGATTGAATAGTATTAGGGTGGATGGCATGGATTTCAAGGTAATGATGGTGTTGTCAGTGGATTGTCTTAAGATCCATGGGATTGCTATATCGAGTCTGTTTGGCACACCCAACCAATCCTGAGATTAAACCTTCCCATCCCTTCCAATCCCTCGAACCAAACACGTCCCAGGCAAATTTGAACGGATTAGGCAATGGGGAATTGAACCATCAATCTGACAAGCTCATATTAAAGCTTGAGATGAAAAATAAGATAGATCTAACTATCAAGTGGACCACACTGTAAAAGGCAGTGGGGAATTGAACTTCTACCATTGAAACCCTTTTAAGGGTTATAGAAGTTTTGGAGCATTATGAAATTTGTTTTTCCTCTTCATCCAAGTCCTTGTGACCCTATGAATGAACTTAGACGAGGAGGATTTCTCACAAACATCACAGTGGGCCCTACTTGAATTCTCATCGCTGGACCGTCCGTCAACGCTCATCTCTGCACTTCAGCCAGAGGAAATATGAAAAACAGCGGTGGAAGCATGAAAAACAGCGGAGGAAACTAGAAAAACAGCAGGGAAAACATGAAAAATAGCGAGGCAAATTAGAAAAATAACGGGGAAAACATGAAAAATAGTAGGGCAAACTAGAAAAACAGCGGAGGAAATATGAAAAACAGCGGAGAAAACTAGAAAAATAGTGGAAAAATATGAAAAACAGCGGAAAAAACTAAAAAAACAGCGGGAGAAACATAAAAAATAGCGAGACAAACTAGAAAAATAACGGGGGAAACTAGAAAAACAGCGTGAAAAATAAGAAAAATAGCGGGACAAATTAGAAAAATAGAGGCAAATTAGAAAAATAGCGGGGCAAACTAGAAAAACAGTGGGAGAAACATGAAAAACAGCGGGACAAACTAGAAAAACAACCGAAGAAACATGAAAAACAGCGAGGCAAACTGAAAAACAGCTGAAAAAATATGAAAACTGCGGAGCTCATGTTTCCAACTCCTAGTAAAAATAAATCCTAGAAACTAGCACTATCAATAATAATAGTCCAACTCTATCGTCTCTTTTCAAAATAACAACATCATTCTCAATAAATTCTTCTCCTAAAACCTAGGACCACAACTATCTACTTTATTGCTAATTAAGTTCTCACAAAATTAAATTCTAAGCCTTATTTTTATGACTTGTCTAAGGCCCCAAAAACGTTAAGCTGCGCTTGTTTAGACCTGCATTACTTTCATGCTCATACTCTAAAATGAGCTGGTAAAATGGACAACCAATTAGCATGGATAAAACACATCTATTATGATGGGCCTATAGAGCTTTTCGAACACAAATTAGGTAGTGGGGTCCCTATCCATTCGAGTGGGCTTGTGTGGTGAGCCAAACACCACCAATATCTTTGATGATTAGACTATATGGGGCCCACAACGATTTATGTGTTTTATTAATGTCGGTCATCCCTTTTTAAACCTCATTTTAGGGCATGAGCCCAAAATGGAAGCATGTCCAAAGCTCAAGTGGATTATGCGAAACACACGGGGATAATGATGCTCGCCGTTGAAACTATTCTAAAGACCACTGAGATGCTTATTTTTCATTAAACTTGTTTCTAAGGTCACACGGTCCTGGATGAACTGAAAATAAAAACATCAGTTTGACCTAAAACTACTGTGTACTTCAGAAAGCTTTTAAAGGTAGACATTCAATCCTTGCTTTTCATGTGTACTCCAGAAAGCTTTCAAAGGTAGGCATTCAATCCTTATTTTTATGGTGTGTTTTTTCCGCTGTTTTTCATGTTTCCCCTGTTGTTTTTCATATTTTTCTCGCTGTTTTTTTAGTTTGTTCAGCTATTTTTCTTGTTTCCTCCGCTGTTTTTCTAGTTTGTTCCGCTAATTTTCTTGTTTCCTCCATTATTTTTCTAATTTGTTTCGCTATTTTTCTTATTTCCTCCACTGTTTTTCTAGTTTTTTTCGTTATTTTTCATGTTTCCTCCACTGTTTTTTTAGTTTACCCCGCTATTTTTCATGTTTTTCCTGTTGTTTTTATAGTTTGCCCCACTGTTTTTCTTGTTTCCCCTGCTGTTTTTCTAGTTTGTCCCACTGTTTTTCATGTTTTCGCGGCTATTTTTTTAGTTTGTCCAGCTGTTTTTCATGTTTTCTCCATTATTTTTCTAGTTTGTCCAGCTATTTTTCTAGTTTGCCCCGCTGTTTTTCATGTTTCCCCCGTTCTTTTTCTAGTTTTCCTCACTATTTTTCTAGTTTGTTCCGCTATTTTTCTTGTTTCTCCTGTTATTTTTCTAGTTTGCCTCGTTGTTTTTCATGTTTCCCCAGCTGCTTTTCTAGTTTCCCCCGCTGTTTTTCATATTTTTTTCGCTGTTTTTCTAGTTTCCCCCATTGTTTTTCATGTTTTCCCCGCTGTTTTTCTACTTTGTCCTGCTGTTTTTCTTATTTTTCCCACTGTTTTTCTAGTTTCCCCCGCTGTTTTTCATGTTTTCCTCGCTGTTTTTATAGTTTGCCTCGCTGTTTTTCTTGTTTCTCCAGCTATTTTTCTAGTTTGCCCCGCCATTTTTCATGTTTCCCCCGTTGTTTTTCTAGTTTGTCCCGTTGTTTTTCATATTTCCCCCGCTATTTTTCATATTTCCTCTGACTGAAGTGCAGAGACGAGTGCTAACAGATGGTCCATCAATGGGAATTCAAGTGGGGCCTACTGTGATGTTTGTGAGAAATCCTCCCCATCTAAGTTTATTCATAGGGTCACAAGGACCTGGATGAAGAGGAAAAACAAATTTCATAATGCTCCAAAACTTCTATAACCCTTAAAAGGGTTTCAATGGTAGACGTTCAATTCCCCACTGCCTTTTATAGTGTGGTCCACTTGAAAGTTATATCTATCTTATTTTTCGTCTCAAGCCTTAATATGAGCTCGCCAAATAGATGGTTCAATTCCCCACTGCTTTTTATAGACGTTCAATTCCCCACTGCCTTTTACAGACGTTCAATCCATTTCTGTCTATTTATTTAACTAACATATCTCCTAAACTAGAATAATATACTTAACGTACATATATGATTTTAGGGTAGGAAAAGCTACATACATTTAATGTGAGCCCAATTGAGTTTACTTAGTACAATGGGAGCGTACTGACTAACTCAGTACGCAATCTGATTAAACTTGCTACGCCCCACAATGATGTTTTATTTGTAATACATCATTTTATCGAGTATCCATAAGGATCCAAACTAAAATGATTTACTTAACGTACCACATATGATTTTGGGCCAGAAGAAGCTAATTTAGCCAACCAACCTAGTTATTTTTCAAGATTTCATCGGGCCGATGGTCGAAAATCCATCTCATTTAGCCAACCTAGTTATTTAACAAGCATATCTCTTAAACTAGAATGATTTTTTTTTTTATTTTTATTTTTTACACTTGCACACACACCCCCATGCACTCACACTAGTGGAATTTCACCATAGGTCTACGTTTAAAAGGACATGTATCAGCAATCCCATGGATCTTAAAACAATCCACTAACATCACCATTATTACCTTAAAATTGATCCCATCCCTTGGTTGGATGGATTGGAAGGTAAAATCCCGGGATATGCCAGGCATGCCAAATAGACCCAGTGAACTTGTCCCACTGTTTTTCTTATTTGCTCCGCTTATATTTCAGTTTGTCCCGCTGTTTTTCTAGTTTGCCCCGCTCATATTTAAGTTTGCCCCGCTGTTTTTCTAGTTTGCCCCGCTGAATTTTTCAACCATTGACTTGATGAAATCTTGAAAAATGACTAGGTTGGTTGGCTAAATTAGCTTCTCCTATCCCAAAATCATATGTGGTACGTTGAGTGAATCATTCTAGTTTGGATCCTTACTCTTGCTCGGGTGGTAGACTCTTACGAGTTTCAACACCCGGTTAAGCGTTCGAGTATCCATAGGTGGTGAAATTCCACTAGTGTGAGTTTGTGTGCACGTGTGTAAAAAAAAAAAAAAAAAAATTCATTCTAATTTAAGAGATACGCTTGTTAAATACATAAAAAAATAAATGAATTAAAAGATATAAAAATATTTTTATATGCTTATATATACATATTTACATAATTATGTACTAGAGAAAAATGTAAGGGAGAAAAAGTTCTCCCTAAAAAAAAAAAAAAAATCTACCAAACTGCCACGGCAGTGCCGCAGCAGTCTGGCACATTTTATTTTTTTATATATGTTGCTTTTATGGGTCCCATCATGAGGTCTGTGTTATATCCAAACCGTCTATCTATTTGGCGAGCTTATATTAAGGCTTGAGATGAAAAATAAGATAGATCTAACTATCAAGTGGACCACACAGTAAAAGGCAGTGGGGAATTGAACGTTTACCATTGAAACCCTTTTAGGGGTTTCAAAAGTTTTGGATCATTATGAAATTTGTTTTTACTCTTCATCCAGGTCTTTGTGACCCTATGAATGAACTTAGACGGGAAGGATTTCTCACAAACATCACAGTGGGCCCCAACTTAGACGGGGGAGGGTTTCTAATGGTTGACGCTCATTCAATACTATTTCTATAATTTGGTAAACTTAAGATTTGGATATACTCATTTTTTGTCTCATATCATAAAATGATCCGGAAAAATATATAGACGGCATGGATGAAAAGCATACATTATGGTGGGGCCCACAGACCACCGAAGATCCGTCATTGGCGGGTGGTAGGTGGAGTAGCGAATCCATTTATGTGAAAAGGAGGGGTATCTTCGTCCTGGAATTTGTCGTCCGTACGAGGAGGTCTAAGTGGTTATGTTAAGTTTGTATTGCTTCAAGAATATCCAATGGATAAAAGGTGGGGTCCACAGTCGTAAATTTCCCTTATTCTCATGAGCGATGTTCCGGTTGAGTGGGAACAACGGAATAATAGAATATCGTAGGACCATCGCTCGACAGGACACGTGTGTCCTGATAGGGTAATGTATCGATCTGGTCCGCTCTTATACCGGCATTGGGATGGATGGATTACAACCCATGAAATGATCTTAACTGTTACTTTTTTTTTATATAGTTTATGCCACTGCATATTTGACCGTCAATCATTTATATTTTTTCACCATAACTTTAATGGGAACAAATTACATAAATATCATTCTCTAATAGATATGATGTTTAGGACATAAACCATCCATGCTAGATTCTACATATGGATGGACCAGATCTTCATATTGGTCTATTACCGAGTACTACAAAGATGCTTGTATCATAGCATTAGTTCAGTCTTCAACCTCCACCACATTATTTCCCCTATTTTCTTGGATAATTTTTTACTATAGGCGTGTCCTTCCATCCATCTTTCTTTCTTTAATTCGAATAAAATTTACTTTACTAATATAAACTTTTACCAGCACAATCAAATAATAAAAATGAAAATACTATACTTTTTTAGTTACTTTTTTCTGAAAATCAAAGTATTTTTATCTAAAATCTTCTTTCCCATACTTGAAAAATGTACTTTTATCACATAAGTTTCCGACCCTTCAGAAAAAAGAAAAATGCATAGAAGGCGTTTATGGTGCTAATTTTTTTCTTATTTCTCACAAAAAAAAATAATAATTTTCTAAAATCTCATGGGGAGTTATTTAATACTCTGGCTGCATATGATGTTTGATACACGAGCTCTCTTAAATGATACATGGCATATATTAACTCAAATTTAACCATCTAAACGGTGGAAGTATTTTAACGATCATATCAGTGGAATGATCCTAGCCTTTGATTCGTGGACACCTGTTTATTGAAAGAAAATCATTAGATATATGAGATTTTTGAGGGAAATCTAAAAGTAAACCGATGGATGGAGTGGATTTCTCAACGGTGGGCCCAGTCATGCTGTGCACATTTGCGCAAGATCCAAGCTTTCAATATGGTGGGCCACGCCGAACAGATATTCTAACAGATATTACAAACACGTGTCATATTAGCACGTGCGTGCATGCATGTGGATGGAAAAGGCTTCACACGCGCGGGCTCAACAAACTTTCTTTTTTAAACTATCGGCTGGATATCCTACACACGTGGATTGAATCCAGACTGTTCATGAGGTAGAGGGTCCACGTCTCAAAAATCACATCACTAGAAGATCTTTAACTGTCCATGTAATCATAAATGAGAAATGTTCCAGTGCTTTCAGAGTAGTAAAAGTTATGGTGCTCCTGGTTGCATCCGTTCAATTGGACAGTCCAATCAATTGATCTGAACCGTCTATTAACTCTGGAAAACATCTCAATGGACCAACGTGCAAAAATGGCATTGATCAGATGACCCAATCGATCCTTGATTGGTCTTATTTTATCCGCCCATCAGTTTTCCAAGCCATAGATTTGATGGTTATGATTGCCTGACAAAATTGGTTCTTTAAGATCATAAGCAATCTATACAAAAATTAGAGGATGGCTGGTGTGACGACTGTTAACTAAACACCAGGTGGATGGACCTATCATGAGATCTGCTCCTTGTATCAAGTAAGCAGCCTCAAGTTCACCTTGTAATTAAAAAAGGTTGATAATCAAAGGTGGGGCGTAACCACATTGTAGGAAATAATTGGAATGGTCGTATCCACCGTTCGTTTTTAAGTACTGCAATCGGTTCTTTCTATTTGCCATACAATCCATGGCGGTGGATAGGGGTGTACATGGAGTCGAACCGACTCCAACAGGCCTCAACTCGACTCGGCTCGGTTGTTGGGACTCAAATATTGCATAATTTTCTCTATTTATATCTTGGTTTTATGAATATAAATCATCTTAATATTCTATTTTACTTATGAATGTGTTGCAATGTGAATTTAAATGCTTAGATTGAAAAAAGGGTGTTAAATGCATAGATTTGATGCTCGAGAATTACCAAGGCAATGGATGGATCTTAAGAGACCAAGATTGAAGAATTCACATGCCAAAGATCCAAGAAAATCAAGTGAGGAATTAATAGAATCGAAAATTTGAAGTGAAGAATTCTAAAATCGTCCTGAAAAAGTGTATTTTGAAGCTGTGAAGTTTATTTTGAAAAACTATGCAGCAGAAAGTCTATTTTAAATGAACTATGCAGCGATAAGTCTATTTTAAGAAAATACGTATATTTGTGGCTGTTTTCAGAGTTTTTCAACTTTGAAAAAATTAGAGTTTCCTACTTATAAATAGTGCCTCCTAAGGCATTCATAAGGATTATTCAAGGCATCCTAAAGTAAAATTTAAGATTTTTAAAAAGTTTTTAGTTTTATTAAAGCTTTTTAAGTTTTTTTTTTTTTTAAATAATAATAATTTAGATCTTTTCCATTTGCATTTTTTTTCTTGTTGCTTTTTATTTCTGCAATTTAATTATATTTTTTTAAATTCCTTCTAGCCCAAGTTAAAAGGGAAGCACATGGGTTTAATAATTTTTTAAGATTATGATGATTGATTGTTTTAATGATGAGAAGAGTGGTGTATGCATATTGTCTATTATTTAAGTTTTGTTTTTTATCCTCTTTTGATATCTATATGTTTCCATCATATGAGATCCACATTGATAGATAGACTTACCCTAAATCAATCAGATTTCCTAGATAGGAGAAGTTCTCAACCTGTTATATTTCTATGATTTTCATTATATTATTGATTTTGAATTCTTAAAATCACTGATGCTTGATAATAAATGTCAATGGTGCAAATATATGATTTTCTAATATTTTATATCATTTAAAAAAATATTTAAACTGTCTTATTTTCCGACTAGGCTGACCATAGTGCTCAGATCTTAGTTGTGTTATCCAAGTCATCAAGATTATATAACATTAACTTATGTGTGGAACTTTGAAGCTTGGGTATTATTTTATTCAGTTGAATTACATCCATTCAAAAATTTCAAAATCAAATCATCAGTTTAGTTTTTATTATTTAGTTTCTTTTGCATTTGATTTTTTTTTCCTTCTCACAATTCATCTCCCTATGGGATCGACCCTGTATTCACGGGATACTACTTACAAACCTCTGCACTTGGAGGCAAGCAATCAAGTTTTTGGCGCCGTTGTCGGGGGGAGATTTAGAGAGATCAGTTTGTGCAAGATAGATAAGGTAAGTTTTTTTCTAAGGTAAGTTCTCTTCTAAACCTTTCAAATTTTCTGTAGATTTTCTTTTCTTTTCTTTTTCTTTGAAAATAAATTCAGTTGGACCTTTCAAGCACTAATTATGACACAAGGTTGTCCTGCTTGGGATTTTATTACCCAAGTGCTATGGTTGTCCTACAGTTGTTGTTTGATCACAAAGATCATCCGCTGAATCTACACCCAAGTGTTATGGTTGTCTTACAGTTACTGTTTGATCACAAAGATCATCCGCTGAATCTATTTTTCAGATTAACATAGTTTAACCTTCATGGTCGGCCCTGCCGTTTGGGTTGTTGATTTATTTTTGCTTCGTGGACTAAACCTTCATGGTCGGCCCTGCCGCCCGGGTTGTTGGTTAAGTTTTATTTTTATTTTTCATATCATACTTGCTATTTGAATTAGTAGTATTTGTTGTGTGGTGTTGATGATTTCTGTCCCATTGGAGTAAGGATCAAAACAATCGACTCTCCTCTAAAGGCGGACTAGTTATAGGCCTTGATCATTCGCTTAGAAGAGGCACTCAACATCACTTAGATTCCATGACAGACCCGGTTGATAATCTAAACCAAATCTGTCAGATCCAACTATAAATCAAAATAGAGAAAATCAACCTAATCCTCCTCTTGAGGATGAAAATGAAGTTCATAAGAATGTATTAAACCAACCACGGACTTTACGTGAACATTTACACCCTGAGAGATCAATTTTACAATCTTGCATAGTATTTCCTACTCACACAAGGAACATTTATTTTAAATCAGGTGTGATTCAATTGATTCCTAAATTTCATGGCATGGATTCTAAAATCCCCTACTTGCACCTCAAGGACTTTGAGGAAGTAATTGCAACGTTACAAGTAAATAATAGCAATAGGGATGTCACGCCCCGAATTCGGAAACTGGGCTCACAAAATTTTCGATCGCCGAATCCGGTGCCGACAGCCTCCGTAGTACCCCATTCTCGGCTCCCGGTACCCATATACCAGGTTTCGATCTTGGAATGCTAAAAGGAGGATTTCTAATATTGTAAGACCCGTATCATAATCTGTACTGTTCCGTCGCTTCTCGCGATCCTTCTCGTTAAATTCCGACAATCCGCGACCTGTAGTTGATGTTGCGCACGATTGTAAGTCGTATCCTATTCATTTGAGTCAGCTTAATCTAAGACTTGTATCATTACGACCGCACCGTCGCTGCGGTTCCAACGTCGCAACTCACGCACCGATCCGATACCCAGACGATGAGATGCGGACCCGCGTTCAGTTCGAGAAAAAAACACCGCGCGTTGCAAATCCCAAGAGAATCTCTACAAAGTGTCAAATCAATCCCATCAATTAATCACCCATCAATCACTTTATGTCAAGTACAAGCACCCATGCTTCCTTTCTCCACAAGTCAAGCAGCCACCCAAGTCAACTAACACATCACCTCACCCATCACTCGCATCCATCAACCATCATCCCTTCACATCACTCCATCTCTCATTACATCACACCTCTCCATCTCTCATTTCTCAACACACCAACCCAAGCAAGGGAGAGCATCTAACGTCCAAGCCTTCCCATGGAGAGAAGTGCATATGTGAGGCCCACTTTCCACTCCCAAATCTCCCATCCTAGCCATCTATTTCCCATCTCCACCATCAAAGTGAAGCTCTAGGAGACCGGCATCCCGACGGATCAAGAAGATCAAGTGGTGGGTGCTTTGATAGAGTAGTTTACTTATTTTTACGATGGGCTAAATGAGGCCCACCGATCAATGGTGTGGATCTCACTTGGGACCCTAAGATGTGGCCAATGGCTCATCTTGATCATCAAGATCATTCCATCATGGGGCCATTCTCCATGGACCCCATCATGATGTTTACTTTTCTTGTATTAAAGAGGTCATCTAGACCGTCCATTTCTAGTGGAGTGGGATCTCCACCGTTAATCTTTTATTTGGATGGTCCCATATGCAATGAGACCCATTGATGTATGATTGGATGGTTGAAACGGAGGACTCATAGTGCCGGGGTCCCTCCATCACGCGTGTCCCACTCTTTTGCTCTCTCTCTCTCTCATTTTTTATTCATGTGGATGTGGATATGTGGCCCACTTGAATGAGCCTCACCATGATATATGTATTTTGTCCAAGTCATCCACGAGTGGGGCCCATCTTAAATATACATCTATTTGGGGTGGCCCACCTAAACAAAAAAAGAAAAAAGAAAAAAAAGGGGTGAAGATGTCCAGACGCTGGACGCTGGATGCTGGAAAAGGGAACACAAATATAAGCTTGTTCTTAAGCTCCTTGGGGTGGGCAACTTGTATAGGCCCCATCTTAATACATGCATCCAATCCAAGCCATCCACCTCACTCCCTGACTCATTTTAGGCGTTGAACCGAAAAATGAGGTTGATCAAAGTACCTGGTGGGCCATAGCATCAAAAATTGTACCCTTACCATTGAAATTTACCTAGATCTTGCTTACACGTTGAAAATGGGCCGATATTGGTCTTGATGGGTTTGTCTTGGGCTTGGAAATACATTGAATGGAGTGGATTTTCTTTAGGTGGGCCATACACATGAAAAACTCCGAAGATACGGTTTTTTTTTTTTAAAAAATAAAATCAACACAGCAGCAACTACTGCTGTGTCAGGGGGTTGGCCGCGCCAGCGGCGGACGGGCGCTAGGCAGGGTCCCACGGCCCTACACGTGGACCCCACCGTAATGTTCATTTGTCATTCAACAAGTTCATGAGGTGGGCCACATCTTGAAGTGGGCCCCCTCCAAATTTCAGCGAAATCCAAAGCTCAGGTGGTCCACACTATAAGAAACAGTGTGAATTAAATTTTACCATTGAAACTTGTTTTGGGGCCCACAGATGTTGTGAATCAAGTTGAAATTTATTTTCACCCTTCATTCAGGTCTGCATGACCTAATGGGCGGGTCGGATGGCATGTAAGTATTATGGTGGGCCCCACATGAGACCCACAGTGATGTACGTGCCTAACATCCACCGTCCGTACGGACGGTGGATGTTAGGCACGTACGGACGGTGGAACCCACTGTAATATGCGTGTGTGTGTGTGCGTGAGTGTGTGCGTGTGTGAATGCGTGTGTGTATGTGTAGATATATATATATATATATATATATATATATATATATATATATGTATATATATGTATATATAATATTATATTACGTATAATATTGTATATATATATATACTGTATATAAATTATATATTATATTAAACATAATATGTTTATGATGGTGGGCCTTCGTGTGACCCCCACCATGATGCATGTGTTGCGTCTCACCGTCTATCCATTTTGGAAACTCATCTCTTGAGCTAAAAATGAGCCAGATCTATGGTTCAAATGGGCCCACTTTGGTATGTATATAGGGCCCATGTTGATCCATTTATGGCCATTCATGTAGGCCCACCTTGGTGCACACCTAAGGCCATGGGATTAAGCCCATTTGACATATGTAATGCCTATGGGTTTTGGCCCATTTGACACATGCAATGCCCATGGGATCTGGCCCACTTATTCTATATCTAAGGCCCAGGGATCGAGGCCCAACGGATGTCCTTGGGGTCCATTGCAATGTACGTTTCTCATGGTTCGTGAAATGATATTTATGGCAAGCCATGCCTAGGAAACAATGTTGGTTTGACGTCCACATTGTACGTACAATGTTGGTTAAATGTCCGCATCGTAACTCTCTTTAGGGCCCATTGATAGGTCCATACCCGTTGCTATTCATTGCCTTATAACATGCTTAGTATAATCTCATAACTCATGCCCATACGCATCATATGTATGCTTGATATGAGTAATGACTGATCATATCATACGCCATTGGGCAGACCATTTACGGGACTCGTTATGTGACTGAGTGCCCCACATGATCGCGCAGTACGCGCTGGATTACTGCATGTTTTGACAGCGTGATTCATGCATCTCGCATACGTGTGACTTAATCACTGCACGCCCTAGCGACATCAGGGCCGTGGCTCCACAGGTACATCGTGGGTAGCCGTATTGGATACCAAAAATACTTATTCTAGCACTATGGGCACTTAGGATGTCCTTGGGTGAAAGTCCCAGAAACTTTTTGGTACCAGGAGATACTTCAACGTTTAGACCGAGTGGACACATGAGCGCCCGAGTGCTAAATACCAGTAGGCCGCGTCTCCCACTGTGCCATGGTCAGTTGGAAGGGGGTGTGGCCTTATCCCCCTGAGTGAGGGGGCTATAAGCTAGGCTGAGTTTGACTAGCTCGCAAATGAGTCCGCTATCGACGAGCCGGGTAGGTATTGGCATACTACTGGTCAGACGGATAGCGAGGTCTTTTCCGCTTGCTTGACTGTACAACTAGGGAGGTGGCAGTCACTGCGAAGTGTATTAGACCCCAGTGATATCCAGAGAGGAACTATACTGATATACGTACTTGAGGAGTATCGACTTGATTGGATTGCATTTCGCATATAACATTCGGCTATATAGGCCTTGCATTGTATCGATGTAGCCGATGACATTCATATCTCATCGCATAGCTTTGGCATGGTTGATTCTATGGACTTACCACATACTTCTGCATTGTTCTGATACTGTACACTTGGCGTTTGCCTTACGCACACACTTACACCACCCTCTAAGCTTTTGTAAGCTTATGCACGATAGTTGCGTGCAGGTAGCGTTGGACGACAGCAGCGCTGAGACAGGAGTGCATATCAGGACCTTTTGGAGCTTTTGATCACCTTGTATTTCCCTTTCCGCATTGTACTTAAAGTTTTTGATATAATGGATATGTGGTGATGTTGTTTTGTAACTTGGTTATGCTTGTGGTTATGCTCCATTACAAAAAAAAAAAATTTCATTCTGAAAATCCTCCTTGTAGGATCCCAGGATCGGAATCTGACATTGGATTGTCAGGAGCCGAGAATGGGGCACTACGGAGGCTGTCGGCACCGGATTCGGCAATCAGGATTCATGTGAATCTGATTTTTGAGTTTGGGGCGTGACAGAAGTTGGTATCAGAGCATAACTTGGGAATACCTGAGGATCACATCACATATCTACTATAAATAGGTTCCGAGTCTGACTGATTTAGCGATTGTCCGACATAGACCCTTATGTATGTGCCTTCGAGGATTCTCAAGACTGATAGGCCATTGTTCCTTCCTGTATGAGACGTTATGACTAGAAGAACAACCCGATCGACTCCCGCACCACCACCCGCAGCTCCTGCTTTACCACCTACTACTCCTGCTCCACCACCAGATAGTCCTGCCTTTAAGCCTGAGGATGCCACTCATTTTTTTGAGACCGGTGCAGATCCGACCGTACCTGTGAGTGCTACTCAGCTGCAGCAGATGTTGCAGGCGATGACCGCCATTCTTCAGGGGCAGAGCAGGCGTCCCACTGTTACACCAGCCGAGGCTGAGTAGGAGCGTGCGAGCGCTCTTCTCAAGAATTTTCGACGGCACGATCCCCCACGTTTTCGGGGAGAGTCAGACCCTACTGCTGCAGAGTTATGGTGCTCCGAGGTGGAGAAGATTTTTGACACCATGAGATATACTACCCAGCAGCGAGTCCCATTAGTTGTATTCCTTCTGCAGGGTGAGGCTCAGTATTGGTGGGCATCTGTGGCCCGATCGGTAGCCGTCGATTTTGAGTGGACCTGGGAGGACTTTATAGACCGGTTTAACCGGAAGTTCTTTCCCGAGCATGTGCGACAGCAGCGCGTACTAGAGTTTGAGACTTTGGTCCAGGGGGATATGTCTGTGTCCCAGTATGAGGCTTGGTTCGTCGCACTATCCAGATTCGCGATGTATCTTGTTGATGATGAGGGGCGGAAGGCCCGCCGTTTTGAGAACGACTTACGTCCTGCCCTCCGGAGCCGTGTGATCGGACACATGCTTCCGACATTTGAGGAGATAGTAGAGAGAGCCTTGATATATGAGACAGATTGGGCCAGTGTGCAGAGAGCCCGCGATCAGAGGGGAGATCAGAAGAGGAAGGCACCCTCTAGTAGTTCCCATCAGTAGCATCGTTCACAGCAGCGGCGCACGACCCGCCCAGCATTCCGATCACCAGCAGTACCCTCAGCACCATCTTCGGGATCGTTTATAGGTACTTGCTTTGGGTGCGGTCGTACAGGGCATCGTAGGCACGAGTGTCCCCATCTGCAGCAGCAGCAGCAGCCGAGGGCACCGCATCCACCTCCACGACAGCCACCACAGCAGCAGCGACCGCAGCACCAGCCTCCTGTACTTCCCCCACAGCAGCAGAGGCAGCAGGTTAGGCCCCCACAGCGACCACAGCAGCAGCAGAGACCTCAGAGGGGACCTGCACCTTCCCAGCAGACTTAGGACAGATTCTATGCTGCCCAGCAGGACCCTCAGTCATCAGGAGGGGTCGTCGAGGGTATTCTTCCTGTTTCTTCATGCATTGTACGTGTACTATTTGATTCTGGTGCATCGCATTCATTTATCACTGATGATTTCTGCCGATCGACCGGTTTGCCGTTGGTGTCTGCCCGTGAGGATTTGGTAGTATCGACGCCATTAGGGAAGACCGTAGTGTTGGGCCAATTTTGCGCGTCTTGCCCTATTTTGATTGGGGATATCTTCTTGCCTGTCGACCTATTTGTATTGTCGATGTCCAGTTTTCATGTTATCCTGGGCATGGATTGACTTGCCGAGTACTACGCCATATTATACTGCTCTGAGAGGACAGTCACATTCTGCATACCCGGCGTGCCAAAGTTTCAGTTTGTTGTCGAGCCTAGAGGAGGGCAGCTTTCTTACCTGTTATCGTGTGCCGTTGAGGAGCCAGCTGCTCTGAGTATCGACCAGCTGCCGGTTGTTTGTGATTTTTCTGATGTGTTACAGGAGATTCCGGGATTACCACCTCGTCGGCATACTGAGTTTCAGATTGATCTTGTGCCCGGTACTGCGCCTATTTCGAAGGCCCCGTATCGTATGACACCATTGGAGTTACGGGAACTGCAGAAGCAGTTGGATGAGTTGCGCGAGCTAGGCTTTATTCGTCCGAGCAGTTCACCGTGGGGAGCGCCGGTACTCTTCGTAAAGAAGAAGGATGGCTCGTTGAGGCTTTGCGTAGAATACCGCTAGCTCAACAAGGTCACGATCAAGAACAAGTACCCGCTTCCAAGGATCGATGACTTGTTTGATCAGCTGCAGGAGGCGCAGTTCTTTTCAAAGATAGACTTACGATCCGATTATCATCAGGTTCGGGTTCGAGATGAGGATATCCCGAAGACAGCCTTCAGGACGCGATACGGTCATTTTGAGTTCCAGGTCATGTCCTTCGGGCTGACCAATGCGCCCGCAGTATTCATGTAGTTGATGAACGAGGTCTTCCGTCCGTACCTTGATCAGTTTGTCGTGGTGTTTATTGACAACATCCTGATATATTCGAGGACTCGTGAGGAGCATGAGCGACATCTTGAGATTACATTGCAGATCCTCCGTGCACACCAGCTTTACGCGAAGCTGGAGAAGTGCGAGTTCTGGCAGGAGGAGGTGAAGTTCCTCGGCCATGTAGTGACGAGGCAGGGTATCACTGTAGACCCCTCGAAGATTGATGCTGTGCGTCAGTGGGACCAACCCAAGAATGCATCCGAGATCCGTAGTTTTCTTGGTTTGGCAGGCTACTACCGAAGATTTATTGAGGGATTCTCTCACATTGCAGCCCCGTTGACCAGGTTGACCCGGAAGGGTGCTAGTTTGTTTGGAGCGACGCTTGTGAGCAGGCGTTTATGGAGTTGAAGGACCGCCTCACGTCCGCTCCTGTCCTCACTCTTCCCTCTGGGAGTGATGGATTTGTTGTATTTACTGATGCCTCACGAGTTGGCTTAGGTGCTGTCCTGATGCGGCACGGGAAGCCGGTGGCTTATGCGTCCCGACAGCTCAAGGTCCATGAGCTGAACTACCCTACGCATAATCTAGAGCTGACAGCAGTTGTCTTTGCACTGAAAGTGTGGAGACAGTATCTTTATGGGGTGAGATTCGAGTTCTTTTCCGATCACAAGAGCTTGAAGTATTTGTTCTCTCAGTCCGAGCTGAATATGAGGCAGAGGCGTTGGATGGAACTCATGAAGGACTACGATTTTGATCTTCAGTACCACCCGGGCAAGGCGAACGTGGTAGCGGATGCCCTCAGTCGTCAACCACGAGGCCTGGTGGCGCATATGATGATTTAGGAGTGGAGGATGCTCGAGGATATAGCAGAGTATGACTTCGAGTTTGGTCTGCAGTTATCTATTGTTCAGCTATCGAGCTTGTCGATTCAACCGTCTCTTGTCGCAAGGTTGATCGAGGCTCAGCAGACAGACGAGTCGTTACAGGATTACCGAGCAGAGGCAACATCTGAGAGTCAGACGGATTGGCAGATTGGTTCTGATAGTGGACTTCGCTTCAGAGGCCGATTATGTGTCCCGGATATTCCTGATTTATGTCGAGATCTTATGACCGAGGCACATCGATCGCGTTTCTCTATCCACCCTAGCTCGACGAAGATGTATCGCGATATGAGACGCCAATATTTTTGATCAGGGATGAAGTGCCAGATAGCCAGTTTTGTGACCGAATGTGACACCTACCAGCGTGTCAAGGCAGATCATCAGAGACCCCCTGGTCTATTGCAGCCGTTGAGCGTCCCGATGTGGAAGTGGGATCATATATCTACCGATTTTGTCTTGGGTTTGCCGAGGACTCAGCGCGGTCATGACGCTATCTGGGTTGTTGTGGACCGTCAGACGAAGTCGGCACATTTTCTTGCAATTCGTGAGACTTGGCACACAGATCGGCTCGCCAGGATGTTTATTGATGAGATCGTGAGATTGCATGGTGTTCCCATCTCGATTGTTTCAGATCGAGATCCGAGGTTCACGTCTCAGTTTTGGAGGAGCTTCAAGAGAGCGATGGGCACTGATTTGCAGCTCAGCACCGCGTATCATCCGCAGACCGATGGTCAAACCAAGAGGGTCAACCAGATCCTTGAGGATATGCTTCGGGCTAGCGCGATTGATTTCGCGGGTAGTTAGGACGAGCACCTGCGATTGGCTGAGTTTGCGTACAACAACAGCTATCAGGAGACCATTGGCATGACCCCTTTTGAGGCATTGTATGGCAGACCGTGCAAATCTCCGAGTTGTTGGACCGAGGTTGGAGAGCGACGTCTCCTAGGTCCCGAGCTTGTGCTGCAGACGTCAGAGGCTATCGACATCATCAGACAGGATGCGCATAGTTCAGAGCCGGCAGAAGAGTTTTGCTGATCGTCGATGTTGTCCCTTAGAGTTTGCTATTGGGGACTATGTGTATCTCAAGGTCTCACCCATGAAAGGTGTAGTTCGTTTTGGAACGAAGGGCAAGCTTGCTCCGAGATTCATAGGACCTTTCGAGATCACTGGGCGCATTGGCACTGTGGCCTACCGGCTTACCTTGCCATCGCAGTTGTCTGGCGTCCACAACGTCTTCCATGTCTCTATGTTGAGGAAGTGTGGGTCAGACGTCGTTCCTGTTATTGATTGACAGCCGTTGGAGGTTCGTGAGAACACTTCTTATATTGAGCAGCCGGTTCGTATTCTCGATCGAAAGGAGCAGGTCCTCAGAACCAAGGTTATTTCCTTGGTGAAGGTGCAGTGGGGCCACCATAGTGTGGATGAGGCATCTTGGGAGCGCAAGGCAGAGATCCGCGAGCGTTATCCCCATCTTTTCGATGATTGATTGTATGATGTATTATGGTGCTTGATTATATATGATGTTATGTTTCCTATTTTCTCTTTGAGTTATGGTTAGTTGCGATGGTAGTGTAAATTTCGAGGATGAAATTTTTATTAGGTGGGAAGAGCTGTAAGACCCGTATCATAATCCGTACTGTTCCATCACTTCCCGCGATCCTTGTCGTCAAATTCCGGCAATCTGCGACCTGTAGTTGACGTTACACACGACCGTAAGTCGTATCCTATTCATTTGAGTCGGCTTAATCTAAGACTTGTATCATTGCGACCGCACCGTCGCTGCGGTTCCAACGCTGCAACTCACGCACCGATCTGATACCCAGACGATGAGATGCGGACCCGCGTTCAGTTCGAAAAAAAAACACCGCGCGTTGCAAATTCCAAGAGAATCTCTACAAAGTGTCAAATCAATCCCATCAATCAATCACCCATCAATCACTTTATGTCAAGTACAAGCACCCATGCTTCCTTTCTCCACAAGTCAAGCAACCACCCAAGTCAACTAACACATCACCTCACCCATCACTCGCATCCATCAACCATCATCCCTTCACATCACTCCATCTCTCATTACATCACACCTCTCCATCTCTCATTTCTCAACACACCAACCCAAGCAAGGGACAGCATCCAATGTCCAAGCCTTCCCATGGAGAGAAGTGCATATGTGAGGCCCACTTTCCACTCCCAAATCTCCCATCCTAGCCATCTATTTCTCATCTCCACCATCAAAGTGAAGCTCTAGGAGACCGGCATCCCGACGGACCAAGAAGATCAAGTGGTAGGTGCTTTGATAGAGTAGTTTACTTATTTTTACGATGGGCTAAATGAGGCCCACCGATCAATGGTGTGGATCTCACTTGGGACCCTAAGATGTGGCCAATGGCTCATCTTGATCATCAAGATCATTCCATGATGGGGCCATTCTCCATGGACCCCATCATGATGTTTACTTTCCTTGTATTAAAGAGGTCATCTAGACCGTCCATTTCTAGTGGAGTGAGATCTCCACCATTGATCTTTTATTTGGATGGTCCCATATGCAATGGGACCCATTGATGTATGATTGGATGGTTGAAACGGAGGACTAATAGTGCCGGGGTCCCTCCATCACGCGTGTCCCACTCTTTTGCTCTCTCTCTCTCTCTCATTTTTTATTCATGTGGATGTGGCTATGTGGCCCACTTGAATGAGCCCCACCATGATATATGTATTTTGTCCAAGCCATCCACGAGTGGGGCCCATCTTAAATATACATCTATTTGGGGTGGCCCACCTAAACAAAAAAAAAAAAAAAAAAGGGGTGAAGACCTCCAGACGCTGGACGCTGGATGCTGGAAAAGGGAACACAAATATAAGCTTGTTCTTAAGCTCATTGGGGTGGGCAACTTATATATGCCCCATCTTAATACATGCATCCAATCCAAGCCATCCACCTCACTCCCTGACTCATTTTAGGCGTTGAGTCGAAAAATGAGGTTGATCAAAGTACCTGGTGGGCCATAGCATCAAAAATTGTACCCTTACCATTGAAATCTACCTAGATCTTGCTTACACGTTGAAAATGGGCCGATATTGGTCTTGATGGGTTTGTCTTGGGCTTAGAAATACATTGAATGGAGTGGATTTTCTTTAGGTGGGCCACACACATGAAAAACTCCAAAGATACGGTTTTTTTTTTTCAAAAAAATAAAATCAACACAGCAGCAACTGCTGCTGTGTCAGGGGGTTGGCCGCGCCAGCGGCGGACAGGCATTGGGCAGGGTCCCACGGCCCTGCACGTGGACCCCACCGTAATGTTCATTTGTCATCCAGCACGTTCATGAGGTAGGCCACATCTTGAAGTGGGCCCCCTCCAAATTTCAGCGAAATCCAAAGCTCAGGTGGCCCACACCATAAGAAACAGTGTGAATTAAATTCTACCATTGAAACTTGTTTTGGGGCCCACCGATGTTGTGAATCAAGATGAAATTTATTTTCACTCTTCATTCAGGTTTGCATGACCTAATGGGCGGGTCGGATGGCATGTAAGTATTATGGTGGGCCCCACATGGGACCCACAGTGATGTACGTGCCTAACATCCACCGTCCGTACGGACGGTGGAACCCACTGTAATGCGCGCGTGTGTGTGCGTGTGTGTATGCGTGTGTGTATGTGTAGATATATATATATATATATATATATATATATATATATATATATATATATATATATATATATGTATATATAATATTATATTACGTATAATATTGTGTATATATATGTACTGTATGTTTATGATGGTGGGCCTTCGTGCAACCCCCACCATGATGCATGTGTTGCGTCTCACCGTCTATCAATTTTGAAAACTCATCTCTTGAGCTAAAAATGAGCCAGATCTATGGTTCAAATGGGCCCACTTTGGTATGTATATAGGGCCCATGTTGATCCATTTATGGCCATTCATTTAAGCCCACCTTGGTGCACACCTAAGGCCATGGGATTAAGCCCATTTGGCATATGTAATGCCCATGGGTTTCGGCCCATTTGACACATACAATGCCCATGGGATCCGGCCCACTTATTCTATATCTAAGGCCCAGGGATCGAGGCCCAACGGATGTCCTTAGGGTCCATTGCAATGTACGTTTCTCATGGTTCGTGAAATGATATTTATGGCAAGTCGTGCCTAGGAAACAATGTTGGTTTGACGTCCACATTGTATGTACAATGTTGGTTAAATGTCCGCATTGTAACTCTCTTTAGGGCCCATTGATAGGTCCATACCCGTTGCTATTCATTGCCTTATAACATGCTTAGTATAATCTCATGACTCATGCCCATACGCATCATATGTATGCTTGATATGAGTAATGACTGATCATAGCATACGCCATTGGGCAGACCATTTACGGGACTCGTTATGTGACTGAGTGCCCCACATGATCGTGCAGTACGGGCTGGATTGCTGCATGTTTTGACAGCGTGATTCATGCATCTCGCATACGTGTGACTTGATCACTGCACGCCCTATCGACATCAGGGTCGTGGCTCCACAGGTACATCGTGAGTGGCCGTATTGGATACCGAAAATACTTATTCTAGCACTATGGGCACTTAGGATGTCCTTGGATGAAAGTCCCTGAACCTTTTTGGTACCAGGAGATGCTCCAACGTCTAGACCGAGTGGACACATGAGTGCCCGAGTGCCGAATACCAGTAGGCCGCATTTCCCACTGTGTCGTGGTCGGTTGGAAGGGGGTGTGGCCTTATCCGCCTGAATGAGAGGGTTATAAGCTAGGCTGAGTTTAACTAGCTCGCAAATGAGTCCGCTATTGACGAGCCGGGTAGGTATTGGCATACTACTGGTCAGGCAGATAGCGAGGTCTTTTCCACTTGCTTGACTATGCAGCTAGGGAGGTGGCAGTCACTGCGAAGTGTATTAGACCCCGGTGATATCTAGAGAAGAACTATACTGATATACGTACTTGAGGAGTACCGACTTGCTTGGATTGCATTTCGCATATGACATTCGGCTATATGGGCCTTGCATTGTATCGGTGTGGCCGATGACATTCATATCTCATCGCATAGCTTTGGCATGGTTGATTCTATGGACTTACCACATACTTTCGCATTGTTCTGATACTGCACACTTGGCGTTTTCCTTACGCACACACTTACACCACTCTCTAAGCTTTTGTAAGCTTATGCACGATAGTTGCGTGTAGGTAGCGTTGGACGGCAGCAGCGCTAAGACAGGAGTGCATATCAGGACCTTTTAGAGCTTTTGATCACCTTGTATTTCCCTTTCCACATTGTACTTAAACTTTTTGATATAGTGGATATGTGGTGATGTTGTTTTGTGACTTCGTTATGCTTGTGGTTATGCTCCATTATATATATAAAAAAATTCATTCTGAAAATCCTCCTTGTAGGATCCCAGGATCGGAATCTGGCATTGGATTGTCAGGAGCCGAGAATGGGGCACTACGGATGCTGTCGGCACCGGATTCGGCAATCGGGATTCATGTGAATCCGATTTTTGGGTTTGGGGCGTGACAAATATCCACTTGATTCGTAATGAGCATAACATAAGCATAACCCACGAACAATAACCACACGAACACCATCATAAAATTCACTATGTTCAAAAACTTTAGGTACAATGCGTAGGAAAGGAAAATACAAGATAATAATAAAAAATTTCAGAAGCTCGGCTGCACGCTCCAACAACGGCGAGACTAAGGCTGCGTCCTGGCGTCACCTGCACGCATCAATCGTGCATAAGCTTATAGAAAGCTTAGAGGGTGGTGTAAGTGTGTGCGCAATATAAGCGTGGTCAGAATACAAGGTCAGAGAAATACGGAATCATGCTGATGAATACATGGACGCAATCAGCCATACCAAGGCTATGCAGTGCAAGATATGAATGCGATCGGCCACATCCAAGCCATGCGATGCAGAATGCAAGTCAAGCATGTCAATCCTTATCCACATAGCAATGCAGCTCCTCACTGGAGTATCAAATCAGTACAATTCTCAGTCTGGATAACCACCGGGGTCAAGTACACTCTACGCCAGCTTGCCGCCCCTATCTGGATGCACAAATGGGAGGGTGAAAGAGACCTCACTATCCGTCCGCCAATATTAGGCCCGACTCGTCGATAGCGGACCGATTCCTCAAGCCGGTCAAACTCAACCTAGCAATTGCCCCTTCACTCAGGCGGGTAAGGTCACACCCCTTTCCAACTGACCACGACATAGTGGGAGACACGGCCTACTGGTATACGGCCCTCGCGCGCTCGTATATTCACTCGGTCTCGACGTTGGAGTCATCCTCTGGTACCATCGGGTTTAGAAATTTTCACCCAAGGACATCTATGGCGCCTGTATGCTAGAACCAAACATTTCTGGTATCTAATCCAGCCATCCATGATGTATCTGTGGAGGCTATTGCCCTAATGTCCCTAGGGAATACAGTAACTACAATCACACAATGCAAGTGTATGAGTCACACTACCAGTCATACAACAATCTTGCGTGTACCATGCGCTCATGTAGGGCAACTCCGCCTATCAGGGAGCCTATAAACTGTTTGTCCAAAGGCATATGCTATGATCAGTCGCTTCTCATATCAGTCATATATATGATGCGTATGATAATGAATCATGGATCTATACTAAACATGTATATAGAGATGGGCTCTGTGTATAACGAAGATGGGCTTAGACGACCTACTTACTACAAGTATGGCCTATTAGTGGGCCTTAGGGAGACTGACAATGCAAACATTTAACCGACGTCATCCTTACAATGTGGGCATCTAACCATCATTGTTCCCAAGACATTACTTGCTATAAACATCATTATATGCTACAGAGGGATCAAGCATTGCAATGCACCTAGTTGCACCCAATTGGGCCTTAATTACATCAATTGGGCCGTATCATATGGGCCTTACATTCATCAAGTGGGCCATATCATTGGACGACGTAGATATACAATACATACATCACGGCGGGCCGCATATATGGCCTAATCTACAACACCAAGGGCCACGACCTACGAGCCTCAAATACATCAAAAAGGGCTACAACCCATGGGCCTTATCGTAAATCACAATGTGCTACGACCCCTGGGCTGCACAAGTGGGCCATATACACATTAAGTGGGCTGCACCAATGGGCCTCAAATACATCATAATAGGCCACAACCCATGGGCTTCAAAACACATTACAATGGGCCTCTCATGCGGGTCAATATACATCAAGCGGGCCTCAATACATGGGCTTCAAATACATAATAGGTGGGCCCTACACATGGGCCTCAAATATATTCAACCGGTGGGCTTCAAATACATCAAATCGGGCCTACCGTTCTAAGTGGGCTATCTATACCATACATCTTTATTTAGAGATAATTTCAGACTGCTACTCAAATGGATCATAATGGGAAATAACAGTGGTGATAATGATTTATCACCGTTAAAATTACTAGGGCCCACCACAACATTTAATTTCCATCCAAGTTTGCTCATACGGTCATAAAGACCTGAATCAAGAGAAAGGACAAATTTCATATTGGTCCAAAACTTTTGCACTCCCATAAGAGGTTTCAATGGTAGATGTTCAATCCTTCACTGGTTCAAGTGTGGTCCACCTGATAGACAGCATGGATACAGAATAAATACATCAAGGGTGGGTCCCATTGGTTAAACAGGTGTACGGATGGATTTCCAGCGTACACATCGAAGGTGGCCTACATGGTATCGCCCAGAAATGGACGATGCAATATACTATACACACATAAGTGGGTCCATGCCCCATGTAAAATAGATGGACGGGCTATATATATATATATATATATAACACCCGTGTCAAGGGGCCCGCCGTCCCTAGTAAATGGACAACATGGATATACCACGCGTGCATTTCGGTGGGTCTTATGGAGAGACAGTGTGTGTACCACACATTAATATAAGGTGGGTCATACAATACAATGGGGCCCACGACCCAAAAATAGTTTAAGGGTGTGAGTATAATACACACATCGTGGTGGGACTTGGAACTTAAAAAAAAAATCAAGTCAACATGTGGCTTGTGTGGGCCACACCGTACATACAGTTGAGAGGTTGTCCCCCCCAATTAAAGCACTTATAATCATTTGTTGGGCCCATCAGTCTGTGGTTCACAAATCCCACCCATCCATTATGTGTGTCCCACTTGGTTAAAGGGTCAAACTAAGTTTCAGGTACATCCAAAATTCAGGTAGGCCCCACCAAGTATTTTTATATGATTTAGGCATGTCTTCACATGATTTACATGGTATGGCCCACCTGAGTTCCGTTTACGGCTGATTTTTTTTTTTTTTGGGACACCCCATAGATAAGGGGACCCATCAAATGCCCAGTGCTGATGTTTGAAATGCATCACGGTGGGCCCACAGCTGGGGCTGTGAGGCCCAGCCGGTCCGTCCGCCTGCTCACTGACAGCGGCAGCAGCAGATGCTGCTGCCTATCTTCTTTTATATATTTTTTATTTTTGAAAAAAAATTATTTTTCTGTGGTTTTTGGTAGCTGGGGCCCTCACCAGGGAAATCCACCCCGCCCATTGGCTTCTACGGTTCAAGACAAGCCAAACAAGACCAATATGCGATGTGCTTTTGGCGAATAGAAGAAACAGGGTAAGTTTTAATGGTAATAGCACTATTTTCTTTGGTATGGCCCACTTGATTATCAGATCAACCTCATCTTTTGGCTCAACGCCTAAAATGATCTCGAGAATGGAATGGATGGCTTGGATTAAATATATACATCAAGGTGGGGCCATGTTGGAGCGGCCCACCATTTCCTTCCCTTTTTTTTTCATTAGCTTGTAAGTACACACCCATGTCAGTGCACATACTCCACGTTAGCCACCCGTGTCCACAGCTACACGTCCAGCGTCCCTGGACGCTGGACAGTGTTGCTACAACACATGCACCATGGTGGGTCCCACATGTAAGTGGCCCACCAACATGTATATATATTAATATAGTATTAATATAAAATAAATATAATATATTATATAGCATATGGGACTTCCCACCATCTCAAAATGGACGATGGATTTCGCCTAAAATGTGGTGGGCCACACTATTGATGAATGGAGTGGATTTAACATGATTTGGTGGGGCCCACTTCATTCTAGGGAGAAGAGAGAGGGAGAGAGAGAGAGAGAGAGAGACAGAGAGAGAGAGAGAGAGAGAGAGAGAGAGATACACGGTAATAGAGAGGAGGGACCCCGCCACTATGGGCCCTCCATTGATACAACACATACATCAAGTAGGTCCCACGAAAAGTGAGCCCGTCAAATTGAAATAAATGATGGATCACCCACCTCTAGGCCTTCTTCTTGCTCCCTTAGCCTTCTATGCTCCTTACCTTCACTTTTGAAGATGGTTGATGGGATATTGATGGTGTGGATGAGAGATGAGATGGTGGGGAAAGTAGGCCACACTTGTTGCTCTTGAAATGCTTGGGAAGGCTTGGACGTATGGAGCTTGGGAGTGTTTGAGAGTGAATGAGAGAGAGAGAGGGAAGTGATGGATGAAAGGTGATGGAGTGATGCATTGAGTGATGGCTTGTAAGAAAGTGATGGGTGAAGGGATGTAAGAGTTAACTTTAGGTAGTTTGTGTAAGAAAAGGGTAAGGATAGGTATGGGTTGTTGTACTTGGTTATGGAGTGACTTGACTTATACTTGACATTGATTGATTGATTGATTGATGGGACATGTTTTAGAGATTCCCTTGAAGTTCGCAACGCGCGGCGTTTCTTCAGAATAAACGCAGACCGACATCTTCTAGCCTGGGTATCGAGTTGGTGCGTGAGTCGCGGCGTTGGAACCGTGGCGACGGCGCGGTCGCCAAGATATAGGTTTCAGGTCGAATCGACTCTGATATGCGGGACTCGGCTTAGGTTCGTGCGCAAACGTCGAATACAGGTTGAAGGTTGTAGGAATTCGACCAGAAGGACCGCGAAAGAATATGAAATAGTACAGTATAGAATAAGGGTCTTACAACTCTCCCCTCCAAATAAAATTTCGTCCTCGAAATTTACACGATCATTGCAAGTAAACATGACTCATAATAGAAGAGAAAGCAATGCATCGTCATATAAAATTGGAGACAGCATACAAGATACATCATATAATCAATCATCAAAGAGATGGGGATAGCGTTCTCGAATCTCAGCCTCGCGCTCCCAAGATGCCTCATTAACAGAATGGTGACCCCACTGAACTTTCACCAAGGGAATGACCTTGGTCCTGAGGACCTGCTTCTTTCGATCAAGGATACGAATTGGCTGCTCAATATAAGAAGTGTCCTTACGAACCTCTAGTGGCTGTCAATCAATAACAGGAACTATGTCTGACCCACACTTCCTCAACATAGAGACGTGAAAAATGTTGTGGACGCTAGAAAACTGAGATGGTAAGGCAAGCCGATATGCCACGGCGCCAACACACCCAGTGATCTCAAAAGGTCCTATAAATCTTGGGGCATAGCTTGCCCTTCACTCCAAATCGCACTACACCCTTCATAGGTGAGACCTTGAGATACACCCTGTCCCCAACGGCGAACTCCAAAGGACGACGCCGGTGATCAGCAAAACTCTTCATGGCAAGCTTAGGTTATTCTCATTTTCTCTAAAGGATCAAGCCAAAGCATGACTCAACTCTCTAAGACCTACTACCATCACTTCACGACAAGCCTTAAGTAAAGAGTTTTTGAAAAAGTTCTTTCCTGAGCACAAAACAAATGCACTAAAATAAGAAATCATGTCATTCTCCCAAAAGGGGAATGAACTGTTTTTTAAGTTTGGGAGCTCTTCAAAGACCTTCTAATTACTTGTCCACATTATGGTTATGAACCATGACACGTGATTAATACTTTCCGAAAGGGGTTCACCATGGATACCCGTCAGTTCATAGAGATGATGTGTGGTGGAACCTTTCTTGACAAAGATCATAATGAGGCTTGAGATTTTCTAGACATGTTAGCAAAGAATACGCAGACATGGGATGTCTCTGCTAAATCAGACCAAACTAGACACATTTCTAGAGAGAAAGCGGGGATGTATGTCCTAAGAGAGGAAGACGACCTTAATGCAAAATTCGCTCCATTGGCTAGAAAGGTTGAAGCCTTGGAAATTAGGAAGGTTGATACGGTTAAAGTAAACACTTCCTTAAATAATTTTTGTAACATTTGTAGTAGTACAGACGATGACACAAAGGATTGTCTAATAATCTCAGTTGTACAAAATATCATGCATGAGCGTGATCAAGCAAATGCTATAAATAACTACTAAAGGTTAGTTATGCAACCAATGGGAAACACATATAATCCAAATTGGCATAACCATCTTAATCTTAGTTGGAGGAATGAACCACAAATTAATGCTCCCAATGCACCTCAAGTGCCTCCACAAAACAACTTCTTAGGGGCACCTAACAATGCACCATATGTGCTCCTACCGAAGCGATCATCTGTAGAGGATGCATTGACCGCATTCATGAACTCTCAAGCTCAAATGAATCAGTCTCAAATCCAATCAAATCAGGAATTAAAGACAGTTGTGGCTAGGATTGAGACTCAGCTAAATGTTAGGGAAAAAGGCACCCTTCCTTCTTTACCTGTGCCAAACCCTAGAAACACAAATTTCATTGGAGACTCAAATCCTTGTGAGCTACATCATGAACAAGCTAAGGCCGTCATTACCTTAAGAAGTGGAAAAGAGGTCGATAACAAGATAATGCAACCAGTAGAAATACTGGAGGATGAGCCACTGTCTCAAGAAAATGATGAACCGACTATGGTTCAAGAGCCGCAACAACAAAAGGATAAAGAGACTAAGTCATGTGAGCCTCCAGTTCCATTCTCATCTAAACTTCGGAATCCGACTGTCCCCATGAAATATCAAGAGGTGTTGGATGTGCTTCAAAAGGTTATTGTCAATATTCTTTTACTTGATGTCATTAAACAAATTCCATCATATACTAAATATCTTAAAGAGTTGTGCACTGTAAAGAAGAAATTATATGTGCACAAAAAGACCTTCCTTACTGAGAAAGTGAGCGCTATCATTTAACAAAGGGTTGTACCCAAATATAAAGACCCGAAAAGTCCCACTATTCCTTGTATTATGAGAAAATTTTAAATTGATCATGCTTTGTTAGATTTAGGTGCAAGTGTCAACTTAGTACCTTATTCGGTTTACAAACAAATGAGGTTAGGCGAGCTTAAACCAACCACGATTACACTCCAACTCGCTGACCGCTCCATTAAGGTACCAAGAGAAATTTAAAGGACATACTAGTCCAAGTGGAGAAATTCTACATCCCCGTGGATTTTATTGTACTAGACACTGAACCATGTGTAAATGCTAGCGCTTAAGTTCCCATTATTTTAGGTCGCTCATTCTTAGCAACTTCAAATGCAATCATAAATTGCAGGAATGGAATGATGAACTTGTCTTTTGGTAACATGACTCTAGAGCTAAATATTTTCAATCTATGTAGGCAGCCTATTGATGATAATGAAATCCATGAGCTGAATTTCATGGATTGCTTGATAGAAGAAGAGGAATTGGAACCTAGTCGGACTGAGGAATTAATTTAAGTCAGTGGGGACTTGAAAAAATTTGATTTAGAAAAAGTGCTTACTGAAAATTCTAATGATAATGAGAGCACTACTACCCAGGATATTGGTATGTATCAATGGAGACCATGCACTCAAATCCTATTTATCGAGGACTCGCAACTTCTGTCATCACCAACCAATATTTCAAAGTTTGATTTAAAACCACTACCAAATGAGTATACTTAGGTAAAAATAAAACTTATCTTGTGTTGATCTCTTCATTTTTAGACAAGGATTAAAAAATTAAAATTGTTGAATGTTCTAAGGGACCACAAAGGAGCCTTGGGCTGGACCATTTCTGACATTAAGGGTATAAGCCCTTTCATATGCACTTATTGAATCCACCTCGATGAGGACACCAAACCAATTAGACAACCTCAAAGGCGTTTCAATCCAAACATGATGGAAGTTGTAAAAAATGAGGTGATCAAATTATTGGATGTGGGAATCATCTACCCAATATCAATATCCAATAGTGTTTGGGTGAGTCCAACTCAAGTAGTCCCAAAGAAATTCGAAATAACTATTGTAAAGAATTCTAATAATGAACTCATTCCAACACGTGTCACCACTGGTTGGCATGTTTGCATTGGCTATAGAAAATTGAACCAGGTCACAAAGAAGGACCATTTCTTTCTACCATTCATTGATCAAGTTTTAAAGAAGATAACAGGTCACTCCTTCTATAGTTTTCTTGATGGATATTCCGGATATAACCAAATAGAGATAACCCTAGAAGACCAAGAGAAAATCATTTTCACTTGTCCATTTGGCACGTTTGCTTTTAAACGGATGCCATTTGGATTGTGTAACGCCCCAACAACTTCTCAAAGGCGTATGTTAAGTATTTTTCAAATATAGTTGGAAAGTTTCTTGAGATTTTCATGGACGACTTTTCTGTATTTGGGAGTAGTTTTGAAGAATGCCTCAATAATTTATCTCATGTCTTGTATAGGTGTGAAGAGAAACACCTTGTTTTAAATTGAGAGAAATGTCATTTCACGGTTCAAAAGGGAATTATTTTGGGCCATGTTATATCCAAAAATAGAATCGAGGTAGATTGCTTAAAACTCGACATTATTGCTAATCTACCTATCCCTTGAACTGTTAGAGATATTAGATCACTTATAGGGCACGCTGGTTTGTATAAAATATTCATCAAGGACTTTAGTGTCATTATTAGACCCTAACTAATCTTCTTCAAAAGGATGTTCCATTTAAGTGGACAGATAAGTGTGCAAGTGCTTTTAATAAAATTAAATCATCCCTTACCACTGCACCTATCATACGTCCACCAGATTGGACACTTCCTTTTGAACTAATGTGCGATGCAAGTGATTATACCATATGGACTGTTTTGGGCCAAAGGAAAGATAAACGGCCCTACATTATTCACTATACGAGTAGAACTCTAAACTCTGCCCAAGTAAACTACTCAACAACTGAAAAAGAGTTACTTGCAGTAGTTTTTGCTTTGGATAAGTTTAGGTTCTACTTGCTGGGATACAAAGTGGTCATTTTCACGGACCACTCGGTTTTGAAATATTTGTTATCTAAGAAGGATGCAAAGTCGAGACTTTTGAGATGGATCCTCCTACTCCAAGAATTTGACTTAGAGATAAAAGATAAGAAAGGAGTAGAAAATGTAGTGGCTGGTTACCTTTTCATATTAGTGTTAGATGATTCCACTAAGGAGATGCATAACCATGACACTTTTCCTGATGAATAATTATTTGTGATCTCTAAATTGCCTTGGTATGCAGATATAGTGAACTATCTTATAACGAGAAAAATGTCATATCATCGGAAGTCACAAGATAGGAAGCGTTTTGAAACCAAGGTTAGAAACTTCTTCTGGGATGACCCGTATTTATATAAATATGAGACAAATCAAATTTTTAGACGTTGTGTCCTAGAGGATAAAGTTCAGAGTGTTATTTCCTTTTGTCACATGGAAGCATGTGGTGACCATTTTTCTGCTAAAAAACCACTGCAAAAATCCTGTAGTATGGTTTTTATTGGCCCACCATGTTTAAAGACACCCATGCTTTCTGTGTTTCTTGTGATAGATGTCAAAGGTTGGGAAGAGTGTCCTGACACAACATGATGTCTTTATTCCCAATTTTACCATTGGAGATTTTTTATTGTTGGGGTATTGATTTTATGGGCCCATTTCCATCTTCTTTTGGATTTCTTTATATATTGGTTGGTGTGGACTATGTTTCAAAGTGGATTAAGGCAGTTCTAAGTAGGACCAATGACAACAAAGTGGTCATATGATTTCTTAAGAAAAATATTTTTTCTAAATTTGGAACTCCAAAGGCTATCATTAGTAATGGTGGGTCTCACTTTTGCAATATGACATTTGAGGCTTTGATGAAGAAATATGACATTAAGTATAAAGTGAGCATCCCATACTACCCACAAACGAGTAGACAAGCTGAGATTTCTAATCGAAAAATCAAATGAAGGATTGGTCCTTCAAACTATCCGACGCTTTATGGGCTTATAGGACTACTTAAAAGACCCCGATTGGAATGTCTCCATACAGATTGGTATATGGGAAGGCTTACCACTTACCTGTGGAATTGGAACATAGAGTCTACTGGGCAATAAAGAAATTAAACTTTGATATGGACCAAACAAGTGAACAAAGGAAATTAGAGTTGAACGAATTAGGGGAGCCGAGGAGAGATTCATATGAAAATTATAAAATCTATAAAGAGAGGACTAAAGCTTTTCATGACAAAAATCCTGAGGAAGAATTTTGAACCTCAGCAAAAGGTCTTATTGTACAATTCCCGTCTCCAGTTCTTTCTGACAAAGTTAAGATCAAGATGGACAAGCCCCTTCATTGTGAAGAATATTTATACTCATGGGGCTATTGAAATTGAGAATCCACGTAATGACAATGTGTATAAGGTTAATGGTCAGAGATTGAAATCTTATGTGGAAAACTTTCATTTGGAAGAGGAGTCATTCCCTCTTCATGAACCAGAATATTTAGAATGATACTCCTAGTCTGACGGAGCATTTCTGTCGGATTTGTCTCATATTCAATTCTTTTTAGTATCACATAGCAGGTAAGTTTTTCATGTTAGGTATTATTCACCTTTTTATTTTTATTTTTATTGTTCTCTGCATTACATTATAATTACATTAGGAAAAATGTAGATTTTAGGTTGGGGGTGTGGATAATCATCCATGTTAGGTTTTTTTTTTCTTTTTTAGTTTCAGTTTATTTTATTATTATTATTTTTATTAAGTTTCAGTTTTTTTTTAAGGTTTATGGGGAATTTTTTTTATTAATTATAATTACATTATAATTACAATGGGGACAATGTAGATTTTAGGTTGGGAGTGTGGATAATCATCCATGTGAGGTTTTTTTCTTTTTTGGTTTCAGTTTATTTTATTATTTTTATTAATTATCATTATTATTTTTAAGTTTCAGTTTTTTTTTTAAAGGCTTATGGGGAATTTTTTTTTCAATATTTTCAAAATAATTTGTTTATGTACAAGAATGTAAATATGATATTATGTGAATTCGAAAGGTAAAGTTAATATTTATTCTAAGTCAATAGTAGTTAGAATTCTGATAATCGAAAATTATAGACTTGAGTTCAATTATCTTGTCACGCCCCAAACTCAGAAACCGGGCTCACAAAATTCCCGATCGCCGAATCCGGCGCCGACAGCCTCCGTAGAACCCCATTCTCGGATCCTATCTCCCATTCACCAGGTTACGATCCTGGGATGCTACGAGGAAGATTTTCAACATCAGTTTGATTCGTAATAAGCATAACCAAAGGCATAACCCACAAACAACAACCAAGAAATTCATTACATTTTCACTATGAACAAAAACTTTACAAGTACAATGAGCATAAAGGGAAATACAATGGTAAATAACAGAAAAACTCCAAAAATGATCAGCAACGTGCTCCTGCCTCAACGCTGCTGCGATCCAACGTCACCTGCACGCAACGGTCGTGCATAAGCTTACAGAAAGCTTAGAGGGTGGTGAAAGTGTGTGCACAAGGTAGAATATGATCATGCAATATCAGAGTAATGCGGAATATGCAGATAAAACTATAATATCATGAGCCGTACCAAGGCTTATGCGATGCAAGACATGAATGGTATTGGCCACCCCAAGGCCATGCAATGTGTAATGCAACTCAAGCATACAGATCCTCATCAATGTCCACATATCAGTACAGCTCAAAGTATGGAATATCATGTGAGACCCGACCCGAGTTCGCATGTGTGCATGTGTGTGTGTGTAAGTGTGCATTTCATTTCTTGTGGTCTCGCGGTCCTATCGGTTGAATTTCGGTGACCCGCGACCCTCAGATAGTGTTGCGGTCATCCTTGAGTCCGGTCATGTAGACCCGACTCGGATCGAGTTGAAACCTATGCCATTGCGACCGCATCGTCACCGCGGTTCCAACGCCGCGTCTTGTGTGTCCATCCGATATATAGATCAAAAGTTGTGTACATTTCATTATATGACCATTGATTATGTGGCCCACTTAGGTGGAATGCATGTGTGGACCACCACCTCCCTTGGCACAAGTTCCAAGGTACACTACCCACACACTACACAAAGATCCATAACTAACACTACCAACCACAAACACTACCAAGAGACCTACCCTACCCCTAGCAACTTTGGTTTCTCCTCCCTAAGGTAATCATTTCTTTTCTTACAAATAAATCATTACTATCTCTTTTTCCCTCTCATTTCTCTCTCTCTTCTCTTCTTCCCTAGCAACTCCCCTCCATTTCTCCAGCCCATCTTCCCTCCATTCCAGCCCCTTCTCCCTAAAATACCTCCTTATCTACCCCTTCTCATTTGATCTTAACCATTGATCCATGTTGCTTGAAGCCTCTAGATGATGGTGATGTAAATTTCAAGGTTGATCTAGGTGGGTGCTTCTTCTTCTTTCCTTTCTCCCTTCCCTTTTGCTACATGCATGGAAGCATGTAGGACCCACCAATCCATGGTGGAGGTCCTACATGGCTCCTAGGATGAAGGCCATGGGCCTAGATCCTACTCATTCCCTTCCATGGTGAGCCATTCTCCATGGACCCACCATGATGCATTCTCCTTTATTCTTACATCTCATAGGCCATCTAGGCCTTTGCATGCATGTGGAGAGGGTGTCCCTACCCTCCAGCAAATTATCTTGATACATAATAGCTTGCATGTAAGTATATACATGGTGGATGGTGTAGATTGTGGAGTGGAAGGTCCATTAGTGGTGGGACCTTCCACCAATGGCTGATTGCTTCTTCCTTCTCCTTTTCTCTCTCCTTTTTTTTTCCTCCTGTGTATTATGATGATGTGTGGCCCACCAAGGAGAGGTCAGCAACATCTCAGACCCTTAGCTAGATGGGAAGTCCAAGCCCACTTTGACTAGATGTCCAAGCCCACCATGCATGCATGGTTTGGGTGACCTCTAAAATGACATTTTCATGGAGGTCTGAGTGAGCTCATGGGTCTAAAATTTTGTTAACCCATCAAGGTGGACCCCACATGTTGAATCAGGGCCATAAACCCTTTGATTAATTTATATGGGCTGAAATGTGGACAACATATGTTGCTGTCCAAATTCCAGGCCCAGTTGGACCATGACTTTTGAGCTAATGTTTGGATCTGTTTATATGCCCTTTTCTCTTAAATTTTCTTAAGGATTTTGCAGTGCATGGACCCCACTTTGATGTGGAATGGGGCCCACATCATTTTCCTCATGATTGAGACCCATGGGATGGGCCAAAGTGGGCTAACTGTCCAGAAATTTCTGCACAGTTCAGCAACACTATAAGTTGAAAATGAGCATTTTTACCTGGGTTTCTGGAATAAGTGGACCACCCCAGTGGACCCCACTTGTTGTCCAGATGTAGGAACACCTTTTTTCCAATTTTTCAAGGGTTTGGGTGGTTCCAGGCCAACTCCATGTGGTCCCAAACATAGGGACAATTACATTTCCAGCAATATTTTTTTTTGCTGTAGATTTCTTCAGGAATAGTTATCTGTACACAAATTGCAGGGGTTAAATAAAATATTTTTACTTTCCAAAAAAATTCTAAATTTTTGTAGGAAGGTGTCCCAACCATGGTAGAACCTACCTACATAATTTCAGGGCCAAGGGATCCCATTTGGGCATCCAAAAGGGTGGGCCAACATACTGGACTGCCAGAAATTTCTGCTGTTCAGTCCAGCAGCATAGTCCAAAAAGAATAAAATTCTAAAAATACTTTCTAAGATGTTGGGACATATTTCTGGATCCAATCTTGTTGTAGGCTTGATGAGGGACCTTGGGTCCAAATTTCAGGAATTTTGGAGGCCCAGAACCCACCCATTGGATGACCCAAATTCAGGACAGTTACATTCCAGCAATAGTTCACCCTGGATAGATTATATCCTTAAAATTTATTAAAATATTTTTGAGTATCCAAAAATTATAAAACTTTACATAGATGTGTTAAACTCATGTCAGGACCTACCTGTAAAATTTTGGAGCCATTGGACACCTGTACACACCATGGTGGTGGCTGGACCGGCCCACTATTATATGGTGTCCAGATCAGTCCGAGATTCAGGACAGATTGTTTTATTTGAATTAATTAAAATAGTTTTAGATGTCCAAAAATTATAAAATTTTATGAGGGTGTGGTATACCCATGGAAGGACCACCCTATAAAATTTCAGGGCCATCGGGCCTCTGTACCGACCGTGGTGTGGCCTGCAATTTGCACCAGTTTTGGGTCAAATACCCAGGCACACCCTTACCTTGGGTTGCTGGGCCTGCATTCTAATGGCATGGCCCACTTGAAGTAAGTGTTGTATATCTCCCTTCTTATCTGGTGGGGCCCACTATGATATATGTGAATCACCATGGGTCAGTAACCCATCTAAATTAAATAAATTTCTGGACTCCACCAGGCCTAGGAAATGGGTGGGCTGAAATTCTAGCAAGGGGCCCAAAATTTACTACATGGTTGATTGTTTAGGTACTATTGTGGCACACCAGATTTGAGAGAGTGTTGCACACACTTCTTTCTTTCCTTCCTTAGATATTTTGGGTTTAATGAGTGCCCCCTTGAGGCCTACCTTTATGGTGATTTTGTGGGCTCGCCTTAACCAGAAATTTTAATAGTTTTATAGGCTCAATGGGCTGAGAGATTCTTTCTTAAGCCCAAGATTGTGCAAGGGCTGACCTTATTGAATTATGAGCCCAATGGGCTGTCTATAAGCTGATCATGTGTATTAATGGGCCTTGATGCCCTCATGAAGTGTTTAATTGTGGGCTGACTTGCAAAGCCCACATAAATGTATATTGTGGAGGGCCTTGTTAAGTCTTTGTCTAATGAGGCAAGGCCCACCCTATCGGTATAGGTCTCGCCCTTATATATTCTTGGACTTATGGGCTGCCCTCAAGTCCACTATAATGTGTGAATTGGATGGGTTTTGTTTTGGGCCATTTCTTTGGGGCCCATTATGTGATATAGTATATGCATGTTTGTATTAACAAGTAGGCCTTATGGACTCAATTCTTTTGGATAGGCCCATTGATCTTAGGCCTATACTCTCCCATCTATTGTGATGGGATTAAGGGCAATAATATGCAAGGAGTTGGGCTCTTGGCTGCCTACTAAATTGACCTTGTACTTGGGCCAAAAGTGAGGCCCAACTCACTTGTGTTAAATGTAAAACTTGCTCATGTAAATGAATTACTGGGCTGCCCATGAAGCCCACCACAATATGTGGAATTATGACCTTTGTGGTTGGGCCCAAACCTTACTTAAGGGTCCACTATCTGGCCTATAAGTTGGGCTTGGTGTATGGCCCATTAAGTCATGCATTGCGTGGGCTTTAGACCTTATATTATATGAGTAGTGGCGGGCTACCTTTTGGAAGCCAGTTGAGGTTGAACGTCCTCCTAGGTGATCCTAAGGTAGGCCTATGGGTTTCTTTATGGATGGTTAAAGGCCCACCATGGACCCTAGGCCATTGTTTAGAGCTTAATGTGTATGTATGTGGAACCTACCTTAACGCATGTTTAGTCCAGGCCATCCAAGCCTTGGATCACCCGATTATAGATGCACTGTCTGTCTTGGGTTACTGCTGGACTCACAATCCAGTAACAGGTTCACTTGATCTTTTCATAATATATACGCACTCTCCATCTGGTGGGGTCCCCCAGCGAATATAGTTGGCTTTCATGAGATTATTTCCACATAGTCAACTGATTTCTGGACCTTAGCGGGTCTTGGAAGTTAAACTGGCCAAAAGTTTTTCAAAGGGCCTTAAATTAAAATTGTATGGTTAAAACTTTATTTGGCTGTGGGGCCCACCATATTGAGAACTTGTGTACGTGTTACATGCTTATGTTTTCTTATAATCTTTGGGCTTAATCAATGCATTCTTTTGGGTCACCTTTAGTGATCACATGAGGACCCCATCTTAGATCGGATTTTTGGGGCATCCCATTAGCCCAGAGTGGGTTAGAACGTCATAGCTTGGCCCAACCATATATTGGACCGACTTTCACCATTTTGATGGACTTGTGGGCTAAGATAAGGATAGTATTGGGCCCTTGGTTGCCCACTTAATTTGCTAGTTTTTGGGCTGATGTAGTTAGGCCCAATTCCTCCTAACTTAAACTTATTTTCAGGCCATATATTGTGTACGCGGGCTGCCCACCAAGTCCAACTTAATGCATGGATTCCATGGCTATTGGAAATTGAGCATTTGGGCCTTGATTTTCCTCTTGGGGCCCATGTTGTTAAAGGTGGTATTATATCCTTTTTTCATGGCCTATTATGAGAAATATATATGTATGTGGTTACCTGTGTTTTTATCTAAATGTAGGCCTTGGGCCTTCTATCCATATAGTTCATGGTTGATATGCCTTTTTGGGGAATGGCGGTTGAATATCCCCATTATGGACCCCTTTAGGCTCGGTTGTATCTAAATGTGATTAGATACTCATCTTAACTCTTGCTAGACTCACTTCTGTATTACTTAGACACATAGTTTGTATGCTTAGTCTCGTGGGCTACCCCAGGTAAATGGGCCCCCACTAGAGGTTGGATTCCTTAAGGATATTGTCTAAGTACCTAGTCTTGGTCCCTTCTTGGATAGGAGGAGTGTACTACTTTGTATATCGCTGCATAATGTGTCTAGACCCATCTTCATGGCCCATGTACATCATTGTATGCTTGGTTGACACTATGTGTGTGTGGTCATATTATGTCCTTGGGCATTGCATGATACTTTCCCCGAGGGACGTAGTATCCCCTCTTGAGCACGTTGGATGCTTGGGATTGATGCATGGTTGATTGCGTGATTCATACATCTAGCATTGCATAACATATGAGCATTATCGCCCTTGCTTCATCAGGGTTGTAGCCTCCACAGATATATCGTGGATGGCCATGATTGGATACCGGAAATGTTACTTGAGCATACCGGGTGCATAGGATGCCCATGGGTGAAATTCCCAAAACTTCCATGGTACCAAGGATCTGCTCCAGCGCCGTGACCGGGTGGTATATATGAGCGCACGAGGGCCTTATACTGTTAGGCCGTGACTCCCACTGTCGTGTAGTCGGTTGGATAGGGGTGTGGCCTTACTCGCCTGATGTAAGAGGGCATTGCTAGGCTGAGTCTGACCAGCTCGTGAATGGGTCCGCTACCTTCAGGCCTTGCTGGTGATTGGTTGTCCACAGGCTGGTAGTGAGGTCTCTTACGCTCGTTTGACTGTGCGGGGTCTGTAGAGCGGCAGTCATCCAGCAGTGTAATGGACCCCGGTGATTTCCTTATGATGGAAATGTAATTGATATGTGGATTGGATATGAGCACTGGCATTACTTCGCATTATTGCATTTGCATCGGCTGTGTAAGCCTCATATTGCATCGCCTTGGCATGCGCCCAGTACTCATTGCATTGCATTATGCATTGCACTATATAGCCTTGGTATGGCTTCCTGCATTATCATACTGCCTTGGTATATCTTTTTGTGTTCATGGTAGCCTTGGTAAGGCTCGTGGTATTAGTATTGATAGTGACCCCCTTCTGCATTCTCTATCTTTTTCTGAGCACCATTGTCACACACTTTCACCACCCTCTAAGCTTTCTATAAGCTTATGCACGATTGATGCGTGCAGGAGATCGTAAGTTGGTGTCTTAGCAGCAGAGCTTGGATAGGTGTGCGAGCCGAGAACCCAGTGTTGCAGATTCTCTTCCTTCTTTCTTCTGTTATCTTATGTATGTCCTTTTGGACCTGATGTAAGCTTGTAAAAGTTCAAATTCATAGTGGATTTTGTGATGTGTGCCTTTGTTATTCTCAGATTTACTTGCTGTGATCTTGGGTATGCTCGTATTGGAAATGATTATATTGTTGTGGAAATCCTCCTTGTAGGATCCCAGGATCGGAACCTGCCTCAGGAGCCGAGAATGGGGTACTATGGAGGCTGTTGCGGCCAGAACCGGTCATCCGGTTCCTTATGAGGTCCGGTTACCGAGTCTGGGGCGTGACATATCACCGGGGTCTAGTACACTCTAAACCAGATTACCGCCACATCGCGCACAATAAGGTAAGTGGAAGAGACCTCACTATCCGTTTGCCAATATCGGGCGCGACTCGTCGATAGCGGACCCATTCCTCGAGCTGGTCAGACTCAGCCTAGTATTGCCCCCTACACTCGGGCGGGTAAGGCCACACCCCCTTCCAACCGACCACGACACAGTGGAGAACACAGCCAACTGGTATTCGGCACTCAGTGCTCATCTACCCAATCGGTCTAGACGTTGGAGCAACCTCTTGGTACCATAAGGGTTTAGGGACTTTCACCCAGGGATATCTATAGTACCCCATGTAGGACAAGATTTTCGGTATCCAATCCTGCTAACCACGATGTGTCTGTGGAGGCTACGACCCTGATGTTGCTAGGGCGTACAATAACCATGTCACACAAGTGCGAAATGCATGATTCACGCTGTCCAGTCATGCAACAATTCATGCGCATATCGTGCGCTCATGTAGGGCAACACCGCCTAACCGGGAGCCCATAAACAACCTGTCCGAAGGCAAATGTTATGATCAGACAATTCTCACGTCAAGCATACATATGATGCGTATGATCATGAGTCATGAACTGTACTAAACATGTTATAACAAAATGAACTATTTACAATGCAGATGGACCTGGACAGCATATACATAATAAGTACGACCCAGTAATGGACCCTAAGGAGAGTCGTAATGTGGACATCCAACCAACATTACACTCGCAATGTGGACGTCAAACCGACATTGCATCCCAGGTACGATCTTCTTAAACACCGCTACATAATCGGTATTGGGCTTACACATTGCAATGGACCTTAGGTTCCTCCCATTGGGCCTTACATATATATCAAATGGGCCATAGCTTATGGGCCTTTTATTCATCAGATGGGCCACATAAATGGGCCACACCAATGGGTCTTATGTGCGTTGCAATGGGTCAAAACCTGTAGACCTTGGATTGCATCAGATGTGCTTAATCTCATGAGTCTAATATGGGACCAATGGGTCACACCAATTGGGCTCCAAATGTGCACCAAATGGGCCTCATTTCATAGGCCCAAATACATCACAATGGGCCTTAACCCATGGGCCCCTAATATATCAAATGGGCCTCCACCCATGGGCCATATATATATATCAAATGGGGCTCATCCTTAGGTGTTTTTGAGATCCGACTCATTCATGAGCTAACATAGAGGTAGATTAAATGAAGACAATACCATCTTAATAGGGAATTACCATGCCACTGTCCATCATTTAAATGGTGGGGTTCACTTGAGCTTTAAATCTGATTCACTCACTTTCTCATGCCATAAAATGATCTCATGATGGTTGGACGGTATAGATGCAACACATGCATCATGATGGGGCCCACCGTCCAAACTGCGGACTGTGTAGAAAAGACACGTACATTATATGGGCCTGCAGCCTGGCTGCTGACAGGAGGAACAACTACATAGCTGCTGTCAGCAGCTTGCTACTCTTCAAATGGCAGAGGTGGGTTCCACGCAGGGCCCACCACCATGCTTATAAATATAAATATAAATATATAATTTGATATATATAATATATATTATAATATGTATAATATATATGAAATTTATAACATAAAATATATACATACTCTCTGACGTCCAGGCCGTCCATGGCCTAGACGGTCACCAAAGTTAGGGAAAGCCCCACACGTGGGAGTAGGTCCCACCATCCAACATCACATACGTGATGGTGTGACCCACCAAAACGGTTATCCAGCATGGATGGGTCCCATGGACCCTGATGAAGAGGGGGAAAATTTTCAAATGATCCAAACCCCCTGGACGCTTTTGGGCGTCTAACGGCAGCCACACAATCGTCACTATTTCCTGTGTGGTGGGCCACCTGAGCTTTGGAAGCAACTAATCTTCGAAGGGGGCCCACTTTAGAAAGAGGCCTACCAAATGGATGGATTGGATGGAAGATACACATCATGGTGGGGCCCACGGCTAGAGCCGTGGGTGGCTGCCGTCCACCCGCCAGAAGACGTTGCAGCGTCTACTGCAGTCGTCAGGGGGCAGCGCCTACTGCCCCTTCATCTCTTTTTTTTTTTTTTTTGAAAAACATGAAATCCTGTGGTTTTTCATAGGTCGGTCCCACGATCGAAAAATCCACACCGATCATGGGATTCTACAGCTTGAAATAGACGGAATGAGACCAAAGTTTGAAATTTTTGGATGCATAGGAACTTCGGAATATGCTTCAACGGTAACCACCACGGTCTTCAATGGTATGGCCCACCAGATGCTCAAATCAACCTCATTCTGCTACCCAACGGTTAAAATAAGGGTGGTAAGAGGATGGACGGCGTGGATCGAACATATATATCAAGGTGGGGCCTATGTAAGGGGGCCACCCAAGTCCCTTCCTTTCTTCTTCTTCTTCTTTTTTTTTTACAACGTCCAGCGTCTGGGACGTTGGACGGCTCTATATAAAATATTTTTTTTTTTTGAAAAGAATGGTGGGCCCTGATGAAGTGGGCCACCACAAGATGGATGTCATGGGTTAACGTTTAAGGTGGACCCCACTTGAATAAAAATAATTACATCAAGGTGGGATCCATTCAAGTGGGCCACACAATCCTATAGCATGAAATGAAACAAAATAAAATAAAATAAAATAAAATAAATATAAGAGAGAGAGAGATGGAGAGTGGGACACGGCTTGTGATGGAGGGACCCCGTCATTATGGGCCCTCCCTAGCAACAAATCATACAACAAGTGGGCCTTAAAACATGTGGGACCACCGAAATTTAAAATCAACGGTGGGGATCCTTTCCCCACCAACATGGACGGTCTAGATGACCTTTGAAGAGAAAATAAATATCATGATGGGGTCCATGGAGAATGGCCCCATCATGGAATGATCATGATGATCCATGTGGTCCATCGGCCACATATTAGGGTCCCAAGTGAGATCCACACCATTGATCGGTGGGCCTCACTTGGTCCACCATAAAAATAAGTAAATCTACCCTATAGAGTCACCCACCGTCCGATCTTCTCGCTCCTAGGGGTTCCTTGGCACCTTGTCTTCAACTTCAATGGCTAAGATGAAGAATGGAGGGTTGAGATGGGAGATTTTGGGGTAGGAAGGTGGGCCACTTGAAGCTTAGAGGGACTTGGGAAATTCCATACGTGGGAGCTCTTGGAATTTTTGTTGCTTGGACATTTTTGGAATGAGAAAGAGAGAAAGAGAGAGAGTGATGTAAAGGGAGAGAGAGAGAGTGATGGATGGATGGGTGAGTGATGGTGGTGTAAGAGAAATTTGACTTTTGTAGCTTTTGTGTAAGAGAAGTATGGGTTTGGGAGACTCTTGTGGTTGCTTGGAAAAAGGGATGGAAGTGATGTGTACTTGACATGTGATGGCTTGATGGGTGATTGATTGATGAGATTGATGTGATTGATGTGACACATCGTTGAGATTCCCTTGGTTTTCGCAACGCGCGGCGTTTTCTCGCACCGAACGTTGGCCCATATCTCTTGATCAGGGTATCGCCTCGGCGCGCGAGTCGCGGTATCGGAACCGCGGCGACGGTGCGGTCGCTATGGTATTCGTCTCGGGTTGAGTCGACTCGGGTTGTCGGTACATGAATCCAGGTCGCGCGTCGATATTGTTTAAGGGTCGAAAGTTGTCGAAATTCGACCGGTAAGACCGCGGAAGTGTACGGAAAGGTACGGACCAAGATACGGGTCTTACATATCTAATCACTAGTTTAAAATGAATTGTTATTTGATGTACTGAATTCACAATACACCCTAGCTAACTAAGTGAGGAATATGATATTTGAACTAGAATAACAACTTTTGATTCAAACAAGGTTGAATGAACCAGTACCATTGATATATGCTTAAAAGAGATGATATTTAAGAAAAAAAATGATGGAATTTTTTTTATTATAGAGCATGAATGTAATGACCATAACAATCGTGTCAGTAATCCGGAGTAAGGATACTTAAGTATCTATTATTGTTACCATTACAAGTACGATACCTTAGGTTATGAAGCAAACCCGGTAAGAATCTTCATCTAAGGGTGGTCTATAATAATGAGGATATGATGATAAAAGAAGAAATGTCATGAAGAAAATGAGATAACTAGAGATTTCATATTCTTGGAATAATTGAAAGGAGTTAGGATAGAGAACATGTATATTTCTCAAAGTTAGGCTAGTGTCATAGAGCACCTAAGGATATTGGATCATAACTATTCTAAATTTTGATTAGGTCTCTGAACTCAAGGATGTAATAGATTAGGAAATTGAGATTCTAACTAACTTCAGACTCAGGGTAAGTATTATTTTATTTTGAAATTCATATGATGAATGGAGGCATAATTGTATAAATTTCTGAGTGTTAAACTATTTTTCATGTTTTCAATATTTGTGGATAACATTTCTCGAAACCCTCAGGAGACCATAACTCCTCCACTAAAGATTATCTGCGAAAGTGGTGTAGTTAGAACTTTGTTTTTATTTTAATTTTATTTCTAGAATTAATTTTTATTCTTATTTTTATTTTTCTTCACTTATTTTGCTCGGGACTAGCAAAATGCTGGCTGGGGGTGTGTTGGGACTCAAATATTGTATAATTTTTTCCATTTATATCTTGGTTTTATGAATATAAATCATCTTAATATTCTATTTTACTCATGCATGTGTTGCAAGGTGAATTTAAGTGCTTAGATTGAAAAATGGTGTTAAAAGTATGGATTTGATGCTCAAGAATTACCAAGATAAGGGATGGATCTTAGGAGACCAAGATTGAAGAATTTACATTCCAAAGATCTAAGAAAATCAAGTGAGGAATAAAGAGAATCGAAGATTTGAAGTGAAGAATCTTTAAATCATCCTAAAAAAGTGTATTTTGAAGCTGTGAAGTTTATTTTGAAAAACGGCGCAGCAGGAAGTCTATTTTACATGAACTATGTAGCGAGAAGTCTATTTTAAAAAAATACGTATATTCGCGGCGATTTCTAGGGTTTTTCAACTTTGTATGAAAATTGAAGTTCCCTACTTATGAATAGGGCCTCCTAGAGCATTCTTAAGGATCATTCAAGGCATCCCAAAACAAAATTTAAAATTTTTAAAGAGTTTTTAGTTTTATTAAAGCTTTATAAGTTGTTTTGTTTTAGATATTTTCTATTTGTATTTTTTTATTATTTCTTATTGCTTGTTATTTCTGCAATTTAATTATGTTTTTCTAAGTTCCTTTTAACCCAAGATAGAAGGGAAGCACATGAGTTTAATTATTCTTTAAGATTATAATGATTAATTGTTTTAATGATAAGAAGAATGGTGTATGCATGTTGTCTATTATTTAGGTTTTATTTTTTATCTTCTTGTGAAATTCATATGTTTCCATCATATGAGATCCACATTGATCGATAGACTTACCCTAGATCAATCAGATTTCCTAGATAGGAGAAGTTCTCGACCTGTTATGTTTCTATGATTTTCATTATCTTATTGATTTTGAATTCTTAAAATCACTGACGCTTGAGAATATATGTCAATGGTACAAATCCATGATTTTCTAATATTTTATATCACTTTTTAAAATATCTAAACTGTTTTATTTTCTAACTAGGCTGCCCATAGTACTCAGATCCTAATTATGTTATCCAAGTCATCATGATTTTGGAACATTAACCTATGTATGGAACTTTGAAGCTTGGGTGTTATTTTATTCAGTTGAATTACATCCATTCAAAAATCTCAAAATCAAATCATCAGTTTAGTTTTTATTACTTTGTTTTGCATTTGATGTTTTCCCTTCTCACAATTCATCTCCCTGTGGGATCAACCATGTATTCACGGGATACTACTTTCGAACCTATGCACCTGGAGGCAACCAATCATCGGCCACTGCCTGATCTCAGCTTAAACTTGGCTCAACTCGGTCCTCGAGCCTGACCAGCCAGCTCGGCTTGGTTCGGTCAGCAGCTCGGGCCGAGTTCGCCATTGAGGCATTTCCACAAACACGTGGACTGCAACTTCAAAATCTCACAGTTTTACAAACAGAAGCAATGGTTTTACAGATATTTTATCAAACACCTTCTAAGCAACATAAACACCAAGAAAAACCAAGAAAAAAAAGGTTATTTATTTTATGTACGTACCTTCCTTGCCACCAACCACACTTTGTTGAGTCATTTTAGCAAACACTTGGTGAGCAACATCAATGGCCAATTAACCGAGTCACCGAACTAGTTCGATCCGAGTTCGATTTGAGCTGGATTCGAGCTGAGTCGAGTCGAGCTAGGACTGCTTGAACTCGGCTCGAACTCATTTTCAAGCTCAAAAAATCAGCTCGAACTCGGCTTTGAACCGAGTCGTATCAAGCTTTTTCGAGTCAAGTCGAGCGAGCTAATTGAGCTAGCTCAGTTCATGTACACCCCTAGCGATGGATCCCCCATCCGACGAGGTGGGTGGATCCTGACTGTGGGGCCTACTTTGATGTATGTGCCTTATATCCATGCCGTTCATCCATTTTAAAAACTCATTGTATGACATAATCTAAAAATGAAGCATTTCCAAATCTAAGGCGGACCATATTACAAGAAACAGTGATAATTGACCATTGAAAACTTTTCGTGGGCCCCAAGTTTTAGATTGATGAAAACGCATGGTCTAAAAATAAAGTAGATCCAAATCTAAGGTGGACCATATTATAAGAAACAACGGTAATTAATCATTAAAAACTTTCTCTAACCAAAGTTTTAAATCAAACATTCTCTCTGAGTTTGAGTACACAACGTGATATGAAAAAGTCATTGTATTGTGTGAGTGCATGTCTAAAAAAGTCCCTATAACCTTATCAACGGGTGGGATAGAAAATAAACATTTTAATGGCCTCATTATGTTTTTAATGGTGGGGATTCAACCATGATTATTTTCGGTGGTGTGGTCCACCTAAGATTTGAATCTAGTTAATTTTTTGGATCATGCCTTAAAATGAGCTGTCAAAATGGATGGACAATGTAGATGCAATGAACATAGATCACAATAAGCCCTACAATTAGGGACCATCCACCCAAACTGTATAGTACACTTATCCCCTTTACTCATCATAATAAAATAATTCTAAAATATTACAATACTTTCTACGTGTAAATGCATGAAATCATACCTAAAATCTCTAAGTAGGACGGTCAATGGGCCAGCCTCTACCTATTGGGCTTTCAGGCCCGGACCACCTTGGGTTAGGCTTGGGCTGGAGGACCTGGCACCCTCAGGCCACACCGGACTTAAGATAAGGCCCGTTTATTAAATGGGTCGGGCTTGAACTGCTCAGTTTGGCTTCCAAAAGGCAATTTATTATTATTATTATTTTGTGTGAGTAATGCATGGCAACTCAGGTGGGTCTGACCATTGATGTAAAATCTACTCTAACCATAAGGTGCATCTGACCATGATGTTTATGTAAAATCTACTCCAACCATCAGATGTGTTGCGCTATTCTAAGCTCAGCACTCATATTTCAGCCCCATCGGTGGTTTAAGTGGAATATGTGATTGGAAAATGTACAGGAAAACATTCACCCTCTACACTATTTCCCTTGGTATGGCCCACACAAATCACAGATAGGTCTAACATTTAAGCCCTAATGATAAATTTTTATATATAACCTAGTGGTTGAAGTGAATTTTATATAATGATTAGGACAAGCGCTATAAAAGTTAGGGGTGGTCGTATGTCCCATTTATTTCTTTTGATGTGGGCAGACCTAAAGCACACATCAACCTTATTTTTGGTCCTTGGGTATAACCTGTGATTACAAGTCTAATGATAGGAATGGACCTCCTATGAATATGAAGGTGGGCTAGTAAAAAATCAAGCTCTCTGAATTTATTATTATTATTATTAATTTTATTTATTATTATTTTTTTTTGTCAATCAGAATGGAAGTTTATGAACAGCTAGCATATTGTCACTCATTATTGACTTTTTAAAGCCCACCATAATGTGTATGTGAAATCCACTTTCCTCAATGTGATATCCCACGTGCCCACATCCCAAATCTTAGTATAACCTGCAATTAAGGTGGGCCACACCAAAGTAAATAGTTAGGATAGAAACATTCATCCTTAATTTTTTACTTAGCCCATTGTGATGATTATATAAAATCTACTCCAATATTTAGATGACAGACCAAAATTTATTTATAGGGCCAAAAAATGATAGTTATCCATCATTCTCATGTGGACCATACTAAGGGAGATTTTGGAGGGTGAACGTCATCATGTAAACTTTCCAAGTCATAGTGGGCTAGGCATGTTACCTCATTAAATGGGTGCATTAATCGTGGCCATGTAACGGCCTGAAAATTGGGGGTCGTGCATACACTCGACTCCTGAGTTCCCGAGTGTCACTTATACCCGATTTTCATTATTATGCCTTTAATCAGGTTTCATGCGCAGCCTGAAATTTCCTAGAACATGAAGCACAACCACATAAGTCTACTGAAATGAAAGAGATCTAGTATATATACAGGTCCAAAACATAAATAGATCACACAAGGTGTTGCCCAACAAAAATCGTAAAAGAATAATATGTCCAAAAATAATAGAGCTGAGCCCATTGCTCAGCGATCCAAATCCTGCCAATCAAGCCGATGGAGAACCGCCCATCAGTTGGAAGTAAGACAGCTCGTCCTCCTCCTCGAGGTTCCCACCGTCAGGCTTCTCATACTTAGCATCACTTGCATCTAAGGAAGAGTCTGGTTGGTGTTTTAAAACACTGTCCCAGAGTGGGAGTGAGTGATCAACTCAGTGGGTACTATTAATCTTAAGTTGTAACAAGCATCAATATATTATGAATTTAATGAAAAACAATCATTCGTAAACACCTAATTATTCTTATTAATGCGCATGCATGACAAATGATATGATGCATGCCCTGGACACAACACTCCCTCGAGCGACTTCATCTAACGATTGTGTATGACTAACACTCCCTCAGAGCGACCTCGACTGCCGAGTCGCCATCCTAACTAGTGCGATGCAATGCGATCATGTTAGCCGAGTTCTTAATTAAGTTCATTCATCCACCAGGTTGGAAAATCTGATACACCCCACATATCAAATGCCCCGAACTAGTTGCGAGGCCAAGTCTCCCCAACGTGTGAGGCTAAGACCTCGCGATCCTTGATCCCGTCGGATTTCTCATCCCCGACTTCAAGCACATGGGGAGTGCCAAGAAGAAGGGATCACTCGCGGTCACTACGAGGAGGCACGTCACCCCAGCGTAGGCCGACAGCTCGGACACAGTGTCACATTCCACCATGCCCAGTTCACGAGGCGGTGGATTGGTTTTAAATGGTTAGCAATGCGCTACGACGGTTGTAGGGTGTTCCAGGTTCCATACATATGTGAGCAAACAAGATTAATAAACAAAGTTGGCCAATAAGTAGGCTAGACTACACAAGTTAGGCGAGCATGTGACAAGCAACATCGGGCACAAGGGACCTATGTAGTTGAACTATTGTCATCCGTACACACCGCCCAAACCCACGGGTCAAGTCCTAGTATAGTCCTACCGATGGGACTACGTCTCTCCTCATGTTGCTGACCAACCTAAGGGTGTGATGGTGATCTATAACATGCCAACTATCCAGATTATCAACTAGCATATCAATATCATGTTTTCATGCATCTCAATCATACGAACCAAATACTCCTAGCAAGCAAACTATCATTATTATGAAACAAAGTGCATGTGAGTTGTGTAGGTTTGTGAGGAAGTTATGCACTTCCTTCATCTTAAGGACTCATATGCACAAGAGTAATGAATCGTACATACTATGAAGCAACACCATATGGGAAAATCAAACAAGACATAAGTATGTAATCATCCATACACAAATCATGTGAGAGACAAAAACAACATCATATGAGAACCAACCATGCCAAGTCATGCAATCATCCATTGGAACCAAACCATAGGAAAGGCAACAACATTCCATAACTATTTCATGTGAATCGATAGGATCAAGGGTATGGTCTTTCCTAGGTTTGTCTAGATTCTCCAAATGCATCATTCAAGCAATCAAAATGATTAGACTCATATCATAATTGGTGCTAGGCCACCTAAGAGCAATAGTTCGTACCTATGGATCGTTGGAGACTTGAAAAACGACCTAGGAATGAGAGCTTTGAGGTCGATCGGCCAGAATCCCTAAAACAAGCACTTGCATGTTAGAAATCCATGCCAATCCCTTATCAACACATGAGTTTCAAGAAAAAAAAAGGATGATGGATTTTCCTAGATGATCAATGGACGAATGGGCGGTCGTGGTGATGGGTTTCTTCTTGGAGAAGAGGTAGGGAGTTGAAATGGTTAATTCCCTTGAGTCTCACCTTAATTTAAGGTCCACCTAACTCTCTTTCACACTCTATTTCTCTCCTCTTTGCTCCTTTGCTCTCTCTTTACTCCTTGGTGGTTGTGGTAAAGGGGGAGTTATGAGAGAACTAGGGCTTTATTTTTTAGACTTCGGCCCTTTGGCCTTAAGTTTCCTCAAATGCCCACAATGACCCTCTAAGACTCCATATTGGCTTAGAGGCGGCCCTACCACCGCTTAGGCCACCAAATTTGGTGGATAAGTGCCTCATAGCCCGATAAGAGGCTATGTAAACTTTGAGATCAAACGGATGAACGGATATGAGGTTTGATAATATGGTTCCGATCCTTAAGTGGCCTTGTGAGGTCCATTCCGGTCATCGGGGCGGTTCTGATGGCCCCCTAGCCATGAAACTTATAGGATAGGTTCATGGCCCAATGAATGGCTATGCAAAATTTGAGAATGATCGAATATGGAGTTTGGTCGTACGAGTCTGATTTGCGATCAACGGTCACTGTTTTATGATTAAGCCTCAAATTCTATGGATGGGCGTAGAACAATACATTAGACATTCACCGTAAATTTAAAAGAAATCCGACGGCTGAAATGTCTCACATTTCAGTTCCATTTAAGAGTGCCAAATTTTAATTCTAGCCTTAGGTGAATTGCATTTGACAAGTGTTGCTGGAATGACATGGATAATTAATTTCTGAGTGTCCACTGAGTCCACGGTTCATGATGGGCCACAAGTCCAGTGAAATCTATGGTTCCCTAAATTTTTATAATTTTCTGACCTTCTCGCGTCACGGTATAACCCGCACAAACTGTTGCTAAGTGCAAACGGCCATCTGGCTTGGCGGCCTGCACTAGGTCCTATCATGACCCATTTGGTCTTCTCAATTGGGCTAATCCTAAATTAATATACTTGCGGTACCTCACCACGAGTAATTTAAATGAATGGTCCTGCGGCAAATTCTATGTGAACGCCACAGGACACTCTGCTGGTTGGACGAAACGTTAAAGGCTATGTGACATGTAGCGATTTATCCTCTTACAGGCACGCATAAGGGTTTGTGCTATCACATTAATAACGAAATGCATAGTGCTGAAGTAAGATTAACTGAAAATATCTTACAATGTGAGTACAACTCCTGTACTAACCAAACACAGTGTCACAACATGGAGGTTTTCTATTGGACTACATCAGGGCACTAAAATTGGGTGTAAACAATACACCGTATATCCCTTCGTATCAAAAGATACGATGGGATGTTCAACATTCAAGTTTCGGTGTCCAGTTAAACGTACGAAGCATTGTAGGATGGGTTTTGCGTTCAGCTGTCATACAGGTTAACATAAGCATCAAAATTCACCAGACATGATTGTCAGCTTTATTGGAAGTGTGAATTGTGATGTTTGGTTTTATTTTTATATGATCATATCCAGCACAAATTTTATTTTATTTTTCTTCAACTGATTTCATTTCTCTTCCTTGTCAGTTTTCTTTTATCATAGCGTTTGGAAAATTTCCTAAGGACGTTAAACCTATGCTTGGATCAACATCCATAAAGGTACGTACTCACTTTCAGGATTATGTTCGCCTAAAGACCGACTCCTTATAACTCGTTATCTATCAGGAGCCTCATGCTCAACCCTTCTTTCGCTCCTATCAACCTCGGTCTTCTCTCTCTCATTTATTTCCTCTTTCACTTCAAGCCATTCCTGATCGTTTAGCCGGTGGCCAGCTATCGGGCTTACACACACGGAGCGTGTATTAATCCAGGCTCAAGCTGGACTTTTTTTGCCCATCATGGGCTCGGGCCAAGTTCAAACTTAGGTTTAAGGATGTAGGCTAACCCAACCCAACCCAACCCAACCCAACCCAGTCCAGTCCATTGACACCTCTTCCTCTAAAGGCCTGCTTGGAATGTAAGGATTAGATGGTATGAAATTTAGGGCCTGTTTGGCCTGGCGGATTAAGAGGGATTAGGAGGGATGGGATGGATTTTAAGGTAATGATGGTGGTGTCAGTGGATTTAGTTTAAGATCCCTGGGATTGCTATATCTCGGGACAAGTTCACAGAGTCTGTTTGACACGCCCGGTATATCTTGGGATTTTACCTTCCAATCACTTCCAATCCATCCAAAACAAACACGCCCCAGGCACCATTGAACATGATTAAGAGGGATGGGATCAATTTTAAGGTAATGATGGTGATGTCAGTGGATTAGTTTTAGATCCATGGGTTTGCCATATCCCGGGACAAGTTCATCCGGTCTGTTTGGCTCGTTTGGCATATTTCGGGATTTTACCATCCCATCCCTCTCAATCCCATGGGATTTGTCTGGCCAAACACGCCCTAAACACTCGGAGGGATTGGCTTAATCTACTCATCATATCATCCGATATTCATAATAGATACTGCTCAATTTATGGAGGATTTTGAAATCCAACTAATCTATGGGCCTCACATCGATGCATGTATTTTATCCACCTCGTCCATCCATACGTGCTCTTTACACATGGCATCCAAACATGCAGTCATTGTACAAAAATGTAGACACCACGGTGTGGGTGGGTCACAGTGGTAGGTAAAGTATATTTCAACCTTTGAACGGCTTGGATCTCCTGTGTGATCCACCTGAGACTTGGATCTACCTCACTTTTGGGCTTATACCCTAAAATTACATGGCGGAAAAGATGGACGGTGTGGATAAAATAAATATATCACAGTAGCCCATCAGGGCCCTTGGTTGTGACGCAGGGGTAGTACTCAATCCGTATCCATCACAAATAACAGTTTTGATGGAGATGCCCACCATTAAAAACCCTTGGATTGTGTGCAGGGCCATCCATATTTTCTATATGCCATCCTACCCATGCAGGTTGAATAGAGATCCAAAAATCATGATTTCCAAAACTCAGGTGGGCCACGAAACATGGTTTTGAAGGTTTCATGTATGATTTTACATGGTGTGGCCCACCTAAGTTTTGGATCGACCTGATTTTCAGGATCCAAGGAGAATAGGAGTGGACTCACATGATGAAAATATTCGATGGAGAGCATCATGGTGGGCCCACACGTAGATTTATACATTATTTGGACGGTCCTAACCCTTTAACTTGGTACGTTCACTGATTAAGTTCAGGTGGTTAGATAGCCCAATCAAAGCAATGCTTACTAAATAGCCCAATCAATCGTGGCCGTTTACCGATCCAACATTCAACCAGATAGAAGGCTCACCTTATTCCACGTTGGCACGTGTGCCTGTGGATGACCAAGGCTCTACATGCGTGTGGAAGTAGCAAACCGCTACTACGAATAAGGTAAAAGTAACTCTCCATAGAGGGACTTGTGTGAGTTCTACAAAGCCCAAACACACCTCCACACGTGCTAAATCATTGACACGTGGATCGTTCATCAGGTGGGCCCCATCTGAATGATGCATATCGATGGGACGTATACGTGCGTGAACGTGGACACCCGAGCGTCGTTGTAAAATGTGGGGCCCACCCGTTGGGCCGTAAGCGGGACAGCATTACGGCCCAGGCCCGTCATGGGCTGAAAATACCACTCTCAGGCTATGATTGTTACACGTGGCCTGAGCCAGAGACTGGTCACCCACTTCCGTTCAACATCTCAGCCGTTCATAAGTGTCCTCCATCATGCATGATATATGATAAAAATGCTTTTGAAATCCTAAATGGGCTGTGCTGGGTTGGGCTGATGGGCCCTTAAATGCCGCCCAACCCTTCCTGATTACCGAGCCGGCTTAAGTTTTGGGCCAGGCTCGACCCTTGGGTCTAACACTCCAGCTCAACCCTAGCCTTAGCTGAGCCAGGCCAGAAAGTTCAATGGGCCAGCCCCATCTATTGATGTGGAAAATGGGCCGGGCTGGCTCAATAAAGCCCACTTCTGAGAGGAGGCCCACCCAGAAAGAAATATTGCCTGACCTCACTCAACTCAAACCGTCTGATTAATGGGCCCCATTTGATATATCTAAATGGTTTAGGAATTAAAATCTTCTGTTCTACGTGTGTGTTTGGTCGGGTTAGGCCTAGCCAGACCCATTTACGAAGTGGGTCTCATTTTCCACCCTTGACCCAACCCACGGCTTGCTTTGAGTGGCCCAAAGCCCATCTCAGAATTCAGGTGGAGCCCGTCTGAACAAATCTAGTTTTTGCGTGCGTTTGGTAATATCATGATATTTCATTACTAATTATCGCAATTGGGTGCAACCAAACGCAACCTTTAGTAATAAAAATAATTTTATAAATTATAATATATAATTTGCTAAAATGACACATGCGACCATGAATAATCAACCATGTGGGAACTCACACACGTCCATTTTTGCTATATTCACACTCGAAAACTTGGGATTGAAATCGCGGAGGCTAATTTTCAGAGCATGACATTGCACCTATGAGATCAAAGATTTTGATCATGTGGGCCATGTTATTTGGATACTCTGATCTAGAAACCGGGCTGCTTGTGATTCATAAGGTGGGCCACAATATAACGGGCCGAGCTTTAGGTAGGTCTGGTCCCGGATTTTGAATTGGTTCGAGTTGGCCTATTCACAATTCTGTTTTTTCGGCTCGAGCCCGGCCCATTAACACCCCTAAGTCACGAGAGTCGATTATATGTTACTCGGGTAACACTTTAATGGATGTTACTCTTATTGTGTGGGGCCCACTTTGATGAATTTATTATATATCCACGCCGTCCATACGTTTATAAAGATTATCTTGGGATGTTATAAAAATATTCAAGCAGACCCAAATGTTAAGTGGACCACACCATTGGAAAAGTCGTGAATGATCATTAACAGCCTTTCTGTCGGCCAAAGCTTTTTTGGATCAAGCCGAACTTTGTATTTCCTTCCATCCAAGTTTTTTAGACCTTATCAACGGGCTGGATGGAAAATAAACACTAAATCGTTCCATAGGAAGTTTTTAATGGGGGCGTCCAATCACCACTGTTTCCTGTGGTGTAGTCCACCAGAAATTTGGATCTGCTTAATTTTCGAAAACCGCCTAAAATGGGCTGGAAAAACGGATCAACGGCTTGGATATACGACACATCATCATCAAGGTATGCCCCACAGTAGTAATACCTGATCTACTCCCACAAAACAAACGGTGGCGAGGAAGAAATGATCTTGACCGTCAGATTCTTCTGTACATTGTGGCCTCACTTAGAAGATAGACAGCCTGATTTTCAGGCAGTTCTAATCATCCAGCCCCAGTCTATGGAAAGATCTTAATCACACGTGTGACATACTGATACGTGCGCTTGTTTGTGGTCGTCGCTTTTTTGCCCCCAGCAAATTCATGCATCCATCATCACTACACTGTATCCTCTTTGAGCGAATGCCAAGTGCATTCGAGCGAGTGAATTTTTAGGTTCACTTATACCACACGTGTCTTGGAACACGTGTGAGAAATCCTAGCCGTTTAAGAGATAAGCCCCATTACGTAGATTTTATCTTTTCAATATTGATGCCGTTCATGAAATCAGGTCGACATATATATACAAATAAATGGGCAGTTCTAGTAACACATGAACGGTCCATTTCAAAGCCGAATTACGGCTCATCTGATGATGAGACCAATATGATTTCTCTTATAAAACATCTAATCCGTGGGATCCACCTGCGAACGGTTTGGATCGTTAACACGTATTATAAATTGCCACGTGTAATGGTGGAGCACCGAAAAAGTGTACTCGCTCGATGCACTTGTCATTCCTCCGAGAGAACATCACGCACCATACCTCCTTTGGTGATAAGGTGAGATGAAACCCCCACCAGACAATGCTCGGGCCCAGAGATTATACACTGGCTTTCATTTTGTACAAGGGGCTTTCATTCTTTTGGATAGATGGAACATGCACAGTGGGGCCCACAACATTGAACGGTTTGGATGAATGAGAAGTGGGGCCCATTTTTTCATACTATAGAGGTGGTGTATGGTTCTAATTATGATTATTTAATTGCTAAGTGTGTTATGTCGGAGAAGAAGATATCTTTGTTTGATGTTTTGTATTCATATTTCAGAGCTTTGATGGGCCCACAGGTTTGTATATGGTAGCCCATCCAGTGGCTAGCACATGTGCCAACATGGCACACGTATATGAAATCTAAGCGGTCTGTAGGCAAGACCCACTTTGTAGGTGCGCCAGACCAAAAACAGGACCCAGCACCTCATCGGGTGGATTATGGTTTACAAAAACAAATGGACGGCTGTAATAAGCTTGGCCAAGTTTTGCTAAGTTTCAAGAATGTTGGCCCACGTGATGAGTGGAGGTCCACTGTGTTCATTCCAGTTCAAGTAGACATTGAGATCCATCTGATGGACGGCTTAGATCTTTCGCCTACATCTGATGGGGTGTAGATAGAGTGCCTTGTACACGAGTGCGGATCCACCAACCTACGTATAGCCCAAACACATCTACACGCTCTCGCACGTGTCAATATGACACGTATTACCAACATCCAAACCGTCCGCGAAGTGTTCATCACCATGTAGATTGCCCATACATAAATGGGCTCCACCCAATGGGCGGCTTGGATGCGTTGGTGTCCCACTTGGCTTGTGTACAGATGGACCATTAACAAAAAAAATTTTGGGCCGTCCATTTGTTTTGAAGACAAGATTTAACGGCGTCGCCCACCCAATGGAAACACGGACCTCCACACGTGGTTGATGTTGGCACGTGTGATTATGCGTGGATTGGCAAGACTCCATACACGTGTGGTGTGGGCTAGTCAAACCTCAAAAGTGAAAACTAATCACTCATGGGGACGGTACATGCACCACATGATCGGTGTCCTGATCTTATTGACAGATATGATGGTGGGCCCCACCGTGGGATCCCGAGAAGATGGTGGTCTTGACCGTCCAATCTCTATCAAATCATTACTCAACGATGACATTTGCGCAATACAAAGTTGACCTATACACAATGCATTGTATCATTTCTCATCGCACAGTCCAGCATGGGATCCGAGCCGTCCATCTTGCTCCTCTGTCCAGCATGTAACGCTCCATTGGGAACCATGAAAAGAGATGGCGGTGGACGGTTCTCTTAATCAGATCATGTATTGTACATGTCGGGTGTACCTCGAATCCAAACCAATCAAACAGTGGGCGGACAGTAGATTGATCGGGTAGTCACAACGTGAACGGTTCAGATGAGTGGGGCCCATAATAGATTGCGTGGACACTATATGCAGCGGGCCCACTATTTGGTCGGCACCGGTTTAATGTACGTGCCACGTGTGTGGAAACCTTCCCATGCACGGACGCGGATTGCCTACCAGAAGTGGCACCGAGTCCAGTCGGACAAGATTGGGTCCAACTCAGACTCCATCCAAAACTTTAAATGCATTTACTCAAATTCGATCAGATTTGGGACTGAGTCCGGATTACCTGACTTGATCCGATTCAAGGTCCAACTCAACTCCATCCAAAACTTTAAATGCATTTACTCGATTAGATTTGGGATTGAGTCCGGATTATCTGACTTGATCCGATTCAAAGCACTGTTGCCCTGACCCGAATCCAATTTGACTCAGTCAAGGAAATCAAATCAAATTACATTGGATATGGTTTGCATCAGGTATAGAGATTTGACAAAAAAAAAAAAAAAAAACCACACAAAAGAAGAAGAAAAAAAACCAGTTAATCAAACCTCGTTGGATTCTCCAAAATGTTGATCGTTTAGCTAAAAAGAATAAATTGGTGAAGACCCATCAAAGATAAATGCATTAAAATTATAGAAAAGTAAAAAAATAAATAAATAAATAATTAAAAAATAAAAAAGAGAGGAGGATTTTACTTTGATCATGTCTATTGGTTTGATGACATAGGTGACGAGCATTCTAAAAGCTCTGCCATTGACGAACAGCTTCACAGCAAGTTAGATTTCGCTTGGTTTGGGTTTTCCCTCTCCCATTTCATCGACAAAGAGACTCAACTGAAAGAGAGAGAAGGAGAAATGAAGAGAAGGCGCTCACTCTCATCTCCCATTTCATCGACAAAGAGACTCAACTGGATGAGGGAGAAGGAGAAATGAAGAGAAGGCGCTCGCTCTCATCTCCAAGCAAAAAGGAGGAGAGAAAGTAGGAGTGCGGTACTGCTTGTTTGGGTTGAGAAAGAGAGGGATTAGGGTTTCATTCGGGTTCGGGTTCGGGTAGTAAAAAGGTAAAAATAAAAATGTAAAATGAGCTTATATAGGTACCCTACCGGATCAGATCGGATTGGATTCAATCGGATTAGATCGGTTCGAATTAACCATTGATCCGAACTCGATTTGATGTACAGTCGGATCTGAGTAGGCCTACTCGATCCTACCTGATCTCGCCCTTCGGTTTGGTTCGGTTCAAATCGGGTCGAATTTGCCGGATCGGTTCGGATTCTACCTAGCTCTACCTGCCACCCCCAACGGCGGGAAGTTCCAGTAGCCTTCCGAAGCTAGGTGGGGCCCACAGTGTTTTTTGTTAGAAATCCACCCCATCCCTCCATTTTGTTAGATCATGTTTGGATATGATCACAAAATTGAGGCAGTTACAAAACTCAAGTATGCCACATTGACAGGAAAGGAAAAGGTGGGGGGGGGAAATGTCTACCGTTGAACCTTGCGGGATTCACTGTGATATTTATATTCCATCCAAACCGTTTACAAGGTGACATAAGGATGAATGTGACGAGGTCGATCACCGTCTTCCTCAAGAGGATAACTACTCCAAATCCACGAAGCTTCTCTGGACTCCTCACAGAGACTTCTCGAATCCACGAGGAAAGAAAGCAAAAAGTAGGGATAAATTCGAAATTGATTAATTAATTCCAATAACTGAGTTCACAACCCTTTAAATATGGATACCAAGCAATGAGAGAGAAATTAGAAGTAAACTATAACTAAAACTCCTAGAATTCGTGACTTACTATAAATAGTAAACTTACTATTTATAGATGGTCGTGATGTCTACTAGTGCGCAAGGTTTTCGGCCAAAAATGGTAAGTGTCCTATTTTGCTTCACCAAACCGTTATCCTAATTATTTTAAGCTCTTTTCACATTGGATGCAACTCCTAAAGCTCGACGGATGAAGAGTTATAATCAAATTAAAATTATTATTTATAGTAAAAACGAAATTAAAACAGGGAAACGATCGTCGATCCAGAGGTATTTTATAAATCCAGCTCGCGCAACCCAGTATAGCGGGGTTAGTTGGCTAAAGTAACTCATTCTACCCCAAAATCATATATTTTACACCCCATAACTCATTCCGAATTGTGAGATATGCCCCATCTAAGGTCCGATGATCTGGATCACTTCTGACCGGCCCTTTTCTGATCCATCTTAGCCATGAAGCTATCTGCGATCAGCTCTACATCACAATATCATTCCTACTGGGATGAATAGAAAGCACAGGATCATTAGCTTGGTCCAAAACTTCTGCTACCCATGAATGTTTCAAAGGTGGGCGTTCGATCCCTACAATTTCTTGTTGTGTGGCCCACTTGAGTTTTGAGTCTACCTCATTTTTGGTTCTTGTCCTAACATGAGTTGGAAAAACGGATGGACCAGGTAGATTTCTCACAAACATTTAGGGGTGTACATTGAGTCGAATCGAGTTGAGCTCGGCTATTTGCTGACCCAACTCGAACTTGGTCCTTGAGCTTGACTGGCCAGCTTGGCTCGGTTTGGTCAGCAACTTGGGCTAGTTCGAGTGGAGTTCGAGTCAAAATCGAGCTAAGTTCACCTGTACAACATTTTTACAAATACATAAATTGCACCTTCAAAATCTTACTATATATATTTTATCAAACACTTTCTAAGCATCATAAAAATCAAGAAAAAAAAAGTATTTGATATATATATATATATATATATATATATATATATATATATATATATATATATATATATATATATATATATATATATCTTCTTTGTCACTAGCCACACTTCGTTGAGTCATTTCATCATACACTTGATGAGCAACATCAATATCAGATTAACCGAGTTATCGAACTAGTTTGATCTGAGTTGGGTTCAAGCCGAGGCTAACTTGTACTCAGCTCTAACTTATTTTTGAGCTCAAAAAATCAAATCGGCTCGGCTTGAACTCAGCTTCGAATCAAGTCAAATAGGGCTTTTTTGGATGGAGTCAAGCGAGCTAACCAAGCTAGCTTGGTTCATGTACACCCTTACAAACATTAGTGTGGCCCCTCCTCAAGTGGACCACAGCACAGCACAGTAAGCAGTGGAAAGATAGACCACTGGTTCATTTGAGACTGTGGTGTGGTCCACCTGGGACTTTAATCTGCCTCCTTTTAGACTCATGCCCTAAAATATCCGTCAAAATGGATGGACGGCGTCGATAAACATATACATGACTGTGGGCCCCCAGAGCCCTCGACAGGACCGTCCGTCTCCACTTATGTCAAGGTGGGAGTACTACCCCATCCGCGCTTGTTCATTTGTTCCTCTCAACTCTTCACCGTCTGCCTACCTGGAAACATTGATTCTGCGAAGATTTTTAAAACTATGTATCATTGGCGTGTTAGAAATGGACGGACAGTATCTCTGTAGAAGACAGTCCTGTCGAGGACTTTCCAGGACCAACGGATTGCTGTGGATTTTGCAGATTGATGTAAGAGTAGTGGATTTGACCTAATGTACGGTCCAGATATATGATGTAAAGTCCAAAAAGTGCAATGTAAGGTGTTCACACGCAAAGCGCCCATCATCCTTTCTAACGGAGAAAACACCGTACACTTGGAAGGTCGGCGCATCAATCGCGATTGCCCATATAGTGCTCCTTACCATAGATAGCCAAAATTTCCGGATACAGATAGATCGAATGATCTCATCCATTAAAAAAAAGTGGCCTACAAATCAACGGCAATGAAGAAAACTTTTTGATGGTCACCATTATCTGAATGGAAGTAAATAAAAATCAATGGCTCTGATTGTCCGATTAGTGTGATTTTAGGAAGATAGAACGTACATAATTAGACGCGCTGGATGGACGATCAAGATTGACCCATTTCCTTGCCACGTGTACTGCAGGGAGATGGCTTTCCGGTTCTCCACCACTCACGTGTCCCACTTGAGAAATGCAGGCCAACTCGCTCAAGTGCACCTTTTGCAAGTTGTAACTGTGCTCGCCTTAAGTGCAAATGTCACACGTGTGTAAGATCGTGGCCGCTCATGATGTTAGGTTGATATGGTTTTTTCATCGTCATCATTTATTAATTTATCTTAACTGCTCGATTGTTTGTATAAGAGTGGCCCACGAAATCATCAGATCGCCTGATTTTTTAGAGATGGAGTTTCCACAATTTGCATCCCCTGATGAGCGGCTTGCGTTTATCACACGCGTGCCTCGTTTCCATTTCCGACTGCCGACAATGTATGGGATTCCCAAAACCCATTTAAAAACAGAATCTGAAGATCCCGCCATGAACAAGATTCTAGATCGACGGTGGGAAAATGCCATCTGGTCCACCTCATGTTTCTAACCGTTAAGATGAGAGGAGCAGGTTAGAAAAAATTACCAATGGCATATATTAAAAGTTCACGTATGGCCCACCTCATTATATGAATGGCCCTATTTTAGGTCTAGGAAATGTTCAGAGTACAGCCGACCTGATGAATGGTCCAGATCTCACACAAGTATAGCATGTCGGCATATGTGCCACGAAATTCCTATTCCATGTTACTCGAGCGAGTACACTTAGCATTCTCTCGATGTATACCCAATACGATCGCTATTTTTGTACACTTCACACAAAACCTATCACACATGCCAATAGAACACACATGTGAGGAATCTGATACGTCAATCAGGTGGCCCACCTTTGTCCAACCAAAATCATGCAGCCGATCCTCGCCACCATTGTTTAGATGGTGTGGCTCATCCATGGAACTTACAGCATATCTATATGCCAATCCAGATCGTCAAAATGGTGGGCCTCTTCTGGATGGAGCGTAGAATAAATAATACACTGATCTTACAAATCTAACCATCCAACTACTATCCATCAAATGGATGGTTCGAAAGAAAGATGTCCAAATCAGAAGGTTATGATCTTCTGATCATACCTTGGCTTATCTACAATCCGACTGACAAATTGGACGGTCCGGATTGCAATATCCAACATGCAAATGCTTGAAAAATCAGCTCTTCTTTTCTTTCAGTTCTTGTAATTTCTACGTAGAATACCGGGAATTGGAAACTGGCATGAATTACACACATCTACACATATATCATATAGCGCATGCTATCACGTACCATAAGATAATTAATCTCGGCCGTCCTTAAAGTCGGGCCCGACGCCCAGACACCATCATCACCGTTGATCAGATGGGGTGGGACACAACTCAGGGCGCCCACCGGTGCTTTGAAGACGTTGAACAGGACGGATAGACTGCTCGATGCACCGTGCCTCTGCACGAGTTCATGGCCGATAACGGGCGATTCGGGTCCGTTTTCGAGACCACTCTCATCAACCACACGTTTCGTCGTGACCCTCATGAGCTTTCGCTTCATCGTGGCCATTAATCGCCGCATCTTCGATGGAATTGGGCCAAGCTCCGGTGAGATATACACCATTGTTGTGTGTATGTGAGGGGAGGAGTGCTTGCCCTCCTTTGGTTTTGATAATGGTGTATGTGAGGGGGAGGATTGCTTTTTAAATGCCCACACAGCTTATTTGTGGGGAGTTATTTGATACTCTGGTGGAGTGTGATGGTTGATACACATGCACTTGGAGATTGTAAATGTTGCATAGACTCGCACAAATTAAACCCTTCAAAATGTGGGACCAACTGCAAATATATCGTTAGTTAAAACTCGGATTGATTGAACGGTTGGATCCTTCGATTAATGGGAACTGCTTTGATTAATCAGTGCCCATTGACTTTGTTTTTATCTCCATCGTCCATTAAGTGTCCACCAATCAGTAGATAGGAAATCAAAACAGTGGAATTTTCTATGCACGAGGCATCTATGGTGGGCCCACTATTTGGTCGGATCAGTTTAAGTGACACATGCCACGTGCCTAATTAGATAATACTTGCGTATCAACTGGCACATCAGACAGAGTAAAGTTTTTCTCTTTATCTTTTGTTTTTTTTGCTAAAGTGGGGCCCATGATAGCCCGCCACTCACAGGCCCAACCAAGTGGACGCGGATTAGGTGAGTGCGGGGTGAAGGCTTGGTAAGTGAGATCCTGACCGTTGGACCCACCTCGATTGATGTATGTGTTGTATATCCATGCCGTACATCTATTTTTGCAGCTCATTTTAGGACGTGGGCCCAAAAATTAAGCCCATCCAATCTTAGGTGGACCATGCCACAGGAAGGTGTGAAGATTGATCGTTGAAAATCTTATGTGCTTGATATTTGTGTTGGATGGCAAATAAATATTATGATGGGCCCTAAAAAGTTTTTAATGGTCGGCATTCAATCACCATTAATCACCTTATCCGTGCCCAAACTCCATGGTGAGATTTCACCGGAATGGGTACTCGACCTGTGACCTACCTGTCTGCAGATATGAGTGGCCACCATGATGTATGGGTCTTATCCACGCCATCCATCCATTTTTTAGTATCATTTTAGGTGATAAGCCCAAAAATTAGTTAGCTCCAACGCTCAAATGGACCACACCACAGGAAGCAGTTATAATAATTCTCACCGTTGAACTTTTATAGGATCCACCGTGATGTTATTTGCCATCTAACCTATTCATAAACTTACGTAAACCTGGACAAAGAGAAAACACAAATATCAGCTCCATCCAAAACTTCCGTGGCCCCCAAGAAGTTTTCAACGGTAAGAGTTTAATCCCCATCGTGTAGTACAATTGAGCCTTGGATCTGCCTCATTTTTAAGATTATATCCTACAATGATACGAAAAAATGGATAGACGGTGTGGATGATACCCATACATCACTGTGGCCACTCAAAGCTGCTGACCGTTCGGGCGGGGTAGTTAGTACGCAGTCCGCATCCGTGTGAAGATCCTTTCAGTCTACTCTGAGGCAAGTGGCCTATTATTACACACGGCTGGCGAGATTTTGAAATGGCTAATGCACTAGATTTGGATTATATTAAGAGATATCGTGTTATATTTCTCGCGAGATTTTGATATTGTTTTGGCCATCGTAGGATACAGCAGACTAGATCTATGTAGGAAATCAGATCCATGCAAAATGTGGGCCCCACGATCAGGAATACCTGGTGAAAAAATCAGGCTCATCCACTCATCAGGCAGACCACACGGTCAGAAAATCAATGGATAGCAGTTGATTTCAGCGTACTTGTCCGGGCCCACTTAATGTAGGAAAACGGGTGCGGGTTAGGTACTACACTCCAGGGTCACTGAGGGGCCACCATTATGTATGGATTTTATCCCCACCGTCCATCCATTTTTCCATATAATTTTAGTTTATCACCCAAAAATAAGGCTGATCAAAGTCTCAAGTGGACCACACCACAGGAAACAGTGGTGCTGAGGACACCCACAATTGAAACCATCTTATGGTTGACTTTGTTGCTGAACATGTTAATATGGTCATATACACCTGGATGAAATTAAAAAACAAATATTATCTTGATACAAAATTTCTATGGTCCCCGACAATTTTTCACCTGTAAGAATTTAATCCCCCACCGTGTGGTGCACTTGACACTTGGATTTTCATTATTTTTAGATAATAATTTAAATTAATATGTAAAAAATGAATGTACGGTGTGGATGAAATCAATACATCAAGGCGGCCAGATGTTTTAATTATGATAAGAGAGAATCCTAAATTCAATTTGGACCGAAACAGTCCCCGGCAACGGCGCCAAAAACTTGATGTTTTAATTTAAACCAATTTGATTTAAATGATTTTAACTCGCAAGTATACGAATCAGATGTAAATATGGTACGTATTACGAGATCGTTCCCACGAGAACTGGTTGTCGCAATTCGAAATTTAAGATTCTTCTTAACTAATCCAACAAATATTTTAGCAAACTAATAAGTAAACTAACACAAATCTATGAAAAATAACTGAGAACTATGAGAAAAATTCAATCCAGAAGAAGACTAGGACTTTCGAATCCACCTCTAATTATCCTAACCCTTATTTTACCTGTTGATTTATTCTAATTCAGATTGATATAAATTTAATAAACAAAGCACATCCTATGTCCTTGGTCGGGCACACAGAATGTATAATCTTTTAAAGCATATGGATCACATCTTTCCATCCATGGTCAGGCATGGAGAGATGTAAATCCTGTTTCTTCCTCTATAGGAAACCTGTTCATAGTCAGACACAAGCACCTATAGTAATATTCCAAACAACATCCATATCTAGACTTTGGTCGAGCTCATAAAATGGAGAAGTATAAAAATCTCAGGAAAGCACACTAGAAAAAGAAACAAATCAATCCAATTAAAATAAATTCAACATAAACAAGAGTCAATCAAATTAGGGGTTTCATCTCAGACCTAGCTAAGAAGTTTAGCAATCCATAAAATTAATTAGGAAAAAGGAAATATAAAATAAAAACATTAAAAACATCCTTCCCTTCTTTCTTCTTCTTTTTCTCTCTCTCTGGCTTTGGCTCTCCTCAAGCTCTGGATCTTCTTTTCCAAGGTCTCAATCCCTGCTCCCCACGTCCAAAATATTCTTATATAGCTGCTGGAGTGGTGAAAATCGGATTTGAATCGGATTTGGAAAGCTATGCATGCCCAACTAAAGCTTTTTCGTAGTCAAGTTCAGTGCCTCGAAACACGCCACTTTCCTTACTCAAATTCCAAAGAAACACCGTCCTTTAGGACTTTCTTGGGTCCTCTATATGATAGACGGTTCAGATATGCCATATGATCAAAGATGGTGGGCCAAAACCGCCTAGAAAAGTCGATTTTCGCGGATGTGCGAAACCTTTTGCATTATTTCGCTGTTGTGATCGGTGGGCCCCACAGAAGCATTTTCTGGAAAAATGCACTTCGTCCATTAGATTCAGAACGAAATTTCAGTCAAGAATGGATGGTTTTGAATATCCATTGGCATGTCTCAGAGAAGAAATAACTAAAAGATCAGATTTGAATGCTACAGGGTAGTCCTTTTGTGGCCCCTATATCGCACACATGTGTGCGTATGGGTACGAAAGGTTAGCATGGTTTTGTAGCTCTCGAAGCCCTCTACAAGATGGGCGGATCAGATCGACCGTACATGCGAAGGGTGAGGCCCACAATCAGCCGTAAGTCGGACGCAGTTCGTCCGCTCGCTGACGTGAAACGGAAATTTCCATTTTTTTTCTTTCTTTTTCAGTCAGAGACGGCTGACGTTTTCCATGCACGTGTAGTGCACTTGTGCACTATGCACACTTTATTCATGTGGGGTCCACTGTAATGATTTTCAAAAATCTTCACCGTCCAAATTATTTCTCATCTCATTTAAACCGTCAATAATAATTTTGAGGCAGTTCCAGATATCAGGTGGGCCCAGAATCAACGGTTTATGGGCTGATCTATCAGTTGGGGCACTTTCATAGTGATCCAATGGATGAAATTTTATGTGTACGGTTAATTTATGGCCCTCATCCCCTGTATGAATTTTCAGGTCAATCGGATGGTGGGAACCCTGTGATCTTGCATTTTGGATCAGGTTCGGGCCTTTTTAACGGTGAACGGCTTTATTTTCTTGGAGCCATGGCATGTAAATCCGTTGATCTTGGTCCTATGGAGTGCGTCCCTTGCTCTGGTGACTTTGTAACGTCAAATCCACGTTGTTAATATCACTTTTTAATCCACGCTCTTGATTTCCTCTTGCAATCAAAATACAATTAAAATATGGCATTAAACATTATCTTGTTGGTAAAATCTGGTAATAGTCGGGGTCTGATATGCAATATTTGACCCTCATCACAGCCTCCAAAAGCCTAACCAGTCTCAAGCTTGAAATCAGTACCTAATCTGTGTGATAAGCTTTAGAGGTGTACATGGAGTCGAACTGGGTCGAGCTAGCCTCAGCTCGACTTGGCTCAGCCACTAGTTGACCTTAGCCTGAACTCGACTTGAACTCATTTTCAAGCTCGAAAAATCAGCTCGACTCTGCTTGAACTCAACTTCGAACCGAGTCGAATCGAGCATTTTCGAGTTGAGTCGAGCAAGCTAACCGAGCTAACTCAATTCGTGTACACCTCTAATAAGCTTTTTAATCGCATCTGATTTTAATTTTCAAGGCGCACGTTGCGTGGAGACCGCTGATCTGGGATATCGCTAGTTACTCGAGCCCGTGGGACCCTCTTCCAACGTAGCTCATGGCGCGATATCCAATCTGTCCATTAGGTGAGTCCCAGCCCATTGTTTCCCTATTTGACAGCTTAGGTGTAACGCCCTGAAAATTGGGGGTCGTGCATACGCTCGACTCCCAAGTTCCCGGATGTCACTTATACCCAATTTTTATAATTTTATGATAAATCAGGTTTAAATGCGCAATGAGAATTACTAGAAACATGAATCACAATTCACAACTAGTTTACTGAGATGAAGGAGTCTAAATATATATAAGTCCAAATTAATATAAACAGGCCGCACAAGGCGTTGCCCAATAAAATCAAAAAAATATATCCAAAATGAATGATGAGCTGAGTCCAACACTCAGCGATCCAAGTCCACTCGCGAACTCTGCAGCGAACCGCCCATCAACTGAAAATAAGACAACTCGTCCTCCTCATTCAAGCTCGCGTCGCAAGGCTCCTCGTACTCGGCGTCGCCTGCAACTACTAAAGAGTCTGGTTGGTATTTTAAAACACCGTCCCAGAGTGGGAGTGAATGATCAAGTTATAACAAGCATCGATTATGTTATGAATTTAATGAAAAATAATCATTCATAAGCACCTAACTAATCTTATTAATGCGCATGCATGACGAATGATATGATGCATGCTCTCGCCACAACACTCCCTCGAGCGACTTCATCTAATGATCGCGTATGACCAACACTCCCTCAGAGCGACCTCAACTGTCAAGTTGTCACCCTAACTAGTGCGATGCAATGCGATAGTGTTAGCTGAGTTCTTAGTTAAGTTCGTTCATCCAGTAGGTCGAGGAATCTGATACACCTCACATATCAAATGCCCTTAACTAGTTACGAGGCCAAGACCCCACGATCCTTGATCCCATCAGGTTCTCCATCCTCGACTTCAAGCACATGGAGAGTGCTGAGAACTGAAATTGCTCGCTGTCACGACGGGGAGGCGCGTCACCCCAGCATAGGCCGACAGCTCGGACACAGTATCTCATTCCACCAGCCCGGCTCACGAGACTGTGGATCGATATTCAATTCGCTATCAATGGGCTATAATGGTTGTAAGGTGTTTCAGATTCCATACATATATGAGCAAACATGGGTAACAATCAAAGTTGGTCAGTAAATAGGCTAGACCGCACGAGTTTATGCAAGCACGTGACAGACGACATCAGGTACAAGCGACCCATGTAGTCTAATTATTGTCGTCCACGCGTAACCGCTAAAATTCATGGGTTTAACCTCAGGATAGTCCTACCAACGGGACCGCCTTCACTCTCCTCGTATTCCTAACCAACCCAAGGGTTTGGTGGTAATGTATAGCATGCCGACTAACATGGGTTATCAACTAGCATAGGTAATAACATGCATTCATACTTTCCATCATAGAATCCAGATTTTTACAAGACAAATGCTAACAATATCATGAAATAAAGGTGCAAGTGTTGTGTGGGTTCGTGTGGAAGGCAAACATTTCATATATCTCCTAATACCAAAATATACACGAGGGTTAGTGCAACGAACATATTATGGGAAAAACATTGTCATGCCCCAAACTCAGAAATCAGATTCACAGGAATCCCGATCACCGAATCTGGTGCCGACAGCCTCCGTAGTATCTCATTCTCGGCTCTCAGTGCTCATATGTCAGGTTCCGATCCTTAGATCCTACAATGAGGATTTTTTTTCTAACGTACATTTATCTCGTAAGAAGCATAACCACAAGTTTACCCAAATTATAAAAGTAACATCATCGTCATATATCTACCAATATAAACATTCGAGTACAATGCCGAAAGGGAAATATATATGTCAAAATAAACTCAAAGCTCCAGAAGTCAGCTAAATGCTCTAAGCTCCACGCTGCTGCAACCTAATGTCACCTGCACGCATCTATCGTGCATAAGCTTATTAAAAGCTTAGAGGATGGTGAAAGTGTATGCCCAAGATAAGTGTTAAGTAAGCAATATCAGAGAAATCAGAGTAAGCGAAAATACTGACAAGCTCATAAATCATACAATATCAGAGTAATGCGTAAATATACTAATGGACCCATAAGTACCATCAGCCTTGTTCAGGCTATGCGATGCAGAAATATAATAAAAACAATATCATATACTGATGAAGTAATGTAAATTAACTATGCAATGCGGAGACAACAAACCAAATATCAGATGTCGATGATGCAATGCAACATGTAAATCCTGATGAATCCACGAATACCGTCAGTCGTATCTAGGCCGTATAAATGCATAAACATAGTAACTCAAAATGTCATATGTTGCGGGTGTAATGTGATATACGGTGTGAATGGAATGACCTTGCTGGAGTGTGAAGTCGGGATGATAGTACGTAGTATCGTAGGTTATGGGGTCCATTACAAGGGACTTCTATCCAAACCAGTCCCATAGCTAAATTTGGATAGTGAGACTCAATGTGGTAAACTCCTGATCTCAGGTTAATCGCGCGCTCGAATCGAAATCCTGACCATTGCGAAGGTACGCGTAACATATAGTTGCGCACTACCAGCCCGAGTAGATAGCGAATGAATGAGTATGTAACTCCTGCTCGATAAGTCCACATATCAGTACGGTTCCTCGCTGGGATCATCACCGGTTAGTACACTCCAAATGGCACTGTCGCTCTCCAAACCACACAATCCAAGTGAGCGTAAGAAACCTCACTATCCGCCTGGCCAATAGTCTGTCAATACCTATTCAGCACGTCGATAGTGGACCCATTCATGAGCTGCTCAAACTCAGCCTAACAATGCCCCCTACACTCATGAGGGTAAGGCCATACTCCCTCCCAACTGACCACGACACAGTGGGATACGTGGCCTCCTGGTATTGAGCACTCCGACGCTCATGTATCCACTCGGTCTTGACGTTGGGGCGTCCTCTGGTACGAAGAGATTTTAGAGATTTTCACCTAGGGCCATCTATGGCAGCCTGATGCTAGAATAAATTTTCGGTGTCTCGTCTGACCATCCACGATATGCTTGTGGAGGATACGACCCTGATGTCACTAGAGCGTACAGTAATCATAATACAAGATGCATGAGTCATACAATTCATTCATGCATCTATCCTATGCATACCGTGCGCTCATGTGAGATAACTTCAGCCTATCAAGGAGTCTTATAACAACATGCTCAATGACATATGCAATGATCAACCACATCTCATAACAAACATGCAGATGATGTGTATGGGCATGTATCATGATGTTATGTTGTCTCATACTCATACTCGGTATCAATAACTAGCATCGATAATCGACCTCGATAATGTGGACATTTAACCAACATTGCCCCCGAGGAATGACCCTCATAATCCTAACATATAGTGGACCCATGACCTCACACAACGGCCAAATATACAACATCATGGGCCTCGCTCAAGAGCTTAATACAATCATGATAGGCCTTTCACATGGGCTTAACATATATCACAATGACCTCTATCGCCTGACCCTTAAATGCACCACAATGTGCCTCATCACACAGACCTCATATTCATCACATTTGGCCTTAAACATGGGTTGAATACACATCACAATGGGTCTTAAATACGGGCCCCATATACATCATATTGGGCCTCAAACACGGGTTACATATATATCACACAGGCTGAATACACATCACAATGGGCCTCAACTACGGTTTATATATACATCATATAGGTATCGATAATCGGCCTCGACAATTGAAATCGACACTCGGAATCGGCTTCGATACTTTGCCTCGACAATCGGAGTTGGCCTCGATGCTTGGCCTCGACAATCGGAATCGATCGATAATCGGAACCGGTAAATCGGTCATGTCAATCGAAATCGGCAATTGGCCACAACAATCAGGATCGATCGATAATCAGAATCGGCAAATCGGTTACAACAATTGGGATAGATCGATAATCAGAACCGGTAAATCGGTCACGTCGATCAGAATCGGTAATCAGTCATGACAATCGGAATCGATCAATAATCAGAATCGATAAATCGGTCACATTGATCGAAATCAAAAATCGGTCACAGTATCAGAATCGACATTCGGCCACTACAATCGAGATTGATCAATAATCAAAATCGACAAATCGGTCACGATAATCGGCCGAACAAGGCCTAAGGAAAGGTCACAATGTGGACATTAAACCATCATTGCCCAACAATGTGGACATTTAACCATCATTGCTCTCAAGGAGCGGTCCTCATAGGGCCAAACATATAGTGGGCCCATGACCTCACACAAGGGCCTAATACACATCACATGGGCCTCGCTTATAGGGCATATACACATCACATTGGGCCTCAATCATGGGCCAATGTATATAACGTCGGGCTATATCAACGGGTCGAATCAAATGGGCTAAGTAAACGGGACGAATCAAATGGGTCAAGTCAAATAGGCCGATACAAATGGGCTAAGTTGAATGGGCTGGAAATACATCTCAATGGGCCTCATCATATGGGCCGATACAAATGGGCTAAGTTGAATGGGCTAGAAATACATCTCAATGGGCCTCATCATATGGGCCATAAACACGTCACGTCTAGCCTTGCCCATGGGCCTCGTATACCTCACAACAGGCCACAACCCATAGGCTTCAAATACACAATAGGTGGGCCCCACACATGAACCTAATATATATCACAGGTGGGCCCTGCATATGGGCCTTAAATACACAACATGCGGGCCCTACACATGGGTCTCATATACATCAAGTGGGCCTAATTCATATTACAATGGACCTTGCCCTTAGGCCGCGAATACATCACAATGGGCCTTGCACTTAGGCCACGAATACATCATAATGGGCCTTGCCCATAGGCCTCAGATTCAAACAGGTGAGCCCCATCATATGGGCCTTAAAATACAAGGCAAGTAGGCCCTGTCACATGAGCTAAATTACAAATAGGTGGGCCTCGCACATGGGCTAAAAAAATACATCATGATGGGTCTCACTTAAGGGTTACATATACATCACATTAGGCCGCCTGACGTGGGCCACAAGTACATCCATGTGGGCCCCATAGATGAGCCACACTAATGGGCCTCAAGTGGGCTTGGATTACACCAAAATTCATTTCAGTAGTTGTAGGTGTAACCTATGTATCACTATACACTATCAATGCATGGGGCACATGGCCCATTAATGATGACTAGCACTGCCCAAACATTGTCCACATAAATCAACACCATCCAAACTTTGTCCATGTGTATTAGCACCATCCAAATATCATCCTGTAGCGGGTCCCGCCATCAGGACGGCTGGGACATACATGTACATCACGTGGGACCTGCAGAACTTGCTGACGTTAATTGCAGTGGGTCCCATGTCCCTGACAAATGGAGGGTTTGATGGGAAACATCCATCATGGTGAGGCCGCTGACCATCTAGCATATGGACGGCCAGCTGTCGCTAAGAGGATGGACAGTGTGGGTGCAACACGCACCATGGTAGGGCCATACATCTGGATGGTGCAGATGAAACATATATAAAGATGGTGGGTCCCATCAGATAGATGGACGTCGTGGGTTTATTCCACCGTGCAATAGCCACGTGGTTGGCTGCTGGCCAGCTAAAATTTCAAAAGGTGTGTCCCATCGTTAATAGGTGGTATGGATCAGACATCCATCAAAGGTGAGTCCCATGTGGGCGGCCCTGGTGAAACCCATACATTACAGTGGGGCCCAGTCATCTTATGATCTGAAAACGGACGAACGGTGTGGATTGAACCCATACATTGCAGCTGGGGTCCACACGTCCAAAATGGATGAACAACGTGGATGATACACATCATGGTGGGTAATACACAGCACCATCCAGATGGACGGTGTAGAACATAAACAGCAAGGTGGGTCCCACATGGGCCCACCATATATGCATATGATATATATAATATAATATTATACTATTATATATATTTTATTAGTATATTATATATTGTTTCTTCTTCTTCTTTTTTGTTAGAAAAGGGGATCCGGCGTCCTGGACAAGGACATTGGACAGATGGCTGGATAGAATATATTCATCAAGGTGGGCCCACCCCACACGTGTGACACGTGTGGGTGTGTCCCACGAATGCCATAACACAGTCTCTTCAATTGCCTGGACGGTATGGATTTAATACATTCATCATGCGTGGGTCCCACAGGACCGTCCAAGCACGGGCAACTTGGATAAAATTTATATCATGGTGGTCCCATATTTTGACGGTGTGGATCACCACAAAAGCACCGCAGGCCCCACACATCCTATGTTGTTTTGGACGACAAGGATGAATACATGCATCAAGGTGGCACCACGTGGATGGGCCACCAGAAATTGAATCAAGCTGATATTTCTGCCTTCCTTGGTGCAGTTCAACAGCCTTTTCTGCTAGACGCTCCACAGCTTGGATGGCCAGAGTGCTATACGTCCATCAAGGTGGGGTCCACATACACGTGGCCCACCAGCCACACATATCAAGGTGAGGTCCATCTTATGGATGGCATGGATCAAGTGGGCCATACAATCATCATGATCATCAAGAACAAAAGAAAGAGGGAGAGATGGACATCGGATGGTGGAGGGACTCCGCCACCATGGGTCCCTCTTTGAATATGCATATGTCAAGATGGGTCCCATCATATGTGGGCCCTCAAATCATCAAAAAAAAATTAACAAATAAGATCACCCACCTTAGGATCTTCTTCTTCATTCTTCCACCAACGTGTTGTAGAGCTTTAAGGGAACAAGATTCAACGGTTGAGATCGATTTTAGAGGTTGGGATTAGGTGATAGGAAGGTGGGCCACACATGGCTTTTCCATGGAAACCATGGACGATTCTTTCCTTGGGATTGCTTGGGAGAATAAGAGAGAGAGAGATGGTGGGAGAGGAGTGATGGGTAGGTGTACTTGTTTGTAAGAGAGTGTTGACTTTAGGGGAGGGGTGGTTGTACTTGAAGATGGGGTGTGAGGTGATGAGAGTACTTTGATTAATTGATGGATTGATGTGACATTTCGTAGAGATTCTCTCAGAATTGCAACGTGCAACATTTTTTCTCAAACTGAACGCGGGTCCACATCTCCTGGCCTGGGTATCGCCTCAGCGCGTGAGATGCGGCGTTGGAACCATAGCGACGGTGCAGTCGTTAGGGTGCACATCTCGAGTTGAGCCGACTCTTAAATATGGGATACGACTCAAGATCTCGGGCAAATGCCGATAACAAATCACGGGTGGCTGAAATTCGACCGAACAGACCACGGAAGCCTACGGAATGGTACAGTATAGGATACGGGTCTTACAAACATCATACATAAACCCAGCAAGGAAGGTACAAGCAATTATCATTAACATACCCAATCATGTTTGAGAAACAATAAGCATTCCATCATCATTGCACATTAATTTGGGGAGAATCCAAAGTGTAAGGTCTTGCCTAGGTTTTGATAGATTACCCAAATGCATCATCCAACAAACAAAATCATTAGACTCATATTAAAATTGATGCTAGGCCACCTAAGAGCAATAGTCTGCACCTATGGTTCGTTGGAGAGTTAGAAAATGATCTAGGAATGTGGATTTTGGGGTCGATCGGACGGAATCCCTAAAGCAAACATTGTATGTTAGATTTTAATGTAAATCCCCTCTCATCACAAGGGTTTCAAGAAAAATGAGCGATGGATCTTACCTAGACGATCATCGGAATGAAAGGGCGGTCGTGGATAAGGGTTTCTTCTTAGAGAAGAGGTAGGGAGTTGTAAGGTTTGATCTCCTCGGGCCCCACCTTGATCTATGGTCCACTTAGCTCTCCTTCACACTTTCTTTCACTCTTTACTCTCCTTGGTTGTTGGAGAATGGTGGAAGTTATAAGGGAGAGAGCTTGGTTGTTGGAGAATGGGGAAAGTTATGAGGAAGACATCTAGGGTTGTTGGAGAATGGAAAAAGTTATGAGGGAGAGAGCTAGAGTTGTTGGAGAATAGGGGAAGTTATGAGGGAGAGAGCTAGGGTTTATTTCCTAGACTTGGGCCCTTTGCCCTTAAGTTTTCTCAAATGCCAACAATGGCCCTCTAGGACTCCATATTGGCTTAGAGGCAGACCCAACACCCCCTAGGCCACAAAATTTGGTGTGTAGGTGTCTCATGGCCCGATGAGGGGTCATGCAAAGTTTGAGAATAAACCGATCGATGAATGTGGGGTCTGATCATATGGTTCTGATCTTCAAATGGCCCTGTGGGGTCCATTCTGGTTGTTGGGGCAGTTCTGGTGGCCCCCTGGCCATGAAACTTATAAGATAGGTGGTCCATGGCCTGATGAAAGGCCATACAAAATTTGAAAATGATCGGATGCGGGGTTTGGTCGCACGGGTCCGATTCGCAATCAATGGTCACCGTGCCACGATCGGGACCCAGATTTTGTGGGCGGGCATAGAAAAATACATTAGACCCTTACCGTAAATTTGGAAGAAATTCGATGGCTGAAATGTCTGAAATTCCAGTTTATTTACCAGTGCCAGATTCCAATTCTAGTATTGGTGGGTTGCATTTGGCAAGTGCCGTTAGGACGGCCTGAATAGTTTATTTCTGGGTGTCCACTGGGTCCGTGATCAAAGATGGACCACAAGCCCAGTGAGATCTATACTTTTTCAAATTTTTAAATTTTTTTGACCTTCCTCAGCTGCTGCACGGCCTGCACAAGCTGTCGTCGAGTACAAACTGATCGTCTGACTTGATGTCCTATACACGATTTGATCGTGACCAGATTGGACCACTCGTGTATAAGCTAACGTTGAGTGTTAATGGTCAGTAAGGGACAATATAAGTTAATTAATTAAAAAAATTTAAGAATTTTTAGAAATCCAAAACAGTGAAAATGTAGGATGTTACATTAGGCCGGTCCACTAAGTGGGCCACAGTTTAAACGAATAACGGCTAGAAATATTGGCTGTTTTTCTTAGCACAATGAGTCATATTGAGTGAGTTTTGAACCATAGAATTTGCACAATGGGACTCATTGATTGTCGACTCAAATCTTGCATTTATCGGCCACCTTGCTTTCTTTTTATATTTTATGTTTGTGGTGTGGACCCCAAAAATTATCACTCCCAGGCGGCCAGGCCCATTATTTTGGGCACGAATTTGGTGAGTTTAGGTTAATAACTTAATGGGTGAGTGGTTGGCTGGCTGCTTGTGGTGCCCACCTTGAAATACGTAGAGGTGTACACAAGTCAAACCGAGTTGAGCTTGGCACAGCTCAACTCGGCTCGACCACTAGCTGACCTCAGCTTGAACTTGGCTCGGCTTGGTTCGGCCTGTAGCTCGGGTCAGTTCGATCCAAGATCGAGCTGAGTTTGTCTATGAAGCATTTTCAAAATTATATGGATTATACCTTCAAATTTTCACTGTACGTAGAACAACAACAACGGTTTTACAAGTATTTCATCAAACACCTTGTAGGCAACATTTTTTTAAAAAAAAATGTGGTATTTGTTTGATGAAACATACCTTCCTTACCACCAGCTGATACTTCGTTAAGTCATTTCATCAAATACTTGGTGAGCAACATCAATATTAAAATAACTGAGTCACTGAACTGGTTCGGTCCGAGTTTGATTCGAGTTGAGTTGAGCTGAGCTCGGGCAAACTCGAACCCAGTTCAAATTTTTTTTAAGCGCTAAGAAAATCAACTCGACTCTGCCCAAACCAAGTCAAATCGATCTTTTTCGAGTCAAGACGAGGGAGCTAACCGAGCTAACTCGGTTCAAATGCAGTTTCAACTCCTTCCCTCAGTTTTTTCGGCTCATTCAGGGCGTGTTTGTGAAAAACGAACAAGCTTCAAATCTTAGGTAGACCGCACTACAAGAAGTAGTGGTGATGGAATGCTTTATTTTCCATCCAACCTGCTGATAAGGTCACACATACATGGATGAAGGGAAGCCACAAATATAATCTTAATCCAAAATTTCTGTGGTCCACAATAATTTTTAATGGCCAATCACCCTTTTCCTGTAGTGTGGCCTACTTGAGACTTATATCTGCTTAAATTTTGGGATCATGCCTAAAATGAGCTGAAAAAAAATGATGGACGGAGTGGATATACAACATATACATCAAAGTGGGCCCCACGGTCAGGGACTCACCTAATCCGCGACCTTTTATTTCGCAAGTCTGGCGAGATTTTCAAACGGGGAAATTACGAAAACACAAAACAGGAAGTAAAGTACGAGATGTTATTTATTTATATTTATCGCGATATTTTGATATTAATCTCCTTATTGTAGGAAATTGGTTATATTTCTATAAGTTTTGCTAAGTTCACACGAATCCTATCCGTCAATTAGGTGGGCCCAACCGTGTTCTTTTCCTGATCGAAAACTTAGTCAGGTTCACTCCTCAAGTGGGCCATAATCAAGCAGAAAAAAATAAACGGTGGGAAATCAAGGCTGAGATTTTCCCGGCTGTAAATATGTTTCAAATATTATGGTCCACATTAAGTGGAGTTGTCAATTGAGTTATTTTGGAGCGTAACGGTGGGACCGGACGCGGATTGCGTACTACCCGCTCCAGTCACTAGCTCCGAACGGGCAGGTCTGTGGGAGGGCCCACCATGATGCATCTGTACATCCAAGCCGTCTATCCCTTTTATCAGATTATTTTAAGGAGTGAAAACAAAAATGAGGCAGATCCAACGATCAAATGGACCACACTACAGATGACTCTTGCATTTAATGCAACCGACATTTAATGCTCTGTGCATTTTAATGCAACCAAGCTTATTATTTGGTATGGTCCACTTGATCGTTGGATCTGCCTCATTTTTGTTTTAACACCTTAGAATAATCTGAGAAACGGGATTGATGGCTTGGATTTACAGATACATCACGTTGGGCCCGCCCACAAATCTGCCGGTTCAGAGCTAGGGACGGGATCCGTGTCCAACTGTCTTATACTCGCACCTGGATATTAAGGGCATGTTTGGACGGGCAGCATGCGTTGGAGTAGCTCATATTGGGTTGGATTGGATACTTGAATCCCACTATGTAAAAGTAATGGCCTGTTTGGATGGGCAGTGGATTCGCCATCGGATGAAAATTCCTGAATTGCGGGGCATTGGTCGCTGGGTTGCCGAGGTTATTAGGTGTAAAACGCAATCATGCAGGATTTAATGCTAGATAGGGTTTTTTTTTTTGAAAACATGATGTATGTATTTCATCCTTACCATTCATCCAATTTTACATATCATTTTATGGCTTGATTCAAAAAATGAGTAGAATATGCATTTCCGTTGGACCAAACCACATGAAAACAATATTGATTGGATATCCATCATTCAAATACTCGTAAGGCCACTGTATTGTTTTTTAGACATCCAATAGGTTGATTAGGTCGTACATCCCCAGATGAAGGGAAAAAATAAAAATGAGCTTGATCCAAAGCTTTTATGGCTTGAATTGCTTTTTCAAGGTCGACGCTCATTCAATAATGTTTACTGTAATGTGGTCTATTTAAAATTGGGATATAAATTATTTTTGTTCTCAGATCATAAAATGATCTATTAAATTAGATGCACGGCATGGATGAGACACATGCATTGTGGTGGGTCCCACGGAGCATCGACCGGCAGGTCATCCAAACACAATCACTGCATGCATTTTACACTGCCGTCCGCCCGTTCAAACACGCCATACTTGGCCCCTGGATACAGCAATCCAGTGGAATTGCAAGCAATCCACTCCACTGATACTGTCCTGAAAGGCGTGCAATCCACCCTAATTCAACTCAATCCCATCTAGCATGCCCGTCCAAACACGCCCTAAAATCACTATTTATAATTACAGATAGAGGCATTATACAATGGACCGAACTGTACAGATCAGTTGTATGTTTGCACAATCAGGCTCAAGTGGGGCCCCATGGATCAGTGATCCAATCAGTTGATATTATGGGACCCATTTTGGATGGCCCATCTGCTAAAATCCCCTCACTTTGGAAGAATCCTAACTCTTCATAGGTGGTCAACCTATAGACGTATAAGAGAGAAAAACAGTAAGAAAGTTCAATAATCAACCATGAAAGGGCCAATTTTTGGTGCATTGTCCATCCATGGTGCATCGATTACATCAAGGGTTTGGATCATTAAACCATGGGCCGTCTGCTGTAAATTAAAAATTGAACGGTACACGTACAAACTTCTGGGCCCAAAGACTGTATAATATGATACGTTCATATTTATTATTATCCGAGGCCATGTTTATCTCGTTTTAAACCTGTGGGTATGATGTATGAGTTGGATGTCATCCCTATACATCACGTGGGCCCATTTTCCTAGCCTTATTTTGAAAATCTGGCAATATTTTCTTGGAAGATTTTAAGTGATATTACCAATATTTTCAAAATTTTGGCAATATTTTAAATAATTTGAAATTCTCATGAAAATAAGATTTAGGTGCTACCCACCGGAGTGGCTTGATGTATGTGTTATATATCCACGCCGTCCATCAGTTTTTTCAACTCATTTTAGGGCATGGCCTAAAATATGAGAGAGATCCAAGTCTCAAGTGGACCACGCCACAAGAAACAGTGTTCATTGAATGCCTAACATTAAAAACTTCCCAGGGCCGTAATGTTTATTTTCCGTCCAACCCGTTGAATCCTACAAAACCTAGATGAAGGGAAAACAGATACCAGGTTGATCTAAAACTTTTGTGCCCCCAAGATGTTTTTAACGGTGGACATACAATCCCTCCTGTGTGGTCCACTTGGAATATGGATGTACTTCATTTTTTGGTCCATGGCCTGAAATGAGCTATAAAAGTTGATGGACAATATAGATATACAACACATACATCAAGGTGGGGAAACACCCATGCGAGAAACATATTCCATTTGTCCAATTGTAATACCATAATATATAATTTATTCAAAATTTCTTTTATTTAATTATTTATATTCAAAACACATTAAAAGGCATATTTCCAGTGTGGACTATATCTAAATCGAGAACTGAATATGATTTTAAACCTAATTACATACCTGACTCAAGGATCCAAACGCTAATTCTTAACTTCTAATTGGTGTTCCAAACTAGCCTAAACAAGACCAGATGGCCACACACCCTTATCCATAGCTCAAGTGGTAGATTGAGTGTAAGAAACTTTGTTTTAACATTGAGGACTTGATATTGATCCCTAATGGGGGTCACTAATAGTAATGTGTGATCTGACAATGAGATTTACTAATAATCTAACAAAAAAGAAAAGAAAAGATAGTCACCTTATGTGTGATTACTTGACTCCATACTTCCTAAATCCTCGAGTCCAATTCTGATAAATAGGGCTGTTAATGGATATCTAAACCAGACAGTATTTGATGAGCCTGGCCAATTTTAATAGGTTTAATTCTATTTACAACATCCTATTTAGAAATTAGGGTGATAAGCCTGACCAATTTTAACATGTCTAGTTCTATTTACAACATCCTATTTAGAAATTAGGGTCAAACGCATGGATCAGGTTACATACAGTACAAGCCGAGTTAGTAGGGGTGTACACGAGCCAAGTTAGCTCGGTTAGCTCGCTCGACTTGACTTGAAAAAGTTCGATTTGACTCGATTCGAAGTTAAGTTCAAGTTGAGCTGATTTTTTTAACTCGAAAAAATTTTGAATCAAGTTCAAGCTTGCTTGGGCTCAAGTCGGCTCAGATCGAACCCCAACTCGACTCAGATTAAACTGCAACTCGAATTGAATCCAAATCAAACTAGTTCGGTGACTTGATTACTTTGATATTGATGTTGCTCACCAAGTGTTTGATACAATGACTCAACAAAGCATCGGCTAGTGGCAAGGAAAGTATATATATGAAACAAATACCAATTTTTTCTTGATTTTGATGTTGCCTATAAGGTGTTTGATGAAATATTTGTAAATAGATATTGTTGTTTTACATATAGTGAGAAATTGCAAGTGTCATAGCACGTATTTGTGAAAATGCTGCAAAGGCTCAATTTTGGCTCGAACTGTACTTGAATTAGCCCGAGCTGTTGATCGAAATGAGCCAAGTTGGCTAGTTAGGCTCGAGGACCAAGCTAAGTCTAGCTGAGGCCAACTTGATTCGATTTGACTCGGTGTACATATTAGTTAGTTTCAATTAGTGTTTGTGTATCTGCCCATGCTTAGCTATGTACCATTTTTTTCGAGTTCTCGTGAGAAAATTTTTTAAACTCATAACACATGATATGATCCTAAAATCTGAACGGTCCACATAATGTAGCACCCCATGAAACCTTCAGTGCCCGACTTATACCCTGATCCAAAGCTTTGGTTGCACATAGTAAAATAAAACAGTTTCCTCCTTTGAATTTGAAAAACTTACTATTTTACTCTCTTTTTTTAAATTTTTTCACACAAGCACCCGACACACATCCCCACGCACGCTATAGTGGGATTTCACCACCTATGAGCAAGACCTTGTGTTGAAACTCCTCACTATTTTACTTTTACCTGTTAATTGGATGGTTAAGATCACTTCATAGGTACGATTTTAGAGATATGTTCCATCCACGATGGGACCCACAATTTTGATGGTTCGTGAAGCTCAACATCAATGCCACACCTGAGGAAGATGGGTCACTACCATTTTTTAGTTGGTGCAAGAGACCGGGATCCAAATTATTGTAATAAAATAGGTAGAAGATAAATGACTAAGTGATTATTGCAAGATGTTAAAGAAGCTATTGGTAGAACACTTGCGCCAATATGTCATACGTGTGAGGGATCCAGACCGTTCATCAGATGGTGATCACCGTGAACATGCCCTGACTCAAAGTCCCAAGAAGATTCACTTATCGGGTATACCACACTTAGACATTCAATCTAGACCGTTGATAATATTTTTTCCTTAACCGCACATCTTTCGTAGACATGCGGCCCCATCTGTTAAATAGTTGTGATGAATCTTGCGCCACATAAGCCCCACACTATTAGTGCCACGGATCTTTCACCCGTGTGCCATGTAAACACGTGTGTTGCACATCCCCTCTTCAATCTCCCTCAAGAATAACCTTTTGTTTTTTTTTTTTTTTTAACATTATCTTTTCGCATTTAAAATAACACCTAAAAGAAAAATTCTATAAAGGTGGGCTGGTGCATCACCACCGTATGATCACGTCTATAACGCTATTGCCTATTATATTATCCAGTGAGATGATCTAATGCTCTGCGTGAGCACTACAAGTTCTAGTGCTCCTAGTTGCATTGGATTACTTAAGGACCTAATTGATTGATCTAGACTGTCCATTAAGTCCAACAACATTTCATGGGATACCATTCAAATATCACACCAACCATTAGATTTTTAACCAATTTATCAATGGCCTCTCATTTGATGGTCAAGATCATTTATACAAAAATAGGTCTAACCAACAATTCACTCCATCAATTTGATAGTTTCCTTCATGGATTGTGTATTAGTCTTAAGAATCATATCTGTAAGGCAATCCTAGCCATCCCATCCATGGGTTAGTAAATTGTTGGCTATTAAAAAAGGTTCAATCTAACATTGATTAATTTGATCATCCGATCAGTCTCACTTTTGTATGGCAGCCCTTGAAATGTGATGGACGGTTTAGATTGATTTATTAAAATGTCCAAAGGGTACTAAAACCAATAGTGCTTTGACAGCACTGGAGCATTTCTCTATTGTCTAACTGTCTAATTAATTTTGTGGTGTACGAATCTGGTTGGTGTGGCCGAAATTACCTAAACATGATTTAAATACTAAATTAAAAAAAAAAAGAGAAATTCGATGGTGCTATAAGTGCACTGGTAGGTTATAGTGCTCCTAATTGCATTTTGATACGTATTCCAATCCATTGATCCTGACTGTTCATTAAGCACAACACACATTCCATGTGCCACCATGCAAACATCATACCAATCTAACGGACATTGATCATTTGATACATGGCCTTCAATATAGACGATCCAGATTGTTTTGCAATAAATTAGGTGCAATCAACAATTTGATCCATCTATTTGTTGGGGGCCACCATGGAGTGCTTATGATTCTAAAGAATCGCCTTTTCTCGGCAATCATAGCCATCGATCCATGTCTCGGGAAAAAAAAGAAAGAAAAAAAGGATGGCTTTAGAGAATAAGGCTAGATCAAAGATGGACTGGGGTCATCCAATCCGTGCAATTTCTGCATGGTAGCTATTTATATCGTTTGGCTTTGGCCAGCCATGGTTGGGCAATGCCCGGAAATCTCATCCTCATTGGAAAATCCTAGCCTTCCAAATTTTTGGTGTGCAAATACACGGTTATGAGTAAAATGCAACAACATTCCACATTTATATGAGAGAAGGATGGAGATTTGACGGCTAAGATGGTCTAGTTTGGAAAGTTCGTATGGATGTGATCCCATGTACCTCACCCGCAAAATTTGAAAACCTGAAGATGGACCGGCCATGGAAGGAGGATTTCCTACTGGAATCATGTCGAGTTAGGGCTTCGGCTTTGAAATAAATCTGGCTTGAATTTGACCCAACTCAGTACTTATTCCTTACTGTGTCCAATCAGGAGCAGTGAGTATTCATGGGATGAAATCACAACCCAAAACCTAAGTGTAGTTGCCAAAATTGCATCTTCTCTGTCAACTACAAAGCACCTCATATATGAAATATTTTATATATAGAGAGAGAGATGCTCAGTTCTCATCATAACTTGTGAGAACTTTTTGTAACGCTCTGGAAATCGGGGGTTGCGCATACGCTCAACTCCCGAGTTTTCGAGAGTCACTTATAATCGATTTTATTATTAGGCATTTAATCCAATTTAAGTGCGCAACGTGGAATTTTCTGAAATCATGAAACACAACAATAAGTCCGCAGAAATGAAAGAGATCTAACATACGTATATGTACATGTCCAAAAGAATAAGGGGATCGCACAAGGCGCCACCCATCAAAATCACAAAAAAGAATATATATGTCCAAAAAATATAAGGCTGAGCCCACACTCAGCGATCCAAACCCGTCACTCAAGCTGGCGGAGAACCATCCATCAGCTGGAAGTATGACAGCTCCTCCTCCTTGTCGAGAGTAGTATCGCCATGCTCTCCCTGCTCCGCATCCCCTGTATCTATGAGAGAGTCTGGTTGGTGTTTTAAAACACCATCCCATAGTAGGAGTGAGTGATCAACTCAGTGGGTGCTATTAGTCTTAATTTACAACAGGCATCAATTATAATGTGAATTTAATGAAATACAATCAATCATCAATTCCTAGAAACTCTTATTTAAATGCATGAATGCGAGATAATATGATGCATGCCCTCGCCACAACGCTCCCTCGAGCGACTTCATCTAACGATCGGGTATGTCAACACTCCCTCAATGCGACCTCAACTTCCGAGTTGCCACCCTAACTAATGCGATGCAGTGCGATCGTGTTAACCGATTTAGTATTTAAGTCCATTCATTCAATAGATCGGGGAGTCTGATACACTCCACAAATCAAATGCCCTGAATTAGTTGCCAGGCCAAGACCCCCAACGTGTGAGGCCAAGTCCCCACGATCCTTGATCTCGTCAAGTTCACCATCCCCGACTTCAAGCACATGGGAGTGCTAAGAACTGGGATCGCTCGCGGTCACTACGGGGAGGCACGTCACCCCAACGTAGGCCGACAGCTCGGACACAGTGTCCCATTCTACCATGCCCGGCTCACGAGGCAGTGGATCGACTTCAAGTAGTTATCGGTGGGCTACAACGGTGGTAAGGTGTTCCAGGTTCCATACATGTGTAAGCAAACATGGTTAACAATCAGGATTTGCCAGTATGTAGGTTAAACCGCACGAGCCAGGCGAGCACGAAACGATCGACATCGGGTACGATAGACCCATGTAGTCGAACTACTGCCGCCCATAAGCACCCGGCCAATTCGCGGGTTTAGTCTTAGGATAGTCAACCAATGGGGCTGCAGTCTAACCTCATATTCCTGACCAATCCAATGGCTTAACGATGATTCATAGCGTGTCAACATCAAGGTTATTAGCCATCATACAGTATCATCTTGCATACATCCTAACATACATTTCAATGCTCCTAACAAGCATGTTACAATATCATAACTAAAGTGCATGTGAGAAGTGAGAGTGGGCAAGGAAACAGAACGCTTCCTATGTACCTAGGAATCAAAATATGCAAAGACAAAACATCATACATGTCATAAGCACCATCATAAGAAGAAATCACACAACATATGAGCATATGATCATCTATTATATCATCAAACATGAGAGAGGCATAAATATGGTCATAAGAAAGAAAACTAAACAAACATGTAATTCCATACATCTTCATCAAACACCCAAATCCTAGGGTCTCTCTAGATTTCACACAGCAAGCAAAATCATTAAACTCATGATATAGTTGGTGCTAGGCCACCTAAGATTAATAGTCCGCACCTATGAATCGTTGTAGATTCGGAAAACGTCCAAAGAGATGTGGATTTTGGGGCAAAACGGTCGGTACCCTAGGAGCAACCATCACATGTTAGATTCCCATGCAAATCCCTTTCCATCACAAGGGTTTCAAGGAATTTAGGTGATGGGTCTTACCTAAATGCCCAACGGGACGAAAGAGCGGCCGCGGATGAGGGATCCTTCTTGGAGAATGATGTAGGAGGTTGTGGGTTTGATCCTCTTGGGCCCCACCTTGATTTAGGGTCCACACGAGCACTTCTTCACCCTCTCCTTCTCCCTTTACTTTCCTTGGTTGTTGAAGAAAGGTGGAAGCTATGAAGGGAGGGCTTGTTGTCGGATGACGATGAAAGTTATGAGGAAGGGAGATTTGGTTGTGGAAGGTTGGAGGGAGTTATGAAGGAGAGAGATGGGTTGTTGGAAATTGAAGAAAGTTATGAGGGAGAGAGGGTTTGTTGTTGGAAGAATGGAGGGGTTATGAGAGAGAGCTAGGGTTTATTCCCTAGACTTGGGCCCATTGGCCTTAAGTTTCCCCAAATTCCCCAAATAGCCTTCTAGGATTTCATATGGGCTTTGGGGCGGCCCTATCACCCCACCGCCCACCAAATTCAGTGTGTACGTGTCTTATGGCCCAATGAGTGGCCATATAAAATTTGAAAACAATCGGATGAGCGGATATGAGATCTGAGTGAGCGGTTCCGATCTGTAAATGGCCCTGTGGGGTCCGTTCAGGTCGTTGGGATAGTTCTGGTGGTCTCCTGGCCATAAAACTTATAGGGTAGGTGGTCCATGGCCTGATGAAGGGCCATGTAAAATTTGGGAACGATCGGATATGAGGTTTGATCGCACGGGTCCGATTTACGATTGACGGTCACCGAGCCACGATCGGGTCCCAAATTTTGTGGACGAGTGAGGGACACTACATTAGACCCTCACCAAAAATTTGGAAGAAATTCGACGGCTAGTACACCCGGAATCCCTACTCCCTTGACAAGCGCCAAATTTTCAATATGGCCTTGCGTGGGTTGACCAGTGCTGTAGGAATGGCTTGGATAAATAGTTTTCGAGTGCCCAATGAGTTTGTGGTCTGCGATGGACCACAAGCCCAGTGAGATCTAATGTTCCCTAAAGTTTTATAATTTTCTGACTTTCCTGCATTGCGGTATGGCCCGCACGGGCTGTTGCTAAGTATAAACGGTCACCTGCCTTGGCGGCCTGCATTTGGTCCTAACATGTCCCGTCTAGTCTACTCTGTTGGACTAATCCTAGATTAATTTAGGTGTGGTACCTCACCACAAGTAGTTTAAACGAATGGTCCTGTGACATATCCTGTTGCGCAGCTCGCCAACAACGCAGTGGGCCGAGATCCAATCTCAAGCCTCACCCACAAACGATAAACAGAAAGGAATATAAACTAGAAACAGATCAAAGCAATCCAAACAAACCACAAGATAATATATACGTGGAAAAACCCCAAACTAGGGTAAAAAATCACGGATGCAAACTTCCACTATGAAGAAACAAAGATTACAAGGCAAAATACTAACCTCTCCCTTGGAAGAATAGAGAAAACCTTTAGCCCACATCTTTAGAAATATTTCTCAATATTTCTCATCTCACTAGAAAAGCCCTAGGAACCCCTATTTATAGTTTAGGCAACTTCCCTTCCGCATCCCAGTTGCGAAAGGACTCAAATCCGCAGTTTCGCGCAAAATCGCGGAACAAACTGCGTAACTTACGACCGGTCCTAGCTCCCCTACGACCGGTCGTAGACCCCTAAGACCGGTCCTAGGCCCCTAAGATTGGTCCTGAAAATTCCAGGACTGGTCCTAAACGGGAAAAAAAATAGCATAACTCGCTGGACTTCGAGTCGTGCTAGGGCTCGAACCTACGACCGGTCGAAGACGTCCTATGACCGGTCGAAGGCGGCCCAATGTGGCTCCACATTCTCAACAATCTCCCACTTGGAGACACATTGCCATAAACCTTCATTTTCTTCATCCGGAGTGCACCACCTCCTCGTCTTCAAGCTTGAAGATCAATCAAAGCTGAACAGAGCTTCAGCTTCTCCCTTGTGACCGCCTTGGTCAACATATCTGCAGGATTCTCACTTGTATGAATCTTCTCCAGAACAATCGATCCATCTTCCAATAACGAACGTATGAAGTGATATCTGATGGCAATATGCTTGGTCCTTGAATGAAAGGCTGAATTCTTAGCCAAGTGTATTGCACTCTAACTATCACTGTATAACTTGCAATCTATTTGCTTCTTACCCAACTCTTCCATAAAACCTTGCATCCACACCATCTCCTTGTATGCTTCTGTAGCCGTAACATATTCTGCTTCTGTCGTACTGATAGATACTATCTTCTATAACTGAGAGACTCAACTGAAGGCAGCACTACCTAGAGTAAACACATAACCTGTAGTGCTTCTTCTGCTGTCGATATCTCCTGTCAAATCTGAATCCATATAGCCTTGCAGCTTGATTTTCGATCCACCATAACACAACCCTACATCCTTAATACCCACTAGGTATTTGAGGATCTACTTCACAGCTTCCCAATGTTCTTTTCCGGGGTTGTTCATGAACCTGCTAACAACTCCTACTGCTTGAGCAATGTCTGGTCTCATGCTCACCATAGCATACATGAGACTCCCAATAATTGACGCGTATGAGACTTTAGCCATGTAGTCTCCTTCCTCCTGCGTCTTTACACCTTGCTCCTTAGATAGCTTGAAGTGGTTGGCTAATGGAGTGCTAACCGGCTTAGCACCTCCCATATTGAATCGATCAAGTACCTTGGCTATGTACTCTGCCTGTGACAAAACCAGTTTATTATTTTTCCTGTCACGCTTTATCCTCATGGCTAGGATTTGTTTTGTAACTCCTAAATCCTTTATGGCAAATTCTCTAGACAATTGTCTTTTGAGATATGAGATGTCCTTCATGCTTGAACCGGCCACAAGCATATCATCAACATACAGAAGAATAATGATGTACGACGTATCAAACTTCTTCAAATAACAACAGTGGTCTGCATGACATCTCCTAAAACCGTTTCTCGACATGAAACTATCGAACTTCTTGTACCACTGCCTTGGGGCCTGCTTCAGGCCATATAGACTTTTCTTCAGTTTGCACACCTTGTTCTCATTACCTGGTGCCACGTATCCTGTCGGCTGATGCATATATATTTCTTCTTCAAGATCCCCATGAAGAAAGACTGTCTTAACATGTAGCTGCTCTAGATGTAAGTTCTCTGTAGCCACTATACTCAAGACCATGCGAATCGTAAACATTTTCACTACCGGTGAAAATATTTTAGTGAAATCGATACCTGCCTTTTGTTGAAACCCTTTCACAACCAATCTAGCCTTGTACCGTTTCGAACCATCGTGCTCCTCCTTCAGTCTGTAAACCCACTTGTTATGAAGAGCTTTCTTACCCTTAGATAAAGTGACTAGCTTCCAAGTACGATTAGACTCAAGAGAGTCCATCTCCTCATCCATGGCCTGCTCCTACTTAATCAGTGTTTCTGACTGTAATGCCTCTTCAAAACATTCTGGCTCACCATTATCTGTCAGCAGTAGATAATGTAAGGAGGGTAAGTATCGGACCGTGGGTCTCCTCTCCCAAGTAGACTTCCTCACAACCGGTGTCTGTGGCTCTGCCTCATGATGCTCCTGTGCATGATCATCCTATGGCGCTGTAACACCCGTGTCCGGTAACTCTTCTAACTCTACGAATTCTTTTTTCTCGACCTTATTTTCTTGTACACTGTCCTTATGCATCACTTTTTCGTTGAAGACTACGTCCTTGCTTTTGATGATTTTCCTATTTTATGCATCCCAAAACCTGTAGCCAAAATCATCTTGCCCGTAGCCTATAAATGTGTACCTCCTGGACTTCGCATCCAGCTTGTTTCTTTGCTGTGCATCAATGTGAACATATGAAGTGCAACCGAACACTCTGAGATGTGTAAGGTTCACTTCTTTCCCAGTCCACGTTTCTTCTGGTAGCCCACCATCCAATGGTGATGAGGGACTTTTATTGATAAGATATACGACAGTATTCACAACATCTGCCCAAAAGGTCTTAGGCAACCCTGCATGTAACCCTATGCTCCTGATGCGCTCAAGGATGGTCGTGTTAATGCGCTCGGCCACACCATTCTGCTGCGGTGTCCGTGGAATCATTTTTTGATGTTTGATTCCACTTGCTGCACAATACTCCTCAAACCTCTTATCACAATACTCTCCCCCATTATCAGATCTGAGACACTTTACTGTTTTACCTGTCTCGTTTTCTACCATAACTTTTCACTTCTTAAACGCATCAAATACATCAGATTTATGCTTTAAGAAATAAACCCACAGTTTTCTACTAGCATCATCAATAAAGGAAACAAAATAACGTGAGCCACCAAGAGATGATACCTGTGTCGGTCCTCACACGTCAGTGTGTAGAAGCTCCAATAGATGCGTCTTTGGAGCGCGTCCTGTCTTCTTGAAGCTTACCCTCTTCTGCTTGCCATATACGCAGTCATCGCAGAATTCCAAGTTAAGAGATTTCAGTCATGGTAGCTTCCCTTTTGACAACAGAACTTTCATCCATTTCTCACTCATATGTCCCAACCTCTGATGCCATAACTGCCCATTCACTCCAGTTATGCAATTGAGAGTGAACAATACGATCCTGAAGTCACGTACAAAGTGCCTTCCTTTTTGCCTCGAGATATCACCAAGACACCTTTTGTGATCTTCCAGGAATACTGGTGAATGTCGTCACATAACCGGTATCGGCCAACTGCCCCACTGAGATCAGATTCCTTCTCAAACTTGGTACATGTCTGACATCCTTCAGTTTCAAAACCGTTCCGTCTTTCTAATTGACCTGAACGTCACCCTTTCCAACAATACTGCACGGCTCATCATCACCCAGGTAGACTCTCCCAAAGTCACCTGACATATAATCACGCAGAACTTCCCTACATGAAGTGGCATGAAACAAAGTACCCAAGTCTATAACCCATGACTCATTCCTTACATCAAGAGACAAGATTAACGCCTCTGTGTCGCTCTCATCAGACAGATTCACTGAATCTTTCCCGCCTTGAGAGCTTCCTTCTTGTTTCTTGAGCATCATGCAATCACGTTTTATGTGCTCCTTCTTGCCACAAAGCCAACACACGTCTTTGTCTTTCGGTCCCTTGGACTTCTTCCTCGACTTAGAACGCCCGTGTTTATTGCCTCCTCTGTTCTGCGATCTTCTTCTTCCTTCAACGTTTAGAGCATTCCTTGAATCCCCTGAAACTCCTGATGCCTTTCTTTTAGATCTTCGCTGATAATTAGACCAGCCACATCATCAAATTTCAACTTTTTCGACCTTGAAGAATTGCTCACAGCAATCACCAAATCATCCCAACTGTCTCGCAGACTGGATAAGATCAATAGTGCCCTGACCTCATCATAAAAAATGATGCCAATGGATTCTAACTGGCTCGTGACTGTATTGAACTCGTTTAGATGTTCAGCCACGCTCCCACCATCTGACATCTTCATGTTAAATAACTGTTTCATAAGATGAACCTTGTTGGATGCTGAGGGCTTTTTATACATGGTGGCTAGGGCTTCCATTAATTTTTTTGTCATTTTCATCTTAGATATATTAAAGGCGACGCTCTTAGACAAAGAGAGTCGGATCATTCCTAAAGCCTTCCTATCCAGTAAAAACCATTCATCATCTGTCATCTTTTCTGGTTTATTCTCTTTTTCTTCTAGATAAATGTAGAGGTCCTTCTGATACAGATAATCCTCCATCTGCACCTTTCAGAAGGCAAAGTTTGAACCATCAAATTGCACAATTCTAGTTTTTCCATCTTCCGTTATCGCTCCCACTAGAACTAAACCAATAGCTTTAATATCAGTTGTTGCGCAGCACGCCAACAACGCAGTGGGCCGAGATCCAATCTCAAGCCTCACCCACAAACAATAAACAGAAATAAATATAAACTAGAAACAGATCAAAGCAATCCAAACAAACCACAAGACAAGATATACGTGGAAAAATCCCAAACTAGGGTAAAAATTCACAGATGCAAACTTCCACTATGAAGAAACAAAGATTACAAGGCAAAATACTAACCTCTCCATTGGAAGAATAGAAAAAACCCTTAGCCCACACCTTTAAAAATATTTCTCAATATTCCTCATCTCACTAGAAAAGCCCTAGGAACCCCTATTTATAGTTTAGGCAACTTCCCTTCCATATCCCAGTTGCGAAAGGACTCAAATCCACAGTTTCGCGTAAAATTGCGGAACAAACTGCGTAACCTACGACCGGTCCTAGCTCCCCTACGACTGGTCTTAGACCCCTATGACCGGTCCTAGCCCTCCTACGACCGGTCGTAGGTCCCTAAGACTGGTCCTGAAAATTCCAGGACCGGTCCTAGATGAGAAAGAAACAGCACAACTCGCTAGACTTCGAGTCGTGCTAGGTCTCGAACCTACGACCGGTCGAAGACGTCATACGACCGTTCGAAGGTGGCCTAATGTGGCTCCACATTCTCAACAAATCCTACGTGGACGCCCCAGGACACCGCGCTGGTTAGACGGGATGTTACACTTTTTCAGAACTTATCACACGTAAGATAGGCCCAAAATCTATACGGTTCATGTGATGCGGCCCAAAATCTGACAATAATCTCTTTAAAATTAATCAATATTTGTTTTTACCATCAACATGCACCAGGTAATAGCATGCAATGATACTATCAAGGGATTCTTATTCTCTTTTTTTATTTTTTATTATTTTTGTCTTTTAAGATTTAAAAAAAATATATATATGCAAGGGACCTTTAATCATTTATGTTCTTGTTACTTAAATGTATAATCATGATAGTAAAATGACCTTTAAATCTGTGGATTGACCGAAAATGAAAATTTGATTTTTAAATATCATTACAAATTATAATCAACATAATTGCAACCATATGTCATCCCTATTGCTGTCATTTCTTAAGAAAACCAATCAAAATAGGTTACATGTGATCTTGATACATTCGCCGCATGGTGTTTTTAAATATATGCAAATATGTATAAAGATGATTTCTTAATAATATAGTTGGAGCACATCAAGCAATGCACATTATTGTTTATACAGTCGATGAAGGTGTAATCGTGGAGAAGCAGTTACATGATAGATGATGGAAGAATAAATAAAGAATGACAAGTAGTATCAAACTGTTATAGTAATCATTGGAACATATGAATGATTCAAATTGCCATATT